>CM060903.1:835976937-837226937 GCA_030737815.1 Allium fistulosum | reverse complement strand
CAAGAGAAGGTCTTATCGATAAGTTTGCCAACATCTCAGGTTCCAATTCGCATCTAGGCCTGAAGTCAAATCCAGCTAAATACTCGAGATTCTTCCATTCTGAAAACATGGCTCCCAATCCTGCATGTCTTCGACTTAACGCATCTGCCACTGCGTTACCTTTTCCCGGAGTATAAGTTATACCGAAATCATATGATGCTAAAAACTCTAGCCAACGTTGCTGCCGAAGATTCAATTCCTTTTGGGAGAAAAGATACTTCAACGACTTATGATCTGTAAACGGCTCGAATCGAACTCCCAGTAGATAATGTCTCCACATCTTCAGAGCAAAAACAATCGCCGCTAACTCCAAATCATGAGTCGGGTAATTCCTTTCATGCGGCTTCAGTTGTCGACTGGCATACGCAACAACTTTATCCTTCTGCATCAGCACTGCTCCAAGTCCAGTACCACATGCGTCGGTGTAAACCACCATCTCATCATTCCCACTTGGAATAGTCAAAACAGGAGCACTCGTCAATCGCTCTTTCAGGATTCCGAAAGCTTGCTCACACTTAGCTTCCCATCTGAACACTTGGTTCTTCTTCGTCAATCCTGTTAACGGTGCAGCTATCTTGGAGAAGTCTTTAATAAACCGTCGATATTATCCTGCCAATCCAAGAAAACTTCTCACATCAGATGCATTCTTAGGTCTAACCCAATCCTGGATTGCTGCCACCTTCGCGGGATCAACCGCTATTCCACTTCCAGAAATCACATGGCCTAAGAACCTCACTTCACTCTTCCAGAAGTGACACTTCGAAAACTTAGCCTTCAGCTGATGTTTCCGTAAGATTTCCAAAATAATACGCAAGTGTGTCTTGTGCTCTTCTTCAGTTCTGGAATAAATCAGAATATCATCCACGAACACAAGTACAAACTTGTTCAACTGATCTCTGAACACTCTATTCATAAGATCCACAAAATATGCTGGCGCGTTAGTCAATCCAAACGGCATTGCCAGCCATTCAAAGAAACCGGATGGTATTCGAAAAGCAGTCTTCGGCACACTATCCTTAGCCACTCTCAACTGGTGAAATCCCGTTGCCAAATCCATTTGAGAAAACACCTTGGCTTCGTGAAGCTGATCAAACAAGTCATCTATTCTCGGCAATGGATACTTGTTCTTCTTAGTCACCTTATTCAGTTCACGATAATCCACACACAATCTCAACGACCCATCTGCCTTGGTTGCAAACACAACTGGTGCACCCCACTCGGACACACTACGCCGAATGAATCCTTTCTGCAAAAGATCATCAACTTGCACCCTCAACTCTTGCTGTTCCCTAGGCGCCATCCGCCTAAGAGGCATCACAACAGGTCTGGCTCCTTCAACTAGATCTATACGAAACTCGATCTCTCTATGTGGCGGCAACCATTTGACTTCGTCAAAGACATCCTCGAATCCATTAGCGATTGGCACCGATGACAGTCCATCCCGTGGAACAACCAGCGAATACATGAAGCTCATGAAGACGCCTTCTTCATGCTTACATCGTATCACAATCTTTCGCCCTTCCACATTCTCGACTGTCACTTCCAACCTTTCGCAATCAACCTTAGCCGCATACTTCCTAAGCCAGTCCATACCCAAAATAATTCCGAACCCTGCAAAGTTCAGAACAAAACAATCACAAGCAAAAGAGCAACCATGACTCGATACAATCAGACCACGGCATAACATACACAAACAAGACGAACCCCCAACTGGATTAGTCACAACCAATGGCCTATCAACAATATCCAGTTCCAAACCCAACCGGCCTACGAGTTCACTACAAACAAACGAATGTGATGCCCCAGTATCAAACAGAACTCTAACTGGAACACCACATAGGAAAAGAGTACTTTGAACCACCACACTCTTTCCCTTTTCTTCAGCGGTAGGAGCTTTTGAAGACGACGGAACAGCTCCCAAAGCATAAGCTTGCAAAATCTGCTTGTCCCTCCTCGGTTCTGGACAATTCTTCCTGAAATGCCCTGGCTTGTCACAGTTGTGACACTTCATTGGCACCTTCGGATTCTTACAATCCTTAGAGAAATGGCCCTTCTGTTGACAATTGTACCAAGTCACTTCGCCTTTCGGCTTCTTCTGGCCATCCTTACCCTTCTGCTATTGCTGCTTCCTCTTCTTGTTTCCACCTTGCTGAGGTTTAGACTCTTCCCTGGTCACAGCAACAACAGATCCTTCCTTAGGAAACAGACTCTCATGCCTGAGAGCTTTCTCCACAAGCTTCTCAAATGAATCGTCCAAATGATCCACCAACTGCCTCCCAAGATAACTATCCAAGCCTGTCACAAACTTCTCATTCTTCTGATACGCAGATTCAATATATGACCGAGCATACTTGGACAAAGCTTCAAACTCAGAAACATACTCAAGAACTGGTCTTCCACCTTGCTTGAGCTCCACAAACTTGTTGAACAGAACAGACTTCTGAGCTGTAGAAATGAACTTAGCCTCAAATCTGACTTGGAATTGCTCCCAAGTAATCTCTTCCTCCGTAGTATTGATGGTAATAGAGTTCCACCAATCAGAAGCTCTCCCTTGAAGCTGTCTTGATGCCAACTTTCTCTTAGTTGCATCCTCAATTCCCAAATCACCAAAGATCCTTCTACAAGCATCTATCCACCTCTAGACCTCAATAGTTGATTCTGTTCCCAAGAAAACCTTCCCTTCAAGAGCAGTATAATCTTTGCACAACTTAGCAAAATCCACTGGTTTCGGAGTTTGGACTTGAACTCCAACATCTACTGCTGCCCCCGGAACCGGTATCCTTCTCATGATCGAAGTCATCATAGCTTCGAACATAGCTGCATAATCAGCAGCCCCCTCAGTAGCACGGCCTTCCCTAGCAGCCGGTCTCCCTCTTCGACTCATTCTCAATATCTATAAAAAGGAATGATCAGAACATCTAGAGAAACAACTGCATAAAGGACTCAAACTCTACTAAGCTACTATATTATATATAGTAATCATCCATCAAAATACAATTACGTCTCTCATACGTTTTTACGTCAGCGAACATTGGGTAAAATCGATTAACCAAAGCTCCGATACCAAATGTGACGACCGCCCATGACCCCTGCACCAAATCTAGAGGTAGTGTGTTGTACAGTGTGCCAGGCGACCATGGACGATTGTCAGAGTAGATCAAAATAACATCATTTATCGTATTGCTCACAGCGCATGGACAAAATACAATAGAACATATATATAGTGAAGCTTTACAGAATAGAATCTCATCAATAAAACTTCATAATAGTTGAATACAAACATCTGAATAGTCAATACAACAAGCCTCACTACATAGCACTCAGAGAATACAAAGCAGCGGAACATCCAGTACATATAGTAAGAAGTAATATGCAATACTCCAGCTCGTCTTCATCATCAGCATCGTGGAAAGCAAGAGCAGCACCTGTCACCTGCTACCTAGTCTGCCCGTCCCAAAAATGGATGAACAGCCCAAGGCAATAAGAGTTAAAACATAAAGCCTTGAGTCAGATAACAGTCTTACTGAGCAGTAAATTAACTAACAACATACCAAAAGAGCATAAAGGAAAAGGAATAGGAATACAACCCTCCCACTCCAACCTCTTCCTACAGTGATAACCCCCAGACACACACTAAGTAGAAGCAAACATAGCAGAGCATACAATGTAAAGTAAAGCAATTATCACTCGAGTCAAGGGCGATGTTTTCCAAGTACAAACCCCCAAGGCCTAAACCAAGATCAGATAAGCACCCAGAAAATACCGCTCTTGAGACTGAATGACGATACAACCAAACATCCATGACTCTGGCTATCACTGTTATCATTGCTTCGATATCACCGTTAATTGAATGACCGGCACATTCTTTCAGCCGTCCGTCAAGGGCTAATGGAAACCCCGGTTCTAGACATAACTCCCGCACGTCATCGTGACCCGTGCCTAGGACTATCGAATCTGCCTAGAGTACTTGACTACCCAATCAGTAGCCTTTAGGGACTATCGAATCTGCCCAACGTACTCTTGCTTTGAGCATGCTAGAACCTTCAACAACGATGAGATCTCAGCCTTCTAGTCATCCTCCTCGACGACTATCTCCATACTAGCTCAAGCGCCTCTCGAGCAATCCATTATCCTCAACCTGCTTGGAATGATCCCGTCTGGATTAGACCAAGACTATCTCATATCATACTTCGCTTCATCACATCCTCGCAAAGTCTCATCTCAACATCATCATCAAATCTATGCATAAGAGCTTCATCATCTGCTACGTATGCCACAAGCAGCTTTCCAATTCAAGAGCCTTTCTCTTAGCTTTTGAATCGTCCTCGATCTAAATCAAATCATCAATCATCTAATTCATAGCAATCAACCAAGTCAAACATTAATCCAAACAATCAAGCATTCAAACATGATCTAAGTAGACAATTATCACAATAATGGCAATTTCGTAATTAAAGATTTGAAAGTCTAATAAGCATGAAAACATGAACAATGTCTCTAAAATCTTGATGAATGAACTTGCATAGGTTAACACTTAGTAAAATGGATGTAACATCATCATGAAAAATGGATCTATATGGATCTACACTTAGGATGAAGAAAATGTATGGAAATCACTATTTTAACACCGAATCGAGCCAACAATCCGATATACTCCTTTGGATCCGTGTGAGAGATAATCACCACTCACCAAATCACCTAAACAACCTCAAATCAACATGCTTCAGATCTGGACAGCGAAGGATCAAGCTTGATCTATCACGAATCCGCTTCAAACGAAGAAATCTCACTTCAAAGGATGAAGATCTTCAATCTAAGCTCTTGAATCTTCAATTTGATCTTCAACTTGGATGGATAGAATCACTAGATTAAGTAGAGAAAAGAAGTGAAGAAGTGTAGAAGTCGAGCTCTCAAAATGGCAGCACTTCGTCGCTTCGAAATCCGGATCCCAAAAATGGAACAAAGCCCTCCTATTTATAGCTGAATTCCCTAACTCGTCTGTCTCCATAGGTCGTCTCCGACCTATAACCTTCCGACCTAACAGAGCCTCCGACCTAACAGAGCCTTCGACTTAACAGACTATGACTTAGTGATCCTGCGACTTAAGTCTCTCTCCGACTCAACAACCCAAGTCTCTACGACTTTTAACTAAGCAGCTAACCCCTAGGTCGGTTACGACCTAACCGGGTATACGACTTACGACTTAGCACTCACGACCTACCAGAACTTCACTCTGCGCGACATAACAGTCTCCGATCTAACAGGCCATACACCTTTCGACCTAACAATGTCGCGACTTATGCTCCTCCGACCTATGACTTAGAAAAATACTACGACCTAACAGCCAATCTCCTAAGTCGGTCACGACTTAACACATTGGATATGGGTACGACCTAACAACCCTTCGACCTACAACTTACCATGGGATAAGACTTACGACCTACGACTTATACACCTCCTTAAGTCGTCTAACGACCTAACTTCGCTAACCACTAGGTCGCTAACCTGCTAACTTCAATAGGTCGGTCAATACTATAAGTCGGTTACTACCTTAAGTCGGTCACTCGACCTAAGCCACCTTATGACTTAACTTCCTTAACTCGGTTAATTCCTTAGGTCGTCCCAAACTGCCAACCGACTTAAACCACTCCCCTATCTTCCTTAGGTCGTCGCCGACCTACCCCTTAAGTCATTAACTCGCCCAGACTTATCACTTAACTCGTCCAAAACTCCTAAGTCGGCTACGACTTAGGACTTAAGCAAAATTCTGCCAAAACCTGAAACGACTTAACAGCAATGCAACCAAAGGTCAACTATTTTACGATGTTTCGATCCGTGAAAATACGGGTCGTTACAATATATATAGTAAGCCAGTAGGATATATATGAAGTAACAAGGGTACTAAACAGGGGGATCCATTGTCATCCTATTTGCGTACTATGGTAATGGAATATTTTTCAGTACTAACTGAAATGGAAGTAACTAAAAATAAAATCAATCCCATAAACAAAACACGGCCTTGTATAACACACCTTATATATGCAAAATATTTGATGTTATTTGTTAAGGAAAATTATTTTATTGCATTTTCTACTAAAGGTGTTTTTTAATGTTTAAATAAGTATTCAGGGTTACGGGTTAATGAATCTAAGAGTAAAGAATATTTCAACAAGCATAACAAATACAAAAGTGAAGTTCTAAAAACAATAAAACTAGTTGAAGGAGTTGTTACCCGGCAACTTGGCCCGGCTACAAAGCGACAGTTACAGAAGATATAGTTAGCAATAGACTAGATTCTAACCAAGAAGAGGCTGGAGATATAAAGGTTTGATGCAATCGATATGGTTCGACATGTATGTGCGGCTCGGTAGGTATGGGTTGGTGTGTATCGCTCGGTCAAAGGAGGGAAGACTACGTCGTTCGGTCTAGGTGGCATGCAGATGCTGCTCGGTCTAGGTAACTCGGCACACGTCGTTCGGTCAAGGTAGTTCAGCGTGCATCGATCGGTTAGTTAAGTCGTGGTCGCTCGGCATGCATTGCTTGGTCGAGGAAGGTTAGCAAAGACAGGTCAGTCGATTGTGTTCCGGTGTTTGTGGTTCGACTAACTCCGATTCGGCCTAGATAGGTTAACATATCTCGCTCAGCCAAGGAAGGAAAGGAACGATGGGTCGGCCTAAGTGGTTTTGGTCAAGATAATGAAGGAGAGGTGGCCCGGTGCAAGTGGTTCGACGCGACTGGATCGAACTGAGTGATTCGGCTTCTACCGTTCGATATGCCTGCCTCGGTGCACAGAAGTTGCCTACTGTGGGATGAAGTACCTTGTTCTTGGGCCTGCACAGGGAGTCTAGCCTATCTTCGTCTATAAATAGAGAGGCAGGGGTACAGATGAAGGGACCTTTTTTGGGAGAACTCGAGGGAGACTCTGCCATTTTTTATACTCTCCTCTTTTAATTCAAACTGGTATTCCAGTGACTGGTTTACAAATTGTATCTATATTCAAGTAATTGAGAAAGTAATAAAGATTTCATTCAAAGTGAACGTAGGCAATTATGCCGAACCACTATAAATCTGGTGTTCTCGTTTTTGTTGTTTTTTTGGCATTCAATTACATTATTTCTCTATTTTAATCTACTCTCTTCATTAATCTCTCTACATAACTCTTCTCAAGGGTGTTAGTGACCAATTTTGGTGCTAACAGGAGTTTTACCAATAAAACACCTGGGATTACCACTGTCAGTAAATCATATTAGAGACAGATTGTATAGTAGCAGTAAAGAAAATTCAAGAGAAAATGAAAACATGATCGAGCAAGTTACTATCCATTGCAGGAAGAGTAGGGAATTAATCAAAATAATGGTGTAAGCAATAATTTTATATTGACTATAATCATTTCACATCCCCACAACATCCGTAAATTAACTAGAAAGGAGATGTGCTGGATTTATCTGGAGAAGGGAATATCATATGATGAGTTGAGAAAATTTGTGAAGGCAAAAAAAGTGGTACTAGAATAAGGAATATAAATGATCTGAGCCTGACTTACCATTTCAAATTATTTTGGATAGTCATTAATAATGAGTCAATGTGGGCAAAATGGATGAAAAACAATTATCTTATAAGAGGAAATTTCTAGAATATCATACCAAAGAATAATCAATCAAATACTTGGAAGCAAATTTTGAAATGTAGTGAAAAAGGATAATTGCTTATGCTAAAAAAATTCAAAATTTGCGGTGAAACAATCTTATAGTTTGATCTCTCGTTTAATCATGATTATTTTATAAAAAGTTGGGTTGGAATAATCATTAGTAATGGGACGGTCCGATGCGAAAGTTTCTATGATTATCAAAGACCACTAATGGAAACCGCATTTACATTTAGTTTTCCACATAAGGAATTTATTAGTAAAACGTCAATAGATAGTAATGTAGAAAGTGATTACTGGGAGTGGACTATAAGAATAATAGTAAATTCTCTTTTTAGAAAACTTGGGTGCATCTTAGAGATAAACAACCAACAGTTGAGTGGAACAAGTGCATATATTGAATAAAGTAAACTGTCCTAAAATGGCATTTTGTACATTCTTTGCAATCAAAGACAAGTTACCAGCAAGAAGTAGAACCAGCAAATGTGGCAAAATAGAGAGTAAACAATTCCCGGTATGCGATATAGAACCAGAAACTATTGAGCATTTATTCTTTGAGTGTAGTTATTCATGCTATACATGGGATTTAGCGAAACAAAATTTAGGGTTTGACATAGTAGTGATATGAAATTGAAAGAAGTAGTATAGAGAATAATGGCAAAACTCAGATCAAAATCATTGGAAAAGGACTTTGCACACATCATACTAACAGCAATGGTCTATCATATTTGGAAAGAATGTAATGCCAGAGTACATAACGATAAAGTAAGTTGAGTAACTAGAAAAGAACAAAAATGGATACTTATTGATGTTGAAAGTAGCATAATATTGATAATGAAACCAAAAATGGCACCAACACCCAAATATTTATGAAAGCACCAAAAATATAGAAATTCAAATCAAATAGGAAAAAATAGGAAGAAAACAGGAAGAAAACAAGTGCAACGCCCCACCCTGAGACCCACACTAAAAAAGAGCATTATTAGGTAATATTGTCTGTTAGTGCAGAGAATAGGGCTGGTTAGGAGCGACCATCCGTGAGCTTTGTCTTAAACGAGTATCGAATACGTCGGTTGAGTGTCCATTTTTTTCCTTTCTTTCTTTCTTAAGTGGATCGACATATTTGATTCAGATTTAACACAAAACTACAGTGGTTAAGGATCGTATTCAGAAAAAATATAATAACATCAAATACCTCATATCATAGAACAGGAACATACACGTATATATACATACATAGAGTCAGCAGAAGTACAAAAAAACATGCTACATGAATTTTGTTCTTATGAACCAAATATACATCAGAGTCACGAAAGAATATATACATTAGAGTACTACAACAAAAAGGGGATACATCAAAACATAGACTAAGCAATAAAGAGGAAAGATCACAGCGAAGCAAAGCAAGGTGGAGGTCAAACTGTAATCTACTGACCTGTACTGACTCGGTCTGACCTAAGCATCATATAAAAATATAAACACATGGGTCAGTCTAGTCTAAACAAGATAGTTAGTACACGGTAGGTGAAGATAAGATACACAAAGAGGACAATAACTCGCCATGGAGATGAACTCCATGTTCTCAAATCAACCTATGGTATATAAGCCAAATCATGCAACAACATAAGGCATATGAGCCAAATTAACATACAACATAAGGCGTAAAAGCCAAAACACCAAATATCATAGGGCATATGAGCTATGTCACCAAAACAGCATAAATCTCAACATATCAAACTCTTTGAGGAGTTCAAAACAACAAAAATGTAATCACCATGTCGTCATTATCAAATAGCACAAAGGCTATGTATAACTCCAACATCCAACAAAATGGTGAAAACATTTGAAAGTCATCAAATTCTAGAAATAAAAAATAATGAAATCTAGAAAACAACAACAAAAGGTGGATCCCAACATATGGCGAGTCTAAGCTACACCGCATGTGCATCAACAACATATGGCCGAAGCCTGCCAAGTACTATCAACAACAAATTTGGCGCCCAACAAATGACCAGAAGGTCCAACAAATGGCCCGAAAGCCCAACAAATGACCTGAAGGTGCAACAAATGGCCCGAAAGCCCAACAAATGACCCGAAGGTCCAACAAATGGCTTGAAAGCCCAAAAAATGACCCGAGGGTCTTATACTGGCAATCAACATACCCGAAGGTCCAACATAAAGTGTCACCAACTTCCAGATAGTAACCAAATCAGTGACAATAGTGTGTCACATACCATACGTTCTCACTTAGCCGTTTACTATAAGGTAGTTAATTTCACTCTCGTGTATGACCTCAATCGAACAAGTCTTGAATTAACTAAAAAAGTAAACGAATGTGTCCCATACCACATGTTTTACTAAATCATTTAAGTCACTTCCTCATTCTCTCGAAGAGTGCAAAAACGCGTAATTTTATAGAAAATAATTTACTTCGAGAAAACGAGTTAAAAACAATTTTCTGAAAATATTTGGAAATTATTTCCTTTTAAAATCCCTTTAAATAAGGAAATATATTATTAAATAATAATAATAAGCTTGAAAATAGTTTCAAACTCATAAAAAATTATTTAGAAATTTCAATTTCAAATTTCGGTTTAATTTTGTAAATTTTGTTTAAAACCGATTTTAAAACCCGTGCGCGAAATCAACAAAATAACAGCAAATTCAACTGAGAATTTGCATATCTCAAAACTCATATGAAATAGAAAATTCAACATAAAATCATCATAAAATGTTGGCTTTCTTTGTTTGCAAGAAGAAGCCATCGAAAATCATCTCAAAAATCAACCAAATGCAGCAACAAAAGTCGAAAAAACAAGCAGGAAATGTCACAGAACAGGGCACAAAAGAGCCGACCTATAGGTCGACCCTCCTCTACCCTAGGTCGACTGCCTAGAGGCTAAGGACGACCTTGATGGTCGACCTAGGAGTGTGAAGGTCGACCTATGGTCGATCTTCCTCCTAGGATTTTCTACGTGCTTCGTCTTGATTTTCGAATGTAACTTCAGCATAGTTTCGGGATGAACTTGAACATGAAATTTGACATTCACATACAACTATACACAAAAAAAAATTCAAAGAAATTCCGGCATGGATTTGGTGCAAGATTCAACAGAAAATTAGATTGCAAAGTGACAGTCGGAAATTATATACTTACTGTAAAACTATTTTCACTAGTTTATAGAGTAAACTCAAAATTCAACAATTCAACAACAGAAACACCCAGAACTTGTTTAGATTAGAAGAGTGAGTTTAAAACTCACCTTAGCACCAAAATTAAGCAAAGCTTTAGCAAGGTGATGACTTCGGCAAGGATTTAGCTTTAGGAACCTGTAACTGATAAATACACAGACATGCAAAGGAAGAAAACGAAGTTACAATAAACAATTTCTCAAAATCAGAAAATGGATGAAATGGTTGTGTTGTTAGAGAGATTACCTATAGGAGATGTTAATTCTCTAATTTCTCTTATATTTTAATTTAGTATGGAGGCTTAGAAATTTGATTTACAGCTTTTGAGAAGAAGCCATTACTGACCTTGTTTCTGGAAGCGGAAGAAAATGAGAAGTGAAAATTGTACGTACAGACTATCTCATTTCTACCTTGTTCCAGAAATTTCATTTGGGTTTGGGTTTGAACCCAATAACCCTACCCACTAAGCCATGTGATAAAATATAATGTTAATTATGTTATTAATTAACATATAAACCAATTTAGTTGAGTTATTTACACTATATCACTTTATTAAACTAAATAATTAGCACAACTACATGTTATATGTTTAATAAATTGTTAAACAACATATAAAAGTTTATTTTAGCTATTAAAAACCAATTTCCATCACTAAAATTCTATTTTTGCTTAAATGCTTTAATTTACACTATTTATTTAAATAGATTAACATTTTGACAACAAAATTCCAAAAAAATCATTTTCTTGTTTAAATAATCATAACAAATCATATTAAAAATATTTTTACACCCAAATATTGTTTTTAACTAATATTCCACATTTATATTTACAATATTATCCATATTTAATTTTTAGAGAGCGTTTGGCATACATCCCTGGTAAGTTTTGAAAATACATAAAACATCCCTCCATTTTTTTAATAAGTTTCCGGTCCTAGTTTTCAAATTCATGCGCGCACAAAGACCCAAATACCCTTCACGTTTTTACCATTTCAAACGCGTATAACTTTATGTAGAAACATCGGATCAACATTCCGTTTTCACCAAAAATTCAAAAAATTTATGATCTTTAAAATGAGATCCATTGTTGATACCAAAAAAAACATATTTTCATTAAAGGTGCAATTATTCCATATATTTGTAGACAATTCTGCAAATTTTGAACATCTTCGATTTTTCTTCAAATCTGCAAAATTGCATATAATTGCAGACATTTCTGCAATTATATGGTATATGTAACGACCCGCTATTTTGGACCATTCGCATCCATTATAAGTGTATAGGTAGACACTCATGCCGGAGTTGAATTGCACAAAATACCGCGTTGTTAATTTAAATTCGGCAAAACTGAACATATACAGTAAATAAATAATCACAGATCACAGACACAGAGTAATAAGTGCAGCGGAAATAAAAGAGATAGTAGTTCATGAAGCTACTATATGAAAATATAAAATACATCAGAGTTTACAACAGAAGAGTAATACGATACATCAGAGTTAAACCAGATACAACGGAAGAGTAACACGATACATCAGATACAAATCAGAATACATCACTGGAATCATCGAATACTGAAAGCAGAATAGATGGCTGGATCTTCAAGCAAAGCTCCAACTTCAAAGATGAGTCTCGAATACTGGTACACTCAGTCTGACCCGAGCGTAAAGCAAAAACACAAGACACTCGAGTCAGGATTAACATTCTTATATTAATAAATCCAACTCAAGTGAAATAGCAATTGAAATACAAGTAACTCAAAGGATGTTTGGAATAACCATCCTTTAAGGATCCGTCAAACTATCTACTAGGTAGTAATGTACGCTAAGTAGATAATGTCTATCAGTAATAATAAGATATCAAAATAGTGTTAAGTCATGGCCCATTCCACCCTTAACACATTTTTATTCCCAAAAGCATATACAAGACCGTAGTTTCCCCAAAACCGGAAGTCACCAGAGGGCAATCCATATACTAAAGGTACAAACCAAAATCGTAGTGGTCGCGAATAAAGGGATACAAGTATGACAAGGCACATGAGGCAATACCCAAGGTAGTGATACTACCGTTCGCCTGATCCGGACTGGTGAGAACGCAACGCCGCAGCGCCCGCAACACCGTGAAACAACACTCCCAAAATCAAGGGTGCACCAATCGACAACAAGTATAAGTAGTTCGAAGAAGTGTGTCCACTTGAGGTAGCTAATCCTCCATTGGCCCGGCACAGCTCCTGTTTTAGTCATTTCCAATTTGACACAAGTGTCAAGGCTATCCATTATCGTTCTCTTTCTTCAGTCAACACGTACATCATTCCAACCACTTCATTCTGGATCATCACTCCGCGTATAGTTATTAAAGTGGTTTTCGGTTTAGATAGAGAGTATATCCATAACCGAATTCCGGCCTCTTTAATAACTTCCGTAATTATTACACCGATTGGTCGTTTATATATTTCAAAACCAAATCAATTCAATTTCAAATAGAATTCGTAAATCAACATTTCATTTGTCTTTCAAAATCATTTCCATAAATTTACGTTTCAAAACTTCCAAATTACACTTTCAAAGTCTTACAATTCAATTTCAATTTTATTTAACACAATCCAAATATTGATTCAAATTCGTATATCAGTTTCATTCCGAAATCATTTAAATTAATTTAATTTAACATTCAAATCAATTTAAACTCATTTATCGATTCCATTCAATATTCGTTAAGTTACTTTATCATTCAAAACAATTTCTATTAAATTTCCAATTCATTAAATCAATTCTTAAGTTCAACTTCATCAAATCAAAACTTACAATTTTGAATTAAACTAAATTCGTCAAATCAATTCTTTCAATTACAAGTCTTACATTAATTCCAAAAAATATCACATTTTCATTTCTTGTTAAAGAAATTCAATTTCACTTATTTACTTACTTAAATAATTTTCCAAAACTTAATTAATAAAGAAAACTCAATTTCAATTATTTACGAAGTAAATTCACTTATTCAAAAGTCCAATTTTACTTATTTAAAGAATTCAATTCAATTTAATCTTTAAATAATTCAATCTTATTTAATTATTAAATAATTCAAAACTTAATTATTAAATAATTTCAAAGTTTAATAATTTCAAACTTAATTATAATTTCAACTTAATTCAATCATTTCTCAAATTAAACAACATTCTTTCATCAATCACATTATTAATATTTTATTTCAGATTATTAAATATTAACATTTTCCTTTTATCAAAATTTAAATTTCAACTTCATTTCAAAACCATATTATTTATTCAAATAAAATCTTCATTTTAGTTTTAAATCAAATTATTGACCAATCGGGTTTTATTTAATTCTCTATCCTAGGTCAAAGTTCAATTTGGGTATTTATCATTTCAACCCGATTCCAATTCAATTCAAAAATCAAAGCATAACAAAGGGAACTTGTAGTGTGATAACTGGGATGGTGTCAAAGTAAATAAACAAGCAATAACAACAATCAATAACAATCCAATAATCAATTCAAATAATCCCGAAATAACCGTATTAATTCGCATTGTTATTTGTACGAATTAATATAATTATTTCTAGAATCTACACTATCATTTCATGTAGATTAAAGATTATTACATTACGGTTTTTTTACTTGTCATCTATTTACAATTTCATACATCATCGATTTAACAACATACATTCAGTGGTTCAAAGTGTAATTAAACAAATCCTACGTGTCAATAAATTTAACAGTTAAAGGGGTCATATTATACAAATGTCAGTTAATCAAATTTAACAATTAATTATCCTATATCAAGTTCAATTTCATACTATTTATCATTTTCACATTAACAATTTAACGTCCAATATAAACATTAACAATAAATCAATTATCAGCCAAACTGTATTATCATCACATAAATAATTAACAGATAATGGTGTCAAATGTCACAGGTGAACTGATACAGGCAATAACATATATAACAGTGTATTTAACTAACAGCAGCATATTTTAATTGTCGTTTCAATTGAAATCAAATTTAATAAATAAAAGAATGTTAATCGTGAGTGAGTGCTCACCTTTCGAGGCTAGAGGTATTTGACGATGAAATGAGTTACGAATCCGAACACGAATCCCAAAGTAGAGCAAGATTTGCACGAATGGACGGATGAAGCTGATAAATAGGGATTGACGAAAACGAATTAGAATCGTCTAGATATATACGGAAACCATATACAGTATACATCAATATCAACTATTTATAAACTAATATATAAGCAAATTAGGTATAAACAGATATATATAGTATAAGAAAAATTCATGCTAAAGCGGTTATAAAATAAATAGTATATCCAAACAACTTGCGTATATTAACAACAAGTTATAAAACCCCCAGTTTAAATAAACTTAAATATAACTAAATCGTCCCATAACTTTATATAAAACAGATCGGCATAACCAAGCTTTTAAACATATTATATCATATGCTAATGAACATTTTGTATAACACTGTTCGGCATATATATTTAACATCCTTTTATATATGTACCTTGACCCATACTAGTACAGCTACACAAAATGCATACATGCTTCAAAATATTCAATATATATATAAACAGTAAACTCTTTATATAAAATATCAAGTAAACTTCATATATCTTACACGTACTTCAGACTATGAACAGTTATTTGCAAAACATTCAAGTTGAAATTCTTATGTCAGCTTTATACAAACTAGTACATAAATCTTATGTATCTTCACATCACAACACTTAAACATATATAAATTGTACTTTACTGTAAATATATAACAGGTCATAACACTTGAATAAACTTAATGTTTTTTTTTTCGAAATCAAGGTTTAAAACAACATTATTTATTTAAACAAAAAGGTCAATTATTACAAAACAAAACAGGGCAAAATATAGTTCAAATTAATAACCAAAGGTATATTGCATTTTAAATCAAAAAAAGAACAAAAATACCTCGCGCACTCTATATAGTATAAATATATATATGTATACTCCGCTTAAAATAAAAGTCAAATATGAACATCAGTATAATATATAAACTAAACGTACAATACAAGTATAACAGACCTACGCATGTACTAACTATAAAAGAGTTTTTTTTTCAAACAAAACTTTTATACAAACAGAACAAAATTTATTTATATACTTGAGCAGGGATTACATAGATGTGTCGAACATATATATAAACAATAGCCACTATACGAAAAGTTTGGTAAGAATATAAGTAGGTATATGTACACTTAAAATATGCATATATATATATATATTTTTATGTATATACAATTTAAAAATTCAAATTTAAATAAACAAATATTTTGTCTTTCAACGTATTTTTTAAATATACACACTCACGCATATATGTAGGCTGCAAACAGGGATAGCTCGGCTTGGATCAAGTTGGAGGTGAGGCTGCTCTGCGTGAGGTGAAGGGTGATGGAGTGAATCATCGGTAGTAGCGTGGCACTCGGAGAGAGTGGTCGCATGCACGGAGAGGCTGGGCTTCGACTGAAAGGTGATAGGTAGGGTTGAGGCATGGCTTACAGGCCCGAAAGAGGATGGACGTGGTGGTGGCTAGTCTATCGAGTGGAGGTTGTGTTGCTCGGTTGATGTGTGTAGTGGTCAGGCAGTGGCTTCAAGGAGAGGCGGATCTGGTTTTTTGTTGGAGATGGCTGGCTCGTTCAGGCAATGGTGGTGCTCTACGACAGGAAGGGCGGAGGCAGCTGGCATGGGGTGGAGCACGGGCGGGTTTGGCCGATGGTGAGGGCTGTTGTGGCGAGCAGGTGAAGGAAAGTGGATGAGTGGCGCTGAAAGGTTGGACGTGTTGTTCGTTGAGGGTTTTTTTTTGTCGTGGAGGAAAGCATGCGGTTGCTAGGTGGAAGGAAAAGGAAATGGGCCGGGATAGTGGGTGCATGGCGGTGGGCATACGGCGAGGTGGGTGATAAAATGGTGGAGGGAGAGTGTCGATTTGATGGAGAGGTAAGGTAGAGGGAGAGGCAACTTCCTTGCGGCCACGTTGAAGAGAACAGCAATATACGAATGCTCGAATTTCTTTGTATTTTCCCTTTTTTTTCTTTGAGCAAGATAACGAAAAACCGAAGGCACGTTGAAGGAGGCAGAACGAAGTGATTGAAGAGGAGATGAAGAGTGGCTATAAAATGAACGGCTGTTCTAATATTTTTCCGTTTCTCCAAAGCAACAATTCACAGAAAAATGAATAGACATAATAATTAACATATTAATATGCACAAACGTCAATAATTAAATTTTGGGAATTTTAAAAAGGTTGTTGATTAACCCGGTGAAAATAGAAAGGCACCATAAACCAAAAGATTCAAGAAACGTACCTATACGATTAACGTTCCATAGATTTCATCATGTACCGAATTTCCGAAATACACAAATGAATACACTATTGCGATCAGAATGACGAGACGATCAAAACGGTATACAGATATCAGTGGTACGATCATTCGATAAAAATCGATATCGGTACCAGAATACTGCTATTTTGCAAAAAAAATAAGAACGACGGAGCAATAGATGTCCAAATTTGGAAAAACGACAAACTGACATCTTGCTCAGAAGATGGTTTAGAATTTTTCTATGTAAAAATATTTTGGTTTTGAAAACGTTTTATTTTCAACGCTTTTTAACTGATTAAATTGAAGTGAATTTACGCGCGAAATAAACTTTCATATTTTTGGACGAAAATTTACCAGTTGCTATGTTTAACTAGACGTATTTCAAATATAAATTTTTATTTCAAAATTTTATCGTTTAAAATTTCACAAAATTTCAACTAATTACGTTACTAAAACAGTTGAAATTTTACGGGTCGTTACACTCTCCCCCACTCAAAACTTTTCGTCCCCGAAAAGGAACGAGGTAGGAGAATAGAACAACCAGAAAGAAAACAGATTTGAAATACAAAATAACAATTAATTTAAACCATATAAATTCAAATTTAAATTAATTGATATTCAATAATTGATTTAATCCATTTGATTTCACCAAAATCAATCTCAAATATTTTTAAATTCATTATCTTATTATCCAATTATCCTAAATTTCCAATTTCTAAAACCATAAATTTGAATAATCTTTTATTATAATCATATTTTATTTTCAACAATTTAAATGCTTCTTTATTCCAAATTATTGTTAAATTTATTCTACTTAATATTTCTAATCACATATATTTAACCCTTATAAATTAATTTAAACTTAACCCTTATAAATTAATTTAAACCATAAAAGTTTCGATTTAAATTAATTTATATCTACCAATTGTTTTAAATTCAAGGTATTTTCATAAGTTGAACAATTTCAATTTATTAATTCTTTCAAAACGAATTTATTAATTCTTTCAAAACAAATTTGTTTCATTATTAACTGAGTTTACTTATTATCCTATCTAACTCTATTAACATCTTTATAATCAAAATTTAGTGTATAATATTTATTATAAACAATCAAATTTTATTTATAAATTCAATTTATATTATATATTATCCAATTACATATTCAACTTCTGAATGATTTAGGTAAGTTGTATTAGAATGCAGTTGAACAATATACAAATAGAATTTTCCAAATTCAATTATTCAAGTTTAAATATTTATTCCAAATTTTGGTCTTATTTATAATTAAAATCATCTTTTAACAAATTTAAGTATTAGATTTCCGATTAACTTTAAACAATTTAGAGATATATATAATATATTTATATCAAATCAAATTAAATTTTAAAATAAGATACCTATATATATGTAAATCAAAATATACTGAAGAAATTTAAATCAAAATATATTTTTTCACAAAACAAAACCGTAGAAAAGCTACAGAATGGTATCTCCACTTCGAAACTCGAAAATGAACGTCGATGATGCGGCCGCCATCACCGAAATTATTTTCCAGCGACAAAGAGAAGAGCACTGATTTCAACATTTTAAAATTCTTTGAAAACGATTTATATTCGAAAATATTTTAATACTCTATACTTTAAAATTTTAAAACCAAAGTTCCAAATCACCGGAAACTAATAGATTCTCAAATTTCTGAATTTAATTCATTTCAAATTCCAATCAATTTATAACCAAGTTTATAAATTCATTTATTTATATTATGCAATTGTCAATGGTTAACAAAACAATAAATGAAAATCAAATATTATTATTTCAGACAACAAATTCATTAACAATTTAATTTCAGAAAACTTATATTTATATATAATATAATCATTCAAAACTATTTTGTGTATCAAATTTGAAAACAACATTTTTTTATATAAATTTAGAAATACATTTCTTTGCTCGACGATACAGGAATGGGTTTTCAAAATAAGGATAGGGATTCAAATTTGATGGACTTAAATCAAAGAGAATTTTGATTCGAAGATAGGTTCAAACGAAGATAAGATGATGAAACAACGAAATAGAAAGATGGGTAAGTTTATATAAATCGCGGGCGACCTTAACCGGGTTCGACCATGACTTCAAGAATAAGATTGGTGCAGAATTTCGAGGCAAATCCACATTCGATCTCAAGAATAGAATTCAGGTATAGCAGGAGATAGATAGCATCGTAAACCGAGGATACAGAAATCTCCGGTAAATCAATGCCTATTGTAAAGGAGTTTTCACCTTTACGAATCATTCGAAGATTGGCGAGACCGCCGATTCACTATAAGGGTCATTCGAAGTGGAGTTATGTGATGCTCCAGAATTGAAAGGAGACGAATAGTGAGGGACACGAAGGAAATTTGGAACCGTTGGGAACGTTCCAAAATTCAAAGAAATTGAGTCAAAAGGAAGAGATTGAAACTCGAATGAGAGTGATTCTGTAAATACATTTACCCTATATGTTAAGTTTTGCCTAGAGCTACCAAAGCTCTGATACCAACTGTAACGACCCGCTATTTTGGACCATTCGCATCCATTATAAGTGTATAGGTAGACACTCATGCCGGAGTTGAATTGCTCAAAATACCGCGTTGTTAATTTAAATTCGGCAAAACTGAACATATACAGTAAATAAATAATCACAGACACATAGTAATAAGTGCAGCGGAAATAAAAGAGATAGTAGTTCATGAAGCTACTATATGAAAATATAAAATACATCAGAGTTTACAACAGAAGAGTAATACGATACATCAGAGTTAAACCAGATACAACGGAAGAGTAACACGATACATCAGATACAAATCAGAATACATCACTGGAATCATCGAATACTGAAAGCAGAATAGATGGCTGGATCTTCAAGCAAAGCTCCAACTTCAAAGATGAGTCTCGAATACTGGTACACTCAGTCTGACCCGAGCGTAAAGCAAAAACACAAGACACTCGAGTCAGGATTAACATTCTTATATTAATAAATCCAACTCAAGTGAAATAGCAATTGAAATACAAGTAACTCAAAGGATGTTTGGAATAACCATCCTTTAAGGATCCGTCAAACTATCTACTAGGTAGTAATGTACGCTAAGTAGATAATGTCTATCAGTAATAATAAGATATCAAAATAGTGTTAAGTCATGGCCCATTCCACCCTTAACACATTTTTATTCCCAAAAGCATATACAAGACCGTAGTTTCCCCAAAACCGGAAGTCACCAGAGGGCAATCCATATACTAAAGGTACAAACCAAAATCGTAGTGGTCGCGAATAAAGGGATACAAGTATGACAAGGCACATGAGGCAATACCCAAGGTAGTGATACTACCGTTCGCCTGATCCGGACTGGTGAGAACGCAACGCCGCAGCGCCCGCAACACCGTGAAACAACACTCCCAAAATCAAGGGTGCACCAATCGACAACAAGTATAAGTAGTTCGAAGAAGTGTGTCCACTTGAGGTAGCTAATCCTCCATTGGCCCGGCACAGCTCCTGTTTTAGTCATTTCCAATTTGACACAAGTGTCAAGGCTATCCATTATCGTTCTCTTTCTTCAGTCAACACGTACATCATTCCAACCACTTCATTCTGGATCATCACTCCGCGTATAGTTATTAAAGTGGTTTTCGGTTTAGATAGAGAGTATATCCATAACCGAATTCCGGCCTCTTTAATAACTTCCGTAATTATTACACCGATTGGTCGTTTATATATTTCAAAACCAAATCAATTCAATTTCAAATAGAATTCGTAAATCAACATTTCATTTGTCTTTCAAAATCATTTCCATAAATTTACGTTTCAAAACTTCCAAATTACACTTTCAAAGTCTTACAATTCAATTTCAATTTTATTTAACACAATCCAAATATTGATTCAAATTCGTATATCAGTTTCATTCCGAAATCATTTAAATTAATTTAATTTAACATTCAAATCAATTTAAACTCATTTATCGATTCCATTCAATATTCGTTAAGTTACTTTATCATTCAAAACAATTTCTATTAAATTTCCAATTCATTAAATCAATTCTTAAGTTCAACTTCATCAAATCAAAACTTACAATTTTGAATTAAACTAAATTCGTCAAATCAATTCTTTCAATTACAAGTCTTACATTAATTCCAAAAAATATCACATTTTCATTTCTTGTTAAAGAAATTCAATTTCACTTATTTACTTACTTAAATAATTTTCCAAAACTTAATTAATAAAGAAAACTCAATTTCAATTATTTACGAAGTAAATTCACTTATTCAAAAGTCCAATTTTACTTATTTAAAGAATTCGATTCAATTTAATCTTTAAATAATTCAATCTTATTTAATTATTAAATAATTCAAAACTTAATTATTAAATAATTTCAAAGTTTAATAATTTCAAACTTAATTATAATTTCAACTTAATTCAATCATTTCTCAAATTAAACAACATTCTTTCATCAATCACATTATTAATATTTTATTTCAGATTATTAAATATTAACATTTTCCTTTTATCAAAATTTAAATTTCAACTTCATTTCAAAACCATATTATTTATTCAAATAAAATCTTCATTTTAGTTTTAAATCAAATTATTGACCAATCGGGTTTTATTTAATTCTCTATCCTAGGTCAAAGTTCAATTTGGGTATTTATCATTTCAACCCGATTCCAATTCAATTCAAAAATCAAAGCATAACAAAGGGAACTTGCAGTGTGATAACTGGGATGGTGTCAAAGTAAATAAACAAGCAATAACAACAATCAATAACAATCCAATAATCAATTCAAATAATCCCGAAATAACCGTATTAATTCGCATTGTTATTTGTACGAATTAATATAATTATTTCTAGAATCTACACTATCATTTCATGTAGATTAAAGATTATTACATTACGGTTTTTTTACTTGTCATCTATTTACAATTTCATACATCATCGATTTAACAACATACATTTAGTGGTTCAAAGTGTAATTAAACAAATCCTACGTGTCAATAAATTTAATAGTTAAAGGGGTCATATTATACAAATGTCAGTTAATCAAATTTAACAATTAATTATCCTATATCAAGTTCAATTTCATACTATTTATCATTTTCACATTAACAATTTAACGTCCAATATAAACATTAACAATAAATCAATTATCAGCCAAACTGTATTATCATCACATAAATAATTAACAGATAATGGTGTCAAATGTCACAGGTGAGCTGATACAGGCAATAACATATATAACAGTGTATTTAACTAACAGCAGCATATTTCAATTGTCGTTTCAATTGAAATCAAATTTAATAAATAAAAGAATGTTAATCGTGAGTGAGTGCTCACCTTTCGAGGCTAGAGGTATTTGACGATGAAATGAGTTACGAATCCGAACACGAATCCCAAAGTAGAGCAAGATTTGCACGAATGGATGGATGAAGCTGATAAATAGGGATTGACGAAAACGAATTAGAATCGTCTAGATATATACGGAAACCATATATAGTATACATCAATATCAACTATTTATAAACTAATATATAAGCAAATTAGGTATAAACAGATATATATAGTATAAGAAAAATTCATGCTAAAGCGGTTATAAAATAAATAGTATATCCAAACAACTTGCGTATATTAACAACAAGTTATAAAACCCCCAGTTTAAATAAACTTAAATATAACTAAATCGTCCCATAACTTTATATAAAACAGATCGGCATAACCAAGCTTTTAAACATATTATATCATATGCTAATGAACATTTTGTATAACACTGTTCGGAATATATATCTAACATCCTTTTATATATGTACCTTGACCCATACTAGTACAGCTACACAAAATGCATACATGCTTCAAAATATTCAATATATATATAAACAGTAAACTCTTTATATAAAATATCAAGTAAACTTCATATATCTTACACGTACTTCAGACTATGAACAGTTATTTGCAAAACATTCAAGTTGAAATTCTTATGTCAGCTTTATACAAACTAGTACATAAATCTTATGTATCTTCACATCACAACACTTAAACATATATAAATTGTACTTTACTGTAAATATATAACAGGTCATAACACTTGAATAAACTTAATGTTTTTTTTTTCGAAATCAAGGTTTAAAACAACATTATTTATTTAAACAAAAAGGTCAATTATTACAAAACAAAACAGGGCAAAATATAGTTCAAACTAATAACCAAAGGTATATTGCATTTTAAATCAAAAAAAGAACAAAAATACCTCGCGCACTCTATATAGTATAAATATATATATGTATACTCCGCTTAAAATAAAAGTCAAATATGAACATCAGTATAATATATAAACTAAACGTACAATACAAGTATAACAGATCTACGCATGTACTAACTATAAAAGAGTTTTTTTTTTCAAACAAAACTTTTATACAAACAGAACAAAATTTATTTATATACTTGAGCAGGGATTACATAGATGCGTCGAACATATATATAAACAATAGCCACTATACGAAAAGTTTGGTAAGAATATAAGTAGGTATATATACACTTAAAATATGCATATATATATATATTTTTATGTATATACAATTTAAAAATTCAAATTTAAATAAACAAATATTTTGTCTTTCAACATATTTTTTAAATATACACACTCACGCATATATGCAGGCTGCAAACAGGGATAGCTCGGCTTGGATCAAGTTGGAGGTGAGGCTGCTCTGCGTGAGGTGAAGGGTGATAGAGTGAATCATCGGTAGTAGCGTGGCGCTCGGAGAGAGTGGTCGCATGCACGGAGAGGCTGAGCATCGACTGAAAGGTGATAGGTAGGGTTGAGGCGTGGCTTACAGGCCCGAAAGAGGATGGACGTGGTGGTGGCTAGTCTATCGAGTGGAGGTTGTGTTGCTCGGTTGATGTGTGTAGTGGTCAGGCAGTGGCTTCAAGGAGAGGCGGATCTGGTATTTTGTTGGAGATGGCTGGCTCGTTCAGGCAATGGTGGTGCTCTACGACAGGAAGGGCGGAGGCAGCTGTCATGGGGTGGAGCACGGGCGGGTTTGGCCGATGGTGAGGGCTGTTGTGGCGAGCAGGTGAAGGAAAGTGGATGAGTGGCGCTGAAAGGTTGGACATGTTGTTCGTTGAGGGTTTTTTTTTTGTCATGGAGGAAAGCATGCGGTTGCTAGGTGGAAGGAAAAGGAAATGGGCCGGGATAGTGGGTGCATGGCGGTGGGCATACGGCGAGGTGGGTGATAAAATGGTGGAGGGAGAGTGTCGATTTGATGGAGAGGTAAGGTAGAGGGAGAGGCAACTTCCTTGCGGCCACGTTGAAGAGAACAGCAATATACGAATGCTCGAATTTCTTTGTATTTTCCCTTTTTTTTTCTTTGAGCAAGATAACGAAAAACCAAAGGCACGCTGAAGGAGGCAGAACGAAGTGATTGAAGAGGAGATGAAGAGTGGCTATAAAATGAACGGCTGTTCATATATTTTTCCGTTTCTCCAAAGCAACAATTCACAGAAAAATGAATAGACATAATAATTGACATATTAATATGCACAAACGTCAATAATTAAATTTTGGGAATTTTAAAAAGGTTGTTGATTAACCCGGTGAAAATATAAAGGCACCATAAACCAAAAGATTCAAGAAACGTACCGATACGATTAACGTTCCATAGATTTCATCATGTACCGAATTTCCGAAATACACAAATGAATACACTGTTGCGATCAGCACGACGAGACGATCAAAACGGTATACAGATATCAGTGGTACGATCATCCGATAAAAATCGATATCGGTACCAGAATACTGCTATTTTGCAAAAAAAATAAGAACGACGGAGCAATAGATGTCCAAATTTGGAAAAACGACAAACTGACATCTTGCTCAGAAGATGGTTTAGAATTTTTCTATGTAAAAATATTTTGGTTTTGAAAACGTTTTATTTTCAATGCTTTTTAACTGATTAAATTGAAGTGAATTTACGCGCGAAATAAACTTTCATATTTTTGGACGAAAATTTACCAGTTGCTATGTTTAACTAGACGTATTTCAAATATAAATTTTTATTTCAAAATTTTATCGTTTAAAATTTCACAAAATTTCAACTAATTACGTTATTAAAACAGTTGAAATTTTATGGGTCGTTACAGTATAATTGAGACATGTCTGCAACTATTGCATATAGTTGCAGAAATGTCTGCAACAATTGTATATACTTGCAAAGATTGTTGCAATTATATGGTATAATTGCAGAAATGTCTGCAAGTATTTCATATAGTTGCAGAAATGTCTGCAACTATTGCATATACTTGCAGACAGTTCTGCAATTATATGGTATAATTGCAGACATGTCTGCAATTATTGCATATAGTTGCTGTTGGGCAGATTCTCATCATTTAATTAAAGCCACTACTGAACCAACCTCCACTTCCAACACCTCATCAAACCTCTCCTCTCTGCCGATCCAAGTGACGCCGAACCAAACATCCACCACCGATCCAAGTGACGCCGAACCAACCATCCACCACCGATCCAAGTGACCGATCCAAGTGACGCCGAACCAACCATCTACCACCGATCCCAGTGACGCCGAACCAAACATCCACCACCGATCCAAGTGACGCCGAACCAACCATCTACCACCGATCCATTCACAGCCGAACCAAGTTTCACAGCCGAACCAAGTTATGCACCCACTACCGAACCAAGTGCTGTCGGACCAAGATACTGCCAGGCCAGATTGCGTCAGCCCAGGCCTGCCAACAGCTATATACCTCCAAGACCCCTGCCCCCAGCCTCACTCTATAAATAGAGGGGCAGGGGTACAACAATGGGGGACAAGTTTGAGAGCTCAAGCACGGAAGGAACTTTCAAACAACTTTCTTTTACTTGTATCAAAGCTTTGTACTTGTAATCACAACAAAAGAAGAGAAATAACATATAAAGTGGACGTAGGCACATTCTGGCTGAACCACTATAAATCTGCGTGTCTTTTTACAGTTTAGCCCCTGTTTTTCATATATTTGCATAAACCTCCAAAATCACTAAGAACAACATAAGATCTACTAAATCATACAACTTTGAGGTGTTTGTCCATTTTTTGTACAAACATTTTTGGTGCTTTCATTGAGAGCTAGAAGCTCGAAGCTTCAGCTTCATCCGCTTAACAAGTTTTCCTAACAGCATCGTCCGCCACTTGGAAAACATGCCTCCCAAACAGAGAAAAGATGTTAACAAAGGAAAAAACATCGCATCCAGCAGCCTTCCTGATCCAGCTGCCGCAAATCAAGTGAATCGTCCTCCTCCAGCAACGGCAACAAATGAAGGACAGGCTAACCCAGCCACTCCTGCCACAGAACAGCCTGCAGCAATTACTAGGGCAGATTTGGACAGAGTTGTTGTTGAAGTAACTAACCGCTTCACGTCCCAGCAGGAAGCCTTGGTGGACCATCTCATGTCACGCTTGAGGGACGCTGAAGAATCCAACCGCAACACTGAATCATGGGGCGAGTCCCAATCTGGAGGATCTCAGAGACAGCAAAGATCTTCCTTCTTCGAAGGAGCTAACGGCAGGAGTAGCCGTGGTAGGAGCCGAGACCGAGCTCAGCCCGAAGTTAGGCCTGAGGAAACGTTTGGTGCCGAACCCAACGGGGAAGGTACCGGGCGGAGGTCAACTGCAGCTGAGCCTGTCATGCTGCCTAACCACAGAAACACCAGTGAACGGGGCCGAGCTAGAGTTCAGCCCGAAGTTGGACCCGAGGAAGTGCTTAGATCAGAACCCAACAGGGGAAGATCAAGGCAAGGGCCAACTGTAGCTGATCCAAGCATGCTCCCAGAAGATCAAAGGCAGCCACTGGAAAATATGAGGAATGATAGACGATACCATCCCTACAGGTTGTCTGGTCGGAATCAACCCCACAGAACGGAACCAAACTCATTTCTGTCCGCTCCAAATTCTGATGAAAGGATGGCACGCTTATTCAGAGAGTGTGTCCAACGGGAGCAAAGAGATCGAGGGATAGGCGCTAGGGTAACCAGCCCTTTCGCCCGCAATATCGAAATTGCTATCACCCCCCGAGAATGGAAGATGCCAACAATGGAACCCTACAAAGGAACCTCCGATCCCATTGTACACTTACAGAGGTACACGCAGCATATGCTCATGAGTGGAGCAACAGAGGGAGTGCTGTGCAAATGCTTCCCGCTCTTCTTAGCAGATCTTGCTACCTCCTGGTTCTGTCATCTACCCCAAGGATCCATCAGCTCATGGGAAATGTTGAAAGAAAAATTCATCAGTCAGTTCCGCATTCATGTGGAGCAACCTAAGGACGCTTATTCCTTATCCAGCGTCAAACAGAAACATGGAGAAAAGCTGCAGCAATACCTAACCAGATTCAACGCCGCAGCAGCCGCAGTTCAAGATGCCGATGAGAAGCTTATCCTAATGGCCCTCTGCAGTGGGGTGCATCCGGACACTAAATTTGCTAGAAGATTGACAAAAGAAAAACCAGCTACTTTACCCGATTTCATCCATGAAGCCGGGAAATACATGAGGCTTGAGGATGCTGCCATTGAGGGGCAGTCAGGACAGCAAAGTAAGACGACCCATGGCAACGCCCCTGCTGTGGCAAGGGACGTTCGAAGAAATGATTCCAGAGACAATGCTGGGGGCAAGAAAGTAGAGAAACGCCTATATCGGCCAGGACCAAGATTTGACTCTTACACCCCTTTGAACGAGACCGTCGAAAACATCTTCCTTGCCACCCAAGGCGAAGTTAGATACAAACGCCCACCATACAAGAAGGAATCAGATAGCGCACAGAAATCTGGAAAATTCTGCCGCTTCCACGAATCCCACGGACATGATACCAACGAATGCCATCATCTCCGAGATCTGATTGAGGAACACATCAGAAGAAAGAAACTGGAGCGCTATGTAAAAAGTCAAGACAGGACTCCAGCTCCTGCCAATGAAAACCCAAGGCTACCCTCACCAGGGACCGGCAGAGGCGACCGCAACGCTAGCAGCTCTAGTCAAGAGAAGATAGTGGTCCATACCATCTCAGGAGGTCCACACATCGCAGACAGAAGTTGGAAAGAGATGGAAAGATATGGGAAGTCGCTCAAAGACAATAGAGACTGTGTCAATACGGTTATAGAAGAGCGCCACCCAAAGCGGAAAGAAAGTGATGACATCACATTCAGTAAACGCGACCTAGAAGGAAGACAGTACCCTCACATGGATCCCATGGTTATCTCTGCCCGACTCGGTCCCGCCGAAGTTTACCGAATCCTGGTAGACACTGGAAGCTCTGTAAATATCCTGTTCAAACACGCATTCGACAAAATGAGGTTGTCAATGAAGGACGTATCTCCCTGCGATAAACCGCTACACGGTTTCACTGGAGATGCGAAAATGCCCATCGGGCAGCTAGACCTCTTCGTTGAAATTGGAAGCTATCCCCGCTCCGTTGTAAGGAAACAGACGTTTGTGCTGATAGAAAACCATTCGGCCTACAACGCCTTCCTAGGAAGACCAGCCCTATCTGACTTCCAGATTGTCCTAGCCCCGTGGTGCCTGAAAATGAAATTTCCAACAGACAATGGGGTAGGGGAAGCGGAAGGAGACCAAGATATTGCACGAGACTGCTATGTAACCGAACTTCGCAACAACCACAGGAGAGATAAAGGGAAAGGTGTAGAGATTGCCCTCTGCACAAAAAGCCTTGAAGCATAGCAACTAAAGAGAGCCCCTCCTCTTCGATACACCAGCGACCCTTTCAATGAATTAGACCCTAGGGACAAAGAGGAGGAGGCCACCGCCGAGCCTGCAGAGGCTATGGAGTTTATATCTGTAGACAAGCACGACTCAAGTAGGCTACTGAAAATTGGGTCGCAGCTGAAAGCTGAATTGAAGGAACAACTCATTGATTTTCTCCGCCACAACTTGGATGTATTCGCTTGGTCACACGCTGACATGACCGGAATCTCCCCCGACATAGCGTGCCACGCACTAAACATTGATCCTACCAAGGCGCCTGTAAAACAAAAAAAGAGAAGTATGGGGGCAGAGCGATCAGCAGCCCTCGATGAAGAAGTAAAGAATCTACTCGCCAATGACTTCATACGAGAAGCTATTTACCCAGAATGGATCGCCAACCCGGTACTAGTAAAGAAGGCTAATGGGAAGTGGCGGACCTGCATTGACTTCTCCAACCTAAATGACGCCTGCCCAAAGGATTGCTTCCCGCTTCCCAGAATCGACCAACTTGTAGACAGCACAGCCGGGCACGAACTCCTGTCTTTTATGGATGCATACTCAGGATATAACCAAATTCCTATGCATGCTCCCGACCAAGACCACACTAGTTTCATCACCGACCGGGGTTTGTACTGCTACAAAGTGATGCCCTTCGGACTTAAAAATGCAGGAGCCACCTACCAGCGCCTCGTCAACAAGATGTTCGCAGGGCTAATAGGACGAACAATGGAAGTATATGTAGACGACATGCTGGTAAAATCACGGAAAGCCAAAGATCACGTAAGCCACCTGGGCGAAATGTTCCAGGTACTTCGACAGTATGGAATGAAGTTGAATCCACTAAAGTGCTCCTTCGGAGTGTCATCAGGAAAATTCTTAGGATTCATCGTCCATGCCCGAGGGATAGAAGCAAACCCTGAACAAGTCCGAGCATTAAGGGACGTCAAGATACCTTCCACCCGAAAGGAAATGCAAAGCCTAAATGGAAAAGTGGCTGCCCTAAGCCGATTCATCTCCAAAGCAACGGACAAGTGCGTCCCCTTTTTCGAAGCTCTAAAGAAAGATAAAGGAAAGTTCGAATGGACGGACGAGTGCTTGACCGCTTTCCTTAACCTAATCGAACACCTCCAGAAACCACCGGTACTCTCGACCCCAAGCGAAGGCGAAGAATTATACCTATACCTTGCTGTGTCATCTCACGCTCTAAGCGCTGCCTTGGTAAGGGAAGATAACCGCACGCAACGACCAGTTTACTTCGTCAGTAAAAGGTTTACTGGGGCAGAAGTCAGATATCCTAAGCTTGAAAAGTTAGCATACTGTTTACTAATCACTTCACGAAAGCTACGTCATTACTTCCAATCCCATTCCATCAAGGTTCTAACCGATCAACCACTAAGGCAGGTACTCCATCGTCCCGACACTTCCGGGCGACTACTTAAATGGTGTATTGAGCTGAGTCAATATGATATCACCTATCACCCTCGCACCGCCATCAAGGGACAAGCCATGGCTGATTTCATTGCAGAATTCACTACCAACGAGGATAAGGAGCAGCTGGAAATAACAGAAGATATCAAGTGGAATCTCTTTGTGGACGGTGCATCTAACGAACAGGGCTCGGGGGCAGGTGTGGTAATAATCACTCCCAGGGGAAATAAATTGCACTATGCTATAAGGTTGGAGTTCGCTGCCACCAACAACGATGTAGAATACGAAGCAGTAATAGCCGGATTAGAAATTGCTATCGAGATCGGAGCCAATTCTTTGTGTCTTCACAGCGATTCTCAGCTTATTGTTAATCAAATACTAGGGGAATTCCAAGCTCGAGAAGAACGACTCATAGCATATCTAAAGAAGACCAAGTTACTTCTCAGCCGATTGGACCACTACTTAGTCAAACACATCCCTCGGGAAGAGAACCAAGAGGCCGACGAATTGGCAAAGCAAGCAAGTATGAGAGACGTCGCCATCTTCGGGGCAGTAACTGTCCCAAAGCAAATGATCCCAAGTTTTGAGCAAGTGAATCTGATAGCTGCAACCGAAGAAGCAACTTGGATAACTCCCATCCGAGACTACCTACAAAATGGCACACTACCCGACGGGCGTAACGAAGTCAAGAAAATCTTGAGGAAAGCGTCCCGCTACACAATACAAGGAGACATCCTCTATCGGCGCGGGTTCTCTAACCCATTATTAAGGTGTGTCGCCGGAAGGGAAGCCAAGGAAATCTTATCCAACATTCATCAAGGAAGCTGCGGAGATCACACCGGAGGGCAAACGTTAGCAAAAAAGATACTCCGATACGGATATTTCTGGCCCACCTTAAGCAAGGACGCCTTAGATTTCGTCAAGAAGTGTGACAGATGCCAAAAATTTGCTAAGATCCCTCGGCTACCAACAACCGAGATTACTCAGATGACCAGCCCTTGGCCCTTTGCAGTATGGGGAATCGACTTAATCGGTGAACTGCCAATGGGTCGAGGCGGCGCCAAATATGCTATAGTAGCAGTCGACTATTTCACCAAATGGGTGGAAGCAGAACCTCTAAATAAAGTATCTTCAGCGAAAGTTATCAACTTCTTAATCAAAAATGTTCTGTGCAGGTACGGAGTCCCACTAAAAATCATATCAGACAATGGACTTCAGTTTGACAGCGAGGAATTCGCCAATTGGTGCCAAGAGCACGGAATTCACAAAAGCTTCTCATCCGTAGCATATCCCCAAGCAAACGGACAAGTCGAAGCAGTCAACAAAATTCTGAAAACTCTGATCAAAAAGAAGCTCGAAAAGTCAAAGGGCGCTTGGGTGGATGAACTCCCTACGGCACTATGGGCCTACCGCACATCTTTCAGAACATCAACAGGGCACACTCCTTTCTCTTTGGCATACGGATCGGAGGCTATGCTCCCAGTTGAAACCATTGTGCCTTCCCACCGTAGGATCCACTATAACCCAGAAGAAAACGAAGAGCTCCTCAACATGTCTTTGGATCTAGTCGAGGAGAGAAGGAATGATGCAGTCCTAAAAACAGCAGCCCACAAGCAAAAGGTGGCAGCACAATACAACTCCAAAGTCAAGCATCGTACCTTACGAGAAGGGGAGCTTGTCCTCAAGCGAATCTTCCCTCGCCCCGGAGCACTAGACCCAATCTGGGATGGACCATATGTAATTCATAAAGATCTCCACAACGGAGCCTATATTTTGTCAACAGTGGACGGAGAGGTGTTCCAGAGGGCATGGAACATCCAACACCTCCGTCGATACTTTTCTTAACTTGTATTGCCCATGTGAAGTGAATTAACAAAGAGAATCAGTGGACGTAGGCATTTTTTCGTGCCGAACCACTTTAAAAAAGCCTTGTCTCTTTTTTAACTTGTTCCTTTGTATCTTGGCTGCTTGTTAACTTTATCCTTTTCTGTTGAACAAAATCCTGAGCATATAGCATTTCTATTCAAAGCACTCCACAATGCAACTTTACGTGGACAAGCCCCAACAGGTACTATGCGAATCTATGCCCTCGCCAATGAGACACTTTTGCTCCAGCATCCCTCTGCTGCGGGTTAACTCATTGCTCGCGACGGCCCTTAAAGCCAACTGTAATGAGCCGATTATAAGCCACCGAGAAGGCCGACTATAGCCGAGGCAGCTCATTACGGCGTTAGGCTCGCCGGCGACTGTGAACCGATTATAAGCCCCAACATAAGGTGTGGCCAGCCAGGGGCAGTTCACAGTTGACGATCGGCACCCACGCTAGCCGGCCACAGTAAGTCGAATAATACCCATGAGTACGGGCCATAATGGCCCGGGTAGTTACTGTGCGCGATCTCGGCTCCGGTGTGTCTTAAGTGCGGCTGTGGTAAAAAAGAATTAACTCCCCGCGGAGGCGTAAGATGGGTGACAAATGTCTCCAAGACCCACAGCTAGGGAAAGTGACTACAAAACCCGTTTGCCACGAACTTAAGCACATCGAAGGCCTTCCGTGACTGGAAGTTTTACTATTTCACATATTTCAATTTTACTTAAAAAACTTTCCTCCTATCCTCTATAACAAACCATAAAGTACAGGATGCAGGGTAAGAGATACCCGCCAATGGATGCAGAGATTCACAATCAGATGGCAGGGCAGTCAATTGCTTTCCACGCTTGGTCATACAAGATATTCGAAACTGCCATTTACAAACAGAACATGAAAGGCGGTATTTTCTTCCTTTATGTACAAATGCATGACTATAATTTGATTTTTTTTTCACACCACACGCTAACATTGCAAGTCATGAGATTATGATTTAAAACCAGAATCTGACATCAAACGCAATTTAATTACAAGAATACACATAGCTACATTTCTCGTACGATATGTCGAAATAGCAACAAATATTCAAGAAATGACAAAATCAACTTGAGCTGAAAAAAAAAGTACACGTCAAGAATAATGTTATTACAAGTAGCAAGAATTACAACTTAGAGGTTACTCTACTGTCTTAAGACTAACAGATACAACAATGCCAAGCCTACAAAAAGAATTTTTCAGGATCAGTCATGGAGCTGGTTGCGTCGAAGTCTTGTCCTTGTTCTTTTGCCCGCCTGTCCGGTCATAAAAAGGATTCATTAGTGATGAGTAACCAAGTTAACAGAAAGACTAGAAAGGAAGACTTACCAGTACTAGCTTCTTGACCATCCTGGTCGTCATCCTCTACCTGCACACCCGCCTCTTCAGCAGCAAGCAGCCGCATACCCTCCTTTACCGCCACTTTCTCCTCCTTGGTGAATTGGGCAGTGACCACATCCATACTGAAGGCCGTTCCACCCTCTTTATCTGCATCAGCCTTAGCCTCCTCCAAAGCCCGAAGATATGTCTTGGCCATGACTCTGGGATAATCATCCATCCAAGAGAGGTTACCCTGCTTCCAAGTCCGGAAATACATGTCCTGGAGCATGTCATCCATCATTCCTTCGTTCTCCTCAAACTCCCTCATCCGGGCATCGGAGGCCGACAACCTTTCCACGGCAGCATCTCTCTCCAGTCTGTATCTCGAGCAATCAGCTTGAAGGGACCTCCGCATCACCTCCATCTCTTCCCTCAACTTAGCTTGAGCAAGTTCTGCAGCCTCAAGCTTCTCGGACAATTCCTCCACCTGCTCGAGATCCGCTCTCCGAACCTCATCCACCGTGGTAATAGCCATGTCAATCCGCTCTTTGCAAGCAGCTTCCATTTTCCGCAATTCGGCCCGACTGGCCTCTTCCATGGTTCTCCTCAATCGCCCAGTAGCAGCCTCATGCTGAGAAATCTGGATAGCCTGATCCGCAAGCTGCTTGGCCTGATCCGAGACCACCAATCGAAGTCGGATATTGGCGCTCCCTATCTCCTCTCCGGCCTTAACCAGCCGAGCGTGATGCCCCATCAGCTTCTTGGCCTCCTCTGCCACCCGATCAATATTAGCTTTGGCCTCGTCTCCCATAGTGACTATACGAGTGGTGAGTAGATCGAGGTCTAAGGACTTGGCTTCGTCAAGTACTCGTACCATGGGGTTACGGGGGAGAAGGTGTTCACCAGTAGCTTCGTCAAAAGTAATATCCTGAAAACCTGGATCCAGATCAGGATGACCCGCGAAGGGATTACGGGCCAAGTCGGGACGGTCGATATGAATAACAGAAGGGTTTCCGGACGGATGTGGAGAGGGTACAAACTCGCTACCCTCCTCAGTAATGTCATGAATAGGCTGAGCCGGAGGCTGAGGACCGAGCGAAGTTTCGGATAAAGGGTGACTCCTCTTCCTCTGCTGAATACCCTCTTCGATGACCCCAAGAAGAGGACGGTACCCGACTACATCCCCGGAGCGTTGGGCTGAGGGCTTCGGCTTAGCAGAAATTTTGGAAAGTTTATATTGCTCGAGCCTGTGTCGAAGGTCTGAAGCTTTGGGCGTCTTGCCTGCTCCTGATATAAAGAACAAGTGTCATAATCTTACATTACTATATGATTCAAGAAACACAGCTGTGGTTGTACAAACCCTGGGGAGGAGTGGGATACTGCAATAAGTCCCGGATTTCATTCCAGGACGGGAGCGGGTCATAAAATATTCCTAAGTCCCTATCATTAGTGAAGCATGCAGGGGTCAAGAGTTCACCTTGAGTTGTCAGAGCCACCTTGGCCGGAATAGTCGGAGAAGACTCACTTGCACCAGTCCCGGTTTTGTCCGCCTCCCCGGTCTTCTCTACCAAAGCCGGATCATCACCCAACCCCTCAAAAGCTTGACGGAGAGCATCATCCGTCCACTCTTGCATCTCGCCTACTTGCCCAGAAGACAGAGCCCTGGAACCATCACCACCCTGTCCATCGCCACCCTCGTCACCGAGACGCTCAACGTCACTTCCGCCCTCCGCCTCACCTCTTTCCTCCTCCGCGTCTATCTCCCCCTGAGTAAGTGGACAATTGCTGGGAGAAGGACCGTCTGACCTCTTAAGTTTCTTACCTCCAACGGCTGGAGGTTTCGTGAATGGTTTTCTCTTTCCACCCTCTGCCGCAACGCCTCCCTTGGCCTGAGCGGCCGCCCTCTCTTCCGCCGTTTCCCTCAACTTAACTACAGACTGCTGCGGAAGGATCAAGTTGTATTCTAGAAGGATCGCATTTCTAATCAAGTAAGCAGATGATCTGTATTTCCCAAGAATGCCTTCTATCTCCGCCGCCGTCTGAACCAGGCGGTCAGTCTCCACAACAGGAAAGCCACCTGTCGCTAGCAAAAATGAGAAAGTATGAGAAGAAGCATCACAATCAGGATAGAAATTATAAGTAAAAGCATCAACTTACATCCAGAGGTAAAGCGCCGAATAGAGACGGAGTCGTCCCTAACAAAGAACCACTCTTTCTTGAACATGCTGAATTTGGAATAAAGGTCCAGGACCGGCTTGAAGGTCACAGCAGATTCCAAGTTAATATATGGGGACCCCTTCTTGTAGCCCCTTAAATTGTACAAGTACCGGATCTCCCGGTTGGAGGGAGCGCGACCATACTTCCTCCGAAAAATAACGAAAAGGCTCACCAGTATGGCATAAGAGTTGGGTTGAAGCTGGAATGGGGCCACCTTCAGGTACGTGAGGAAGCTGACTATCCAAGCATTGAGAGGCGGGATAGCACCACACATGCAATGGTACCTACTATAAGCAAAGTACCCTTCGGGAGGACTGTATGGCATGACTCCTGGACCCGGCAGCAGCATGAGGGCTCTATCAATCCCAAAAGAACGAGATATAACATCGAGTTGCTCCTCTTTGAGAAAGCTAGGAAAGCAGTCAGGCGGGGAATCCAGCAACTCCTGGGGACCATATCCATCCACTAATGACCTCGGGGCGGGCCCATGACGCTCCGATCCTGATTGAGCTGGGGGCACAGCCGATGACTCTCCTTTACCCACGGATCGCTTCTTGTCTGATCGAGTTTCTACTTTGCGAGACATTATCTACAATACCGGAAAAACACATTTAGAACAGAGGATATAAACAAGTATATGACTTCATTCGGTAAAAACATATTCAGTATCAGTTTCATTCGGTATCATTTTCATTCGGAATTCAAGTTTCCTGAGTTCATCCGGTTATTCAAGTGTATGACTTCATTCGGCACTCAAACCCGTGAGTTCATTTGGCAAAGTACGATACATCAGTTCATTCGGTAGTACAAGAGTGTAAGCAAAGAAAGTTCAAAGTGCTCAAACTCCCATCGTCATTCGGTAAAGACAATGAAAATTCTCATTCGTTATTCGAACTCTCAAGGTCCATTCGGTGGTTCAAGTATGGATTCATTCGGTGTCTCCCGTTCTCGTCCGGTAATACGAGAATAAGATCTCATTCGGCAAACACTCATTCGGCAGAATAAAATCTCACCTGATTCGGCAATGATAAGGGTCTAGTTCGGAAAGAATAGGAGTCAAGTGGTTCGGCTATCTCGAAAAGTGAAGAAACAATAGTAGAGTGGCGCCCTTATTTATAAGCGAAGCATATCGACCGGACCAACTGGCTCGGCGCAACCAAGACCGAACAAAGGAAGACAAAGCACGACATATGTTAGACATATGCCCTACTTTGGGGGGCAAATGTTGGGCAGATTCTCATCATTTAATTAAAGCCACTACTGAACCAACCTCCACTTCCAACACCTCATCAAACCTCTCCTCTCTGCCGATCCAAGTGACGCCGAACCAAACATCCACCACCGATCCAAGTGACGCCGAACCAACCATCCACCACCGATCCAAGTGACGCCGAACCAACCATCTACCACCGATCCAAGTGACGCCGAACCAACCATCTACCACCGATCCCAGTGACGCCGAACCAAACATCCACCACCGATCCAAGTGACGCCGAACCAACCATCTACCATCGATCCATTCACAGCCGAACCAAGTTTCACAGCCGAACCAAGTTATGCACCCACTACCGAACCAAGTGCTGTCGGACCAAGATACTGCCAGGCCAGATTGCGTCAGCCCAGGCCTGCCAACAGCTATATACCTCCAAGACCCCTGCCCCCAGCCTCACTCTATAAATAGAGGGGCAGGGGTACAACAATGGGGGACAAGTTTGAGAGCTCAAGCACGGAAGGAACTTTCAAACAACTTTCTTTTACTTGTATCAAAGCTTTGTACTTGTAATCACAACAAAAGAAGAGAAATAACATATAAAGTGGACGTAGGCACATTCTGGCTGAACCACTATAAATCTGCGTGTCTTTTTACAGTTTAGCCCCTGTTTTTCATATATTTGCATAAACCTCCAAAATCACTAAGAACAACATAAGATCTACTAAATCATACAACTTTGAGGTGTTTGTCCATTTTTTGTACAAACAGTTGCAGAAATATTTGCAACAATTGCATATAATTGCAGACATGCATATAATTGCAGACATATCTGCAATTATATGGTATAATTGCAGAAATGTCCGCAAGTATTTCATATAGTTGCAGAAATGTCTACAACAATTTCATATAATTGCAGACATGTCTGCAACATCCCTTCGAACAGGTGCACGCTGTCCCTTGAAAACCCCCCAGCCAACTCAGCACAGAGTTGGATCCATGAATAGCTTGTCCTGCCGTTGTTTTTAAATATTCACAATGCTACTCGTTAGAAAGATAATAAAATTTGTCATTTAATGGTGAAAACAGTTGGTTAATCCATCGTTTCTACAAGAAGGTATTGCGTTTTAAAGGTTGATAATTAATGGGGTGCAAATTTTAATTATGAATGTGATAATAACATCCATATACGAAGAATCAACGTTGCTGCAATGGAGATGAGGGGTATTATATGGAAGAAAATTGTAGTATTTTAAAATAGGGATGTAATTTATATCTTTTTTATGAGGAGGATGTTTTGTGTATTAAGTTTGATTTTAAGGATATGTCTCTTATTTTTACTAATTTTTAACACATCATTAAAATTAACAAAAATTCACTATTTGACCATTATTTCCACAATTATTGCATTTCAACAAATTAAAACCATTTAATGCTCATTTTTACCCCAAACTAACATAATAAAGTTTCTAAAACTTTATTTCCTACATTTTATATTTATTTACAACAAATTAATGTTGAATTAAATTCTTTTATCTTTTATTTAAATTAAATTGCCACCAAATCAACATAATTTCTTTATTCACATTTGATTCACAGCCAAACCAACTTAACTCCGTTTTATATTTTCCAAAACACGTTGTTTGTTTAAAATAAACAATTTTCAACAGATTTCCCATCTTCAAATTTATTTTATTTCTTCATTTTAAATTATAACCATCGCTATAATTTATTTTCATAGGTAATCACAAAACTAGGGTTGTTACAGACTCCCCCTTATAAAAATTGCGTCCTCGCGATTTCTCTAAAAGAGTCGTCTATAACACATTTATTTCATCATGAATTAGGAATAAGATAAGCTTGAGTCAAAAATATTCACCCTCAAACAGCAAAAGAAAGAAAACCAAGATATGTTCGCTCGATAGTGTGACGCCCCACCTCTATACCCACGCTAACCAAGAACACTACGATGTAGTGCTGTCAATTAGCACGGAGAATAAGGCTGTTAAGGAGCAACCATCCGTGTAACTTCTTTGCGCGAGCACCGATATGTCAGATAGAATAGAATGCATATCTTTTAAAGAGGAAATCCAACATACCGATACAAACACAAAGCTATCACATGGTGGCTATATGTAATCTTCGGAAACAAATATAGAAATAAACATAACACAAATCAGTCACAGACAATTCATATCACAAAGGCGGAATAAGATAGGAATAATACACCTAAAAGTGTACATCAGAGTAGTGGTCAAATAAGATCCACAATAACACAAAAGAATAGATACAAGTGCAAGACAATAGAATACGTATACATCAGGGAGTCTCATCACAAATGCATACAACAAAAAAACTACTAAACTAGAGTAGTTAGCTAAAAGTCAGAAGATGGCTCCAGATAAGAAGTCATGAGGAAGCACCTGTAAAATCTCAGTCTGACCCGAGTATTATTTAAGAAGAAAATAATAAACGGATCAGTCTAGCTATAATTATCAGATAAAATGAGATAGAATATGAGATATGATAATAGAACGTATGATAACAAAAAGGTGTCATACTATGAAAAGTATACATTAGAAATCCCACAAAAGTCATACAATATCTCAATAATCTAAAAACAGAGAAAAGAATGTCATATTCTTAATTTAATTCACCAAGCCATAATAAAATGACATACTCATCAATGTCAATGGTAAAAGCTGGTGAAACATAAAATTCCAGAAATCAATAATTAGAAATCCAGAAATCACAAGAAAAGGATGGCCAATCCCAAACAGAAGCATGAAAGCCGGTACATTGACGCAGTGCAAACGGTACGTCCAATGAACCAGAAAGCCGAGACATCGATGTAGTACAAACGGTACATCAGATGAATCAAACATTGACGCAGAGCAAACGGTACATCCAATGAATCGGAAAGACAGAGACATCGATGTAGTACAAACGGTACATCAGATGAATCGAACATTGACGCAGTGCAAACGGTACGTCCAATGAATCGGAAAAACAGAGACATTGATGTAGTACAAACGGTACATCAGATGAATCTAACATTGACGCAGTGCAAACGGTACGTCCAATGAATCGGAAAGACAGAGACATCGATGTAGTACAAACGGTACATCAGATGAATCGAACATTGACGCAGTGCAAACGGTACGTCCAATGAATCGGAAAGACAGAGACATCGATGTAGTACAAACGGTACATCAGATGAATCGAACACATTAAAATTACTTGGGTTGCCAGCCCACAAAGAAATGAGACGAAGCTCAATAAAATGAAGTACAGTCCTTCATACGGACAAAGAGACATCGCACAATTGCTAGTCTAAATCATAAAATGATCATCATGATCAGCGAGAAGTGTCAATCACACCAAGCTAGTAAATATATGAGTTTAGCTTCATGTCCCATAACCACTTGCTTAACTTAAATATTTACGAACAAGCTGTAAATATTCACTAGGAAATTGTCACGAAAAGGGTTCAATCGAACAAGTCCAAGAGCTAACCGACGAAGTGAACGCAAGCGTTTCATACCACTCGTTTTACTAAGTCGTTTAAGTCGATTTCTCATTCGAGTGAAGTAAAGGCTTGTATATACTAGTAGATTGAAAATCGGTTTGAGAAAACGAACTTTTGATATTTAAAATAGTGTTGAAATCGCTTTGATGAAAGAGTTTTGATATTGACTATTAGTATTGAAACCTTCATATATCTTTAAAGTGACAAGTCATAAAACGATTGTAGAAACAAATCAATTCACGTTCGAAGACGTGAGTAAAGTCCAAAGAAGTCAATCCCAAAACCATCCAAGTAGAAATTCTGATAAATGTTTTTCAGATGAGATTGCCTACGCAGCGTAATACGGGGTTCGACCTAAGGGACCTAGCAGAAGAACAGGTCGAACGACCTAAGTGCTAACTCGCGAACGACTTACGACTTAAGAGCCATACGAACCAGCGATCTAAAACTGGCGACCTAAGGACTTAGCAGGGTCGAGCGACTTAACGACCTAAGCCTTGAACGACTTAGTGGAACGAACGACTTAACGACCTAAGCCTTGAACGACTTAGTGGAACGAACGACTTAAGCTCAAATACGAGCTACGAGCTAAGGCTGGAACGACCTAGTGAAGTTAGGTCGGGGACGACCTACGACTTAAGCCAGGGTGAGCGAGCTAACTGCAAACGACTTAAGGCCAAACGACCTACGACTTAACTCGAGGCGAACGAGCTAACTGCAAACGACTTAAGGCCAAACGACCTACGACTTAACTCGAGGCGAACGAGCTAACTGCAAACGACTTAAGCCTTTAACTCGCGAACGACTTATGCCTTTAACTCGTGAACGACTTATGCCTTTAACTCGTGAACGACCTAAGAAGGCGGTGACACTTCAATGCAGCGACCTAATGCCTTAACTCGCGTACGACCTAGCGACTTAAGTTCGATACGACCTAGGATTTAAGAGCTAACGACCTAGGACTTAAGCTCAAATACGAGCTAACTGCAAACGACTTAAGCCTTTTGCCTGGAGATTATAGGTCGGCAACGACCTACGACTTAAGGGCGAATTCGACCTACGACCTATGGACGAGCGACCTAACTCCGAACGAGCTAAAAAATGGCCAGAACGACCTAGTAGCAGTTTTTCACCAAAATCACTAAATTTTGGAGTTTTTCGCCAATCCAATCCAAACCAAATGCAAATGTTGATGCTAGAGTGATAGGGAATTATTCCCAACAGTCCAATGACAATCATAGGCAAGATGTGAGATCAAAAATCTCACCTTTTCCACGAAATTGATGTTGGAGAGCTTAAGAGCAAAGCAAGAATCAACCCCTAGCTTGAATCTATGTCTTCACTTTGAATTTGGAGTTAGATGTTGAATTTGCTAAAGAACTTGAGCTTGGAATTTTAATTTCCTATTCCCTCCACCATTTTTGCTAAAGCTTCAAAGTTTATGCAAGTAGATGAAGAGAAGGAAGGGGTTGGGCTGAGTTAGAAGAGGTGCAGCCCAAACCAAAAGCCCAACACAAAAAGTGACGAAAATTTCACTATCTCCAAACATATCGAAATTTACACTCAAAAAGATCGCAAACGTCATTTTGAACTCAATGGGGGTGGTCTCGAGTCCTAATATGACCGTATGCAAAAAGTAGCTTTTCGGACTAACATCCGACTAACGATAAAATATTTAAATATAAAATTGATAAATATGCGGGTTGTTACAGATAGTTTCTCTGGTTTCCCAAGTACAATCATTGGGGTTAGCGGACCATTGAATTTTCACAAGCGCAACATCCTTCTTTCGAAGGTGCTTAACCTTCGAAGCAAGCACACGAATAGGATTTTGCACAATAGATAAATTAGGTGAGATCTCAAGCTCTTGAAAAACACGAGGATCAACAACTGAATCAGAATCACGAAGACACTTCCGGAGTTGAGATACATGGAATATATCATGAATGTTGAATATGCAAGTATATGATTTTTGTTTGATGATAATAAACATATATATGTATATATCCATTTAAATGTATTTATTAATGTACTATTTTATTTTTCACATAATTAAATAAATATTTGCTGAATAAAATAAATAACATAGAATTTAAATTCAAACAGATATTTTATTCAAACAAATATTTTATTCAAACAAATATTTTATTACAATTTTGAATAGTACAAATTTGAGCTCTCACTATATATATACACAAATTTCCACTACAATACAATTTCAAATTGTAATACAATTTGTCACTATACATTTGCACCTCACTACATATCACTCATTCACTCGTATTTATCTTCAACTCTATTCCAAATTGAATCCAGCATTTGAGCAATCTGCAAAATAAGCACTAACGCTGTAAAACTGAAAAGAAAATATTTTACAGTGAAAAATAAAGTGTATATTTTGAAAATATTATTTGCCTCAGTTATTTGGATTGTTCGTCATCATATTCATTTTTGAATTCATCATACACGAACAGCTTGTGACATGCATAGTGTATCACTGTAAATGCCACAAGGCCGTGCACACCGATATACACTTGACAAAACTACAGGGACAGGTGAGCACAAGGTCAAACCCGAGCCAAAGCTAGGTTCAACTCAGGTGCATGCAATACAAATCAATGTATCAAGACTCGAAGCATACTGCACAGTCAAACTGCAACAACACATGGAACTACACAAGACTCAAGACTGCGACATATAACATGAATATGTACATGAATTTCAAAATATGTCCAGTGAAAACAATAAACTGGCTCGAAGTGACAAGAAGCTTAACAACTCAATGCAAACAGGTTATATATATATATGCAGTAATAATATGGGATGCATGTGAATGCATGAGTATGTATATAGCTCGAAGCAACAACTCAACCAATCTCTACATAAAACCGGACTAACAAACACAATTAGACTCAACCAAATGATCAGATCATAAGTGCCGAAATCAGAAGACTGGTCAAAATGCACATGTCAACAGTTGTGACTTCATGAAGCTTCAAACAAAACCAGATATGCACATATATATCGATGAAGCAGTGCAGACAAATGTACAAAGACAGAACTAAGTACACATGAACTACACATGATACACGACTCGAGAACAAGCCATTACTCAACATAGTTCAATATGCAAGTCAAGCAACACAACAACATTGAGTATGCCAGACTTTCAGATAAACACACGTGAAAGACATGGTCTGTAACGACCCGTAAATTTTTAATAATTTCATTTGTTTTAAATAATACATTTAATTGAATTTTTGTGAATTTCAAAATATTGAATTTTGAAATATAAATTTGATATTTGAAATAAGTCTAATTAAACATAGCAACTGATAAATTTTCAGCTGATAATATTGAAGTTTATTTTCTAGTGTAATTTTATTCCAATTTATATCAGTTAAAATTGATGATAATAAAAGTGTTCCAAAACCTAAATATGTCAACATGAGAAAATTTGTTTAGAACATTCCGAATAAGACTGCGTAATCCATTTTGCGAAATTCGGACGTTTCTAGCTCCGTTTGGATTTTTCCGTACGGGATTGCAACGTGTATCAGTGTCCGTATTGACTTTTGAACGGATAATGGTATCGTTGATATCTGTATACCGTTTTGATCATCTCGTCATGCTGATCTCTACGATATATTCAACTCTGTGTTTTGAAGTCTGGTACTCGACAGAATCTGTAAACGTCGGTAACTGTACCGGTACCAGTTTTATAAATCTTGTTTTCTTTTGTCCTTGAGTTACTCACGTGAATTGATGAGCATTATAACTCCATCCAGCTGTTTGATTTATGACTTTTGCTTTTCCCTAGCTTTGATTTTTTTTGGTTCGTTCAAAAATGATTTGTTACCTTTTCTTTAATATGAGCAGACGTTATACATACGTTATATTTATTTTAGCTCTGCTTACACTTTTCTTCTTCCACTTACATTTCTTTTTCTCCACCTTTTCCCTTCTCTTTGTGCCAAGCCTCCACGCCTTGCTGTTCATTCCCCATAGCCTCACATCACTTCATAAAACCCCGATCCACCATGAAACCATCGGCAGACCCACCACCGAATACCCATAGTCACCGCTCTTCTCCTAGTTTCCATTCGATTCACAAGCGCACGTCCTCCTTACTCTGTTACTTGAACCGGAACCCACCTCGCCATGGCCAGCACGCACGTGAGAATCACCTCGCTTCCCACCTTCGCGCACAGCCTTTCATGTTAAGCCGACCGACACCACCTTAATCCCTCTCCACGTCAGCCAACCACTCGCACCGACCACCCAGATCCACAGCCTGCACCCGCTGACCATCCGCCACTTCCATTCGACAACACCCGCCACCCTGCTTTGACTCGATCTTCCCATTGGTCCATTTTCCATAGCCTTCCTCCGCATTCCTCTGGTCTCAGCCGTATGAATATGTAAGTGTAATCCTAATGAAAATAATTTGTTATTTTATTTATTTTAAATTTCTTATATATATATATATGGTTATAAGTAGTTTGCATACTTCTCTGGAATTTTGGGAAAGTATATTTGTGCAGAGTTGCAATTGTGTAAATATAAAGTATAGTTATAAAATGATTCATGTATAATATATGCAGCTATATAATATGTTATACATACCGTTTAAGTTTATATATATTATGTTAGTTTTGCAGCTATACAAATATACTCTGTGTCTATATCTGTTATACAAGTCAGATTTGTTACATATAATACCGCTTTATATAAATAGTTAAGACCATTATATATTGTTTGAAATATTTTGGATATATATATTATACAATGTTTGATATATATATGATTTGTGAATACATATTCGTGTAGAGTTTTGTAAGATTATATATATACTTATATATTAGTTTATATGCGAATACTTGAGTCCTGTTTTATTTTTATATACGGTATAATAATTTACATAAGAATATGCTTACTGTATTTCATAAGTTTGCCCGAGTATTAAGTGTAAAGTTTATATTATAATTATAAAGAGATTGGCATTGAATATTTTAGTGTACATGTGCAGTGGTTTGGAATGTTACTGGGCGTGTTAAATCAAGTATTGAGTTTAAGATTTAAAGAATGTATACATCTTGGCTGAGAAGAAGCTGCTCTTCTCTGTTTTATTTTATGTATATAAGTCCTATATACACTTTGATATGTATACAGTCGGGTTTTGATTGCAGTTTTATAATAAAGGTAATGTTTGTTTATTAAAGTATTGATTGCTAAGTTATATAGATTTATAAATATAGATGGTTATCGGCTTAAGGAAAAAAAACTAAACTAAGATCTGTATATTTCTCTATATAAAATCTATTTTGTCTTTGTCTTATATTTTACTCTATATATATTTACAGTTACAAAGTATAAGAATCGTACACATTCCAATATATATATATATATATATTAGATATTTTTTTACGTTCGAATCTATTGGTCATTTATATTAATTTATATAAGTCATACTAGTTTATACATAATTCGTTTCAGTCTATAGCAAACATATTCTGATCTATTCCATCAATCCCTTATTTATCAACTTTTGTTCGTCGTGCCTGCTTTCTTCATCGAATTCGTGCCCATCTCATTTTGCTTTGGAATTCGTAGCTTGCCCTGTTGTCAAACTCTCAAGCCTCGAAAGGTAAGCAATCACTCACGATTAATGTTCTTATATTTATAAAATTTGATTTCAATTGAAACGTCAATTGAAATATGCCGCTGTTAGTTATTTACAATGACATATATATATTGTTATCTGTATCTGTTCACCTGTGACATCTGACACCATTATCTGTTATTTATATTGCTATATATATGACATTATCTGTATCTGTTCACCTGTGACATCTGACCCCATTATCTGTTATTGATATTGATGATATATGCCTGTTATATTATTATTATATCTGTTATCACACAGCAAGTTCCCTGTTAATATAGAATTCACTATGGGTTGAAATGATACATACCCGAACGACCTGTAGAATAGGAGAAAATCGTTATGGGTTGAAATGATAAACCCAAGCGATTTTCATTGAATTGAATTTGGGATTGTGGGTTGAAAAAATATATACCCGTATATATTTTAAATTGCGGATTGAAATGATAAATATCCGTATCACTTGACCAAAGGATAGAAAATTATATACAGACACCGTTGGTATATATATATATATTGAAAATGATTTCTATGGTTTTGAAAAGAAATATATGGTTTAAAATAAATATTGATTTTAAAGATTTATTAAAGTTGATTTAATAAAGTTGATATATATATATATATGTTTAAGTATTTATTTAAATTATATTTTAATATAGAGTTCGAAATGATTAAATAAGTTAAGGTTGAAAAGATAGATTTGAAATTGTATTTAATTAAGAATTATATTTAATTAAATCTATCTGAACTTATGGAATTTGGGGTTTTTAAAGGATATGATTTTATAACTTGATTTTGGTTTAAGATGATTTAAAATGAATATTTCAAGTTAAATAAATTGAAGGAAATATTTAGAGATTTGAATTTTGGGCTTTTATTTAAATGATATTGAATTTATTTAGTGAATATTGCAAAACTAAATAATAGTAAAGTGAATTTAATATATATATAAAATTATCAAATTTAGTTTTGAAATGTTGAATATATTGACGTTGATATATATTGAAATTTGAATGGATTATTTTATGGTTCAAATATGTATTTGAAAATCGATAATTTGAAATGATTTATTGAGAAACAGAATCGAGTTGAAATTGATGATTTGAGATTTGATTAAATTTGAATTTTGGAATTCGAGTTGAGTTGAATCGATTTGTGAAATTTGAGGAAACAATTTTATTATATAAAGTATTTTAAATTATATTTAAAACTATTTTTAAATTATTTTATAAACTATTTTAATATAAACTATTTTAATTATTTTAATGTATATTGTTTTAACTTATAACTATTTTATATAAATTATTTTATTTTATAAACTATTTTATTATACATACTATTATTGATATCTAAACGGTTTAAGGGAAAATGCTATAATTTCAAAGTGTTATGATTTCCAAAATGCTATAATTTCAAAGTGTTATGATTTCCAAAATGCTATGATTTCAAAGTGTTATGATTTCCAAAATGCTATGATTTCAAAGTGTTATGAATTTCAAAGTTTTGATTTCCAAAGTGTTTTGATTTTAAAAGACTATGATTTCGAAAGCATTATAACTTTGGAAAGTGATATGATTTTTGGAAATGGATATACTTGAAGTGAAAATGATATCGTATTGATTTGGGTTTTGGAATGAAAATGATATTTTGGTTTTGAAGTATAAACTATTTTGAAATGACCACGGTGTTATAATAACGTTTGGTTGTTAAAGAGACCGGGATCGGATATGGGCATACTCTCTATCGATACCGAAATCCAGTTTAACAACTGTACGCGGTGGAGATTCCAGAATGAAGTAGGATGGTGGCGAAGATCCTATTGCGGTATATCCGTGGACCCCACTCCCATGAGTTGGCATAAGGTGGCTAAAACAGGAGCGATTTACGGGCCAATGAGGTAGCTCCTCTGATCGAACACACTTCTTCGATACTATTCTATTACTTTGTGATTGATTGGGTGCACCCTTTGATTTTTGGGAGTGTGGCTCGAGGTGGGCGGTATTGACTGCTATGCGTTACCACTAGTCTGGATGCATAATTGGTATATCTACCCTGACATTGCCTAGTTGTGCTGTGTCACCTACCCTAGCGCGCCTTACTACGAGTTTGTTTTGTACCATACCTATGGAGTGCTCTATGATGACACCCAATACGGGGGAGATTACGGTACTGTAAAGACTATGGGAATATATAAAATGTGTTAAGGTGGAAAATGTAAAGCCTTAATGCTATTTTGATAGTTTACTTTACTATAGACATATTATAATAGCGTATTACTACATAGTAGATAGTTTAACGGATCCTTAGAGGATGGTTATCCCAAACATCATTTGAGTTACTTGTATTTCAGTTGATATTTCACTTGAGTTGGATTTATTGATATAAGAATGTTAATCCTGACTCGAGTGTTTTGTGTTTTGCTTTACGCTCGGGTCAGACTGAGTGATACAGCATTTGAGGCTTACCTTTGGAGTGGGAGCTTTGCTTGGAGATCCAACTGTCTATCGATTCTTCTTTCAGTTATTCAGTTGATTCCAGTGATGTATTCTGATCTTGTATTTGACTATTGTATTGAGACATCTTTGTATTCGAGACCTCTGTTGTATCTTATTTAACTCCGTTATTTATATATATAGTAGCTTCATGAACTACTATTCTTTTGTTTCCGCTGCATTATTGTTATATTACTCTGTGTTTGTGATTCTCTGATTATTTATTTACTGTATATGCTGAGTTTTGCCAAATTTAAATTAACAATCTGATATTTTGAGCAATTCAAATCCGACATGTATGGATGCGAATGGTTGAAAATTTCAGGATGTTACATGGTCAGAGCTATCACCAGACATGTATAGGTCTAACCAAAAAGGCCACACAAACTCAATTGTATACAAGTGCAGGTACACAAGTGAATGGAAACAACATCAAAATTCAGCGGCAACCAAACAGAAATGAAGACTGCAAATACCAAAGTGAAACCACCAGACTACATGAAGTCTAACAGTGACAAATGGAACCAGACTATCATAACTCGGTTTTACTCGAACCAGATTGTAAATAACAACATAACATGCTCACAAGTTCAAGACAAGTGCACCGTGTATATACATAAACAACTCGAAGTGAACAGAGCAAGAGCAAGGTACGGAACAATGTACACAGGATCTCAAAAAGACCAAGTACAACAAGCATACATATATACATATGCAAATACACACACATATATATATAGACAGTGCACATGTAACCCAGACCAATATCACACATAACTTCAAGCATCAGGTCGAAATCAATAGTAAAATTCACATGAAGCTGTATGTGATTGAACGAAGTCAAAGTCAAATTTTCACAAAATCAAAGTGGCCGAAGTCAACAGAGAAAGGACGGAACTTCAAACCAAGGCAAAGAATCGAATGACTCAAATCAAAGCCGTGGTGACCAAGGCAAGTAAAATGAACAAGATAAATCAACATCGTCAAAGCAATTCAAAGCCGTGATAATCAAGTAAACAGAAATCATACGAATTGAAGAAGTCGGAAAATATCACATGCGTTCAATCAAAAATCGATGGCCGAGAAAAATAAATTGACGAATTCAAGTAAATATATTCGAACGAAATTGTAGGAATTCGAATCCTATATAAACCATTAACATCATCGGCTAAAAAATCATTCGAGTTAAAGAAATATCACAGAGCAAAGCATTAATCCAGAACTCGAATCAAGTCAAGTATATTATAAATCGAGAAGGGGACAAATGTACCAATTCAAAGCATCGTTCAATCTCGACAAATTGAAGTAGCCGAAAGCAAATCGGAGATAGTGAGTCGATTGTCGAAGCAAATCAAAGCAATAGCCACTGTAATCGACCAACATTCAAGCGGCGACTTCAAATTATCACGGAGCCCTAATTTTCTCAAGAGGAACGAAACAGCTATTTTTCAAAGCAACGAAGTACAAAGGATACGGGCCAAGGAAATAAAGGGAGATTTCTTTATATTGGGCCGGTTATAGTTAAATATAATTTGGGCTGTATTTGTTAAATTAGGGTTTTATTGTTTTTAAGTTGTATTTCTTTTTAAACTTTTGTAAATTATAGTCGTGTGACTAGGGGACGAACTACGATGGTGTATTTCGATAATTCGCAACTAAGTGGCTGAGTTGTGTTAGGGTTTTGAGCGTAGAGTTAGGTTAGTCGATAGAGGGTGTCGCGAGTTTACGTGTGTAAGTGTTGGACTACTTAATTTCTAGTAGAAACCTTGGGGGCAACATGTATGCAGGGTTTTGCCGAAGCTGGGTAAATCTATTTTGATCTATTTCTGTTTTTATTATTCTGCTATTATCCGTACTGCTATTATTCTGCTATATCCGTGTTGCAATTATTTTATATATTTCCGCATTAAATTTTTATAATTATTAGTATCACCCTATTCACTCCCACTCTAGGGTGAAACCGATCCTACAAGTGGTATAAGAGCTAGGAACAAAAACTGATTTTGTTTTTAAAAATTCGTTTTTTCAAAAACCAATTTTTGTTTTAAAAAATTAAATTGGCTTCTTTTAATAATGCTTTTGCTGAGGGACAGTCCATAGTTAGACCACCAATGGTCAATGATGAATACGCTTACCGAAAAAATAGAATGAAATTTTTTCTTAAAACCATTGATGCTTGGAATATAGTTGAGACAAGATATAGGACACCAACAATAGTGGTAAATAATCAAGAAATTGAAAAACCGATGGATCAATGGACAGATCTAGAAAATATACTGCAGAATGCTAATGCTAAAGCTATGAATTCTATTAGCTATTCATTAGATCAAATTGAATTTAATCGTGTCTCACATTGTCTAACTGCGCATGAAATCTGGCACACACTTGAAGTGACTCACGAAGGAACATCTCAAGTCAAGGAATCTCGCCTTACCATGCTGAGTAGCGAATACGAGAATTTCACAATGGCCAAGGAAGAAAATGTCAAAGTGATGTACGGATGACTTTCCAATATTGTATACAAATCAAAAGCTCTCTGAAAATCATACACAGAGTTGGAGATAGACCGAAAAATCCTCAGAGTCCTTCCTCGAAATTTTGAAGCCAAAGTCACTGCTATTCAAGAACCGAAGGATTTGAAACAAATCAAAGTTGAAGAACTCATCGGAGATCTCACCACTTATAAGCTAGAAATGAAATTCAAGGAGGAGTGTGAAGGAGGTGATACTCGAAAGAAATCTATAGCTCTCAAAGGAACAATAGAAAGTAGTGATGATGATGATGATGGAGCAGCTGAACTGGCGCTGTTAATGAAGAAATTTAAAAATTGGAATCGCAGATATGGAAATCCAGCTCTAAATCAACAACTGAAATGTAGAATAGTTAAAGTTCTAGACAACCCAGAAGAGCAGGAAATCATCTGTCACAAGCGCAATAAACCTGGCCACATCAAGCCCAATTGTCCTCAAAATTGACTCGGTCAAGAAAAGAAATCGAAAAGGAGAAGTTTTGCATCCACGTGGAATAAAAGTGACGATGATAATAAAAGCATTAGCAGTGAGAGTGAAAAATCAGATCTGTGTCTTCGAGGTGATATAACCAATAGCGATGATGACGAGCCAAGCGAGGTATCAAAACTCACTCACTCAGAACTACTTATATATTTCCATGAAGTAAATGGCTTTTTGAACGACTTAGGGAGAAATACGCTAAAATTGAATCACAAATAGATACTTTGATAGAATCAAATAAACAGCTTGATCAATTGGTTAAAACTATAAAATAAAGTGCCTTAAGTGTGATAAGTGTCCATCATTCAAAGAAGAAATTAAAAAATCAGAAATTAAAATTAAAACACTTGAAAATGAAATTCTGATTTTGAAAAAAAAGTGAAAATACTAGGAGAGAAAATTCTATTAAATAGTGCACACAATTATTGAATGAAAATGAATCTATCAGAACACAAGTCCAACAATTGTCTACAACTTTAAGAAAATCCAAGGGAGAAAGATCGTTAAATATGCTATTAGGGAAACAAACTATTAATACTGATAGACAAGGACTTGGGTATACTCACTTTGAATATGTTAGAAACGAAATTAATCAAGTCAATTCAAAGTGCACAATCAATGGAAAAATTGGACACAATCACAATATTTGCTAATATAGACCCAAACACATGAAAACCATTCCAATTTGGGTTCCAAAAGGCACGAATACAAAACTCCTCAAAGTCAAACAAATCTGGGTGCCGAAAGGAACATATATAAATAGTTTCGGGTCTACTCAAACATATTTTTCAAAATCATTTGCCACTAACAACCATGGACCTATAAAAACCAATAGGTCACAAAAATCTTTTCACATGTAGGTGTGGTGGCAGGCTAAGGAACAACAACAATGTTACCTGGATTCTGGCTATTCCAGGCACATGAAGGGCGACAAATCAAAGTTCCTTAGCCTAGTACAAAGGTGGCAGAATCACAATGGGCAACAATGAAAAATTATCGTAAATGTAAAATAGGTAACGGTATATTTATTTTTAAAAATTTATTTAATGTGAAAATCTGCACCATGATCTGAATTAAATCAGCCAGTTATGTTATAAAGAAATGAATGCTGATTTTGATTCTGACTTATGAAAATTGTTGGCCATTTATATTTTTATACCGAGAACACTATAAGTTCATCTAGAGTCTTTAAACTATTTCATATAGATTTTGTTTGGATTAATGATGTTTTTTATTGGTTGATGATTACTCATGATACACGTGGATATATTTGTTTCTGGATCTAACACTATGGTCACTGTTTGTTTATTTGCACGGTTTCAATTCAAATTCAAAAGAATTTCATTTAAAAACTGTAAAAATGATTTCAAGGTATGTGTTGCACACATCACAGTCTGGTCTATGACATTCAACTAGTGATAAATTTGAGTCAACAAGAAATTCAAATACATATTACACTGGTAATCTAGTTGATAGAAAAATTACTAGTGGAATGTGTTTGATGTAGAGACATTCATTAGCTGCATCACATTTTCAGAGAAGATATCTGCATATTTTTCATTTTAAATAATTTTCAATTACCATACATTTTTCTTTTATAAAACCCCTTCCAGAAAATAATTTTTGTTGACCTTGTTCCAGATTAGTCATTTTTAGAAAATTTGATAACTATTTTTTTGGATTTGATCTTAAATGACTACATTAACTAATCTGACTCCCTACTAATTATCGAAAAGACAGATAATGATTGAAAAATGATGAGTGTTAATATTAATCATATATTGTAACTTGAGACAGTATAATTAGTAAATTTCTTTAGAAATTTAAACAAGAGTTATAAAAAAAATTTGTTGGTAAAAAAATTCCATGACCATCTCTATTTCTTTCATATTTCTATCGTCCATCACTCATCAAAATCCAATATAGTATGTCAATATGTGGTATTTTAAACAGGAAATTATTCGTTTTCCATTTTATTATATTTTTTAGCATTAAAAACATCCAAAGTATTCACTCTCGTTTAAAAGTTCTCGCGGTTATGTATGGACGAATTACTTGGAATTTTTTATTATGTGCTTTCATGCTCATTTAAAAGTCCTTACGGTTATGCATGTATGGAACACATATCAAAATTGGTTATTAAATAGACAAGTTGATTCTGATCCCATTTAAAAGTCCTCGCGGTTATGCATGGTTAGAAGATACTTGAATTCATTTTTTAATAAAAATTTGGAATACTACTAATCTCATTTAAACGTCCTAACGGTTATGCATGGTTAGTAGATATTCAAATTCCTGATATAAACATACCACAAATAGACGCAGATATATGGTTTTTACATCATCCCTATCATTCTAAAGTGGAATATGCGCCAAACAAAGTATTTATGATTTTTGTTTGATTTTTTATTGAAATTTCATATTTATACTCGATTGGGTATTAATGTTGTATTAATGTCTATCACTTTATCTCTATTTTTCTAACACTATTACTCTTTTACTGATAATAAAAGGAGGAGAGAAAAGTTAAGATTTTGACAAATAAAGGTCAAATATTATATTTTGTATTTTCTATTTGCATCTAGGTTCATTTGCACATTTTTATTTATTTTCATGCATATATGAAGGGAGAGCTTTGTAGTAGAGAGGGAGCATTCAAATAGGGGGAGCAAATTGAATGATCAAATACATTTAATAAATTCGAAATCTTAAATATATGTTTGTTATCATCAAAAGGGGGAGATTGTTGAATATGCAAGTATATGATTTTTCTTTGATGATAATAAACATATATATATATATATATATCCATTTAAATGTATTTGTTAATGTACTATTTTAATTTTCACATAATTAAATAAATATTTATTGAATAAAATAAATAACACAGAATTTAAATTCAAACAGATATTTTATTCAAACAAATATTTTATTTAAATAAATATTTTATTATAATTTTGAATAGTACAAATTTGAGCTCTCACTATATATATACATAAATTTCCACTACAATAAAATTTCAAATTATAATACAATTTTTCACTATACATTTGCACCTCACTACATATCACTCATTCACTCGTATTTATCTTCAACTCTATTCCAGATTGAATCCAGCATCTGGGCAATCTGCAAAATAAACACTAACGCAGTAAAATTGAAAAGAAAATATTTTGCAGCGAAAAATAAAGTGTATATTTTGAAAATATTATTTGCCTCAGTTATTTGGGTTGTTCGTCATCATATTCATTTTTGAATTCATCATACATGAACAGCTTGTGACATGCACATTGTATCACTGTACATGCCACAAGGTCGTGCACACCGATATACACTTGACAAAACTACAGGGACAGGTGAGCACAAGGTCAAACCCAAGCCAAGGCTGGATTCAACTTAAGTACGATACAAATAAAGTCATGATACGAGCACAAGGTCAAACCCAAGCCAAAGCTAGGTTCAACTCAGGTGCATGCAATACAAATCAATGTATCAAGACTCCAAGCATACTGCACAGTCAAACTGCAACAACACATGGAGCTACACAAGACTCAATACTGCGACATATAACATGAATATGTACATGAATTTCAAAATATGTCCAGTGAAAACAGCAAACTGGATCGAAGTGACAAGAAGCTCAACAACTCAAAGCAAACAGTTTACATATATATATGCAGTAATAATATGGGATGCATGTGAATGCATGTATATACACGAGTATGTATATAGCTCGAAGAAACCACTCAATCAAGCTCTACATAAAACCAGACTAACAAACACAATCAGACTCAACCAAATGATCAGATCATAAGTGCCGAAATCAGAAGACTGGTCAAAATGCACATGTCAACAGTTGTGACTTCATGAAGCTTCAAACAAAACTAGATATGCACATATATATCGATGAAGCAGTGCAGACAAATGTACAAAGACAGAACTAAGTACACATGAACTACACATGATACATGACTCGAGAACAAGCCATTACTCAACATAGTTCAATATGCAAGTCAAGCAACACAACAACATTGAGTATGCCGGACTTTCAGATAAACACACATGAAAGACATGGTTAGAGCTATCACCAGACGTGTATAGGTCCAACCAAAAAGGCCACACAAACTCAACTGTATACAAGTGCAGGTACACAAGTGAATGGCAACAACATCAAAATTCAGTGGCAACTAAACAGAAATGAAGACTGGAAATACCAAAGTGAAGCCACCAGACTACATGAAGTCTAACAATGAAAAATGGAACCAGACTATCATAACTCGGTTTTACTCAAACCAGATTTTAAATAACAACATAACATGCTCACAAGTTCAAGACAAGTGCACCGTGAATATACATAAACAACTTGAAGTGAACAGAGCAAGAGCAAGGTACAGAACAATGTACACAGGATCTCAAAAATACACAGTAGAACAGGCATACATATATACATATGTAAATACACACACACATATATATAGACGGTGCACATGTAACCCAGACAAATATCACACATAACTTCAAGCATCAGGTCAAAATCAACATTTAAATTCACATGAAGCTGTAAGTGATTGAATGAAGTCAAAGTCAAATTTTCACAAATCAAAGTGGCCGAAGTCAACAGAGAAAGAACGGAACTTCAAACCAAGGCAAAGAATCGAACGACTCAAATCAAAGCCGTGGTGACCAAGGCAAGTAAAATGAACAAGTCAAGATAAATCAACATCGTCAAAGCAATTCAAAGCCGTGATAATCAAGTAAACAGAAATTATACGAATTGAAGAAGTCGGAAAATATTACATGCATTCAATCAAAAATCAATGGCCGAGAAAAATCAATTGACGAATTCAAGTAAATATATTCGAACGAAATTATAGGAATTCGAATCGTATGTAAACCATTAACATCATCGGCTAAAAAATCATTCGTGTTCAAGCAATATCACAGAGCAAAGCATCAATCCAGAACTCGAATCAAGTCAAGTATAATATAAATCGAGAAGGGGACAAATGTACCAATTCAAAGCATCGTTCAATCTCGACAAATTGAAGTAGCCGAAAACAAATCGGAGATAGTGAGTCGATTTTCGAAGAAAATCAAAGCAATAGCCACTGTAATCGACCAACATTCAAGCAGTGACTTCAAATTATCACGAGCCCTAATTTTCTCAAGAGGAACGAAGCAGCTATTTTTCAAAGCCACGAAGTACAAAGGATACAGGCCAAGAAAATAAAGGGAGATTCTTTATATTGGGCCAGTTATGGTTAAATATAATTTGGGCTTTATTTGTTAAATTAGGGTTTTATTGTTTTTAAGTTGTTTTTAAGTTGTTTTTAATTTGTAATTCTTTTTAAACTTTTGTAAATTCTAGTCGTGTGACTAGGGGACGAACTACGATGGTGTAGTTCGAGAATTCGCAACTCAGTGGCTGAGTTGTGGCAGGGTTTTGAGCGTAGGGTTGATTAGTCGATAGCGGGTGTCACGAGTTTACGTTTGTAAGCATCTGACTACTTAATTTCTAGTAGAAACCTTGGGCGCAGCACGTAGGCAGGGTTTTGCTGAAGAAGTGTAAATTTGTGTTGTGCTATTTCTGTTTTTTATTATTCTGCTATTATCTATGCTGCTATTATTCTACTATATCTGTGTTGCAATTATTTTATATATTTCCACATTAAATTTTTATAATTATTAGTACCACCCTATTCACCCCCCCCCCCCTCTAGGGTGAAATCGATCCTACAATGAATACCAGAAAACTGAGCTGGATGTGATACACGATATGCAGTTTGGCCAATGCGTTCAGTAATAGGAAATGGTCCTATATATCGAGGAGCCAATTTCTCGTTCTGGCTGAAACACATTACCCCCTTCAAAGGAGAAACTGAAATGAACACAAGATCACCAATAGAGAACTCTAATGGTTTCCTACGGTTGTCAGCGTAGGATTTCTGCCTGCTTTGAGCCTCTTTCATTCTCTGTTGGATGAGTTCAATCTTCTCAGAAGCTTCACGAATAGAGTCGGGGCCAAAAACCAACTTCTCCTTGAACTCCAACCAACAAGATGTTGATCGACATGGACTTCTGTATAAGGCTTCGAAAGGAGCCATACCGATACTAGACTAAAAACTGTTGTTGTATGTGAACTCATCAAGAGGTAGGTGGTCTTCCCAACTACCACCAAAATCAAGAATACAAGCACGAAGAAGATCTTCCAGAATATGATTCACCCGTTCAGTCTGTCCGTCAGACTGTGGATGATAAGTTGTGCTGAAATTAAGCTTTGTACCCAAAGCTTTCTAGAGACTCTGCCAGAATCCACTAGTGAAAAGCAGATCTCTGTCACAAACAATAGAACTAGGAACACGGTGAAGTCTCACGATTTCCTTAATATAGAGCTTAGCTAGATGAGGAGCAGTCCGATTGGACTTAATAGGAATAAAGTGGGCTGATTTAGTCAAACGATCAACAATCACCCACCCACTGTTATGGCTAGACCTTGATCGAGGTAAACCATTAATGAAATCCATCGAGACTTGATCCCATTTCCACAATGGGACTTCAAGAAGCTACAAAAGACAACTAGGACGCTGATGCTCGGCTTTGATAAGTTGACAAGTCAGGCAATTTCTCACATAACATGCCATATCTCGCTTCATACCTTCCCAATAGTATACACGTTTCATATCGGCATACACCTTACTACTACCGGGATGAATAGTATACTTAGAATGGTGACACTCATCTAGAATGTTTTTTCTAAGATCAGCAACATTAGGCACGATTAACCTACCTTTCCTACGAATACAACCACGAGCATCAATATCGAAATCCTTCAACTCAACACCACGGGATTTTGATTTACAAAGCTGAATAAGATGAAAAAGTTCAGGATCTTGCCTCTGAGCATCGGCAACATGATCTAATAAACTAGGACGAGCTTCCATGCTGAATAATAGAACAGGAGAATCAGATGTAGATGCACAATCATGAATATCGCAAGAAGATAAAGCTTCCAACAAATTCCACTCTGCTAGCATCATAGAAATGATGACTTGGTGTTTGCGACTCAACGCATCAGCAACTCGGTTCCCCTTTCCAGGAGTATACTGGATATTGAAATCATAAGAAGCAAGGAACTCAAGCCAATGCTATTATCGCATATTAAGCTCTTTTTGAGTGAATAGATATTTCAAAGATTTGTGATAAGTGAAAAGAACAAATCGCTCGCCCAAAAGATAATGTCGCCAAATCTTTAAGGCAAAAACTATGGCGGCTAACTCCAAATCGAGGGTAGCATACCAAATCCCGTTCGGCCTCAATTGCCTAGAAGCATAGGCAACCAGCCGATCTTTCTGCATAAGAACAACACCGAGACCACAATGACTGGCATTGGTATAAACAACAAGATCTTGATTCCCTTCGGGAACCACTAATATAGGAGCATGAGTAAGAAGTTCTTTCAAAATCTAAAAAGTGGACTCACACTTATCGGACCAAACGAAACGAACTCCTTTCCCCATGAGGCTGGTAAGAGGTAGGAGGATGCGAGAGAAATCTTTATTGAATCGACAGTAATAACCCACCAATCCAAGAAAACTACGAATCTCAGAAACATTCTCAGGCCTCTTCCAATTCTGAATAGCTTCGATCTTTGAAGGATTGACAGAGATGCCATCAAAAGAAACAACGTGGCCGAGAAAATTTACATTCTTTGTAACATCCCCTTATTTGGAGGCCCAAAACTAATGGCTACGGATGCTGCAGTTATCCGCAGTTATTAATCGTCGGCGACCAAATACGACGGTGCTAGGTACATTGATAAACGGATCACAAGAATATGGAAAATTTAACAATTCAAAAATATATTTCCACATTTAAATCAAAACATTTCATGTTCATTACATAATCCCAAAACGTTAACCACGTTCAGCAAATTATAATTATTACACATATGCCAAGAGCGACATATGAAGATGCCCCCTTGGTTGATCAGAGTATATAGTAAGGCTAATAAATCTGCCTTTACATCCAAATACACAGCGGAAAAGAAAACTCTAAATAATTATCTGCCACCTGCATGCCTCCGGAAGCTTTATTCGTCTAAAAAAAACCTGAAAACCCTAAACCTCAAATTACTCAAAATCAATTGAGTACTTGAGAGTTTAAGGGGAAAACAAAAACTTTGAGTCAGACATAAAGACTGGTATGAATAATAGTCTATCATCTCAAACCAAATGGATATCTAGTGAGACCACGCCGCTTAGTGGAACGGTTTTCCCCTCACTAGCATCCTAAAATCTATATAAAACCATATTCTGCGCTCCTGCGTCCACAATGGTTAAAAACATAGTATTTCAATACATTATGATGATATGCAAAACAAGCAAATCAAATCTGGATTACTCATCCCCATTCATTCTGACTATCTGTCTTAATTATAGTTTCTAGGATTACTATTAACCTAATAGTTTTCATGGGCTAACTAATAACCGGTTAAACATTTAAGGACTCCCTATCCAATTACATAGTTTTCATGGGCTTACTATGAACCTGTCTATCTGACATTACCTTTTGTACATAGTTTTCATGGGCTAACTATGAACCTGTCTATCTGACATCTTCTTTTATACATAGTTCTCATTGGCTAACTATGAACCTGTCTATTTGACATCTTCTTTTATACATAGTTTTCATAGGCTAACTATTAACCTATTGGCCCCTGCCAATATCATACATATTTCATGGGCTTACTGGAAACCTATTGGCCCCTGCCAATATCGGTCCTTTATATTTTAGCATCCTATATTCTGGTCTTCCTGACCTCCTGGATGCAACTTTAATCATTCAGGAGTTTGTTCAATTTAAATTCACTACTGGGTTAACCTAACTGGTTCTTCTACCCTTTTTTCCCAAACTACAATTATGGATTCATTATAAAGTGAATATATTCATATTAGAAGAATCAGTATAACAACATCGCAATACCACTTCTATGGGTTTAATTTATCAAAGATAGATTCTTCTCAAACCATTATAAAAACTCCTTTAATATAGCCATGGTTTTTCCTTTAAAAATAGAATTTTGGTCATAAAACCTTTCGATAACTTCGAAACCTAGCTTTCGACTTCATCGGGTAACCTCCTTCGAAAGCTCTTAAAAACATTAGGCTCCTGCCTTATAGTAATTTAAATTTAATCTTTCAAAAATATAAAACTTAGTTAAAAGAAAAAAAATTACAACCCTTTCGAAAGTATCTCCTTCGAAGGCAATGAAAACCAAGCAAACATATTCGAAAGCAAAAAAAACAACCCCTTTCGAAAATATAAAATTTTGTTTTAGCCATAACTTTTTATAGGCCCAGAATTAAGGGCTCTAACCTATTCCATTGTGTTCAAGTGATGGTTTTCCTTTCCGTAGAGTGGTCACAGTAGAAAATGGGCTTACGGTTAGAAAGTTATGCCTATTTGAAGTTTTAGAAGCAAAGTTGGAAAAACTGCTACAAAAGGACTTCCGTAGCGTTTACAACTGCTACCGAAAGGTAGCTTCCGGTAAGGCCGAAGGGTTGCTTTCGGCAAGACCGAAGGGTTCACTGAAAACGCTGTAGAAAACTGCAGAAATGCTGCGAAAGGTTTTAAAACGAAAGGTTTAGATTTTATGACAAAAGGTTCATAAAAACGCTGCAAAAAGCTACAGAAATGCTGCGGAAGATTCTATGACGGAGGGTTTAGGTTCTAAGGTGGAAGGTTCGGTGGCAAAGTCGTAAATACCTTGAAAACTACTACACATAATCTTTGTCGAATTCCTATTGATTAAGGATAAACTTCATCAATTCTTTGTCAAATTTCTATTGGCGAAAGACATCTTTGCAGAAAAGCTGCTGTAGATTAGAATTATTATTTTAGAAATTATTTTTAAAATAATTAATTATATTAATATTTTAATATAATTATTAAGCCTTTTTAGCTTAGAAAATTCATAATAAATCGAAATCACTTGGGAAAAATCTCAAAAATTCACCACAAATCTAGAATAACATTTTCTTCATCATATAAATTTTAGGGCAGAATTCATTATTTTATTATTTTTAATAATTAAAGCCCGAAATAAATGTCTTTATCACCTTAGGAAATTTATAAAATATTCATTTTAATTCCAAAAATTATGAAATTAAAAACCCATCTCCAAAATTACAGTTTACATAACATATCAATAAATCAAGTCATTTGGAGGTCGTTTACTAAGGTTTTTACTCTAAAACCCATCATTTTAATTCTATAAAAGTCCCAATAAATTACCATAAATCATTATTCTATCTGAACAATGATTATTAGATTCAAACATGATCAGAACAACAACATGCATTCAGTTACTATCTATAACCGAACCAAAACAAGTAAAAATGAGATGATTAAACTATTATTCACCTTGCTTGAGATAAGGAGATTAGAGATTGTTTGAGATTGATTTTCTTCTAGCTTGAATCCTAAACTTTTAGTTGATTTTCTCTTCTCTTTTAATGGCCGGCCTTGCTTCTCATGGTTGCTATTGTTTTTTTTTGGGAATAATGAACATGTAAGACTAAGAAGGATGGTATAAGGGTGGGAAATATGGGCGGCTATTTACCTTAATGCCCTTGTGTTTAATTTCCTAACCATTTATTTATGTTCATTAGATAAGCACAGCTACCTAGTTTATTAATCAACCTCAATCCCCTTACCTACATTATTCTATTTAATTTATTATAATTAAATCTCCTAAATAATGTCAATAAAATTATGGGTGTTACAGGCTCCCCTCCTTAAAGAATTTCATCCTCGAAATTCAATAAGGACTAACTAGCAATCATAGCAATCATCTATAACATCTTCTAATAACCATACTAGCCTATCTGACTAGCAACCAATCTATATAAATCTAATATAGAAATACTATCAAAGCAGATTAGGATAAGTCTCTCGAATTCTATCTTCTGTCTTCCAAGTACAATCTTTCTCGTTGTCGCTCCACTGAACCTTTACCAACTTGACTGTCTTAGTCCTCAATCTCTTCTCATCTTTCGCTATAACCCAAACTGGTTGTTTAATAAAAGTCAAATCAGGTTCTACTACCAAGTCCTCCAACTCTGTCTGAGGAATAGTAGCCTCTGGATTATGCACATACTAGCGAAGATGAGACACATGGATACATTATGGACACCTACCATACTGCTCGGCAACTCTACTCTGTAAGCAAGTTTTCTGATCCTTTCTAAAATCTGGAATGGTCCAACATATCTCGGGGCCAACATTCCCAACTTTCCAAACCATACCACACCCTTCATTGGTGATACTTTAATGAAAACCATGTCTTCCACTGAGAACTCTAGGTTTTTACGCCTCTTATCTACGTAACTCTTCTGCCGAGCTTGAGCTTCCATCATCCATCCTCGGATATTTTCAATATTTTATGGCGCCTCTCTAATCAAATCCGGACCTAAGACCAACCTGTCTCCAGTCTCTAACCAACATGCCCACATGGCCTTCCATACAAAGCTTCAAAAGGTGTCATTCCTATACTAGTTTGATAATTATTATTACAGGAAAACTCAATCAAATGTAGGTGGTCCTCCTAAGATCCACCAAAGTCCAATATACAAGCTCTTAACAAGTCCTCAAGTACCTTGTTGACTCTCTCGGTTTGCCCATCTGTCTGTGGGTGATAAGCTGTACTCATCTTGAGCTTGGTACTTAATACCTCTTGTAGACTCATCCAAAATTCGCTAGTGAATAATGCATCCCTGACGCTGACTATGCTACAAGGAGTCCCATGAAGTCTAACTATGTTCTTCATGAACAATTTTGCCAAAATAGGTGCCATTTTGGTCAACTTTACTGGAATGAAATGAGCACTCTTGGTCAACCTGTCTACAATAACCCATATACTCTCACTTCCTCTCCTTGACCTTGGCAACCAATCTATAAAATCCGCGGATATCGAATCCCATTTCCAAATTGGAATATCTAAAGGCTGAAGTAACCCACTTGGGTTCTGATGTTCGGCTTTTACTTGTTGACAGTTCACACACTGCCTAATCCACAAGCCAACATCCCTCTTCATGCCTTCCCAATAGAAGCTCTTCTTCATATCTTGATACATCTTGGTCCCTCCAGGATGAATCGTAAACTTGGATCGATGACATTCCTCAAGAACTTCTCTTCTCAAGTTCTCCACATCTGGAACACATAACCATCCCTTCTTTCTCAACTGTCCTCTCTAGTCAAGACAAAAATCTTTCAAATCATCGACCTTAGTTCCAAACTCAAGCCTTCTTATCCTCTCAGCTAATAATGTATCCTCCTTTTGTTTAGAAGCAATTCTCTCGATCAATATTAGTCAAACTTCCAAACAGGATAATATGGCAGTACTCTGACTAGAACTAGCATTCGATCTTAACTGCACAACACAATTTGTCAAAGCTTCCAGATCTTTCCACTCCACCAACATAGCCAACACCACATTCTGATGTCTTCTACCGAGAGCATCCGCTACTTTGTTGCCTTAGAAAACCTTGGGAAAACCTTCCCTCTAAAACCTTTCAAAAACCTTGAGTTATACTTTACAAAACAAGGGTAACCACCTAAGTCGAAAGCTTCCCTCCGAAAGCATTGGAGAAACGACTAATTTTTAAAATAGGTAAACCTTTCGACTGGGTCGAAAGGTTCATGTAAAACCTTTATAAAACAATGGAAATCCTTCGGCGACGCCGGAAGGTTACAAAACAAAGTAAATGCGGTAGCAGCTACAACCTATCGACTACGTTGGAAGGTATAAAGTCTTTTCTTTAAACAATTTGACCTGGCCGAAAGTGACCGAGTCGAAAGCTCAAATTCAAAAGCAAAGCCGGTGAAAGCTTTTCACTTATAAAACAATTATATTCCAACCTATCGGCTTAGAACCTTTTGGCAATATTCAATTCATTGTGTACCAATTTCTTGATACCTTATGTATTGAAATTTGACCTTATCGAAAGCTAACTCTTCGACTAGGACGAAAGGTCTGGGGCGGAAGGTATACAACTATGTGGGTTGGAACATGGGAAAAGAGTGATTTTTGTTTTCAAACTAAAAAGGAAACTTTTCAACTAACCTGCCTTTGTTTGTTAAATTATCATTGGTCAATAAAATGCTTTTCATAAATATGCTCCCGCAATTACCAAAATTTATAAATCCTTTTATTTTGCAAAATGCCCATTCTCCTTTAAACATATATAAAACATTTAAGTCCCATACCTTAAATAATTTTAAATATTTACCCCTCAAATGACTTAGGAAAATTCTGGAAAAATCCCAGAAAACCTATTTTAATATATTGCCTAATATGCTAAAATCTCAAACCCAAATAATTATTATTTTAGCCAAAAATAATTTATAACCTAATAAATAATTTCCTTTATCTTTGTCATCGACATTCTGCTAGGTGTTCTACTGACAGGTTCAGCTGCTGGTACAAGGTCTATCCGAAACTCTATAACTCATTTCGGTGGTAATCCAGTGACTGGCTCAAATACATCTACAAATTCTCTGGCTACACGAAACTGACTAAGGTCATCTCCCACCTCCAAGGCACTTAACAAGGCACCAACACTCGTACTGGAATTCTCCACCGAGAAAATGATTCGGTTATGACTATCTGGGTGCCTCAATGATAACTCCCGATCCTAGAAAAATATCCTAGCCTCATACTTACCCAACCAATCCATACTCAAAATCATCCCGAAATCTACAAAATAAAAAACATACAAACTGCATGCAAACTTATGACTTAACAAATCGGGTTCTAACTGGTCACATCTCATCACAAAAATTGTGTAACGACCCAAAATTTTGGTTATTTGAAATGGGAATATTTAATTGATTTTAAATATTTAAAAGTTAATTTTTAACTTGAATTTCAAATATAATGATTTATTGGATAATTTAATTATTGAATTTAATAATTGAATATTGGTTAAATTATTGTATCTTGAGTTTTAAGCTTGATAAAAATAATTTAAAGGTTTATAAAATTTATTTTAATAATAATGAAGATAATAAAACTTTTAAATTTACTTTTAAAGTGATTTGTTCAGTTTTAAAAATATATCGTTTAAATTAACGTATATAAATAGCCTTCCGGGGCACAGTCTCAGAATTCGACGAAACTAGTTCCATTGGATCTGTAATAGTGTATTATTATTGGATTTCAAATTTCATAGCATTTGGAGTTATCATTTGGTCGTACGGGATATAAACGCGCTGGAATTTATATTGAAAATTCAATATAATAATTGGGTCCAAAAAGCTATCTTCTCCATACGATCGAATGAGGACTCGGAACCTTTTCCATTGCATTTGGAATAGGGGTATAACATTATTAACGCCTAGCAGCATGCCTCGATAGGAGGTCGAGATTTTAAACTACGAAATCGAGACGGTTTAGAGATTTAAATAATAATATATATTTATATTGATTGACTATATTCACATCAACTTGCTTTCTGTCTCATCTCAGCCACCTAAGATCTGACCTTAACCCATTCGAACACGTTCCCTCCATTTCAAATAGCACGCAGGATAAAGCCAAAGAAAAAAAAAGAAAAAACAGAACTTCAAAAAAATATTTCTCACAATATTCTCAATGAAAAAAATCAAAAACTTGTTTGTAAATTCATATGTGGTCTATAGCTTCGGTCTGAGTTGTTTTTAGAGGGTGCGACTACAATTTTGTCAAGCTCGACAATGTGAGTATAGGCTAGGGTTAGAGATTTTGCTCAATTCATTACTCGATTCGTTTTTTTGAATTTGTATTTGAAGTCATCTTGAAAAACCGCACCTAAGCTTGAAAGATGGAGGATTCCAATCGTAAGATGAACATCGCGACTATGCAAGGGTGTTCAATGGTAGTCTGTTTGCGATGGGGAGGAATGGTTGTTGAATGAGGCGGTTAGGTCAAGCAGATGAGGATCGTCGTGAGAAGAACATTGCCGAGGTCAAAACTTGGTTTCGTGGAGCAATTTCTTGTATCATCTCTGGCCGTGCACGAAGATGGTGAGCATCGTGCATGTACAGGAGAAAGATCAGTGCATTTGGGAAGAAGGATGTTCGTGGGCTTGGGCTTTGTGGGTTAGGTTGGATTTCTGGAATAAATATTAATATGTAATTAGTGAATAAAAAAATTGTTTAAATAAATTTGAAAGCTTATAAAATTCATATCTCGATCGTTTTAGGTCCAATCGACACGCGGTTGGTTGCGTTGTGTTCGTATCGACGAATACGACGCACATGAATTGATTGATCGAATTTAGAGCTTGTCAAATTTTCAGATAAATTCAAACGCGTTCGAACTAAATTGAAAACAGAACGCGAAAGCGACAATAAAAATCAAGGTGAGTAAATCTCATTCATTTTTGGATTGCGAGTTTAATTTAAAATGTTGAAAATTTAAATTATTGGTTGATTGGATGATTTGATAATTATTATTATTAGTGGAACATGATATTATATATAGTAGTATATATATTAGTGGTTGGATTGATATTCCCACATATATTTAGCGGATGAGACCCTATGTGCCCCGCATAATAGCGGATGACCCTATATACCACGATATCCCCCTCGAAGTGGGATTGGTATTTTTTTTATATTGTATTAACATCTTTGGATGCAGGGAAACAGGTTGGAGGGATCCAATTGGATTCCTCAAAAATGTTAAAATTATTTCCATATTCAGTGATATGATATGTTGAATAATCTTTGATAGATTATAACGTGATTTGAATTTATTTGGTCCTATGGTATTATTGGTTTAGATTTGGAATTTTTAAAATTACCATAAATATGTGTTTTATTTAAAAAGAAATTAAAAGGAAATTGGAAGTAAAATATTTATAATGAAATTTGGATTAATTTAAGGAAAAGACTTTGGGTAAAATAAATAGTTGATTTTAAAATTGTACCTGATGATTTCGGAATATGGAAAATAGAGAGTATGGAATAATGTAAATAAAAGGATTTTAAATAATAAAATTAGACGATATTTGTTAAGTGTAAAAAGGATTTTAAAATCGAAATTTAAAATAGTTTGGGAAAATAAAAAAAGGAAATTTGAAAATAAAATATAAAATTGTTATACTAGATATTAAATAAGGATTTAAATTATGAAATGGAAGTGGAATCGGAATTTAGTGCGTTTGGAATATAGTTGGATTTTTTTAAGAAATTGATTTACAAACGGAATTCAAATTAGAAATCGATTTATAATCGATTAAGTATTGTGAAACCGTTATAAACGGGAAATGAGACTAGTGGATTTACAAACAAGGTTTATAAATAAAGTGAAGTGATTATCAGTAGATAAATTGATGTTATAAATTCATGGTGAGGATTTATAAGGAGATGGGTAAATCGGCTTAAAAATAAATGATAGATTTATTTTTAGAAATGTTAAAAGGGGATTTACGGATTTGGGACGTAAATCAAATTGGGAATAAATCGACAAAGATATATAAATGTTAGACTGGTTATATTGGAATTGGAAAATATATTTTCTTTTATCGTGAAATTAAGTTTGTTTTAAAAAGGAGGATTTTTAATTATTTACTAGGTAATTTAAAAAGGTGTTTAAGAATATTTCAAAAAATTAATTATTTAGTTATTTTAAATTGTTTAAAGTATATCTAATTATTAATTAAGTTAGCTTATAATTAGTTTATATTAAGCTAGTTATTATTTAAGAATTAATTAGTATTATTATTTTAGAGGATAAATTATTCAATATTAATATTATTTTTATATAATAACTTTTATAAAAGAGTATTTGCCTAAGTTTAACTTGGAAAATTTATATAGAAATTTTATAAGTATTATTCTGAAAATTATTCAATAAAGTTTTCGAAAAGTAATGGTATACTTTCATGGCAAAATCGGAGGCAGTGAGTGCCTGCAGTTAAGTTTTGGATTTCTCTGGGATAGAGACGTAACCATTGAGCTGTGAATCCATGGTTGATACCGCAGTGGTACTTTCCATATTATATTTAAAGGGTTTTTAAATATCTTTGAAAAGAATAGTTGTGAATATACTAAATTCGGTAAGAAAAGTATATATTTTAGGTAAAGAGATTTAAGTGATTGGAATTTAAATTGAATATGACTTAGTGTTTTCAGTGGAAAAGAAAAATATTTGGTTGAATGATTATTTATTGATAGTTAAATAACCGACTACCAGATCTGGACCCAAAAATATAACTTTGGGAATATCTAGGAGAAACATGGGAATTATGCGGTATAGTTACCGTTCGAGGTGCTATACTACACGTATAAACTCGTTTCGTTATTCTAGGACGATGATAAGGAAATCCATCCACTAACGTTTAGGAGGTGATCTCCGATCTTATTTTCATCTGTTTATTTCCTAAAGAACCGAGGTGTAGTTTACCAGAAATATCGAACGTTGTTTTCGAAGAGACTGGGACCGGATAAGTTATTCGAAAACAACTTCGATCCAACGAGTACGTTTTCGAAGTGAAAACAAGAGCATGGATTCGAAGATCGACCAGTGAAGTGCAAGGGCTAATTGCTACTAATCCTGAGGATGATTCCAAAATGGATGTAGTAGGAATAGTGCATTCGGTTCAATTTGGACCCAGAATGGACTTGTATGGATGAATGCTATTAGTACATTGTCATCAGAGGACAATGAGCTTCTGAGTGAAAATTCCTTTAAAAGGTAATCGTAGTCTCTAGCCTCATCAACCGAGAATGACTGAAAATTAGGAGAGATGCAGCAAGGCTAAGTGGGTTGCACCCTATTAGGGTATGTTTATCACCTTTCTAGATACCCTCGGATATTATTACTATGGTGCATGGAAGAGCTCGGAAAGGGTGGGAACACCTAGGGTGATAGCATATTCGGTCTATCCAGGTTAGGGGTAGTCCGGTTTGTGTTGCAGGGGATCCCGGCGTGGTCCTAGGTACATTTTTCTAGACGTGTACTATGGCAGGTGGTACCCCAGTGCCTAGTCATTCGTATGGAATCCATTCTCTAATACATGCCTTTACGATTTTGGTTGTAGAGCCTAATATGCTGGAATTTAATTAATGTAACAATTTCAGCTATTAGAATAAGTATTTGTACTTAGACACTATTATAATATCAGATAATTTTGATATAAAGTGTTTTGGTTATTGTATGGTAAAAAACCCATCATGTTTACGTGTGTCATGGTCTTACTAGATACCTTTATTTTTCAAAGGATTTTGATAACTTTAATAATTCAAATTGAGTATGTTTTCTCAAGTTGGTTTTCTAGACTGACTCGGGTGTTATTTTATTATAATATTCGGGTCAAACCGAGTATTATAGATTCAGGATAGGATGCTATGGAGCTCAGTAGACGAGCTAGATGACGAAGACGTATTACACATATCATATTATATTCCATTGTGTATTGTATGCTGTATATTCAGCACTTGTGAGGACAAGTTATTATAAATACCCAGTATTGAGTCATTGCTTTATTGTACTCTAATGATGTAATGTATAAGTAATGTTTTATAGTTCTTTTTGTATAGAGACATGTGATATCTATTATATATTGTTCCGTTGCGATTGTGAGATTCTGTGTTGTTATTCTATTTTCTTCTTCTACCTCTTTCTTCTTTTTCCCTAACGATCTGGTATTTTCGGTACTCGATTGATCGGCATGTAATACAGTGGATGTATTAGTGTTGATTTTCGAGCGTCGAAAATCCGAGCCGTGACACTTGGTATCAGAGCTGAAGGTCTAGTGAGAACCTTGGCTTTGATGGGGTAACTCGTTAGAGATAGGGTCAGTAGTACCCTAGAATGAGTTTGTGAGTATTAATAGATATGAGCGCGTATTTGTTGGTAAATATAAAACTGTTTTATATTGTGTTGATTGATCTATTGAGTGGTTATGGGTTCTGGTCAATACGAGTAATTAACGTTATTGATAGGGATCTTTAAACACTATAATAGAATAATTCGACATGGTATTGTTTTGAAATAGGGTAAATGAAATAATTTTACCCAAATTATTTTTATATATAAAAGAAATAATTTTTCAGAGAATTTATTATATATGGTTTGCTTGGTTGTTAGGAAATGATAATATTAAACTATTATCATTTGTTGTTGTGGTAATTGAATAAAAGTTGATATTTTAGTCAACAGTTAAGAAAAAGTTCATATAACAAAATGGAATTTGTAAATATGAGTTTATAAATGTGATTTACAATTTGAAATGAAATGAAATTCCAAAGGAATATTTAAAAATTGTATGGTTTATAAAAAACGATTTATAAAGGATTTAAAGGTTGGAAATTTGGGAATTTAAATCCCATTGGATTTGAAAATGATTTTCGAAGTCTTGGAAAATAATGGTGATGTTATTTGGGAAATATTTGTGAATTGAAATATTTAAAATGGATTTCAAAAGAGGAAAAAGCACTGAACTCACTTCGGTCGCTGGAAAATAATTCTGATGATGATCGCGACATCATCGGTGTTCATTTTCAAGTCTCCAAGGGAAGGATTGCCACCTTAATGATTTGCATTGGAGTTTGTTTGCAAAACTGGTTTTGGTTTTGAAATTCAAAGGGATGATTTGATATACCAAGGATTTTGGGTATATATGATTTCAAAGATGATTTTGAAATATAAAGTAATTGTTAAACTCTGGATTTTGACCTAAAATGTTTTATGGAATATAAATAACTTATAAAATTTGGTATTTGATGTTTGAATGGGATTAAACTTAATGTAAGTTTAAAAATAAAGTGAATTTTGAGAAATTAAGCCTAAGTAGGCTAAATGGAATAGTTATTGAAATAGAATTTATTAAGATTGAAAATAAATTAGTGAATGAACTAATTAATTTAATAAGTTAGTAAATGGAATTGAAAATTGAACATTGGAATGATATTTAATTTGAATCATGTTAAATTAAGTGAAATTGAATTGATTGAGTTAAAGTGAATATAGACTTAGGTGTGAAATGGTAATTAACCATAAGAAGTTGTACGAGATGTTTATAAACTTAAATAAGGTTTATGAAGTGATCCACAAAAGAATTAATATGGAGAGGAATGAGTTAACTATAGAATTTGATGAAATTAATTCTCAAGTGAGATTAGTATGGAAAGGAATATACTAAGTTAATATTTGAATGAAGATTAAATAAAAGGTGTGTAAAATGATAGCTGTGAATAAGTAAATTGAAATGAGGTAAATGTGAATAAAAAGAATTTGATATAGCTAAGAATCAATTGCAATTAATACGTAGGTTGTACGTATATTATTTTATCCACATAGCGATTTGATCCAGATTCGAGCACAGAATTTCAAGATAATTTATATCGATCCGAGTTAGGATTTTTTCACTCGATTTTCGACGGCGAACACTGGATTTGGGTTTTTGATTGATTCTAGAATTCTTTATCATAGTTATGGCTATGCAAGGAGAATGACGGTTTCTGATCAAGAAACCAGATCTAAGTCCGCACTAGAGAGTCGTGTGAACAATACTAGTTCAGAAGTGAAATTATGTGATCGAGCGAGCGATCAAATTTGATATTGTGTATGGATGATATATGTACATCGTACGATTTTAGGTGAAATAAATATTGGGAATTTAAAAAGCTGAATAAAAAGATTTTGAATTGTATGATTGGGTACTATTGGTAAGTAAGGTGTAGGTAATTGAAAGTAAAAGCTAAATTGATGTCTTCGATTTCAGAAGTAAAATTTAAGTGCCCGACAAAAAGGTACATGTTTAAATTGTGTTTGAAATTTGATGATTTTATGATTGAGCCACTTGGCTTTTGTTTTCTTTTGATGAGTTGGGTCCATAGAGGCAGTTTTGTAGTTTTTCAGATCTAGCCGCGCAAAGGAGACGTTGGCGAAATTTTTTGAAAATTTAAGAAGTTAGAAAATTTTTAATAACTGTTATTTGAAATTGGATTTGAGTTATAACTTGAAATGGTTGAGTAAAAGATATTATTTTGAATCTATGGATGAAGTTGGAAATTCGTAAAGGTGATAGTGTGTTTTCAACAAAAATTGTTTTCGGGAAGTTGTTTAAACTGATTGGTTTTAAAATAGTTAATGGGGTTCTGGACCATTCTTATTGCCTAGCAATTTCGAAGATGAAATTCTTTTAAGAGGGAAGAATGTAACGACCCAGAATTTTGGTTATTTGAAATTGAAATATTTAATTGATTTTAAATATTTAAAAGTTAATTTTTAACTTGAATTTCAAATATAATGATTTATTGGACAATTTAATTATTGAATTTAATAATTAAATATTGGTTAAATTATTGTATCTTGAGTTTTAAGCTTGATAAAAATAATTTAAAGGTCTATAAAATTTATATTAATAATAATGAAGATAACAAAACTTTTTAAATTGAATTTGAAAGTGATTTGTTCAGTTTTAAAAATATATCGTTTAAACTAACGTATATAAATAGCCTTCCGGGGCACAGTCTTGGAATTCCACAAAACCAGTTCCATTGCTTCCATAATAGTGTATTATTATCGGATTTCAAATTTCATAGCGTTTGGAGTTATCGTTTGGTCGTACGGGATATAAACGCGTTGGAATTTATATCGAAAATTCAATATAATAATTAGGTCCAAAAAGCTATCTTCTCCATAGGGTCGAATTAGGACTCGAAACGTTTTCCATTGCGTTCGGAATAGGGGTATAACATTATGAATGCCTAGCGGCATGCCTCAATAGGAGGTCGAGATTTTAAGCTATGAAATTGAGACAGTTTGGAGATTTAAATAATAATATATATTTAGATTGATTGACTATATTCACATAAACTTGCTTTCTGTCTCTTCTCAGCCACCTAAGATCTGACCTTAACTCATTCAAATACGTTCCCTCCATTTCAAATAGCGCGCAAGAGTAAAGCCAGAGAAAAAAAAAAGAAAAAAGAAACAAAAGAAAAAAATAGAACTTCGAAAAAATATTTCTCATAATATTCTCGATGAAAAAATCCAAAACTTGTTTGTAAATTCATATGTGGTCTATAGCTTCGGTCTGGGTTGTTTTTAGAGGGTGCGGCTATAATTTTGTCGAGCTCGACAATGTCAGTATATGATAGTGTTAGAGATTTTGCTCAATTCAGTGCTCGATTCGTTTTTTGAATTCGTATTTGATGTCATCTTGAAATACCGCACCGAGGCTCGAAAGATGGAGGATTACGATCATGAGATGACCATCGCGGCTATGCAAGGGGTGTTCGATGGCAGTCTGTTCGCGATGGGGAGGAATAGTTGTTGAACGAGGCAGTTGGGTCAAGCAGATGAGGTTCGTCGCGAGAAGAACGTTGCCGATGTCGAAACTTGGTTTCGTGGAGCAATTTCTTGTATCATCTCTGGCTGTGCACGAAGATGGTGAGCAGCGTGCGTGTACAGGAGAAATATCAGTGCATTTGGAAAGAAGGATGTTCACGGGCTTGGGCTTTGTGGGCTGGGTTGGATTTCTGGTATAAATTTTAATATGTAATTAGTGAATAAAAAATTTCTTTAAATAAATTTGAAAGCTTATAAAATTCATATCTCGATCGTTTTAGGTCCAATCGGCACGTGGTTGGTTGCATTGTGTTCGTATCGACGAATACGACGCACATGAACTCGATTGATCGAATTTAGAGCTTGTCGAATTTTCAGATAAATTCAAACGTGTTCGAACTAAATTGAAAACAGAACGCGAGAGCGATAATAAAAATAAAGGTGAGTAAATCTCACTCATTTTTGGATTGCGAGTTTAATTTAAAATGTTGAAAATTTAAATTATTGGTTGATTGGATGATTTGATAATTATTATTATTAGTGGAATGTGATATTATATATAGTAGTATATATATTAGTGGTTGGATTGATATTCCCACATATATTTAGCAGATGAGACCTTATGCGCCCCGCATAATAGCGGATGACCCTATATACCGCGATATCCCCCTCGAAGTGGGATTGGTATTTTTTATATTGTATTAACATCTTTGGATTCAGGGAAACAGGTTGGAGGGATCCACCTGGATTCCTCAAAAATGTTGAAATTATTTTCATATTCAGTGATATGATATGTTGAATAACCTGTGATAGATTATAGCGTGATTTGAATTTATTTAGTCTTATGGTATTACTGGTTAAGACTTTGGCATTTTTAAAAATACCATAAATATGTATTTTAATTTAAAAAGAAATTAAAAGGAAATTGGAAGTAAAATATTTATAATGAAATTTGGATGAATTTAAGGAAAAGAATTTGGGTAAAATAAATAGTTGATTTTAAAATTGTACTTGATGATTTCGGAATATGGAAAATAGAGAGTTTGGAATAATGTAAATAAAAGGATTTTAAATAATCAAACTTAGGCAATATTTGTTAAGTGTATAAAGGATTTTAAAATCGAGATTTAAAATAGTTTTGGAAAATAAATAATAGGAAATTTGAAAATAAAATATAAAATTGTTATACTAGATATTAAATAAGGATTTAAATTATGAAATGGAAGTGGAATCAAAATTTAGTGGGTTTGGAATATAGTTGGGTTTTTTTTAAGAAATTGATTTAAAAACGGAATTCAAATTAGAAATCGATTTATAATCGATTAAGTATTGTGAAACCGTTATAAACGGGAAATGAGACTATGGATTTATAAACAAGGTTTATAAATAAAGTGAACTGATTATCAGTGAATAAATTGAAGTTATAAATTCACGGTGAGGATTTATAAGGAGATGGGTAAATCGGCTTAAAAATAAATGATAGATTTATTTTTAGAAATGTGAAAAGGGGATTTACGAAATTGGGACGTAAATCAAATTGGGAATAAATCGATAGAGATTTATAAATGTTAGACTGGTTATATTGGAATTGGAAAATATATTTTCTTTTATCGAGAAATTGAGTTTGTTTTTAAAAGGAGTATTTTTAATTATTTACTAGGTAATTTAAAAAGGTGTTTAAGAATATTTCAGAAAATTAATTATTTAGTTATTTTAAATTGTTTAAAGTATATTTAATTATTAATTAAGTTAGCTTATAATTAGTTTATATTAAGTTAGTTATTATTTAAGAATTAATTAGTATTATTATTTAAAAGGGTATATTATTCAATATTAATATTATTTTTATACAATAACTTTTATAAAAGAGTATTTGCCTAAGTTTAACTTGGAAGATTTATATAGAAATTTTAAAAGTATTATTCTGGAAATTATTCAATAAAGTTTTCGGAAAGTAATGGTATACTTTCAGGGCGAAATTAGAGGCAGTGAGTGTCTGCAGTTAAGTTTTGGATTTCTTTGGGATAGAGATGTAACCATTGAGCTGTGAATCCATGGTTGATACCACAGTGGTACTTTCCATATTATTTTTAAAGGGTTTTCAAATATCTTTGAAAAGAATAGTTGTGAATATACGAAATTCGATAAGAAAAGTATATAATTTGGCTAAAGAGATTTAAGTGATTGAAATTTAAATTGAATAGGACTTAGTGTTTTCAGTGGAAAAGGAAAATATTTGGTTGAATGATTGTTTATTGATAGTTAAATAACCGACTATCAAATCTAGACACAAAAATATAACTTTGGGAATATCTAGGAGAAACATGGGAATTATATGGTATTGTTACAGTTCGTGGTGCTATACTGTATGTATAAACTCGTTTCGTTCTTCTAGGATGATGATAAGGAAATCCGTCCACTAACGGTTAGGAGGTGATCTCCGATCTTATTTTCGTCTGTTTATTTCCTAAATAACCGGTGTTGAGTTTACCAAAAATATCGAACGTTTTTTTCGAAGGGACCGGGACCGGATAAGTTATCCGAAAACCACTTCGATCCAACGAGTATGTTTTCGAAGTGAAAACAAGAGCATGGAGTCGAAGATGGAGCAGTGAAGTGCAAGGGCTAATCGCTACTAATCCCGAGGATGATTACAAAATGGATGTAGTACGAATAGTTCCTTCGGTTCTGTTCGGACCCAGAACGGCCTTGTATGGATGAATGCTATCAGTACATTGTCATCGGAGGACAATGAGCATTCTAAGTGAAAATTCCTTTAAAAGGTAATCGTAGCCTCTAGCCTTATCAACCGGGAATGATTGAAAATCAGGGGAGATGCAGCAAGGCTAAGTGGGTCGCACCAAATTAGGGTATGTTTATCACCTTTCTAAATACCCTCGGATATTATTACTATGGTGTACGGAAGAGCTCGGAAAGGGTGGGAACACCCGAGGTGATAGCATATTCAATCTATCCAGGTTAGGGGTAGTCCGGTCTTGTGTTGCTAGGGATCCTAGCGTGGTCCTTGGTACATTTTTCTAGACATGTACTGTGGCAGGTGGTACCCCAGTGCCTAGTCATTCGTATGGAATCCATTCTCCAATATGTGCCTTTACGGTTTTGGTTGTAGAGCCTAGTATGCTGTAATTTAATTAATGTAACAATGTCAGCTATTTGAATAAGTATTTGTACTTAGACACTATTATAATATCAGATGATTTTGGTATAAAGTGTTTTGGTTATCGTAAGGTAAAAAGCCCGTCGTGTTTATGTGTGGCGTGGTCTTACGAGATACCTTTATTTTTCAAATGATTTTGATAACTTTAATAATTCAAATTGAGTGTGTTTACTCATGCTGGTTTTCCAGACTGACTCGGGTGTTATTTTATTATAATGCTCAGGTCAGATTGAGTATTACAGATTTAAGATAGGATGCTATGGAGCTCAGGAGTCGAGCTGGATGATGAAGACGTATTACACGTATCTGATTATATTTCGTTGTGTATTGTATGCTGTATATTCAGCACATGTGAGGACAAGTTATTATAACTTTCTAGTATTGAGTAATTGATTCATTATACTCTGATGATGTATTGTATAAGTAATGTTTTGTAGTTCTTTTAGTATAGAGACATGTGATATCTATTATATATTGTTCCGCTGCAATTATGAGATTCTGTACTGTTATTTTATTTTCTTCTTCTACCTCTTTCTTCTTTTCCCTAACGATCTGGTGTTTCCGGCAATCGATTGCTCGGCATGTAATACAGCGGACGTAACGATGTCGATTTTCGAGCGTCGACCGGGCCGTGAAAAATTGCAGGCCCTCCTAATGGATTTGCAACCCTTAAAGAAGTAACAAGGTATGTGGGTTCTATACATAACCTATCAACCAAATACTGTGATATAAATGAGTGTGATGCACCGGTATCAAAAAGTACTCTAACTGGTATACTCTGAATCAAAAGCATACCTTCCATCACAGCTTGCCTTTTCTCTGCGGCAGTAGGTCTAGAAGAGGACGGTAGTCTAATAGCAAACACCTTCCCACTTTCCGACCGAACTGGCTCTGGACACCGGTTCTTATAATGCCCAATTTGGTCATATTTGTAGCATTTCACATTCTTCTTCTCCGCAGGCTTCTTTCCTTTACCATTTCTGCACTCGTGGGCATAATGGCCTTTCTTATCACACTTATAACATACTAGATCAAACTTTGCTTTCTTGGCAGCATCCCCTTTTGGCTTCTTTCCTCTTGAAGAATTTCCCTATCTTTCCCCGAAGACCCTGGAACTCAACTGGTTTCTCACCAATAGATACAGCAAGCATCTCCTCATGGCGAATGGCCATCTCCACCACTACATGAGAAGGCTCTCTAATATGATTCATAGCCATTCTGCTAAGCTCTGGCCTCAATTGTCTAATAAATCTTTCATTCCTTCTGACATCAGTGTCAACCAAAGCATAACCATACCAGGATAGCTCATTAAACTTAGCAGCATACTCGATCACAGACATCTGCCCTTGGACAAGATCCATAAACTTACTCATCAATGTCGATTTTGCAACCTCAGACAAGAACCTCTGCTCAAACCTCCTCTTGAAGTCGGCCCAAGTCAACACTTCTTTTAGTACTCTCGCCATCACACTATTCCACCAAAATTCCCAGTAGCTCTTGCTTGCAACACATTAGCCAACAACTAATACACCATCCTCGCGTCTATTGGCAGATTTCCAGCACCTACATCAGCCTCAGCATTTTGGTTAGCATTGGCCTCCCGACCTTGGTTTCTTCGAGAATTAGGTCAAGCATTTCCATTAGTTGTGGTGCTTCCTCCACCTAGATTTCCTCTTCTGTTTCCTACCTCCATATCTTCTTTCTCGTATATCTACCTATGAGCCTTAGTAAGATACAGAAGAAGAAAATGTACCTAGATATATACATATATATCAAATACAAGTACGTTACTATAGCGTTAACCCGAAACCCCGATCATATTTTTAAATTCATTGGATTAAGTTTGAAAAAGCTTTTAGGTTTAAGTTTTCTTTTAAAGTTTCATAACCCTATGCTCTGATACCAACTTGTAGCATCCCCTACTTGGAGGCCCAAAACTAATGGCTACGGATGCTGCAGTCATCCATAATTATTAATCTTTGGCGACCAAATATGGCGGTGCTAGGTACATTGATAAACATATCACAAGAATGTGGAAAAATTTAACAATTCAAAAATATATTTCCACGTTTAAATCAAAACATTTCATGTTCATTACATAATCCTAAAACGTTAACCACGTTCAGCAAATTATAATTATTATACATATGCAAAGGGCGATATATGAAGATGCCCCATTGGTTGATCAGAGTATATAGTAAGGCCAATAAATCTTCCTTTACATCCAAATACACAGTGGAAAAGAAAACTCTAAATAATTATCTGCCTCTTGCACGCCTCTGGAAGCTTTATTCGTCTAAGAAAAACCTGAAAACCCTAAACCTCAAACTACTCAAAATCAACTGAGTACCCGAGAGTTTAAGGGGAAAACAAAAACTTCGAGTAAGACATAAAGCCTGGTATGAATAATAGTCTATCATCTCAAACCAAATAGATATCTAGTGAGACCACGCCGCTTAGTAGAACGGGGTTTCCCCTCACTAGTATCCTAAAATCTTTATAAAACAATATTTTGTGCTCCTGCATCCACAATGGTTAAAAACATAGTATTTCAATACATTATGATGATATGCAAAAAAAAATCTGGATTTCATCCCCATTCATTCTGACTATCTGTCTTAATTATAGTTTCTAGGATTACTATTAACCTAATAGTTTTCATGGGCTAACTAATAACAGGTTAAACATTTAAGGACTCCCTGTCCAATTACATAGTTTTTATGGGCTTACTATGAACCTGTCTATTTGACATTTCCTTTTGCACATAATTTTCATGGGCTAACTATGAACCTGTCTATCTGACATCTTCTTTTATACATAGTATGAACCTGTCTATCCGACATCTTCTTTTATACATAGTTTTCATGGGCTAACTATTAACTTATTCGCCTCTGCCAATATCATACAGTTTTCATGGGCTTATTGGAAACCTATTAGCCCCTGCCAATATCATACAGTTTTCATGGGCTTATTGGAAACCTATTGGCCTCTACCAATATCATACAGTTTTCATGGGCTTATTGGAAACCTATTGGCCTCTGCCAATCTCGGTCCTATATATTTTAGCATCCTATATTCTGATCTTCCTGACCTCCTGGATGTAACTTTAATCATTCAAGAGTTTGTTTAATTTAAATTCACTACTGGGTTAACCTAACTAGTTCTTCTACCCTTTTTTTCCAAAATACAGTTATGGGTTCATTATAAAGTGAATATATTCATACTAGAAGAAGTAATATAACAACATCGCAATACCACTCCTGTGGGTTTAATTTATCAAAGATAGATTTTTCTCAAACCATTATAAAAACTCCTTTAATATAGCCATGGTTTTTCCTTTAAAAACAGAATTTCGGTCATAAAACCTTTCGATAACTTCGAAACCAAGCTTTCGACTTCATCGGGTAACCTCCTTTGAAAGCTCTTAAAAACATTAGGCTTATGCCTTATAATACTCTAAATTTAATCTTTCAAAAATATAAAACTTGGTGAAAAGAAAATAATTTACAACCCCTTCGAAAGTATCTCCTTCGAAGGCAAATAAAATCAAGCAAACATATTCGAAAGCAAAAAAAACAACCCTTTCGGAAATATAAAACTTTTTTAGACATAAATTTTTATAGGAATAGAATTAAGGTCTCTAACCTATTCCATTATGTTCAAATGATGGTTTCCATTTCCGTAGAGTGGTCATAGTAGAAAAATGGGTTTACGATTAGAAAGTTATGCCTATTTGAAGTTTTATAAAAAAAAGTTGGGAAAAACTGCTCAAAAGGCTTCTGTAGCGTATACAACTGCTACTGAAAGGTAGCTTCCGGTGTGGCCGAAGGGTTGCTTTCGGCAAGGCCGAAGGGTTCACTAAAAACGTTGTAGAAATGCCGCGGAAGATTTTATGATGAAAAGTTTAGGTTTTATGACGAAAGATTCATCAAAATTGTTGCAAAAAGATGTAGAAATGCTGTGGAAGATTCTATGATGGAGGTTTTAGGCCCTAAGGTGGAAAGTTCAATGACAGAGTCGTAAATATCTTGAAAACTGCCACACATAATCTTTATCGAATTCCTATTTGTTAAGGACAAACTTTATCAATTCTTTGTCAAATTTCTATTGGTTAAAGACATATCTTTGCAGAAAAGCTGCTACAGATCAGAATTGTTATTTTAGAAATTATTTTCAAAATAACTAATTATATTAATATTTTAATATAATTATTAAGCCTTTTTATCTTAGAAAATTCATAATAAATCGAAATCACTTGGGAAAAATCTCAAAAATTCACCAAAAATCTGGAATAGCATTTTCTTTATCATATAAAAATTCGGGGCAGAATTCATCATTTTATTATTTTTAATAATTAAAGCTTGAAATAAATGCCTTTATCACCTTACGAAATTCATAAAATATTCCTTTTAATTCTGAAAATTATGAAATTAAAAACCCATCTCCAAAATTATGTTTTACATATCATATCAATAAATCAAGTTGTTTACTATGAGTTTTACTCTAAAACCCATCATTTTAATTCTATAAAAATCATAATAAATCACCATAAATCATTATTCTATCTGAACAATGATTATTAGATCCAAACATGATCAGAACAGCAACATGCATTTAGTTACTATCTATAACCGAACCAAAACAAGTAAAAATGAGATGATTACACTATTATTCACCTTGCTTGAGATAAGGAGATTAGAGATTATTTGAGATTGATTTTCTTCTAGCTTGAATCCTAAGTTTTTAGTTGATTTTCTCTTATCTTCTAATGGCTGGCCTTGCTTCTCATGGTTGCTATTGTTTTTGTTTGAGAATAATGAACATGTAAGACTAAGAAGGATGGTATAAGGGTGGGAAATATGGGAGGCTATTTACCCTAATGCCCTTGTGTTTAATTTCATAAACATTTATTTACGTTCATTAGATAAGCACGACCACCTAGTTTATTAATCAACCTCAATCCCCTTACCTACGTTATTCTATTTAATTTATTCTAATTAAATCTCCTGAATAATATCAATAAAATTAAGGGTGTTACATTCTTCTCCCAAAAATCACACTTAGAGAATTTTGCCTTAAGTTGATTTCGACGGAGGGTTCTTAAGACAATTCTCAAGTGTTGGGCATGATCAGCTTCAGACTTGGAATAAATAAGGAAATCATCAATGAAAACCAAGACGAACTTATCGAGATATTCCCGGAATACTTGATTCATAAGATCAACAAAATAAGCAGGAGCGTTCGTTAAACCAAACGGCATCACGAGCCACTTATAAGATCCATAACGAGTTCAGAATGCGGTAAGAGGAATGCTGTCCTCCGCAACTCGTAACTGATGAAATCCGGTAGCAAGATAAAGCTGAGAGAAAACTTTAACACCAGATAATTGATCAAACATATCATCGATCCTAGGCATGGGATACTTATTCTTGATAGTTAACTCGTTAAGCTTGCGATAGTCAACGCAAAGTATAAGAGTACCATCAGACTTCTTAACAAAAACAACAGTAGCGCCCCAAGGAGATGAACTAGACTGGATAAACTGCTTAGCTTCTAGTTCCGACAACTGCTTCTTGAGTTCCTCGTTTTCCTTGGTAGACATCCTCGTGGGAGGACGACTAACAAGCTGAGCACCAGGAATAAGGTCAATGCGGAACTCAATTGCCTGCTAGGGTGGCAAACTCAAAACAGGCTCAAAAACATCGGAGAACTCACGAACAACGTGAATTCGAGATATGTCATCATCATCTCGAGATTTGAGAGAATACAATGAAGCTTTGGAACTATTATCAACATCTCAAAGAATAACAGATAACTGATCAACAGAATCGGGATTCTTAAGATATAGAATCCCTTTCGGGCATAATATTTGGGATTTATAATGGATAAGCCAATCCATCCCCAAAATCATGTAAAAACCAAGATATTGAATAATGCGCAGATTCGCACAGAAAGAATAACCACAAAGAACAGTCTCAACATCTTTACAAAACAGACTAAGTGTTGCGGATCCCCCAATAGGATTCACAATCCTCAAAGAAGTCATAAGACCAGATACATCCAAAGGAATAACATCAACAAGCTCCTTCGATACGAATGAGTGTGACACACCCGTATCAAAAAGAACTCGAATAGAACGGCCATGGAATAAAATAGAACCATCCAAAATAGAAGAAAAAGTACCTCTGGGCTGAGAAGAACCACCAGAAGCATCAACAACATTCAGCTTCCCAGAATTAGGACCCTTGGGAGGTCTAGGGCACGATGAAGACCAATGTCCCTCTTGCTTGCAATAGCGACAAATGTGAGGCTTGGGACATTCTCTAACCAAATGATCATGAGAACCACAATTGTAGCATCCCTTCTGAAGGTATGCTACCTCGGAATGAGAACTAGAACCAACCTACTTCTTCTTCTTATTATGCTGAAAAGATTTGGACTTATGGAAAGAAAACTGCTTCTTCTTATTGTGCTTCGAATGAACCCCAATCTCATCACTACTATCCTTATCCTTCTCGACAGCTTCAAGGCGAAGTTCCGAGTCAACTAGCTCCTCAAAAGTGAACCTAAGCTGAAGCATGAAGGCCTTCTTCAAACCATTCACAAACTTCTGATTCTTCTTATACGGTGTATTAATATGCTCAACACCGTATATGGATAAGGCTTCAAAAAAGGAAACATACTAAGAGACAGAAGATTTCCCTTGCTTCAACTCAAGGAAATGTCGACCAAGGAGGGATTTCTCTGATTCGGGAATGAACTTCAACTCAAATCGTTCCTTGAACTGATCCTAAGAGAGAGAGGACTCATCAACTTCCGTAATCAAAAGCTCATACCAATCCGGAGCACGTTCTTGCAGCATACTAGATGCTAGGAGTACGCGATGGTGGTTAGAAAGATTCATGCGAGAAAATATATGATCACAAGTATGCAACCAAGCCTGAACCTCCAATACACTTTCCGAACCCTTGAAAGGCTTGCCTCCAAGGTGAGAAAAGTCACTGCATATGCGTGCAAAAGGTGACTTGTGAGGTGGAGGCGTAGGAGTTGGAGGCTGAGTACTACGAAATAGCTCCATAAACTAATCGACAGACATATAGACTCCGTCCGGATGTGGGCTGCTGGACTGCCCTGCACCGGAACAGCTAGCTCTGCCTCTTCCAGCCATAAGCTGAAAGTATAAGAGAAAATAAGATAAAGGTTATTCATAGGGGTATACCATTGATAATAGAATTTAGTATATGGAATATACAGAAATAAAAATGTATTGCTAGACGTATTACCAAACCTATTATCTACCCCCAAAGACTTAGATTGAAGGACAATGACAAGGGAAGATTGAGATGGCACGAATATTGTCCTTTGGATGCTTTGTAACATATGTATTATTCAAGTTCTGCGCTGTATTTATCATGTTTGTTCTGAATTCAGCTCTGATGCCAAGCTGTGACGCCTGTAAAGGCCCGTATCTCCATACCCTTTGAATTGACAATAAATCACACGTGTCTTACTCAAATTGAACGGAAATACGAATCTTTAGGGGTGAAGAAGAAAGAGATAGAAGAAAACAGAAACAACACATAGAATCTAACAAATCGCAGTGGAAAAATATAATAGATAATTGCAGATTTTTATACAAAAGAATATGTAGCTGTTAATATACACACAATCATCAGAGTACAACAATCAAAAATCAATTTGGATAGTTATAATAACTTGTCCTCATTGAGTGCTAAATATATAGCATAAGCACATAGCGGAATATAATCAAATACGTGGGATACGCCTGAGACTCCTCCAACTAGTCTTCTGAGCTCAATAACATCCTAACTTGAATCTGTAATACTCAATCTGACCCGAGCATTATAATAAAATAACACCCGATTAAGTCTAGAAAACCAGCGTGAGAAAACACACTCAATTTGATTTATTACCGTTATCAAAATCCTTTGGAAACAAAGGTATCTCGTAAGACCACGCAACACATAAACACGACGGGTTTTTACCTTACGATAACCAAAACATTTTATATCAAAATCATCTAATATTATAATAGCGTCTATAGAAAATAAGCTTGAAAATAGCTGAAATGCTTGCATCTCATGTTTCAGCATAGTTGAGCACAATTAAAACCGTACAGGCATGTATTAGAGAATGGATTCCATACAATGACTGGGCTACTGGGGTACCACCCGCCATAGTACATCTCTAGAAAAATGTACCGAGATTATACCTAACGATCCCTGCAAACATAGGACCGGCCTACCCCTTACTAGATAGTACGGAATATGTTATCACCCCGGGTGTTCCTACCCTAATCGAGAGCTCTCTTTTCCATGCACAACCATATCCATAATTATAATATATCCGAGGGTATCTAGAAAAGTGATAACATACCCTACTTGGATGCGACCCACTTAGCCCTGCTACATCTCCCCTGTTTTGGTCATTCTCGATTGATGAGGCTTGAGGCTACGTTCCACCTTAAGAATAGCATTAATTCTTGGAATGCTAGCACTGCCTTCTAGACCACGATGCAAATGATAACACTCATCCATATAAATTGTTCTGGATCTAGACAAACCGAATCTCCAAAATCACTGTATTCGTTATTTTTATGATATCACAATTTGTAACGCACAAATCAGATCGAAGTGGTTTTCGGATAATTAAATCTGATCCCGGTCTCTTCAAAACGATTAACGAATTTGGTCAGATTTGATAATTGGTTGTTTAACTATCAAATTACACACAAAAATAGTCACTAGGCCCAAGTTTATAAATCTTCCAAAACATTCCTTTCAAAATATCTTTACAAAGATATATAGTCAAATCTCTTCCAGTATTTCCAACATTTGAAAACAATTTCAAATACTTAAATCCATAACAGGATATTTTCGAACCATATCAATACTTATAAATATTTTTTCCAATTCCATTTATAATTCAACACTTTGAGAATATTTCTATAATAATAATCTCGTCGTTAAAGTATTTCAAATCCCTCTAGTCCAATACTTAGGAAATATTTATAAGTATATTTTCTTAAAATCATTTTATTTCCAATATTTAGGAAATATTCCATTTATTTCATATTTCTCAAAATTCTTTACAATTTACTTATAAATTCCTTATCTCGTTATAACGGATTCTATAAATTTCTGAAATTCATTAATTAATTTCCTTTAAAATTTCCAAAATCGATTACACTTGTCTAACATTCCAACTACCCATTTCTAACTTCTTTTATGAATTCTAATTCATTTTCAAAGTTCACGTATTTCAACATTTCGAAAGTTTCTTTAAGTTTCTAGAGTTCCATTACAAGATTTCTTTTTAAAAAAATCATATCCGTTAAATAAACCCCATTTACAATCTCAAGATGATTTTATAAATAAATTACAATCATTTCAAAACACTATATATATGATAAGTATTTTTAAAGAATAATTTTTTTCTTCTAAAAACATGTTTAAGTAATTATTTAAAATATTAAAACATTTTAAATAAACATAGATAACTCATTTCCAATTCATTTTTAAATAAACTAATCGATTTGCAAAGCTGAGTTTAAAAATTAGAATTTATTTCAATTAATATTAGATATTTGAAAAATCCATTTTTCGAAGTATTTCAATACCAAAACAGCTTTAAATTACATAGTATAATAAATAAAATTTCCCTTTTAAAATAGAACTTAACTTCTTGATAAAAATATGTTTTTTTTAAATATCAATAACCAATTTCAATTGATAAATCCCTCTCGATTCATAACACATCGATTTCGTTCTGATTCCCTAACCATTCTCACTTTTCAAAAATAGAATCCTTTATTTTCCCTAAAAACCTATTTCCATAACTCGATATAAATTCACACTATGAATTTATATCCCCAATTTATCAACTGATATCATTTCCCCTATTTATAAACATCGTTATAAATTTATAAACTCATTTCTAGTTTATAATAGATTTATATTACTAAAATCCAATTATAAATCGCTTTCTATTAAAAAATCCATTTGGAAATCTATTTCTTAATTAATCCAACTATATTCCAAACCATTCAAATCTCGATTTTAACTTCCATTTCCTATTTAAAGAAATCTCATTTAATAATCACCGTTTTAAAAATACTCAATTTAAAATTTTCCATTTGAAACCATTTTACGAAATAGTTAATTAAATATCCAAAATCAAATTTGTTTATTCTATCCAATCAATCCCTTTTTTTAAAAATACCAAAATTCTATATAAATATTTTCATTTCAAAATCGCCCCTTTGAATTTCCTTTTTAAACTCAAAATTTTTATCTATGGTATTTATAATACCAAAATTAAGTATTGTAGCATCCAACATATCAAATCACACAACAATCCAAAATAGATTATTCAGTCACATCATATATTTATATATATGAAAAACAATCAAAATATTTGAGAAATCTAGTTGGATCCCTCCAACCTGTTTTCCTGCATCAACATATGTTATATAACATAAATACCAATCCCACTTCGAGGCGGGATATCGCGGTAATATAGGGTCATTTGCTATTATGCGGGGCACATAGTGTTTCATCCGCTCCAATCGGCAGGAAATATATCCAACTACTAATATATATACTAATATATATATATAGTATAACATTCAACTGATAATAATATATCAATTCAGCCAATCATCCTATAATTAATTTTAATTATTATAAATTAAATCTAGTAATCCAAATGAGTGAGATTTACTCACCTTGATTTATTTTTTCGAAATTGCCGATCGTCCCAAATTAATTCTATTGCGTAGATTCCGCAGCTACGAATCCTACACGATTGATTTCGTTCGATTTAACCTCGTATAAAAATGTTATAGTTTTTTATAAGAAATCAAGTTAATTAAAATAATTAATTTATCTAATTTTAGTAATTAACAACTTAATTACCCTGATTAAATCCCTAAGAAGCCCACTTATCATCTCCAGCACGCACGCAATCGAAGCCACCGCTTCACTTCATCGCTGTGCCGCCTAAGTGGCATCTCCACCCGTCGCGTGTTCCCCTAGCCCAGCCCGGACCTCCACCTAGATCCACACCCACAGTGTCGTGAACTCTGCCTCCTCTACCAGCACGAAACTCCATACCCTAAATCGAATTCGATCGAAATCACCACACGTAGCCCCAATCGCCACTTCCTGAACTGCCGCTTCTCCATCGCGATGAGCCGCGACGTTCCCTAAACCAGCAGCGCACGAAAACAAAATGGCTATGGGATTGAAGCCCATGCCCTAGACGAACTCAGGGATAAATGAATAGAATTTTTCTCATTCAGAATCCATTTCATTCACTGTCTATTTTACTTTTTAAGTTTTGAACTGATTTCTTTTTGAGAGGAAGAAGAAAGCTTACACGATTTAAAAACAGAAGAAGGCGACTTTGGGTACACCATAGGTTGGGCTAAGTTCACTGGTAGGGTGGCGGTCAAGGCTAGGGTGACTCATGACTTGAACCTATATATATATATATATATATATAATTTAAAAAATCTCGTTTTGGGTAACTAAAAATCTAAAATCCCTATCGACGCGTGCCGCCTGGCATTCCTAATGTTATACCGCTATTCCGAACCCAATGAAACATGTTTCAGAACCTAATTCGATCGTATGTAGAAGATAGCTTTTTGAACCCAATTATTATATTAAATTTCCAATATTAATTTCAACGCGTTTCTATCTTGTACGACCAAACGGTGAATCCAAATGCTACGAAAATTGAAATCTAATAATAATACACTATTACGGATCTAATGGAACTGGTTTTGTTAAGTTTCGAGACTATGCCTCGAATCGCTATTTTAAAGTGTTGATTAAATTGACGAATTTAAAAATTGGCGAAATCACTTGAAATTACAGTTTTAAAAACTCACTAACTCAATTCTAATTTAAATAGAATTTATATAAACATTAGAAATCATTTTCGATTCATATTCAACTCAATATTCAATTATTCATCATTTCGATAAATCGCTATTTTTGAAATTTAAATTCATTCCATAATTTCAACTAAAATCTTCATATTTAGAAATCAATTTCTATTCCAAATCAATATTTAAAATCATTAAAATATTCAAAATCAAATGATGAAAAATCCAGGCCGTTACAACGCCCCACCCCGAGACCCACACTAACAAAGAGCATTACTAGGTAATACTGTCTGCTAGTGCATAGAATAGGGCTGGTTAGGAGCAACCATCCGTGAGCTTTGTCTTAAACGAGTATCGAATACGTCGATTGAGTGTCCATTTTTTTTCATTTCTTTCTTTCTTAAGTGGATCGACACATCCGATTCAGGTTTAACATAAAACTAGGGTGGCTAAGGATCGTATTCAGAACAAATATAATAACATCAAATACCTCATATCATAGAACATGAACATACACATATTTATACATATACAGAGTCAGCAGAAGTACAACATAACATGCTACATGAGTTTGTTTCTTATGAACCAAATATACATCAGATTCACGAAAGAATATATACATTAGAGTACTACAACAAAAAGGGGCTACATCAAAACATACACTAAGCAATAAAGAGGAAAGACACAGTGGAGCAAAGCAAGATGGAGGTCAAACTGCAATCTACTGACCTGTAATGACTCGGTCTGACCCAAGCATCATATAAAAATATAAACACATGGGTCAATCTAGCCTAAACAAGATAGTTAGTACATGATATGTGAAGATAAGATACACAAAGGAGGATAATAACTCGCCATGGAGATAAACTCCATGTTCTCAAATCAACATATGGTATATAAGCCAAATCATGAAACAACATAAGGCATATGAGCCATATCAACATACAACATAAGGCATATGATCCAAATCAACATACAACATAAGGCGTAAAAGCCAAATCAGGAAACATCATAAGGCATATGAGCCATATCACCAAAACAGCATAAATCTCAACATATCGAACTCTCTAAGGAGTTCAGAACAACAAAAATGTAATCACCATGTCATCATCATCAAATGGCACAAAGGCTATGTATAACTCCAACATCCAACAAAATGGCAAAAAATTTGAAAATCATCAAATTCTAGAAATAAAAAATAATGAAATCTAGAAAACAACAACAACAGGTGGATCCCAACAAATTTTGAGTCTAAGCTACATCGCACGTGCATCAACAACATATGGCCGAAGCCTGCCAAGTACTATTAACAACAAATTTGGCGCCGAACAAATGACCCGAAGGTCTAACAAATGGCCCGTAAGCCCAACAAATGACCCGAAGGTTCAATAAATGGCCCGAAAGCCCAACAAATGACCCAAAGGTCTAGTGCTGACAATCAACATACCCGAAGGTCCAACATAAAGTGTCGCCAACTTCCAGAAAGAAACCAAATCGGTGACAACAGTGCATCCCATACAACACATTCTCACTTAATCGTTTACTATAAGGTAGTTAATTTCACTCTCGTGTATGACCTCAATCGAACAAGTATGGAATTAACCGAAAAAGTAAATGCACGTGTCCCATACCACATTTTTTACTAAATCGTTTAAGTCACTTCCTCGTTCTCTCAAAGAGTGCAAAAACATGTAATTTTATAGAAAATAATTTACTTCGAGAAAACGAGTTAAAAATGATTTTTTGAAAATATTTGGAAATTATTTCCTTTTAAAATCCCTTTAAATAAGGAAATATATTATTAAATAATAATAATAAGCTTGAAAATAGTTTCAAACTCATGCAAATTTATTTAGAAAAATTCCATTTCAAAATTCGGTTTAATTTTGTAAATTACGTTTAAAATTGATTTTAAAACCTGTGCGCGAAATCAACAAAATAACAGCAAATTCAACTGAGAATTTACATATCTTAAAACTCATATGAAATAGCAAATTCATCATAAAATCATAATAAAATGTTGGCTTTCTTTGTTTGCAAGAAGAAGCCATCGAAAATCATCTTAGAAATCAACAGAATGCAGCAACAAAAGTCAGAAAAACAAGTAGGAAATGTCATAGAACAGGGCACAAAAGAGCCGACCTATAGGTCGACCCTCCTCTAGCCTAGGTCGACCTTGAAGGTCAACCGCCTAGAGTCTAAGGTTGACCTTGATGGTTGACCTAGTAGTGTGGAAGGTCGACCTATGGTCGATCTTCCTCCTAGGATTTTCTACGTGCTTCGTCTTGATTTTCAAATGTAATTTTAGCATAGTTTCGAGATGAACTGGAACACAAAATTTGACATGCACATACAACTATACACAAACAACAATCTAGAGGAATTTCGGCATGGATTTGGTGCAAGATTCAACAGCAAATTGGATTGCAAAGTGACAGTCAGAAATTATATACTTACTGTAAAAACTATTTTCACTAGTTTATACAATGAACTCAAAATTCAACAACATAAACACCCAGAACTTGTTTAGATTAGAAGAGTGACTTTAAAACTCACCTTAGCACCAAAATTAAGCAAAGCTTTAGCAAGCTTATGACTTTGGCTCGGATTTAGCTTTAGGAACCTGTAGCTAATAAATACACAGAAACATGCAAAGGAAGAAAACAAAGTTATAGTAAACAATTTCTCAAAATCAGAAAATGGATGAAATAGATTGTGGTTTTGGAGAGATTACCTATAGGAGATGTTAATTCTCTAATTTCTCTTATATTTTAATTTAGTTTGGTGGCTTAAAAATTTGATTTAGAGCTTTGGAGAAGAAGCCATTACTAAGCCATGTGATAAAATATAATGGTAATTATGTTATTACTTTACATATAAACCAATTTAGTTAAGTTATTTACACTATATCACTTTATTAAACCAAATAATTAACAAAACTGCATGTTTTATGTTTAATAAATTGTTAAACAACATATAAAAGTTATTTGGCCAAAAAGGCCGGTCTTCATTGTTCGATTTCCCTAGGCTTGCTTAGGGAAAAAAGGCCGACTATTCGTCGAAACAGAAAAATCAGAATCGCTTCGCGGTCTGTTTTTCCAAGGGAATCACGAGGGGGATTACCGCATCCCGAAACCTCGGTCCCCCTTTAGGGAGACCCTCCCGAACAATATTGTTGATTTCGTCCAAAAGCGAATGAAAAGTGAACTTTTTGGAGGATAAGCTCCAATAGTAAAAACCAATTTCCATCACTAAAATTCTATTTTTGCTTAAATGCTTTAATTTACACTATTTATTTAAATAGATTAACATTTTAACAATAAAACTCCACAAAATTCATTTTCTTATTTAAATAATCATAACAATCCATATTACAAAAATTTACACCCAAATATTCTTTTTAACCAATATTCCACATTTTTATTTACAATATTATCCATATTTAATTTTTAACACATCATTAAAATTAACAAATATCACTATTTGACCATTATTCCCACAATTATTGCATTTCAACAAATTAAAACCATTTAATGCTCATTTTTACCCCAAACTAACATAATAAAGTTTCTAAAACTTTATTTCCTACATTTTATATTTATTTACAACAAAATAACATCGACTTAACTTCTTTTATCTTTTATTTATATTAAATTACCACCAAATCAACATAATTTCTTTATTCACATTTAATTCACAACCAAACCAACTTAACTCCGTTTTATATTTTTCAAAACACATTGTTTATTTAAAATAAACAATTTTCAACAAATTTCTCATCTCTAAATTTATGTTATTTCTCCATTTTAAATTATAACCATCGTTATAATTTATTTTCATAGGTAATCACAAAATCAGGGTTGTTACAACAAGATCACACAAACACTTTTCATAGTGGTTCAGCAAATACTCTAGCCTACGTCCACTTTAATCTTATTACTTATTGTTTTCTCTTTGGATTACAATGAATTCAATTAGATCCAACCAAAAGCTAGTGAATCTCGGATACAAAAGTCTTTGGAGTAATGATGAAGGATATGAAGAAGTAGAAGTGCCCAAAAGTGGAGAAGGATCCTTCTTTAGTTGCTATAGGGTTGATGTTTATAGGAGAATCTGCTCTGTAGATCCATAGGCTCAAGTTCTACAAGGTCCAGATGAAAGTCCATAGGTTGAGGAGAGAGCACGCCAGCCCAAACCCTAAGAAAAACCTCTCGGTATCGAGAGGTTTCTCTCAGTACCGAGTGGTTTTGTTGGGTGAAAACCCTTCTTTCTTCCTTATTTCCTCCTATCTCTTGCTTTATGATATTTTAAGCTTTCTTCCATGAAGTTCGAGTTACCTTTGACGGTTTCCTTGATACTTCTTTTCTTATCATGCTTTCTTTGCCTTCTTCTTATCAATCCTGAGAATTTCTCTTCTATTCTCTGAAGAAAGTACTCTACATCAATTATTAGAGGTTGTGCATCTAGTACGAGGAGTTTGGGGGGTGCTAAATGGAAGAAATACCTCTCGGTACCAAGAGGTCCTCTTAGTACCGAGAGGTACACTTAGCCCCATTTTGCTTGAAACTTGTTGAATGCTATTTTCATCACCTTCTAAGGGTTTTTCCAAGTTTGTGGGTCATTTCATCCTTGTCTCGACCTTTAACTGTCGATTAAAATCTCCTTGGTCAAAAAGCCAGTTAACACTTGCCCCCTCAAAGTACGCCTTATGAGTGTAAGGTTTGCTTTCCTCAAAAACAAGTTTCAATAGTAGTCGACTTCTAGCGGTCAAGTTTTTTAACTATCCATCGATCCAAGTTGTGGTGAATCATTCGGTTCTTTCGGATTCTCCTATAGTCCAAAAGTCATTCCAGACTTGTTATAGCAAAGGACTCCAGCCCTTGCTTAAGTGTCAACCACGAATCTATCGGCTTGTCTTTATTGGTAGGTATCATATTGTATATCAAAATAATTCCGTGTGCTCCTATGATTTATCTATTTTACTTTGATTATAAAGCTTTAAAATCCTTATATTAGGTCAACATCTGTTCCATGGTTCAATCTCACTGGATCATTTATCGTCCAAACTAGGGTTTGATCTCTCTGTATCGTTTAACATCCAATCTAGGGTTCGATCTCTCTGGATCGTTTATCATCCAATCTAGGGTTCGATCTCTCCAAATTCTTGCTAAGCCCAATCCTCTCGCTCTTCAGCGAGGGGACTCAACGACCAAGCAAGTCCATCCACTCACTCTCCAGTGAGGGGACTTACTTTGATCTCTTCAGATCCTTGCTAAGCCCAATCCGCTCACTCTTCGGCGAGGGGACTCTACGACCAAGCAAGCTCATCCGCTCACTCTACAGTGAGAGGACTTACTTTTGTACAAGTCCATCCACTCGCCTCCTACAAGGGAACTTGCACCTTGCGGTCGATGCCACGTCTCTCCAGATGGAACTACCACGATCAATATCAGTCATCACATTCAACTGATTTTCATGAAAACATATATTCAAATCAAAGCAAGCAAGCAAACATCCTATATTTTTACCTTAGACATTCGACTTAAAGCAAGCCTAGTGACCAATCGAAGCATCGTACATGAGTAAGCGGTCTGAGGTTATTATTGTCTTAAATTGGAAACCAAAGCATGAGAAATGAACCAGACTCACGTCCATCCCGATTATAGGATTACCATCCTTAACCTAGATCCTTGGTCGTGTCTTGATGCATTCATTGCAAACGGTGACTGCTCCAACTGCACCATCCCAGTTCAATTCCTTACGTACTATTGTAGTTGATTGCTCCAAACCAATTCTTTTATAAAATCACGAAGGTGTATGCACTCATTTGTTTCATGTCTGTCTGTCTCATGGAACAGGCAGAACTTTCTAGATCTTCTTTTCCGATCTGTGGGTTCCCTCCTCGTTGGTCTCTGGTAGGGGATCCACCCCCTAGTATCTAGGTATATCCTCTTTGGGGTTTCTATTAGGTCAGTGTAAGAAGAGAACTTCAATTCTCCTTTATCGCTTTGGTCCTTCGAAGTCGTTATAAGCTTTTCGCTTCCCTTTGTCTTTTCCATATCCCACTCCGGACGGTTCTCCATCATCCACAGCATTATTAGCCTCAGCATCCTCCTGAAGTAGATACCTCTCAACTTCATGGTAAAACTCTATGAGATCCATCGGTTGATCCCTTTCCAATGCAACTTTGAAGTTGGTATTACTTGTGACTCCAGACACTACCGGTATCAGGATTATCGATGGATTCGGTTTATCGACTTCCGCGGCTGCCGCATTAAACCTCATCAGATAGCTTCTCAAGGTCTCTCTGGCCCTTTTCTTTATGCATGACAGTGTCATCACATTCTTTGGTCGAGAGATATGAACTCTAATCTATTTCAAGAACCTATTCACTAACTCGGTCCACGTGCTTATAAACCTATTCTACAGCCGTTTGAACCGTATCGCCCTAAATCTTTCAGATATAATGGGAAGCACCGCCCTATCACCTCCTTAGAAGCACCCAATACCTCCATGTGTCAGATATATCTCATGAGATGAACTGTTGGATCTGTCTTTCCATCGTACGTTTCTAATGTTTGAAGCTTGAAATCGGGAGGATTCCTTGCATTCTGGATGTTAGGGGTAAATGGATTATTGTTTACGTCCTCCAAACTCTGGTCTAGTGGTCCACCCCTTACTATCCTTCTTACCAACTCAGCTATTCGGTTGTTGTCGTCCAATGGAGGTCTTCATCAATAGTTGGATTCTGCCCCTTGCTTTTATGGGCGAACTCTAGAACATACTCTTCTAGCTGAGTGCTTGCATTCTAATTCGCACCTTTGGCTTTATTCTGCCCTCTCGTTCCTGCAGGGAAATTCTAGTACATACTCCTTCGGTCACTGTGCATTTGCATTATGACTTTCGTTTCTGGCCCCAGCATCATCCATTCTCGGCATCCCAGCTCGCCCCAAGCCTAAACCGAATTTGCTCCTGAGCGAATTCTTCTTGGTACCGAGAGGATTGAGGTCAGTACCAAATGGTCTTGGTCATGGGGGCATTGTTCCAATTTGCTCTGCTCCAACACCTGGTGCTCCTGCATTAGTTCCTGGTCCTTGGTTCTGAATTCTAGCAACTCTATCTGTTCCTTGCTATCCCAATCTTTGGAAAAATCCCACTAGCATTTCTTGTTATTGGGCCATCATCCCATCTTGCATTTATTTCATCATTCTCTCCATCTCCTCTCTAGTCACACAGATGGAATGATTAGAATTTGAGGACACCCTTGACTGCCCCCATGCTCTGGTTGTTAACATCCCCTACTTTGAGGCCCGAAACTAACTGCTACAGATGCTGCAGTCATTTATAGTATTAATTTTGGGGACAAAATGAGGATATATTAATTGTATCAAACATCAAAGCACAAGAATATGTAATATTTTAAACATAATTTCAAGCAAAATTTCACATTTCATTTCAAAGATAAAATTTCACATTTATTACATAATCTCATACGTTGCCTAGGTTCAGATAAAATATAATTATTACAAAATACTCCAAGAGCGACATGTGAAGATGCCTCCTTAGTTAATCAGAGTTTACTACTAGGTAGTTAAAACATCTGCCATTAAATACATTCCACAAAATGAAATTTCAACATAACGGATTTTATATATATATATATATATATATATATATATATAAGTTCCTACGTAGCTAGATCTGCTTCCTGATGTTAACCGCACACTACAAGTAGTCAATCTTAACCGCAAAAATTTCGGTACTCTAACTAGAACTTGCAGTCAATCTTAACCGCACACTACAGGTAGTCAATACTTCCAAATCTTTCCACTGCGATATCATTGCTAACACTGCATTTTGATGTTTTTTACTAAGCACATCTGAAACTGTGTTTCTTTTTTCTGGTGTGTACTCAATTCCAAAATCATAAGAAGCTAAAAACTGCAACCATCTTTAATGTCTCATATTCAACTCCTTATGGGAGAATACGTATTTAGAGACTTGTGATCCATATACAACTCGAATCGTTCTCCTAAAAGATAATGTCTATACACTTTCGAAGAAAAATTAATGCAGCCAACTTTAAGTCATAGATGGGATACCTAACTTCATGCGGTCTGAGCTATCGAGAAGCATATGCAATCACTTTACTCCTCTGCATTAACACAGCTCCTAATCCTATTCCATACGCATCGGTATACACCACCACAACTTGATTTCCGTCCGAAACAACTAACACAGGTGCATTAGTCAATAAATGTTTTAGCTTTTGGAATGCCTCCTCACATGTATCGGTCCAAACATACTTCACGTTCTTCTTTTTTAGTTTAGTCATTGGTGCTGCTATACGAGAGAAATCCTTGATGAATCTTCGGTAGCAACCAGCTAATCCTAGAAAACTCTTTATGTAGATCACTGTCGCAGGTCTCTTCCAATTATTAACTACTTCTATCTTAGCGGGATCTACTGACAACCGTTCTTCTGAGACTACATGACCAAGGAACTTTACTTCTTTCTTCCAAAAATGACATTTAGAAAATTTTGTCTTCAGCTGATGCTGTCTCAACGTATCAAGCACTATTCTAAGGTGAATCTCATGATCTCTTTCATCCTTAGAATATACCAGAATGTCGCCTAAAAACACTAGCATAAATCTATCTAAGAACTCTCAGAAGATTCGGTTCACTAAATCTACGAAGAAAGCAGACGCATTAGTTAACCGGAATGGCATTACTAACCATTTGTATGAACCATATCTTGTTCGAAATGCCGTTAGAGGAATACTATCCTCTGCCACCTTTAGTTGATTAAACCCTATCACTAAATCCAACTGAGAAAATAGTTTGGCTCCACTCAGCGGATCAAATAAGTCGTCGATTCTCGGCAAAGAATATCGATACTTTGTCATCTTCTCATTCAACTTATGATAATTGATACACATCCTTAACGACCCATCCAGTTTCTTCACAAATACCGCGGCCATTTCTCAAGGCGAACTGCTTAGTCTAGTAAAACTTTTCCTCTCTAAATCCACCAATTGCACTTTTAACTCCTTCAACTCGGTAGGTGTCATTCTGCTAGGCGGTCTCCTTATGAGTTTAGCTCCAAGTATAAGATCGATTCGAAACTCAATAGCTCGTTTCAACGGTAATACTGTAACAAGCTCGAAAACATCTTCAAATTCTCTAACTACGAAAACCCAATTCAACTCATCTTCTTCCTCTATTACACCCAACAAAGCACACACATACAAACTAGGATTCTTTACGGAGTATATAATTCGGTTACTACTATTAGGGTGTGTTATTCCTATCGTGGAAAAATATCCTAGCATCGTATTTATTTAACCAGTCCATACCTAAAATAATCCCAAAGCCCATGGAATCAAACACATGCAAGCTGCAGGCAAATACATGACCTAATAATTCAAACTCTAAATGGTCACATCTCATCCCAAGAGTTGTATACCTTCCTATCAGATTCGCAACCCTTAAGTAAGTACTAGGTAGGAGAGTTCTAGGTAGAGCTTATTTACCAAACAACGAGATATAAAAGAATGTCTAGTATTAAACAGTACTCTAAAAGGTAAGCCATGAATCAAAAGCGTATCTTCCATCATAGCCTTTCCTTTCTCCTCTGTTGTAGGTCTCGAGGTTGTTGGTTCCAAAGCAAACACTCTCTCTTTCTCAACCTTAGCTAGTTCCTTGCACTGATTCTTGTAATGTCTGATCTGGTCCTAATTAAAGCACTTGATGTTCTTTCTACCAATGACTGCCTTTCCATCCCGTGAACGAAACTCATTCGCAAAATGCTCTTTCTTGTCATACTTGTGACACACAACACTTGCTTTCCCTTTCTTAGCAGCTCCGTCCTTCTGAGCTCCCTTTTTATGAAATAACTTCCTCTTCTTGGTTTGTCCACCCTAATTCTCTACTAGCTTGTTATTACTGAACAAAGCAAGCATCTCTTCATTTCTCAAAGCTATATCCAGGATTACACCACATGGATCCCTAAGATGTGGTAAAGTTTCCCTAGCAAGCTCAAGTTTTAGTCTACGGATGAACTTCTCATTCCTTTTTATCATCGTATCTATGGTAGGATACCCTTAACGAAACAGCTCCTCAAATCTGGTTGTGTACTCAAGCACCGTCATATCACCTTACACCAACTCAGCAAACTTCCTTAATAGAGTTGACTAGCGATCTTGGACATAAACCTCTCTTCAAACCTCCTCCTGAATTTAGCCCAAGTCAAAATTTCCTCTGCTACCCCAACAGTCACACTATTCTACCAGTATAACACAACTCCTTGCAGTTGCGTGGATGCCAATCTCCTCTTTTGCTCATCCTTCAAAACAAGATCAACGAAGATCCTTTCACAATGAAGTAACCAATTCTCCACTTTGATAGCATCCTCTGTTCCAATGAATCGCTTCCCTCTAAGCCTAGTCTCTACTCAAAACAACATAATTGTTGACAACTGGAACTTCTTGATTAGATCCTCCAGCATTTCCACCAACTAATCCAACATCAACTCCTGCTTGCATCATGTTGATAAAGAACTTATACATAGCTTACATATCTATCGGTGGTGTTCCAACACCTACATTAGCAGCTGTTTGTCGACCCGGATTTCTCCTGGTGTTGGGCCTGACATTTCTATTGGTAGCGGTGCTTCCTCCAGTGAGATTCACTCTTCCAGTTCCTGCTTTCATATCTTACTTCCTTAAATATGCATTCAAACCTTAGTAAGATATGGAAGAATGGTCTAAGAGAAAGGGAGAATAGAGATAAAGCATATACTTATATATAGCAAATACAAGTATGTTACAATAGCATTATCCCATAGCCTAATCATATTCTCTGATTCATTTGGTTATGTTTTCGAAACTCTTTTAAGTTCGATAATTCTTTTAGTTTTACATAAACCTATGCTCTGATATCAAGTTGTAACATCCCATTTTAAGGCCCGAAACTAACCACTGCAGATGCTGTAATCATATATAGTATTAATTTTTGATGACAAAATGTGGATATGTTAATTGTATCAAACATTAAAGCACAAGAATCTGTAATATTTTAAACATGATTTCAGACAAACTTTCACATTTCATTTCAAAGATAAAATTTCACATTTATTACATAATCTCATACGTTGCCCAGGTTCAAATAAAATATAATTATTACAAAATACTCCAATAAAGACATATGAAGATGCCTCATTGGTTAATCAAAGTTTACTGCTAGGTAGCTATAACATCTGCCATTACATACATTACACAAAATGAAATTTCAACACGGTGGATATATATATATACATAAAAGTTCCTACGTAGCTAGATCTGCCTCCTACACGTCTTCAGAAGCTTTATTTGCCAAAACCTACTTAACCTAAAAAAACCCTTACTCCTAACCTACAAAAATCAAATTTTGAGCATCCGAGAGTTTAAGGGGAAAACATAAACTTCGAGTCGGATAAAAAGCCTGGTGTGAATAATAATATGTCATCTCGGTTTATAGATATTCAATAAGACCACGCCGCTGAGTGGAAAGGGTTCCCCCTCACTAATATCCATATTAAAATAAATCTTTTGCAAAATAACTCCTACAACCATAATGGTTAAAATAGGCAATATAACAATAATATGTATGCATACAACATGGGTAATCATGACCAATCTGTTTAAACCAATGGACTATCTGTCCCAATATCATAGTTTTCTCATGGTAACTATGAACCCATGGCTGACTCGGGCCTACTAGATATATTAAATTCTCTAACGTACTGTTATAAGGCAACTGGACAGTCTGTCCAAAACTTACTATTCATAGGGTCACTTTGATCCTAATGATTTTGGGGGCTCACCAATAACCTATCTCAACTTAATGTATTCCTTTTTGTCTGTAAACCTAAATTTAGTCTTACCCGTGACAAAGCCCTACGCACTGGAATTGTGGCCTAATATCAGATAGGGGCTAACAGCTGAAGTATAAGGTGCTACCCTACACCAGTCCCATCTGTTTTTCTAATCTCTGAGTCAATTCATCATATCACAATTTATCTAAGGGTGATAAGAACACTAATCTCTTTAGTAAAATTTTGGGCTAAATACCCTTTATAATTCCTTGAAAACATATATCTTTATAAATGATTTAATCCTTGAAATCATACTTTTAAATAGGGAAAATTATAGCCTTTTACTTTATCCAAAATACTTATGCCATGTTATATGCTTTTTATAAAATAATGTCGATGAATTTTGAAACCAATTGGAGGTCTTCGTTCCTCAAAACATAAGGCATAAGGCCAAAACAATCAAACCATCCATTGATAAAGCTCAGCGTCACTATCACCATTGGGTTCATCGCCCCTCTTTAATATAAAAACACGTTAAAGTCTTTAACTTATAAAACATATGGCCATAGGGCCGTTAGCATAAATATCGCACTACATAGAGTGTCGACATGATATAATATAAAACTTGGTTTGCATGGTATAAAATCTTAAAATATAGGTGTCGACATTGATGAGTCTCGGCACCAATGCCTTAGAGAAAAGCAGCATCATTAGGTTCGAAGTTAAAATAAGTGGCATCCTTGCCTTCTTTGAAACTATATGGCTTTGAATAAAAGCAGCATTGTTATCGTCAATGTCATTATATATAGAAGCGACATAATTGCCTATAGACTTAGCGATGACCTTGTCGATTGCTTTTCGACGGCTAGCAACGGATTGGCCGTCGCCAACTGTCAATAACAGATGGACATGTGTCATGGTTTTATGCATCACGAATGGCTGTCGATAACTTGTAAACAATAGGTCGTCGCTAGCCATCGGTAACCAGTAAACAATAGGTCGTCGCTAGCCATCGATCACCTAGAAGTTCTATTTTATAAAACAACTGCTATTTCAACCAACAAACTAAACACACAGATACACACACAGTCACAGATATATATATACATACATATATATATTTATCTATCTATTCATCTCATATACAACACATATGTACCTAATTTCACAAGTACAAACATCGCATACATCGCATAATATCATACATATCACACAAAACCAAATTTTTATCATATAATCCATATTTACATCAACAATCTATCAAACAACACAATCATACCTACAAATCCTCATTTCCACTGAACAACACAATATCAGACATCCACAAAAACCCAACAAAAATCATCAAACATCCTCAAATAACATAACCATCAAACAAGTATCAAATCCATCAACACATATCAAATAAGTACAAACCAAATCAATCAATATCCATCAAAAAACACAACCATACCTACTAATCATCATTTCCATCATTTCCCAACCCCTAGGAAGGAAATGTCCTATGCTCTGCTATGTATGTTGCAATCCTTTCATTTAGCAGCATAGTCAATCCTCCACTCTTCTGCTAATCATTCAATTCTACTATCTAAGCTCTCGGTTGTGCTATCTCCTCCTCGGCCCGAATTTCCTATAGTCGACCTAAGAAATCCTTGCCTGTAAATTAGTTAATAGCTAGTTATAATTTATATGCAATAATAAATAAAATTTATAAATCTATTAACGAAATAGTTAAACTTAATAAACATTATCTCCTGATTATTGTGACTGTATCGCTTATTTCGCGTTGTCTTATCGGTTATAGCATCAAAAATCTTGTCCTTGTCCTCAGCGGTCAACTCATCTCGATCGTTCGCCTCCAGCACTCGAGCTTGCTCCATTTCATATCTTTTCTGCGATTAGGAATAGAATTTTGCCATAGTAAATATTAAATTAACAATTTATGTAATGTGAAATAAGAGAAAAAATTACATATTTACCATTGTAGCTTGAGATTGAGGGTATGTCCAAGTAAACGTAACTTAGCCATCTTCATTGGTCCGCTCGAAGGCGTGCATGCGAGTGAAGACCTCCAAATATGTAGGGTCATGACTCTTCTCCTTTGCCTGAAATTATATGTGATTAAACAATGTGTGTATATACGAATAAACAATGTTATAAGTATTTTATAATCATAATTTATAAATTTACCATTTCCTTCTGATATTGTGGGAAGGATTTTGATCCGCCACAATATGTAACCGGATTTTTACTCCTGTTTGCCGAGTTCCGTGCAGATACTTCCTATAAATTTAACATCAAAGTTATATTTACCGTTTTAAGTACTTAAATATATATGATTGACTAAATTAATGCAATTATTAGACAAACTTTTAAAAAATTATAATAAACATACGAAACTAGAAAAATCACTTTCACGACGGGAGTTCCCCAGCGCTTAAGAAAATCAGTCCAAACATTAGCACTCATCCAATCTAATTTTTTATTTTTATGTTTTACACTCTAGAGGGTGTCCTTGTAGTTTTTTATCATTTTCTTTTTCTAGTGGTTCCTAAACTACTATTGATCTTCCTTGTCTATAACAATTGCAGCCTTCACATTGAAACTAAAATGAATTATACATAGTATATTAAGTTTCAAAGATCAAATATGTCATTTTCAAATGAATTATAAATTATACTTACCAATAAGTTAGCCTATATAGCATGTCACATCTGACTCATGCATGCCTTCCTAGAAATAGCAAGAATATAGTCGGAAGACTCTAGCTCAAAAATCCTATATTAGTTTTGATGTAGACATTTAATAAGTCATAAATAATATACATGCATTAAATATTAATGACGTTGCACAAATCAAATTTGATACTTACCCGGATGTTTTGGGAGTCATACTTTCCCTTGGACGTAAAGTAGCCAAGCCACTAGCACCCTCGCCAGTAGCTGTAACATCCCCCTACTTGGAGGCCCAAAACTAACAGCTACGGATGCTGTAGTCATCCATAGTTATTAATCCTTGGCGATCAAATGCAGCGGTGTTAGATACATTGATACATAGATCATAAGAATATAGAAATTTTTTAACAAATTAAAAACACATTTCCACATTCAATTCAAAACATTTCATGTTCATTACATAATCCCAAAAATGTTAACCACGTTCATAAAAATATAAATTATTACACATACGCCAAGAGCGACATATGAAGATGCCCCCTTGGTTGATAAGAGTATATAATAAGGCTAATAAGTTTACCTTTACATCCAAAATACACAGTGGAAAAAGATAACTCTAAATAACTAGCTGCCTCATGCATGCCTCTAGAAGCTTTATTCGTCTAAGAAGAGAACCTGAAAACCCTAAACCTCAAACTACTCAAAATCAATCGAGTACCCGAGAGTTTAAGGTTTCCAGGTTCTCTTTTTAGACGAATAAAGCTTCCGAAGGCATGCAGGAGGCAGTTAGTTATTTAGAGTTATCCTTTTCCGCTGTGTATTTTTGATGTAAAGGTAGACTTATTAGCCTTATTATATACTCTGATCAACCAAGAGGGCATCTTCATATGTCGCTCTTGGCGTATGTGTAATAATTTATATTTTTCTGAACGTGGTTAACTTTTATGGGATTATGTAATGAACATGAAATGTTTTGAATGGAATGTGGAAATGTGTTTTTAATTTGTTAAATTTTTTCCATATTCTTGTAATCTGTGTATCAATGTATCTAACACCGCCGTATTTGGTTGTCGAGGAATAATAACTATGGATGATTGCAGCATCCGTAACCGTTAGTTTTGGGCCTCCAAATAAGGGGATGTTACAAGTTGGTATCAGAGCATAGGTTTATGAAACTTTATAAGAAAAGTTAAACCTAAAAGCTTTTTGAAACAAATTCCAATAAATCGGAAATATGATCGGGATTTGGGTTAACGCTATAGTAACGTACTTGTATTTGATATATAGGTACATACCTAAGTACGTGTTCCCCTCTCTCTTAGACCGTTCTTCTGTATATTACTAAGGCTTGTATGCAGATTTACAAGAAAGAGGATATGGAAGCAGGAAACAGAAGAGGAAATCTAGGTGGAGGAAGCACCACAACCAATGGAAATGCTCGACCTAATACCAGGAGGAACCAAGGTCGACAGGCTAATGCTAATCCAAATGCTGAAGCTAATGTAGGTGCTGGAAATCCACCAATAGATGCGGGGATGGTGTATCAGTTGTTGGCTAATATTTTGCAAGCCGAAGTAGCTGGTAATATAGGAGGAGCTAATCCTATAGCTCCAGTTGGATATAATTACGCTAGGCTGAGCAGAAACTGCACCAGTCTGGGTGGAAAGCCATTTGTTGGGGTGGAGGATGCTATTGAGGTTGGGAATTGGCTATTGAGCTATGAGAGAATCTTTACTGATCTAGGCTTGGATGATGGAGAAAAGAGAAGGATGGCCTCTAGGCAGTTGTAAGGGGTAGCACTTCATTGGTGGAATAGTGTGACCATCGGAATTTCGGAGGAAAAGCTGACATGGGCTGATTTCAGAAGGTGATTTGAGCAGAGGTTCTTATTTGAGGTTGCCAAGTCGGCATTGGTAAGAAATTTTATTGACCTTGTTCAAGGAGATATGTCAGCAATCGAGTATGCTGCTAAGTTTGATGAGTTATCTCGATATGGATATGCTACTATAGACACTGATATTAGAAGGAATGAAAGGTACATTCGGGGACTGAGACCGAAGCTTGCTAGAATGACCATGACTCATATCAGGGAGCCTTGTAATGTGGTAGTGGAGATGGCTATTCGCCATAGAGAGATGCTTGTTGTTTCTACTAAGGAGAAGCAAGTTGATCCCCAGGGTCCTCAGGGAAAGAAAAGGAAATTCTTTTAGAAGAAGGGAGCTTTAACGACCCAATTTTTCGACGCCCGAAAGTCGACATCAATACGTCCACTATATCAATGCTGAATCATCAAATGCCGGAAAACTGAACCGTTAGGGTTAAAGAAGAAGAAGATAGAAGAAGAAAGAAGAAGAAACAGAAACAATATCAGAATCTAACATTCGCAGCGGAATAATATATAATAGATAAATGAATAATCTTTAAACAAAAGAACTATATCAGTTCATACAATACATCATCAGAGTTTACAACAACAACACACAACACGGGCAGTTATAATAACCTGCCCACATGATTGAATACGCAGCGGAATGATAATAATATACAGAAGTACGTCTTACCATCCAGCTCGCCTCCTGATCTCCACAGCATACTTTTCTGACTTTGCTCCAGAACAACTGATAACCTGACTCTAGGCTGCCCGTGTGGAAATTTATGGGCACCCAGAGTTTAGAAAGGGAACAATAAAATCCGAGTCAGTCATGGGACTGGTGTGGGATCTTAAAACGGTTATTTGCACAAAGGAATAAAAAGAAATCCGCTATGCTTTTGGAAAATGAAACTACCATAAGTAAATGGCAGGTTATACAACTAAAATCGTACAGGGCGCGTATTGTTTCTTTGGATTTCCAACAAATGGTCAGGCTAAGGAACTTCCTACACCACATGGGTACGCCTCTGAAGGGACGCCCCGAGAACCTAACCGGATCTCTACCAACACAAGGCCGAGTTACCTCATGCTTCTAGTGCAATGAAGGTGTAACTAGATAACTCCACACACGAGTATGCCATCCTCGGTCGTTACCGACCTTTATCCGAGGATCCTCAACACCAACAACCGCATAAGTTAAGTATCTGGGCTCCATACCATGATACCACCTTTTTCCAGAAGGAAATGGACATACCCTAAGGGCGCTACCCCCGAACAACCTTGCCGCATCCTTCCTGTTTTGACCAATTTGGGTTGTGAGGTCTGACGAAGTCTCATCCACAAAGCTACGCTTTTCACAAAAGCCATGCTTCGATCAACAAATGATTAGCAACACTTAGTATGCCACATTACCAAATTGGGAATATATCACTATTAACAATCAACTACATAACCTCTGAACTCGTACGTCTCAGAGAAGGGTGTTAAGCTAAGAGAATAAAATCTCCGCCACAAACAGAAATATATTTGATAGAAACTAGCTTTATATCTCAAAGTGTAACGTTAGACATACATCCATACAAGTCTGTTACGGGTTCGAACGGAACCGAAGGCACTTCAAAGAAGCCCTTGAAATCCGAATATTCACTAATCACGTCCGGACTCCCCATCACAAAGGGTGATAAAACCTCTATACCAGAGCAACTCGGTGCAGAGACATTCGACAGGTAATCCTTTCGTTTTTGAAAATACCCAGTCTTCAACACCATCTTCAAATGAAATCCCATTTCGTCGAATCTTTATTCGAAATGGGTTTTATGACATAAAGTCCTCTCCCGGCTTAACCGAATAATGAGCGCTTGTTTTGAAAACAAAATCAAGTTCCGTTTCAAAAGCCAATATTGATAGTCGGCTATTTAACTATCGAACAACATTTACAACAATCATCAAGCCTCAATAATTTCCGGAATTGTTTATACTGATAGTTGGTTATTTAACTATCAAACAATATTCACAACAATTATCAAATTTAAATAATTTTTCCCTAATTATTTATTTTCAAAATATCTTCACAAGATATATTTTAACACTTCAACACTTTGAAAACCAATTTCAAATCACTTTTCTTTTGCGGAATAAATTTCCAAATGTTATTTATTTCCACTGAAGATTCGCCGAGTCTAAATAATTTAAAACATTTATCCAAAAGTATATGTATATTTGGAAACACTTGAGATAAAAACTATTTTTAAACACTTTATCTAAAATATTAGTTATGAAAATATTATACTAATATCTCATATGAACTTCAAGCCCAAACTAATTTTAAAAATGAAATTATTAGATAGAGTATAATTATTTAAATATCCATTTTCTAAATCAAATCTCAATTTGATCTTTAAAATAATCACTTCTATAATTAACCAAATAAATCTTTACTTTAAAGATTTAAAAACAACTTAAGAAAATAATTTCTCCAAAGTATCTTTTTTAAAACCATCCTTTAAACTTTCAATTTATATTTATCAGCTACTTTGAAAACATACTCGGCTTTCCAGTGAAAATACACTTTCCATTTCAAAATGATCCATTTAAATCAATTAATAAATCCTTCTTGACTTATTTCAATTTACATACCAAATCCGTAATTTCTTTCCACACTTTTTAAAATAAACCAATATTTATTTTTATAACAAATAATCCATTCCTTTATAAATTCCCATTGTGAATTTACATTTCCAAATATCCATTGATATAAAATTTTCAAATCGATTTCCAAATATTCACTTTCAAACACCAAATCAAATTCCAAATTTATTTCAAACACCAAATCAAATTCCAAATTGATTTCCAAATTGATTTCCAAAAATTTATTACCTTTTAAATAAATCTTTACTTTAATTTTCAAAAATCCAATTATATATCCTGGTATTTTAAAATACCAGAATATATTCGGCCAAACCATAGCCTTCAATAAATTTCAATCACCAATATAATCATTCACAGATTATCAATAATCACATCACAACATATGAGATAAATTCAACAATTTGAGGAATCCAGTTGGATTCCTCCAACATGTTTCCCTGCATCCACAGATGTTAGCACAACAATTTAATACCAATTCCACTTAGAGGTGGAATATCGTGGTATATGGGATTATATAATATCATCCGCTATTATGCAGCGCATAGGGTCTCATCCGCTATATAATGCGGGAAATCAATCACTCCAATATATATATATATAACTATCATATATACTATCACAACCAAACAATCAATCGATAATTTAATTTCTATCAATTTCAATTGAGTGAGAAGATCTCACCTTAACTATGCATGCAATCCATTTTCCATTCCGGCTTGTTTCTTGATTTTAGACCTTACTGTAGAAATTTGCAACCATCGAACGACCTAAATTCAGGTGCGCTCAACCCCATCGAAGTCGCCATCTCCAACTTTTTTTCCGCGACAAGCGACGCCATGCCCTAGCCGAGCTCGAACTCTCAAAGCCCTCATCCCCAAATTGACCTTCCACTGCTACGTGCTTTGACCTCGACTACAGCTTCTCAAAGGCGGCCCAAAACCCATCACCGAAGACCTACCTCGCCGACGAACTCTTGAATCCCAAGTTGCCTTTTAATCGACGATTTTACTCACAACGACGAGCTTGCGTTCACCGACCTTGACCCAAACGCGTTTCCTTTCGCGATTCATTTTGATTTACGAGTTGATTTCGAATTGTGAAGTAGAAGAGAACGCAGCCATAAATCTTGATTTTGATTTGGATTTTTAAAATGAGCGGCCATTTTTATTTCTGATTGAATTTGGTTTTTGTTTGGAAGATAATGACAGGCTTGGGTATTTATTTATTTTTTTCACTTTTTAAATCTCAGCTGCTTTGATTTTATCTTAAAGACAACGCGTGTTTCAATTCTTTTGCCAAGTGTTTAAAAAGGAATGCCAGGTGTTAGAGGAAAGACGAACGTGTAAAATTTGTGTTGTAAAACAATTATTATATTTTTAAATTTAAATTTAAATTTAAATTCAAATCGCTTCAATAAACGCAACTCAAAATCTCGATCTCCAATCGAGGCGTGCCGCCAGGCGTTCATAATGTTATACCCCTATTCTGAACGAAATGGAAAAGGTTTCGAGTCCTAACTCGATCGTATGGAGAAGATAGCTTTTTGGACCCAGCTATTATATTAAATTTCAATATAAATTTCAATGCGTTTACTTATTGTATGGCCAAACGATCTCTCCAAATGCTACGAAAATTGAAATCCGATAATAATACAATATTACGGATCCATTGGAACTGGTTTCGTCGAATTCCGAGACCGTGCCTCGGAAGGCTATTTTTAAATATCGATTTAAACGATATAATTTCAAAACTAAACAAAACACTTTCAAATTCAATTCTGAAACTTTTATTATCTTCAGTATTATCAATCTAGAATTTACAAGACTTCAAATTATTTTTAACAAGCTCAAAACTGAAGATTAAATATTTTACCCAAATTCAAAAATTTAAATTTAATAATTTAAATTGCCAAATAAATCCTGATATTTGAATTTCAAGTTAAAATATCTTCAAATATTTAAAATCAATTAAATATTTCTATTTCAAATGTTCAGAATTCAGGGTCATCACAGTCTTCCCCCCTTAAAAGAATTTCGTCTCGAAATTACTATTTAAGAAGAATGATCCATAACTCGTTTATTAATTTCCCATAACCAAATAGTTTTATCAACTTTCCAAAACAAATCTTTTTATTGAAGACACATTAGCCCTCTTATTAACTTCCCAAACTCAACCATAAGTTTCAAACAATATTATTTTCTCAATAATTCAAATTTCAATTCAAATTCAAATTTTAAATTATCCAAATTTTTCAAAAGTTTTCTAACTCTCTAAATTTTCGAAATTTTTTGCCAGCGTCTCCTTTGCGCGGCTAGCTCAGTACGACTACAAAATGCCATTATGGGCCCCCAGATTTCAAAAGAAAACAAAACGCCAAGTGGCTAGACCAGAAAATGATCAAATTTAATATTGAAATTTAAATACATACCTTTTGTCGAGCAATTAAATTTTATCTTCAAAATCAAAAATCAATTCCCTTTTCCTTTTAAAACACCTGTATACTACTTAGTAACAATGTCCTATTACAACATTAAAAATCATTTTGTTCAATTCAATTACAAACTTTTCAATATTTGTTGTACTTAACCCGTACGATGTACACATATCATTCGTACGCAATATCAAATTCGATCGCTCACTCGATCATACAATTTCACTTCCAAACTAGTATCGTCCACCCGACTTCCTAGTGCGGACTCAGATCTGGTTTCTTGATCAGAAACCGTCATTCTCCTTGCATAGCCACAAACTATGATAGAGAATTTCTAGAATCAACCAAAAATCCATATCCAGGGTTCACCGTTGAAAATCGAGTGAAAAATCCCAACTCGGATCGATATAATTATCTCAAAATTCTGTGCTCGAATTCCGGGTCAAATCATTATGCGAATAAAGTAATATACGTACATCCTACGTATTTTATTCCAATTGATTATTAGCTATATCAATTTTCTTTTCTTTTATTCACATTTATTTTCATTTCTATCCACTAATTTACAATCACCATTTTACTACTTCCAGTTAAATTTTCATTCACTTATTAACTTAGAATATTTCCTCAATTCTAAATTTTACTTAAGAATTTCACCATTTATTTCTTAAGTTCAATATAAATATTCTATATACTTCTTATATTTATTTTCAATTCACCAATTTGGTATACATCTACTTATATTTAAACTGAATCTCCAATTCCATATGAATTCAATTAACCTTTTATTTATTAATATTGAATCTAATTCATTTCAAACCATATTAAATTTGTCAATCCTTCAATTAGTTTCACTTACTAATTTTATTTCAATACTTTGCTTCATTTGATCCAACTTGACAAATTTTCCACTTCACTTTGTTTATCACAGATCAAATTCAATTTCCAATATTCAGCTTCAATTTCATTTACTTACAAATTCAAAACAAATTTCAACATTCAGTTTCAATTTCATTTACTTACAATTGTAAATTTATTTATTCGTTTACAATTTATTTTCCACCTTAATAAATTTTATTCCAATCCATTTAGTCTACTAGACTTACTTCTCAAATTTACCTTTATTCAAATTAACTCAAGTTAATTTTAGTTTAAATTTGAATTTTCTAAGTTTTCAAACTTGTTTATTATTTCGTAACTATTTTTAATAAGATTCCAGAGTCTTTCCAAAATCATCTTTGAAATTAATTATATCCAAAATCAAACTCAATTTTGCAAACAACTTCAAATTTTAAAATAAATTGGGCCACAATTCCTCTCTTGGAAACTCGAAAATGAACACCGATGATGTCGCGATCATCATCGGAATTATTTTTCAGCGACCGAAAAGAGTTTAGTGTTTTTATCCCTTCAAAACATTTTTCCAAAACCTTTAAAAATAAATCCCTTTTAAAAATATTTTCAAATATTTTTTTAATTTCAAATTCAACCAGATTTCAAATCCAATTCAAATTATTTCCCAAATAATTTCACCATTATTTTTCCAAAACCTTTAAAAAATCGTTTTCAAACTCAAAAGGGATTTAGATTTCCCAAACCTCAAAATTTAAAATCCTTTCAATTTATTTTCAAATATTACTCTGGAATTTCATTTCAAATTATAAATCACATTTACATTTTACATTTACAAATCCCATTTGTATATGAATTTATTTCTTAACCTTTGGTTTTGATTTCAATTTCTTATTCAATTTCACTTAAATGATAATAATTTAATATTATCACTTCCTAACAATCAAACATCCATATACTATAATAATTTTCATAAATTATTTCCTTTTATATACAAAAATAATTTGGATAAAATTATTTCATTTACCCTATTTTTTAAAACAATACTGTGTCAGTTTATCTTGTTTAAGAGTTTAGAAACCCCTATCGATACAGTTTGTCAAACTGTACCGACCAGAATCTATAAACAATCAACCGATAAGTCAACACAATACAAAACAATTTTTTTATATTCACTAATAAATACATGCTCATATCTATTATTACACTCACACTCATTCTAGAGTACTACTGAGTCTATCTCTAATGAGTAATCCCCACCAGAGCCAAGGTTGTCGCTTAACCAATTGATCTAATACCACTTTTAACGACCCAATTTTTCGACGCCCGAAAGTCGACATCAATACGTCCACTATATCAAATGCCGAACCATTAAATGCCGGAAAACCGAACCGTTAGGGTTAAAGAAGAAAAAGATAGAAGAAGAAAGAAGAAGAAACAGAAACAATATCAGAATCTCACATTCGCTGCGGAACAATATATAATAGATAAATGAATAATCTTTAAATAAAATAACTATATCAGTTCATACAATACATCATCAGAGTTTACAACAACAACACACAACACTGGCAGTTATAATAACCTGCCCATATGATTGAATACACAGCGGAATGATAATAATATACAGAAGTACGTCTCGCCTTCCAGCTCGCCTCCTGATCTCCACATCATACTTTTCTGACTTCGCTCCAGAACAACTGATAACCTGACTCTAGCCTGCCCGTGTGGAAAATTATGGGCACCCAGAGTTTAGAAAGAGAACAATAAACTCCGAGTCAGTCATGGGACTGGTGTGAAATCTTAAAACAGTTATTTGCACAAAGGAATAAAAAGAAATCTGCTATGATTTTGGAAAATGAAAGTACCATAAGTAAATGGTAGGTTATAACACTAAAACCGTACAGGGCACGTATTGTTTCTTTGGATTTCCAACAAATGGTCAGGCTAAGGAACTTCCTACACCACATGGGTATGCCTCTGAAGGGACACCCCGAGAACCTAACCGGATCTCTACCAACACAAGGCCGAGTTACCTCACGCTTCTGTGCAATGAAGCTGTAACTAGATAACTCCACAGACGAGTACGCCATCCCCGGTCGTTACCGACCTTTATCCGAGGATCCTCAACACCAACAACCACAAAGTAATAAATTTGCAGCAACCACATAAGTTAAGTATCTGGGCTCCATACCATGATACCACCTTTTTCCAGAAGGAAATGGACATACCCTGAGGGCGCTACCCCCAAACAACCTTGTCGCATCCTTCCTGTACCATTTCGGGTTGTGAGGTTCGACGAAGTCTCATCCACAAAGCTACGCTTTTCACAAAAGCCATGCTTCGATCAACAAATGATCAGCAACACTTAGCATGCCACATTACCAAATTGGGAATATATCACTAGTAGCAATCAACTACATAACCTCTGAGCTCGTACGTCTCAGAGAAGGGTGTTAAGCTAAGAGAATAAATTCTCCGCCACCAATAGAAATATATTTTATAGAAACCAGCTTTATATCTCAAAGTGTAACGTCAGACATACATCCATACAAGTCCATTCCGGGTTCGAACGGAACCGAAGGCACTTCAAAGAAGCCCATGAAATCTGAATATTCACTAATCACGTCCGGACTCCCCATCACAAAGGGTGCTAAAACATCTATACCGGAGCAACTTGGTGCAGAGACATTCGACAGGTAATCCTTTCGTTTTCGAAAATACCCAGTCTTCAACACCATCTTCAAATGCAATCCCATTTTGTCATATCTTTATTCGAAATGGGTTTTATGACATAAAGTCCTCTCCCGGCTTAACCGAATAATGAGCGCTTGTTTTGAAAACAAATTCAAGTGTCGTTTCTAAAGCCAATATTGATAGTCGGCTATTTAACTATCGAACAACATTTACAACAATCATCAAGCCTCAATAATTTCCCAAATTGTTTATACTGATAGTTGGTTATTTAACTATCAAACAACATTCACAACAATTATCAAATTTAAATAAATTTTCCCCAATTATTTATTTTCAAAATATCTTCACAAGATATATTTAACACTTCAACACTTTGAAAACCAATTTCAAATCACTTTTCTTTTGCGGAATAAATTTCCAAATGTAATTTATTTCCACTGAAGATTCGTCGAGTCTAAATAATTTAAAACATTTATCCAAAAGTATATGTATATTTGGAAACACTTGAGATAAAAACTATTTTTAAACACTTTATCTAAAATATTAGTTATGAAAATATTATACTAATATCTCATATGAACTTCAAGCCCAAACTAATTTTAAAAATGAAATTATTAGATAGAGTATAATTATTTAAATATCCATTTTCTAAATCAAATCTCAATTTGATCTTTAAAATAATCACTTCTATAATTAACCAAATAAATCTTTACTTTAAAGATTTAAAAACAACTTAAGAAAATAATTTCTCCAAAGTATCTTTTTTAAAACCATCCTTTAAACTTTCAATTTATATTTATCAGCTACTTTGAAAACATACTCGGCTTTCCAGTGAAAATACACTTTCCATTTCAAAATGATCCATTTAAATCAATTAATAAATCCTTCTTGACTTATTTCAATTTACATACCAAATCCGTAATTTCTTTCCACACTTTTTAAAATAAACCAATATTTATTTTTATAACAAATAATCCATTCCTTTATAAATTCCCATTGTGAATTTACATTTCCAAATATCCATTGATATACAATTTTCAAATCGATTTCCAAATATTCACTTTCAAACACCAAATCAAATTCCAAATTTATTTCAAACACCAAATCAAATTCCAAATTGATTTCCAAAAATTTATTACCTTTTAAAATAAATCTTTACTTTAATTTTCAAAAATCCAATTATATATCATGTTATTTTAAAATACCAGAATATAATCGCCAAACCATAGCCTTCAATAAATTTCAATCACCAATATAATCATTCACAGATTATCAATAATCACATCACAACATATGAGATAAATTCAACAATTTGAGGAATCTAGTTGGATCCCTCCAACCTGTTTCCCTGCATCCACAGATGTTAGCACAACAATTTAATACCAATTCCACTTCGAGGTGGAATATCGCGGTATATGGGATTATATAATATCATCCGCTATTATGCGGCGCATAGGGTCTCATCCCCTATATAATGCAGGAAATCAATCACTCCAATATATATATATATATACACACACTCTATCATATATACTATCATAACCAAACAATCAATCAATAATTTAATTTCTATCAATTTCAATTGAGTGAGAAGATCTCACCTTAACTGTGCATGCAATCCATTTTCCATTCCGGCTTGTTTCTCGATTTTAGACCTTACTGTAGAAATTTGTGACCATCGAACGACCTAAATTCACGTGCGCTCAACCCCATCGAAGTCGCCATCTCCACCTTTTTTGCCGCGACAGGCGATGCCATGCCCTAGCCGAGCTCGAACTCTCGAAGCCCACATCCCCAAATTGACCTTCCACTGCTACGTGCTTTGACCTCGACTACAGCTTCTCGAAGGCAGCCCAAAACCCATCACCAAAGACCTACCTCACCGATGAACTCTTGAATCTCGGGTTCCCTTTTAATCGACGATTTTACTCACAACGACGAGCTCGCGTTCACTGACCTCGACCCAAACGCGTTTCCTTTCACGATTGATTTTGATTTATGAGTTGATTTCGAATTGTAAAGTAGAATAGAACGCGGCCATAAATCTTGATTTCGATTTGGATTTTTAAAATGAGCGGCCATTTTTATTTCTGATTGAATTTGGTTTTCGTTTGGAAGATAATGACAGGCTCGGGTATTTATTTATTTTTCTCTTTTTAAATCTCAACTGCTTTGATTTTATCTTGAAGACAACGCGTGTTTCAATTCTTTTGCCAAGTGTTTAAAAAGGAATGCCAGGTGTTAGAGGAAAGAAGAACGTGTAAATTTGTGTTGTAAAACAATTATTATATTTTTAAATTTAAATTTAAATTTAAATTCAAATCGCTTCGATAAACGCAACTCAAAATCTCGATCTCCAATCGAGGCATGCCACCAGGCGTTCATAATGTTATACCCCTATTCCAAACACAATGGAAAAGGTTTCGAGTCCTAACTCGATCGTATGGAGAAAATAACTTTTTGGACCTAGCTATTATATTAAATTTCAATATAAATTTCAATGCGTTTACTTATCGTATGGCCAAACGATCTCTCCAAATGCTACAAAAATTGAAATCCGATAATAATACAATATTACGGATCCATTGGAACTGGTTTCGTCGAATTCCGAGACTGTGCCTCGGAAGGCTATTTTTAAATATCGATTTAAACGATATAATTTCAAAACTGAACAAAACACTTACAAATTCAATTCTGAAACTTTTGTTATCTTCAGTATTATCAATACAGAATTTACAAGACTTCAAATTATTTTTAACAAGCTCAAAACTGAAGATTAAATATTTTACCCAACTTCAAAAATTTAAATTTAATAATTTAAATTGCCAAATAAATCCTGATATTTGAATTTCAAGTTAAACTATCTTCAAATATTTAAAATCAATTAAATATTTCTATTTCAAATGTTCAGAAATTCAGGGTCATCACAGGAGCCTAGAAAAGGGATGCAGCCAAGAAGGCAAAGGCTGATTTGGTGTGCTTCAAGTGTGATAAGAATTGTCATTATGCTCACGAGTGCCGGACAGGCAAAGGGAAGAAGCCTGCAAAGAAGAAGAATGTGAAATGCTTCAACTGTAAAAAAGTTGGGCATTACAAGAACTAGTGTCCAGAGCCAGTCAAGGCAGATAGAGGGAAGGTTTTTGCTATTGGACCACCATCTTCTTCTAGGCCTACTGTAGCAGAGAAAGGGAAAACCATGATGGAAGGTACACTTTTGATTCAGAGTATACCAGTTATGGTACTATTTGATACCGGTGCATCACATTCATTTATATCACGGTATTTGGTTGATAGGTTATGCATAGAACCCACATACCTTGTTACTTCCTTAAGGGTTGCGAATCCAATAGGAGGGTATGCAACTCTAGGGATGAGATGTGATCAGTTAGAACTTGATTTGTTAGGTCATAAGTTTGCATGCAGTCTGTATGTTTTTGATTTCGTACATTTCGGGATCATTTTGGGTATGGATTGGTTGGGTAAGTATGAGGCTAGAATATTTTGCTAGGATAGGGAAATATCATTGGGACACCCAAATAGTTATAACCGAATCATCTTCTCAGTGGAAAATTCTAGTAGGAGTGTTTGAACTTTGTTAAGTGCCATGGAGGTTGGAAAAGAGTTAAGTCAGGTTCGGGTGGCAAGAGAATTTGCAGATTTCTTTGAGCCGGTTATAGGTTTACCACCAAAACGAGCTGTTGAGTTTCGAATAGATCTTGTACTGGGAGCTGAACCTATAAGTAGACCACCTAGCAGGATGACACCGACGGAGATGAAGGAATTGAAGGTGCGGCTAGTGGAACTTGAGGGAAGAAATTATATTAGACCAAGTAGTTCATCTTGGGGAGCGGTCGTGGAATTCGCGAAGAAACCAGATGGGTCGTTAAGGATGTGCATCCATTATCGTAAGTTAAACGAAAGGACGGTCAAGAATAGATACCCTCTGCCGAGGATAGATGATCTGTTTGATCAGTTGAGTGGAGCCAGGATGTTTTCCCAATTGGATTTGACGACAGGGTTCCATCGGTTGAGAGTGGCGGAGGATAGCATTTCAAACTAGGTATGGTTCGTATGAGTGGTTAGTGATGCCGTTTGGATTGACAAATGCACCTGCTTTCTTCATGGATTTGATGAACCGAGTTTTCTGAGAGCACTTGGATAGGTTCGTGTTGGTATTCATTGATGACATTTTAGTGTACTCGAAAGATGAAAGAGAGCATGAGAATCATCTTAGAGTGGTGCTTGAATCGATGAGGCAAAATCAACTAAAGGCAAAGTTTTCCAAGTGTCATTTTTGGAAGAAAGAGGTTAAGTTTCTTGGTCATGTAGTTTCTGAAGAGGGCTTGTCAGTCGATCTAGTTAAGATTGACGCTGTCAATAATTGGAAGAGACCAGAGATGGTGTAATGACCCGCCTTTTTGGACAGTTTAAATCGACAAATCAAACACACATGCCGATTCCAAACCATTCAAAATGGCAGATGGTTAATGGGGTAAATAAGAAAAGAAGAGAAAGGGGATAAAGGAAATGAACAACATAGAATCTTGCAGCGGAACGATAAAATATAATAATCAAATAAACAGTTCATGAAGTCGTTTACTATACTTTGATCATTATTTATACAACCTTTATCAGAGTTATACTTATACAACAGAACAAATAAAATAATGTAGCAGACAGCATGATGCAAAGATAATAATAGTAATAGTATACCAAATCTTCGTCTTCGTCCTCCAAAATAGATCTTCAATAAGCTGAAAAACTCAGGTCTGACCCGAGCAAAATGAAAAGACAAAACACTCGAGTCAGGACTAAAATATCCTCATGTAAGTTAAATCAATCGTAAATAAATATGAGTGTAACGGTGTCAGAGATGTTTACGGGGTTTGACATCTCATATCCAGTGTCAACGTGCGTGCAATAACTCAAGAGATGTTACGGGATTTCCATCTCTTAAGGATCCGTTAAACTATCTACTATGTAGTAGTGTACGCTAAGTAGATAATGTCTAATCAGTAAAGTACGATATCAAAATAGCGTTAAGTCATGGCCCATTCCACCCTTAACACATTTTTATTCCCAAGAGCATATACAAGACCGTAGTTTCCCCAAAACCGGAAGTCACCAGAGGGCAATCCATATACTAAAGGTACAAACCAAAACGTAGTGGTCGCGAATAGGATAGTCAGTATGACAAGGTACATGAGGCGATACCAACTAGGATACTAGTAGTTGCGTGATCCGGACTGATGTTGGGCATAGCAGCTACTACCCCAACACCGCGAAACAACACTCCCAAATCAAGGGGTGCACCCAAATCGAATCACAAATGAAATAGATATGGTATCGAAGAAGTGTGTCCGCTAGAGATGGCGAACCTCAATGGCCCGGCGCGGCTCCTGTTTTAGTCATGTCAGGGGTCATCCAATATCGTTCTCTTTCTTCAATCAACGCGTTCATCAAACCATCCACTTCGTTCTGGATCAACACTCCGCGTATACTAGTTATTAAAGTGGTTTTCGGTATCGACAGAGAGTATGTCCATATCCGATCCCGGTCTCTTTAATAACTACGTATTATTACACCGACGGCTCTTTTACATTTTCAAAATCAATTTATAATTGATTATCAAAAAAAAAATATCATATTCGCTTCAAAAATAAAAGCCTTTTCAAAATCATCAAATCTACTCAAAATATACGATTTCATTTCAAAAATCATTTTGCCTCACTATCTCATTTCGATTTCAAAATCATTTCGAATTTCAATTTAGGTTGCAACTTCATTTAACCCAATTCGTAATTAAATTCAAGATTTAAACATAACATTTCACCTTATTGACCAGCTTGAAATTTTAGAAAATAGTTTTAAGTAGTTTAAAAGTAGTTTAAATAATTAAAATAGTTAAAAATAGTTAAAATCTTTAAATGGATTTCAAATGGATAAATTTGTTTAAAATAATTTAAATTGGGTTAAGTAGATTTAAAATAGATCAAAATAGTTTAAGTATTTAAAGATGGTTTATACAACAGAGAAATTTGGAAACAAAATGAAATCGCTTCAAAACCAAACCATTTCAATTATAACTTCCCAATTCAAATCAATTTAAATTTCCATTCTACCGATTCAATTTCGATTTCAATTCAATCAATGTCAACTTGACTTCAAATTAATTCAATTCTACATTCACCTTCAATTAATTTAATTTCAATTTATATCGATTTGGAGCTTGATTTTCAAAATATCAATTTATAACTCTTAACAAAATTATCCTTCAATATTCAAATTTAAATCCAAATTTCAAATATGATTCAATTGCAAGTTCAATTTCAAAATATCATTTTATATCACTTTTACTTAGTATTACTCAAAACTCGAGATGATGTTCAATCTTTAAAACAAATAAATTTCCGAAATTCGATCATATCCCAATTTTAAATTTCAAAGTCTCAACTTAAATTATTTAACAATTTCTTTGACCCAAAATTTATTTCAACATTCCAAACTCAATTTGCGATAAATTCGATTTCTATACATTGATTTTATTTATAACTTTTAAATCAAACATTTAAATAAATTTCAAACCAACTATTTTAAAATTTATTAAATTAACCAATCCGGTGTCTGTATATAGTTTTCTATCCTATGGCCAAGTGATTATTTATTTCAATTAAATGTCAGGGATGAATATATACCACTTAACAAAATCACAGTGTCATATGTATGCATAACAATATATATATAAGCAAGTAAACATCCAAACATTTAAATATCAACCAATAACCTCTATCGAAATACATCATCCAAAAGACCATACAATTCATGGAAATTTCATAGTTATCAATGTCAGGTAATTCAATCGCAATTCAATTTTTATTTCAATGTAACTGTCAATTTAATTTTCAACGGTTAATTCAATTGACAATCTATATGACAATTAAATTTTATCAAACAAGGACAAATAAATCATAACACTTCATGATGTCAAATTTAACTAGCATAAAGATATTCAGTACGTTGTGAGCGTTATAAAACACTCACCTTGATTTTACGATTTTAAATCAAATCGAACGACGTTCGATTTGACCTAAAATTTTAACGAGCTCCAAACACTCCCGGATCTGCACTGCAACGAAGCTCTCATCTCTGCGATTCCAACGCAAAAAGATTCGTCTGATTCTGATAACGAAAGAAGGAGTAATGACATTTTAAAGTTGCATACAATTTATAAACAAAATTCATTTTAACAATTCCAACCATTTAGATCTGGGCCGTCATGTCGGGATGCAGAAATCGTGGCCGTGAATCCACCTTCCTCATGCGTTTCGTACGTTCTTCCAATCACCCACGAAACCCACGGTTGCCCAAAGCTTGCAATTTCCAACGCCTCCACGATGCTCCGGGACACGATCGAACGCCGGCAAACGAAAGGCCAACGCGGTAGCCACCCTCGCCTGGGAGCTCGACGAGCTCGGTCGTCCCTAGCTGCATGAAAACGCGCTCGAACTGACCAAGAACGGAGGCAGCTCGCACTCCATCCACCACGCCAAAACCCATCTCAACCGTTGGATGTATATATGTCGAGGAGCTCTTCAACTTCGCAGTTGAAAGTTTTCGGTATAGGTCGATAGATGGAGAGAAAACGAAGGGGAAAGAAGGGAAGTTTCCGGCCATTGAACGAATAAGTGGCGGCTACGAAATAACTCTCGGCCAAGGGTTTCAAAGCAAATGCATATATACGTGTATAACAAATATTATTTAATATTATTATCCACAAATAACATGATTTTCGGACAAACTCCAAATTAGACGTGCCGACAGGCGTTCGTAAAGTTTTACCCGCATTCCGAACACAATGGAACGTGTTTCGGAGGCTAATTTGATCATCTGTGGAAGATAGCTTTTTGAATCGAATTAAAATATTAAATTTTCGATATTTTATTTCAGCGCGTTTCTAACCCGTACAACCAAACGATAACCCCAAATGCTACAAAATTTGAAATCCGATAATAATACACTATTACGGATCCAATGGAACTGGTTTCGTCGAATTCTGAGACTGCGCCCCGGAAGGCTTATTTTTATTCGTCGATTAAATCGACGACTTTTCAAAATTTATAGAATTTCTTACAATTCCAATTTTTTTTAAAATCTTATTAACTCTGTTATAATCCAAATATAACTTATATTCACTTTGGAAACCAATTTGAATCATATTAAATCAAATTTCAGTTATTCACTCTATTTACATATATTAAATTTTTAATTTCAATTTAATCATATTAAATTCAAAATTTAACTTGTGAAACAAATTCAAATTATAGAACCACCATTTCCCTTAACAGTTATTCAATTCCCGTTATTCAATTATTCAGTTATTTTCAAATATTGAATTTAAACAATTTAATTGTTCAATATTTGACAAATTTCAATATAAGATTTTAAATGAATTCTCATTACAAATCAATTACTTTATTTACATCTAATGAATTCGACACTTGTTATTCAACTTCAGTTATTGATTGTAAACTTAGTTAATATATAAAATTTCATTTCAATTGCAATTGGTTTCTAAATTCAATTCGACTGACAAATAAACAAGTAACTTATAATAATTATCACCATTAACTTTATATCACACTTATAAGTTTATTATTTACAAACAAGTGTCACAATTACCTATATAATACTAATTTATTTCATTCCCGATGACTACATATTATCTCAATTGATTTGGGATTTCATTCAATTCATAAGTAATTAACAATCTTTTACAATGCAGTTTTCCATTATAAATATAAAAGATTATATTAGATTCAGCGTTCAATTATATTGTAATTCAAATTTAAGTTATTTAATTCCAAATGAATTCTTTTATTTCGATTTACCCTTTCATTATTGAATCAACCATTTACTTATACATTATTACCGATAGTTTATAATTCATTTACTTTCATTTTCTTCAGCTATCATCTTATTTAAATTCATAGTAATATTAAATTACATTCATTTACGTTGATTTCCATATTATAACTTCAATATTAAATGTAACATTTTATTTATTTCGTTGTTTACAATCAAATTCAATTTAATTCAATTACTTGTTACATTCAAATTTAAATCTTTACTTACGTTCAATTACAAGTTAACATCTTTATCGAATTACAGTTTCAGTTATTATCTGCTTTCAATCAACTGTACTATTAAGTTACATTTATTTATATTGGTTTCAATAACATAAACTTCCATTATTAAACCTACCATTTTATTTATTCTTTGTTTACAGTCATAACCAATTTGGTTTACAATCAAATTCAATTCATTATTTACATTCGCTACAAGTTAACATCCATGTTTAATTTACAAATAAGTTATTCCAGAATTCAGTTTTGTATTTTAACTTGTAATTCACATTTAACAACACAAAATTTTATTTCCTTCGGATCTTCTTATCCAAAATTTTCATTTTAATTCGTATTTTTAAAGTGTTAAAAATACGGGTCGTTACATTCTCCCCCACTTAAAACTTTTCGTCCTCGAAAAGGAAAAAGAAGGGAAAAGAAACTAAGTAAAAAAAAATTCAACATTTGTTATTTTATTCGAAATTATCAACTTATAAAACAATGAAATTCCATTTATAAATCGTTACTACACTTCCACTAAGTTACTCCGAACGGCTATCTAACTTTAAAAGTTAGTTATCCAAACAAGTTATAAAATTTAAAACTTGAAAAATTTTCTAACACCCGGATTTATGAAAAATTTCGGCAGAGTCTCCTTTGCGCGGCTTGATCGGTACAACTACAAAATGCCTCTACGGGCCCCAAACCAACAAAAGAAAATCAAAAGCCAAGTGGCGCATCAAAAATCACCAAATCCAATGACAAAATAAACATGTACCTTTTGTCGGGCAATCCACATTTTCTTGATTTTAAATGCCTGCATCTCATTTACCAATGATATCCAATTATGCAATTTAAAAGAATCATTTTATATTTGGCATCTTCAATTTCTAATATTAGCTTTAATTAAGTCCGTAAGCCGTACATATATCATTCGTGAGCAATATCAAATCTAATCGCCTATTCGATCACACAATTTCACTTCCAACTAGTATCGTTCACACGACTCTCTAGTGCGGACTCAGATTTGGTTCCTTGATTGGAAACTGTTACTCTCCTTGCATAGCCATATACTATGATAGAGAATTCCAAAATCAAATCAAAAATCCATATCCAGGGTTCGCCGTCGAGAATCGAGTGAAAAATCCTAACTTGGATCGATATAAATTATCTCGAAATTTTGTGCTCGAATGTGGATCAAAATGTTATGCGAATAAAATAATACTCGTACAACTTACGTATTACCTTTCAATAGATTTCAATACAATGTATCTCTATTATATTTCTTTTGCTTACCTTCATTTCATTTACAGTTAATGATTTATAGTATAATATTCATATCCCTAATTTACTTGGTATCTATTTCTTTACCAAGTATATTCTTTAATACTACCATTTCTTAAACATTATTCGATAGAATTTATTTACTCAAGTCCATTTTTAAACATTATAAAATTTTAAATTCCTTTCCAATTGATCCTTAGCCATACCAAATTCTTTGGTTTACATTTACTTCATATTCATAGTTTCAGTTAATAACCAATTTATTTGTGGAACATTTTATTAATCATCACTTTAGTTTATAGTCATCCCATAAAGTCTATTTTCTTAGTTTACAGTTATCTCAAAAGTTACAAATTCAATTCCAGTTTCTTTGCAATTTATATTTATTTCCATAACCAATGTACAAAGATAATTTTGCAATTCATTTGCCTTCTTTCTTAAGCTCACTCATTTATTAAATTTTGTCATTGATTAGTTCAGAATATACTTAAGTATATAAGTAATTTAACTACTTTAATTAAATTCAATTTCATTTCCATTTATTCTTAGCTATACCAAATTCTTTTGTTTACATTTACTTCATATTCATAGTTTCAGTTAATAATGTATTTCATTTTCATAATTTCAGTTAATAACCGATTTATTTGTGGAACATTTTATTAAACATCACTTTAGTTTATTAGCCATCCTATAAAAGTCATATATAAGTAGTTGGACTTTATCTAAGTTTATAATTACCTCAAAAGCTACAAATTTCAATTTCACCATTTCTTTGCAAATTTATATTAAATTCTATAACAAATTTACAAAGATATTATTTAGTTCCTTTGTCTGCTTCCTTAAATTCTACTTACTTATTCCATTTAGCCATTCATCATTTCATATTATACTTAAGTATATAACATTTTTATCACAACCAAATTTCCATTTATATACATTTTAATTACTATTAAGTTTTGCTTACTTGTATATTTCAATTACTTTTAGGTTTTGCTTACTTGTATAATATCTCATTTCATATCTAAAACATCATTTTAACTTTTAGTATTTGGTAAGTCATATTATATGTTTGTAGAATGCAATTTGATACAATACAATTTATAGGATTCATTTTACTAAATTAGAATGTTCACAAATTTTACTTGTTTTAAATTTTCTTTACCTTTCAATACCTTTCAATTTTTAAGAGTTACGTTTCAACTCTAAAGTTTCTCAAAACCTTTAGCTTAGAGTTTTTTTTTAATCCTCTTATTATATAAGTTCTGATAATTCACCTTTCATTCAGAAAATTTGAAAAATATTAATTAACAGGACTTAGAAATTTAAATGCCCGGTTCATTTTAAATCTTTTGAAATAAAATAAAATCATTTGAAATGTATATATATATCAAATCATACTTTCTAAGTTTAAACTAAAATGCATTTTTTTTCCAAAACAGTTTCGAAGCAAAGCAAAGCTTCGCATAAGTCTCCTTCACTTTGAGACTCGAAAATGAACGTCGATGATGCTGCGCAGTCATCACCGAAATTATTTTCCAGCGACATAAGAGAGGAGTACTAAATTTATTCCTTCTTAAAAATCTTTTCAAAAATATTTTCCATAAATAATTTTCAACTAATATCACTACATATTTTCTTCAAAGTTTTGAAAAACCGGTTTCAAAATCCCCGGGTCTTAAATTTAATATTTCTAAATTTAAATCTATCTTGGTTTATAACTCACATTTTATAAATTATTCTCACAAAATTTTGGTTTCTTAAAACATTCCCTAAATTGTTTTATCATTATTTATTTTGTAATATACCTTATTTATTAAAACCCAATATCCAATTTGTGATAACCATTTATATTGTCCTTTCTAACAACCAAACAAACTGGATGAATCATAATAGTTTCTAAAAATTATTTCTTTATGTATAAAATATAATTAGGGCAAAATTATTTCATTTACACCATTTCAAAACAATACTATGTCGAATTGTTCTGTTCAAGTGTTTAGAGACCCCTATCAATGACGTTAATTACTCGTATTGACCAGAATCCATAAGCCACTCAATAAATCAACCAACACAATATAAAACAATTTTATGTCACTAACAAATACGCTCTCTCATACATACACCAGCGACTCATCATAGGGTATTACTACCCTATTTATAAAGAGTCAGACCCCACAAAGCTAAGGTTATCGCTAAACCTCGCTCTGATACCAACTGTAACGACCCGCCTTTTTGGACAGTTTAAATCGACAAATCAAACACACATGCCGATTCCAAACCATTCAAAATGGCAGATGGTTAATGGGGTAAATAAGAAAAGAAGAGAAAGGGGATAAAGGAAATGAACAACACAGAATCTTGCAGCGGAACGATAAAATATAATAATCAAATAAACAGTTCATGAAGCCGTTTACTATACTTTGATCATTATTTATACAACCTTTATCAGAGTTATACTTATACAACAGAACAAATAAAATAATGCAGCAGACAGCATGATGCAAAGATAATAATAGTAATAGTATACCAAATCTTCGTCTTCGTCCTCTAAAATAGATCTTCAATAAGCTGAAAAACTCAGGTCTGACCCGAGCGAAATGAAAAGACAAAACACTCGAGTCAGGACTAAAATATCCTCATGTAAGTTAAATCAATCGTAAATAAATATGAGTGTAACAGTGTCAGAGATGTTTACGGGGTTTGACATCTCATATCCAGTGTCAACGTGCGTGCAATAACTCAAGAGATGTTACGGGATTTCCATCTCTTAAGGATCCGTTAAACTATCTACTATGTAGTAGTGTACGCTAAGTAGATAATGTCTAATCAGTAAAGTACGATATCAAAATAGCGTTAAGTCATGGCCCATTCCACCCTTAACACATTTTTATTCCCAAGAGCATATACAAGACCGTAGTTTCCCCAAAACCGGAAGTCACCAGAGGGCAATCCATATACTAAAGGTACAAACCAAAACGTAGTGGTCGCGAATAGGATAGTCAGTATGACAAGGTACATGAGGCGATACCAACTAGGATACTAGTAGTTGCGTGATCCGGACTGATGTTGGGCATAGCAGCTACTACCCCAACACCGCGAAACAACACTCCCAAATCAAGGGGTGCACCCAAATCGAATCACAAATGTAATAGATATGGTATCGAAGAAGTGTGTCCGCTAGAGATGGCGAACCTCAATGGCCCGGCGCGGCTCCTGTTTTAGTCATGTCAGGGCCAGGGGTCATCCAATATCGTTCTCTTTCTTCAATCAACGCGTTCATCAAACCATCCACTTCGTTCTGGATCAACACTCCGCGTATACTAGTTATTAAAGTGGTTTTCGGTATCGACAGAGAGTATGTCCATATCCGATCCCGGTCTCTTTAATAACTACGTATTATTACACCGACGGCTCTTTTACATTTTCAAAATCAATTTATAATTGATTATCAAAAAAAATATCATATCCGCTTCAAAAATAAAAGCCTTTTCAAAATCATCAAATCTACTCAAAATATACGATTTCATTTCAAAAATCATTTTGCCTCACTATCTCATTTCGATTTCAAAATCATTTCGAATTTCAATTTAGGTTGCAACTTCATTTAACCCAATTCGTAATTAAATTCAAGATTTAAACATAACATTTCACCTTATTGACCAGCTTGAAATTTTAGAAAATAGTTTTAAGTAGTTTAAAAGTAGTTTAAATAATTAAAATAGTTAAAAATACTTAAAATCTTTAAATGGATTTCAAATGGATAAATTTGTTTAAAATAATTTAAATTGGGTTAAGTAGATTTAAAATAGATCAAAATAGTTTAAGTATTTAAAGATGGTTTATACAACAGAGAAATTTGGAAACAAAATGAAACCGCTTCAAAACCAAACCATTTCAATTATAACTTCCCAATTCAAATCAATTTAAATTTCCATTCTATCGATTCAATTTCGATTTCAATTCAATCAATGTCAACTTGACTTCAAATTAATTCAATTCTACATTCACCTTCAATTAATTTAATTTCAATTTATATCGATTTGGAGCTTGATTTTCAAAATATCAATTTATAACTCTTAACAAAATTATCCTTCAATATTCAAATTTAAATCCAAATTTCAAATATGATTCAATTGCAAGTTCAATTTCAAAATATCATTTTATATCACTTTTACTTAGTATTACTCAAAACTCGAGATGATGTTCAATCTTTAAAACAAATAAATTTCCGAAATTCGATCATATCCCAATTTTAAATTTCAAAGTCTCAACTTAAATTATTTAACAATTTCTTTGACCCAAAATTTATTTCTACATTCCAAACTCAATTTGCGATAAATTCAATTTCTATACATTGATTTTATTTATAACTTTTAAATCAAACATTTAAATAAATTTCAAACCAACTATTTTAAAATTTATTAAATTAACCAATCCGGTGTCCGTATATAGTTTTCTATCCTATGGCCAAGTGATTATTTATTTCAATTAAATGTCAGGGATGAATATATATCACTTAACAAAATCACAGTGTCATATGTATGCATAACAATATATATATAAGCAAGTAAACATCCAAACATTTAAATATCAACCAATAACCTCTATCGAAATACATCATCCAAAAGACCATACAATTCATGGAAATTTCATAGTTATCAATGTCAGGTAATTCAATCGCAATTTAATTTTTATTTCAATGTAACTGTCAATTTAATTTTCAACGGTTAATTCAATTGACAATCTATATGACAATTAAATTTTATCAAACAAGGACAAATAAATCATAACACTTCATGATGTCAAATTTAACTAGCATAAAGATATTCAGTACGTTGTGAGCGTTATAAAACACTCACCTTGATTTTACGATTTTAAATCAAATCGAACGACGTTCGATTTAACCTAAAATTTTAACGAGCTCCAAACACTCCCGGATCTGCACTGCAACGAAGCTCTCATCTCTGCGATTCCAACGCAAAAAGATTCGTCTGATTCTGATAACGTAAGAAGGAGTAATGACATTTTAAAGTTGCATACAATTTATAAACAAAATTCATTTTAACAATTCCAACCATTTAGATCTGGGCCGTCATCTCGGGATGCAGAAATCGTGGCCGTGAATCCACCTTCCTCACGCATTTCGTATGTTCTTCCAATCACCCACGAAACCCACGGTTGCCCAAAGCTTGCAATTTCCAACGCCTCCACGATGCTCCGGGACACGATCGAACGCCGGCAAACGAAAGGCCAACGCGGTAGCCACCCTCGCCTGGGAGCTCGACGAGCTCGGTCGTCCCTAGCTGCATGAAAACGCGCTCGAACTGACCAAGAACGGAGGCAGCTCGCACTCCATCCACCATGCCAAAACCCATCTCAACCGTTGGATGTATAGATGTCGAGGAGCTCTTCAACTTCGCAGTTGAAAGTTTTCGGTATAGGTCGATAGATGGAGAGAAAACGAAGGGGAAAGAAGGGAAGTTTCCGGCCATTGAACGAATAAGTGGCGGCTACGAAATAACTCTCGGCCAAGGGTTTCAAAGCAAATGCATATATACGTGTATAACAAATATTATTTAATATTATTATCCACAAATAACATGATTTTCGGACGAACTCCAAATTAGACGTGCCGACAGGCGTTCGTAAAGTTTTACCCGCATTCCGAACACAATGGAACGTGTTTCGGAGGCTAATTCGATCGTCTGTGGAAGATAGCTTTTTGAATCGAATTAAAATATTAAATTTTCGATATTTTATTTCAGCGCGTTTCTAACCCGTACAACCAAACGATAACCCCAAATGCTACGAAATTTGAAATCCGATAATAATACACTATTACGGATCCAATGGAACTGGTTTCGTCGAATTCCGAGACTGCGCCCCGGAAGGCTTATTTTTATTCGTCGATTAAATCGACGACTTTTCAAAATTTATAGAATTTCTTACAATTCCAATTTTTTTTAAAATCTTATTAACTCTGTTATAATCCAAATATAACTTATATTCACTTTGGAAACCAATTTGAATCATATTAAATCAAATTTCAGTTATTCACTCTATTTACATATATTAAATTTTTAATATCAATTTAATCATATTAAATTCAAAATTTAACTTGTGAAACAAATTCAAATTATAGAACCACCATTTCCCTTAACAGTTATTCAATTCCCGTTATTCAATTATTCAGTTATTTTCAAATATTGAATTTAAACAATTTAATTGTTCAATATTTGACAAATTTCAATATTAGATTTTAAATGAATTCTCATTACAAATCAATTACTTTATTTACATCTAATGAATTCGACACTTGTTATTCAACTTCAGTTATTGATTGTAAACTTAGTTAATATATAAAATTTCATTTCAATTGCAATTGGTTTCTAAATTCAATTCGACTGACAAATAAACAAGTAACTTATAATAATTATCACCATTAACTTTATATCACACTTATAAGTTTATTATTTACAAACAAGTGTCACAATTACCTATATAATACTAATTTATTTCATTCCCGATGACTACATATTATCTCAATTGATTTGGGATTTCATTCAATTCATAAGTAATTAACAATCTTTTACAATGCAGTTTTCCATTATAAATATAAAAGATTATATTAGATTCAGCGTTCAATTATATTGTAATTCAAATTCAAGTTATTTAATTCCAAATGAATTCTTTTATTTCGATTTACACTTTCATTATTGAATCAACCATTTACTTATACATTATTACCGATAGTTTATAATTCATTTACTTTCATTTTCTTCAGCTATCATCTTATTTAAATTCACAGTAATATTAAATTACATTCATTTACGTTGATTTCCATATTATAACTTCAATATTAAATGTAACATTTTATTTATTTCGTTGTTTACAATCAAATTCAATTTAATTCAATTACTTGTTACATTCAAATTTAAATCTTTACTTACGTTCAATTACAAGTTAACATCTTTATCGAATTACAGTTTCAGTTATTATCTGCTTTCAATCAACTGTACTATTAAGTTACATTTATTTATATTGGTTTCAATAACATAAACTTCCATTATTAAACCTACCATTTTATTTATTCTTTGTTTACAATCATAACCAATTTGGTTTACAATCAAATTCAATTCATTATTTACATTCGCTACAAGTTAACATCCATGTTTAATTTACAAATAAGTTATTCCAGAATTCAGTTTTGTATTTTAACTTGTAATTCACATTTAACAACACAAAATTTTATTTCCTTCGGATCTTCTTATCCAAAATTTTCATTTTAATTCGTATTTTTAAAGTGTTAAAAATACGGGTCGTTACAGATGGTAACCGAGATCAGGAGTTTTCTTGGACTTGCTGGCTATTACCGGAGATTCATTAAGGATTTCTCGCGGATAGCAGCACCTCTGACTAAGTTGACCCAGAAAGACGTGAAGTTTTTTGGTCCGACAAATGTGAGCAAGGGTTCCTTAAGTTAAAGCATTTGTTGACAAATGCACCAGTGTTAGTAGTTCCAGATGGAAACCAAGGGTTGGTAGTATACACTGATGCATGTGGAACTGGATTGGGAGCAGTATTGATGCAGAAGGGTAAAGTTATTGCCTACGCATCAGACAGCTTAGACCGTACGAAGTAAGATATCCTACTCATGACTTAGAGTTGGCTGCGGTGATTTCTGCCTTGAAGATTTGGAGACTTTATCTCTTATGGGAGAGATTTGAGTTGTATACCGATCATAAGTCTTTAAGATATTTATTCTCTCAGAAGGAGTTGAATATGAGGCATTAAAGGTGGCTGGAGTTTTTGGCTGCTTATAATTTCGGTACAGAGTATACTCCTGGGGAAGGAAATATGGTAGCAGACGCTCTTAGTAGAAAACATCAGAATGTGGTCTTAGGTATGTTAGCTGTTAACCCGCCTTTTGGCAAGGCCGCGGACAGACGAGTTTAACTTAATCAACTGCACGTTCGTCGAGGCTGGTGTACGATGGATTCAGTCGACTGGATGGATGGATGACGCAACGTGCTTGGAAGATGGGAATATGATTGGATAAAGATGAATCAACTATAATTTGGGTCTAGGAAACATGGTTTGGCAATAAACATGGTTCGACATGATGGAGGTTCGGCACATATGGTTCGTCTGGCATTCACGTTCGAATGGCATTCAAGAGTACTCGGCATACATAGAGTGTCCGGAATACATGAGTGGTTCGGCATTCCTTGAAGCATTTGGCATCCAGGTGGCGTTCGGCGTCAAGATACGCTCGACATCTCGGAAGCGCTCGGCATTCGGAAGTGCTCGTCATCAAGGAACGTTCGGCATCGAGAGACGTTCGGCAGGGTATAACATTCGGCATGACAGAATTGTTCGTCATAAACTGTTGTTCGGCCTAAATGTTGTTCGGCCTAAGTATCGTTCAGCCAAGAGATGGTTCGGCCTTGATAGCGTTCGGCCAGAGTATCGTCCGGCCTAAGTTTTGTTCGGCCTCACTTCTGATCGGCATGAGGAAATCGTTCGGCATTCACACCTTGTTCGGCATTCATCGTTCGGCATCTATGGTTCGGCATATGGAGACCACTCCATTTGGGCTGAGGTATTCAGCTACCAGGCCCACTAGGGAAGTCCAACCCATCTTTGTCTATAAATAGAGAGGCAGAGGCACAATGAAAAGGGATCTTCTTTCTGCTCTCTTACTTTCACTTTTCTAAGGCTAAGGCAACTCTGCCATTTTGTAACTGTAATCGATTATTACAGCAATAAAAAGCAAACTTCTGGAGTGGACGTAGGCCGGAGTTAGCCGAACCACTATAAGATCTGTTGTTCTTTACTGCTTTCATTTCAGTCTTAACTGTTCTTCACATTATTACTCTCTACATACATTCTATCTCTGAGCTGTGACTGGTATTTGGTGCTTTCATCTGAATTTGGGGGTTAGTGACCAATTTTGGCGCTAACATTAGCAGAATGGAAGGATCTAGAAGCTTTGGCCAGTTGCTGTGTGCAATTAAGATCTACTGCTAGTTTTAGTCAGGGGACTGCCATGTTGTCCTGTTTAGAAGTTCGACCGGTGCTGATCGAGAGGACAGCTTGTAAGTAGAGAGAAGATCCAGTTTTAGTCGAGAGGATTAGAAAGCTTAAGGTAGGGTCAGAGATCGATATCTAAAGGATTATAGTCTTGACCAAAGAGGATGGTTGAGAAAGAAGGGACAATTATGAGTTCTGAATGTAGAGAGCTTAAGGAGAGAAGTTCTAGAAGAATGTCATCAATCCAAGTTTACAATTCATCCTGGAGGGACCAAGATGTATTAGGATATGAAGAGGAGCTTCTATTGGGAAGGCATGAAGAGGGATGTCGACTTGTGGGTTAGGCAGTGCGTGAACTATCAACAAGTGAAGGCCGAACATCAGAAGCCGAGTGGGTTGCTTCAGCCTTTAGAGATTCAGTTTGGAAATGAGATTCGATATCCATGGACTTTATAGAAGGGTTGCCAAGGTCGAATAGGGGAAATGAAAGCATATGGGTTATAGTGGACAGGCTAACAAAGAGTGCCCATTTCATTCCAGTCAAGTCAACCAGGACAACACATATTTTGGCGCAGTTGTTCATGAAGAACATAGTTAGACTTCATGGTATTCCTAGTAGCATAGTCAGTGATAGAGATGCATTATTCACTAGCAAATTTTGGAAGCATCTACAAGAGGTATTGGGTATCGAGCTCAAGATGAGTACAGCTTATCACCCACAGACGGATGGGAAGACAGAGAGAGTCAACAAAGTACTCGAGGATTTATTGAGAGCGGTGTGTTGGACTTTGGTGGACCTTAGGAGGACCACCTACATTTAATTGAGTTTTCCTATAATAATAGTTATCATACTAGCATAGGAATGACGCCTTTTGAAGCTTTGTATGGAAGGCCATGCAAATCACCCCTATGTTGGTTAGAGACTAGAGACAGATTGGTCTTAGGTCCGGATTTGGTTTGAGAGGCGTCAGAAAAGATTGAGTTAATCCAAGGATGAATGAAGGAAGCTCAATCCAGACAGAAGAGTTACGCAGATAAGAGGCGCAAAGACAAAGAGTTCTCAGTGGGAGACGGGGTTTTCATTAAGGTATCACTGATGAAGGGTGTGGTATGGTTTGGGAAGTCAGGAAAGTTGGCCCCGAGATATGTTGGTCCGTTCTAGATTTTAGAAAGGATTGGAAAGCTCGCGTACATAGTAGAGTTGCCGAGCACTTTGGTAGGTGTCCATAATGTATTCCATGTGTCTCATCTTCACAAGCATGTACATGATCTAGAGGCTACTACACCTCAGATAGAGTTGGAGGACTTGGTAGTAGAGCCCGATTTGACCTTTGTTAGACAACCAGTTCGGGTTGTAGCGAGAGATGAGAAAAGATTGAGGATCAAGACGGTCAAGTTGGTGAAAGTTTAGTGGAGCGACAACGGCAAGGACTGTACTTGGGAGACAGAGGACGGGATTCGAGATGCTTATCCTGATCTGCTTTGATGGTATGTCTGTATTATATTTATATAGATTAGTTGCTAGTCGGTAGGCTAGTATGGATGTTAGGAGTCATTATAGATAATTAATATGTTTGATATTTAGTCCTTACTGAATTTCGAGGAAGAAATTCTTTAAGCAATGGTGCATGTAACACCCCTAATTTTATTAACATTATTCAGGATATTTAATTAGAATAAATTAAATAGGATAATGTAAAGTGGTAAGGGATTGAGATTGGTAAATGAATATTAGTGGCCGTGCTTAGTTAAAATGAATGGGTTTATAAATGGTTAAGCGTTAACTAAATAAAAATAAGGGTATTAGAGTAAATTGCCGCCCACGTTCCTACCCTTATATTATTTTCATTAAGACCATTCACATTCATTTTTCATAAGTAAAACAAATGTAAGAAAGCAAATCTCAAGGCCGGCCATTAGGAAGAAGAAAAGAAGGAAAAATCAAATCTAAAGCTTAGGATCAAGCTAGTAGAAATCAGTCTCGATCAATCTCCAATTTCCTTATCCAATCTAAGGTGAATAATAATCACTTTATCCCTGTTTTGATTTCTGTAATCATATATTTTTGAATTTAAGGGTAAATTCGTTTTTATGATATAATGGATGATGATATGCTTGATTTATAATTTATTAGTTTAAACAAGATTGTTTAAAAGAAGAATATGCACGATTCTAGGGAAAAACCGAGGCTAAATTATTCTTAAATGGCATAGGAAAATTTTATGTTATGAGAAACACGATTTTGGAGTTGGGTTTCAATTTTTATATTTTTTGAAGATTTGGGGAATTACTTATGAATTTTCAAAGGAAAATATGGTTGGTTGGGTTTATAAATTTATTTCGAAAATTATATTAAGAATTTGGGTCAGAAATTTTGATATGTTAGGCAACATGATTAAAGTGAATTTCTAGAATTTTTAAGGATTTTTACTAAGTAAATTAGTATGGAAATTAAATTATCTTGAAAGGAGGACCTAAATGATTTAATTGTTTTGTTAATGGGAATGGCTTATTTGTTAAATGTTAATTGGGTTTAGATTTGAGAAAATTGCGGCAAATATTAGTAAAATAATTTGAAAGTTTATGTAACCAATCAGGTGTTTGCATGTGGGCAAGTTTGTTACAAAAAGTTTACTTTATTTGGTAAAAACAGCCTTTTACTCATAAAAGTAGGTTCCACCTCCTTGGAAGGAGCTTTCGACCTAGAGCTTCCGCCTCCAACCTAGTCGAAACCTTCTAGGTCGAAACCAGTAAACCAATACACATTGTATCATTTAGTTGGTACGTAGTGGATTGGAGATAGGTGGAAGGTAGGGTGTCGAAACGTAGCTTCCGAAGGGGTTGGTTCCTTTGTTTTTTTTATTTTAAGTGAAAAGCGCTTGCCTGTTTACAAAAGGGTTTCGAAGTAGTCGAAACCAATGGTTTCGAAAGGGTATTTCTAAAGAAGCTTTCGAAGGAGATCTGTCGCCTTTGTTTTCAAGTGGTAGCTTTCGAAGAAGTTACTTAGTTTTTATTTGAAGCTTTCAGAAGGGGTAGTTTCAACCAAGTCAAAACGCTTCTGTGATTTGATGCCTTTCAATGGTATTGAAGACATCAATACTATTGAAAGGTACATTTTTTTTTATATATATAAGTAACTTCCTACTGCTTTCGAAGGGGTTAGTGGTTTCAAAGGCAATGGCTTCGAAAACGGTTTCGAAGCCAACCTTCAATTGTTTTACCTAGATGTTTTAAGACTTTTGAAAGGATGGTTTCGACGCCATTAAGCTCCCCCAATACTTTTTGAAATAAAAAAATGGTTTCAAAAGAGATGCTTTTGCTTATGTTCACTTTGACCCAAAAATGTTATTTTATATATAAACCCAATGGCTTCGAAAGGTATTGGTTTCGAAGGGTAACCTTCAATGGTTTCGAAAGGGGTATTTTTGAATGGTTTTGAAGCTATGCTTCTATACTTATATGATAATACTTTAACAAGGTCAAAAGGTTTCGAAAGAGATGTTTTAAAGTATTCGAAAGGCGGGAGCCTAATGTTTTAAAGATAGAATTTAATGCTTTCGAAGGAGGTTATCCAATGAAATTGAAAGCAAGGTTTCAAAGGTGTCGAAAGGCTTTTTAAAAAACCCAATATCATTTTAATGGAAAAAACCCATGGCTAAATAAAGGAGTTTTGAAATGAATTTAAGTATGTAAATTTGAAGAAGTATTGCCTTGATAAAAATATAGGTTAAAGGGATTAACTATGTTTTATATGAAAAGTTTTTCAAGGACCTTAAACCCACAGGAGTGGTATTGTTAAGTTGTTATGTTTTCTTCTTCAAATATGAATATATTCACATGATAAAGGACCCATAACTGTATTTTGGGGATAAAAGGGTAGAAGAACAAGCCAGGTTAACCCAGTAGTGAGTATAAATTGATTAAACTCCTAAATGAGTAGAATTGCATCCAGGGGGTTAGAGAGACCAAATTATAGGGTGCCTAAACCTTGAAGTTGTCCGGGAGATAGGTTCATAGTAAACCCATGAAAACTATGATTAGGAAATTATTGGGGGTAACCAACAGGTTCATAGTAAACCCATGAAAACTATGTATTAAGAATGGTTGGTAGGGGCCAATTTGTTTGTAGTGAACCCATAAAAACTATATCCGGATTAAGTATTGACATCAGTCAAAAGGTTCCTAGTCAACCCATGAAAACTAGAATAAGAAGGAAGTTACTGGAATAATCCATAGGTTCTTAGTCAGCCCATGAAAACTAGGATAAGAGTGGAGTTATCGGAATGAACAATAGGTTCAAAGGAACCCATGAATTTATTAAGTTAATTGGCATGGGCCTATAGGTTTTTAGTGATCCCATGAAAACTTTGAAATACGACAGGGTGTTTATAAATTATGAAAAGGTTATTATTAAATCCATGAAAACTAATAGGTTAATATTGACCCTAGAAACTATAAATATGATGGGGGTCAATTAAACTGGGGATGGGTAATCCAAAATGTTTATATATACATATCATCATAATATTTTTTAAATGCTATGTTTTTAACCATTGTGGATGTAGGAGCACAGTATATGGTTTTGAAAAGGTTTTAGGAAACTAGTGAGGGGAAAACCCATTCCGCTAAGCGGCTTGGTCTTACTAGATATCTAAATGGATTGAGATGTTAGATTATTATTCATACCAGGCTTTATGTCTGACTCAAAGTTTTTGTTTTCCCCTTAAACTCTCGAGTACTCAATTGATTTTGAGTAGTTTGAGGTTTAGGGTTTCCAGTTTCTCTTCTTAGACGAATAAAGCTTCCAGAGGCGTGCAGGAGGCAGTTAGTTATTTAGGGTTATCTTTTTCTGCTGTGTATTTTGGACATAAAGGCAGACTTATTAGCCTTATTATATACTTTGATCAACCGAGGGGCATCTTCATATGTCACTCTTGGCGTACGTGTAATAATTTATATTTTTCTGAACGTGGTTAACGTTTGTGGGATTATGTAATGAACATGAAATGTTTTGAATGGAATGTGAAATGTGTTTTTAATTTGTTAATTTTTTTCCATATTCTTGTGATCTGTGTATCAACGTATCTAACACCGCCATATTTGGTTGCCGAAAATTAATAACTATGGATGACCGCAGCATCTGTAGCCGTTAGTTTTGGACCTCCAAATAGGGGGATGTTACAGCAGCAAGAGAACCCGAAGAATGAGATCTAAAAGTTCTTTTATGAGACATAATATCTGCCACAAACATATCATTTCATATAATGAAAAAAATCATTTTACTATTAGGAAACATGTCTGATTAATAATCACATAAAACTTCCACTAAAACTACAAAAATGGAACAAGGTCTCCTAAATACGTAGAATTAATAAAACAAAATAATACATAGCTCACAACATAGCCATCATTATTAATAACAGCGTAAACTCAAAATATAAATTATACAACAAGCGATACAAATATCCATCATATATACATTATTCAATCATCAGTAATTAATAATTCGTCTTAGTCGTTTTCTAATTCAGATTTGGTCTCGTACTCTATATCATTTTCTTCAGTATTCTCAAATGCTTCTATCAAAGCATTTTATTCATCTTTCAAAGGCCCTAAATTAATATGATCATCAATTATTATTATTTCGTTATTTGGCTCAAGGTATGCTTGATAAGCTGCATCATTTGGAATATTATTTTTGTCAAACGTAAATCTTGCCTTTGTATTAAAAAAAACCGACCAATCTGCTTTTTCTATATTTAGGGATGTATACAGAGCAAAATAAACTTGTAATTCTTGCTTGGCTAATACAAAAGGATCATACTTATAGTAATGCGAGTTATGCTTTATTTCAATAAGCGTATAAACTTTGTGTACGTTGATTTCAGAACCTGAAACATTGCCGAACCAAATGCATTTGAATAAAAAAAACTTCTTCTGTAGGTCGTATAAAATCTATTCTAAAACCTATGTTAAGACATCGTAAAAAACATTTATATGTTCATCTGGAGCATCACTACCATTGGCAAATATACCGCTGTTATAGGTTAATTTTTCATCACCACATTCTTTGGTGTTGAATTTAAATCCATTGACAAAGAGTATTGGATAAGTCATGACATTTCTTTTTGGTCCTATCGCAAGATGTTTCAATCCTTCATCACCGACACAATTTCTTAGATCATAAACATAGTTCGAAAACAAATTAGCAAATTATTTACTGAGATCGCCACGTGGATGTTGTGATTCATAAATGCTGCAAATATATATAATATATTACATTATAATATATTTGTATAACTAAAATAAATATGAATTTGGAAATTCATATATCGAGAACTATTATTTAATATTACCTAATGAATGGTGAAACTTTAGCACAATTAAGATGATCATGTATGTGTGCTACATGGTAATTTTTATCGTCTAACCATACTTCCACACATTATCCAATGGATTGGCCATATCGTCTAAAAATATATAACATTATTTGAGAAGAATCATGTTCAACGGCTTCATTGTTATGAGGAACAATTACAGATTTCAAGTTCAAATGGTCACTGAAATAATGAGGGAAAAAGAATGAAGCTTCTTCAAGATATGATTTGCATATTGAACCTTCAACTCATGCTTTTTGTCTAACTTTTTTCTTCAGATGATTCAAGTACCTATTAAAAATTTAATTCAATTTAAACTTAAAATTAAAGTTAATATTATATATATTCAATATTGCCTCTTAAATGGATACATCCATCCATATTGCACAGGACCTCAAAGAAGTGCTTTGGATGGAAGATGAACAGTTAAATGCTCCATTACATTAAAGAATCCTGAAGAAAATATTTTTTCAAGTTTGCAGAGAAGTATAAGAATACTCTTTGTTAGTTTACATATATGCTCGACTTTTAACATAGTCGAACAAAGCTCTTATAAAACAAACTTAATTCTGTTATAACATTCTATACTTTTACGGGCAATAGTTCTTTGAAATCCACGAGTAATAAATTTTCCATCATGACATGGAAACCGTGACTTTTCATCCCACTCAGTTTATCGTTTTGAAATCAAAACATCTATGAAGATTAGAAGAAATCTCATCAGGACATTTAGTCCTTCCATCCATTTTAGCACAAGCTTTGTTTACTTGTAGTCTGGCTCATAGCATCTTTGGATTTTTTTTACTATCATTAGGCTTTTTATGCAGTTCGAGACGTTTACATAAATATTCTATATCACGTCTTGAATTCAGATCGTCCTTAGTTTTCCCCTTAACATTCAAAATAGTATTAAACACATTATCAAATATATTTTTTCGTTGTGCATCATGTCAATGTTATGTTGAAGTAAGAGATCTTTCCAATAAGGTAACTCCCAAAATATACTTTGTTTACACCAATTATGAATTATCAACTTACTTGAAATTTCATTCTCTACTCCAATTTCATGTATCTTTGGATACTCCTTTACAAGATCGTATATTTCTGCACTTGACCAAATCATTGGTGGTTGTCTCTTCTCTACTCTATTAGCTATTAAGTTTTTTCCCTCTTCTAAAAGCATGATTAACATGGAGAAAACACTGATTGCAATCGAAGCATGTAATTTTCCTTCCATTCAGTAGTGAAAATACTCATGTTTCTTCCATGCAATAAGGACAAGCTAGACGACCAGCCGTACTTTAATCTGAAAGCAATGTAAAAGCTGGAAAATCACCAATAGTCCATAATAAAGATGCAAACATACGAAAATTCTTTTTTTAGAAACGCCGTATGTATCAACCCCTTCATGCCATATTGTTTTTAGCTCTTCAATCAATGGCTACAAATAAAAATCGATTCCTTATGTCAGATTATCAGGACCAGAGACGACAATAGTGAAAAACATATATAGAATTTTCACATATCCGTGGAGTTAAATTATAAGGTGTAACGATAATAGGTCAAGATGAATATTTTCCACTAAATTGAGATAATGGTGAAAATCCATCTGTACATAAACCAATAATGACATTGTGGCTCTTTGTAGCAAATACGGGATAAGTCTTATCGAAATGTTTTCATGCTTCTCCATCAAATGGATGTGTCAAAGTTTCCCCTTCCTATGTTCTCACACTGTGTCTTTTCATATAAGATGCGGTAGCAGAAGACGCATATAACCTTTGGAGTCTAGGAGTGATGCGTAAATAATGCATTCTCTTATATGGAACTTCCTTTTTTTTCTTTTTTGTATCTTTCCTCATTGCATATTCTGCATTTTCTAAAGTTAATGTCATTTTTCCAATACAACATGCAACCTTTTATACATGTATCTATCTTTTGGTACAGCAGATCGAAAGCAGATATAAGTTTTTTCACTTTATAATGACTATCGCATATTAGATTATTGGGTGGCATATGTCGGTTTTCTGCCAGCACAACTGCTGTAAATCTACCATCTACAAAGTTGAATTTTGATTTCATAGTAATGTATTCGACAATTACTGATAATTCGGTTCCCCTTTTACAACCATCTCACAACGGCCTCTTAGTAGCATCTAATAAATTATAAATTCTTTTTGCTCCCATAGTCGGTTCTTATTCGACATTTGCATCTTCATCATCAACTTGAACGGTCAACTTGAACGGTATGGAACATTGATTGTGCTGCATCTTTCAGCATATCTTCTATTGGACGCACCATAACATAATCATTATTCACCTCGTCCTTTGACACTATAGGATTAGATGCAACAAGTTCTCCATGACGATCCCACAAATAATAATCTAGAACAAAACCAACTTAACATAAATGTACTTTAACCATATCTACTTTCCGATGCTTAAAATGTATGCATTTACGACAAGGGCAATCAATTTCTTCATCGAATCCATTGTTAGATTTAGCGAAGCTAATAAATTCATGTACACCATTGTAGAAATGTTCCTTCACTAAACCTTTCATACAAGTTTGCTCTTCGTACGTCCACGTACGGTCGACAAAATAATTGAACATTTTTCCTAATTTAAAAATATATGTTAGAAATTTCGACAGCACTTCACTATGATGAAGTGCACGCTTAATTTTGCATCCAAGAGGTGTGTTGTATTTTCTAAAATAAATTAAAGCCTTTTGGGACTAAAGGATTTAATTTGTTATTGTTGTATTTGTTAAAATAATATTTAACCATTATTTTCAAATAAACATTATATTTATCTTTGAATTTTTACAAATCAATTTTGGGAGGAATGTAACGACCTGGGATTTTTGACACTATTGTTGGGTAAATTTTCTAACTTAATTATTGATAATACAAGTTTTAATCATTTAAAAAAAATATTCTGGCTATTGACTGTTTATTTATATATATATTTGGGAGGCTATGGTTTGAAAATCTAAAGTTTAATCTCTTAAAAATATTTGAAGTAGAAACCGGAGGCTCTGGGGAAGTCGGAATTTGAACGCCTATTGAAGGAAAAGCCCCGGGAGTTCGGGTTAGCCTGTCGGGCTCCTCCCCCCCCCCAAAAAAAAACTCTACCTTTCTACTACTAGATATAATTATATATAGAAAAATAATTAGATATTTATGCTTAGCTTTGATATTAAATTCAAAAATAAAATATATATGTATAAAAATGGAGAAAAATACATATTAATGGGTACTTATATTTGTTGTAGTTATAGCCTATAAGTAAAATTTATATAGGTGACATAAGGATAAGTATATATACATATATGTATTTGTATAAGGCAAACAAGACAAAGAAATACTTGTATACATATGTATGAGATATATATATATATATATATATACACATAACAATGAATATATGCTTGTAAACACAAGAGGGAACACACATTTAATACACATCCCCTCAAGCACATAAAACATCAAATCTCATTTATAATAAATCACTTCCTTTCACTAAATCATATCAGGTCAAGGAAATTGCTGACCAAAGGAAAATTAAACAAAATAAAATTTAAAAGAAAAGTAAAAACAGAAGCTTACTGTACAGAGGAATGCAGCAGTATACTTCCTTATATATATGTATTACCTCCACACTTGTCCCCATTTTCATTCATACGAACTAAGTATAAAAAAAAAGATAAACATCACTGCATTTCACAACTTAAACCAGATCATAACAACTCAATAAAGAAGATCATCAAATCCAAGCTAGCAGCAGTTTGCAAAAACCTATTGTTCTGTTCAAACATTTCGGTGAGTAAACTTCTTTTCAAAAGAAAAATATTTTATAATCCATGAGTATGTTTAAAGATTAAATAGAAATAACAGTTTTTTTACTATGTTGTTGCATGGAAATAAATATATATTTATGCCTGTTTATGGATGTATGTAAATGCTTGTACACATTTTGCCTCTGTTCTGTTTTTCTGGTATGATTCAACTCTTCAAAAATCTATATCTCATCTTCTAGTTGTTTTTAGGTCAGGGTGTTTTGAAGGATTCCTGTTTGTTTTGAGTATGCTTAATTTTAAAAATGGCTTCGTAGGATATTTCTAAGTAAAAATATTGTAATTAGGATATACAGGAAAGCCATCAAATATTTCTAGAAAATCGATTATTTTAATTCATGTTTTCACCTACCCGAGTAGAATCGACTTTGAAAATAACGAATTTTGGTGGTAGTATCGTGATTTTTAAAGGAGTGGTTAGCGAGGTAGAGAGGAATGGCCGGAGTCTGGTCGTGGGCCGATTTTTGGCAATCGCGGGGTTTGGGGGTGTTGGGGTTGTGGCCAGAGGAAGCTGAGTGGTTGGTGGCCTCGGGAAAAATGGCGGCGTGGTTTTCTGAGCGACGTGGTGGCGGGTCGGAGGGAGAATAGGGTTTTTGGCGTGTTTTTGGTCGAGGTGGGTTGTCGTGTGATTGCGGCGTCGTGGTGGCGATGGGGTGATGCGGTGCAGGGGGAAAATGGAGAGAGGAGTCAGTCGAGGCTCCAGGTGAAGTGGCGTGGGTTCCAATGGTCAATGTCGGCGGCGCGAGGTAGAAGTAGGTGACTGGGTTTTCTTCCAGGGGAGAGTGATCTGCTCGATTTTGGTTTCGAGCATCGTCGAGGAGGTATGGGTGGTCGGGAAGGTCGAGGGTGATGACGGTGACTTGGGGACGGAGTCGGCGTGGCTCTGGTTGGGTGTGCACGTGCACCGGTTTCGTGCGGTAGGGTAGTATCTGATGGATTAGCAGTAGATATGTGGAAAATAAAAGAGGAGAGAAAGAAGGGGGAGGTTTGGGCTATCGAGTTTGGGCTGATGGGCCTACGTTTTAAAATAAAATAAAAATAAAATGTTCTTTAGTATTTTCAAAAATCAATAACCTTTAAAATTATTTACTTTTAAAACTTTAACTCCCTGGTTTATATAATATAAGAGCCGAGTGTCTTATCTCCATAACACTTGTTAACACACTTATTTAATGATAAATTTTCAAAGTAATTAGTTAATGATTAATATAGGTAAAATGATTTAAGACTTTAAATTAATTAAAAACCTTTGGTTAATTTCATATATATGTTAAATTATTAATTAATTCCTAAAATTTATTTGAAGTAAATAAATAGTTTGTAATTAGTTTAATAATAAGAAAACATGATTTGAAAATAATAAAATTTGTTTAAATTAAATAGTTGATTGTGTGACTAGTTAATCTAGTCTGTGAATCATTTAAAATGGTTAAGTGCATTGGATTGCCTAGTTTCTCTAGTGTGTTATTTCCAGTTATTCTGTGATATAACATACCCTGAATTGAATAGTTAATATAAAACGTGAGATGTTTTATTTAATAGATATTTGTGTTGAAATTTCTATGTGAATGTGACATTATGAAATTGAATTGTTTTTGTTAAAAACAACTTGGCCTTAAAAGATGGCGTTTGGATTTCGATGAGACCGGGATCAGATATTATTATTATCCGAAAAACCACATTAATCCAAAATGAACAATCAGGTCGTGAAGATCTCAAGGAAGAACCGGAATGAAGATTCAAAATGCAAGGGCTATTTGTCGCTAACTCTGAGGGTGATTCCAATACGAGTGTAGTGGAGATAGTGCCTTCGGTTCCGTTCGGACTCGGAATGGACTTGTATGGACGAATGCTATCAGACCATCGTCATTGGAGGACGGTGAGCATTCTAAGAAAATATGTGCTATAAAGGTAATCGTAGCCTCATGCCTCATCAACCGGGAATGGCTAAAACAGGGGAGGTGTAGCAAGGCTAAGTGGGTAGCTCCCAATTAGGGTAAGATTTCCCCTGTCTATAGTCCCTTTATATTTGGCTATGTGGTGGTTGTTGACCCCAACCGCAGGGTGATCTTATTCGAACTATCCAGTAAGGGATAGATCCGGTCTTGTGTTGCAGGGGATCGAGAGTGGTCCTCGGTACGCTGATCTAGGCCAGGTACTGTGACAGGCGGTACCCCAGTAGCCCTGCCATTGTATGGAACCCAATCTCCAATAAGTGCCTTCGGACTTGATTGTATATCTGTTATGCTGGAATTTAATTAATGTAACAATTTCGGCTATGTGAATAATTTATTTGAAAACCCTAGACACTATTATAATATCACTGGATTTCCTATGAAATGTTTTGGTTATCGTAAAGGAAAAACCCGTTTGTGTTTATGTGCGGCGAGTCTTACGAGATACCCTTGTTTCCAAATGATTTTCAAGTTAAATAGATTTAACCGTTTACTCACACCAGACCCATGTCTGACTCGGAGTTTATTTTCTGTTTTTCCTAAACTCTTGGGTACTCAAATTTTCATGAGTAGCCAAGTAATTCCAAGTGTGCTTTGACGTATTTTGAAGAAGGACTTGGAGCAGGAGGCTTCTGCGTATCTAGTTATATCTGTTTCCGCTGTACTAGTATTAATGTCTGCATTTTGGTTTGTAATGAATAGGCTGGTTACCATGACTGTCTAGTATGATGTATGTGAAATTTATGTCTCCGATGTACTGTATTAGTGACTTTGTGATATATATATGTGATGTAATATATTTATTCCGTTCCGCTGTGAGATTCTGTGATTTTTTTCTAGTTCTTTTTTTCTATCTATTCTTTTCTACCTATTTTCTTTCTATTTCACGACACGTCTTTCTATGGAATGAAGGGCGGGTTGTCACAATTAGAATATTTGTTTCAAAAGAAATTTATTATTTAAGACTACCTCCAAAAATCATACACACAAATTACTATCTTAGGAATTGCAAATTAAATTTTAAACCATATTTTATAATTCATTCAACTATTTAAATATTTATTAACCAAATTTTAAATTTTAAGCCATATTTTATAATTCGTTTAAATATTTTGTAAACTAAAATTTCAAGTTTGCAAAAAGGCGCACTAATTAATTACTATAAATATTTAATCATTAAAAATAAATTTGTTTTATAATTACTACTAACACTTATAATTAACACACACTAACTAATTAACATAAATTTTGTTTAAATGTAAGCTTTATATTTAACATATTCATTATTCAATCATACATATTTACCTTAAATTATTCCAAAATACAATAAACATTTTTGTACACTAATCAACATACGTATTAATCAATAATTATATACTAATTTTCGGATTCTAAATTAACCCAAATTTATAATTATAAATTAAACAATTACAGCACTAATTAATATCACCAAATCAAGTAATATACTATTATCACCAACCAACACACAATAATTATCAATTTTAAACCCATAACCACACCTGTTAGCCCCAAATTAAAAACTAAGGTTAAAAATTTACCAAAATTTAGAGAAAAATTGATATTGAAGATTCTGATGAGTAGCGGTGGCCTATGCGACATTGATGATTTGCGGCAGCTTCCAAGGTGTAGCGGTGGCCTAGGCAATGGTTTTTTTCGTTCATGGGAGGGTTTGGGAAATGGAAAAATGAAGAATGTCACGTGATCTGGTTGGTGTATACTCGACATGCCGTCGGCTAGTGAGGGCAAGTCAATTTTCTATATTTAAAAAAAAAATCTTATTCATTTTACATTTTAAAAAATATTTAAAAATACTAATTTAATTCCCAAAAAATAAACAATATATTTTAGTACAACCAATCAACCTAGCGGTTGCTTGTGATCAGTTAAATTACTATTTTGATGACCTATTGTCATGTAATTCGAATATTTATCGTTACTGAAAATCTAACCCGCACGACTAATCTACGACTTTTAGTCGGTCTATTAAGCAACTTCAAAAAAATTGATTATGTGTAACATTTTTAGAAACTAAAATACTTTTTAAATCGTTTTGTAATTAGTTATGAATTTTTAACTTTACTTAGTAGGATAAAATTATATAAAATAAAATATTCGGTAGAAAAATAAATTTGTTGGAACTTATGTCGATCTAAAGTGCTTCGGACCTATTTCGAAAAGATGATTAAAAAATAAACAATTTTTGGATGTCGATCTTGAATTTTAAATTTATAGCCCTTCGTCGACATTTAAACTAAAATCCTTTCATCTGAAGGCCAGAGGACCATCAAACGAGACCAATCCTAATCGCTAATACGTTGTATTGTGTTAATCCAATCTATACGGCTGGATTCATTAAAAAGTGGCCGGAAAAAAATTAAGCTTGAAACGGGTCATTTTGCCAAGAGTTGTACCACTCAAAAATGTTGAGAAGTATTTATATCAACCCAAAACCAGTTTAACACTAACAAGCAGGATCATAACTTTTAATTGACTAAGAATCAGATTGATGTCTACATCGAGACCAAACCACATAATATAACGAAGTCGGTGATTCCTCGACGGAGCTTTTCATGGTAAGAAATCAATTTCATAATTTGCAATCATGCATGAAATTACCATATTCGGGTCGCGATTATACCATATCTGACAATTATACTACAATAAAGGGTCAGATTCCCTAACTTGAGATTTTGGGGGATGAGGAGCAGCTTACATGAGTGCCTTTTATATTGGGAGAGGAAAGAACCATATCTAGTAGAGTAAGAGACGATGAAAGTTAGGGTTTAAATGAAGAGAATAGAAGTCGCCATGGAAATGAGAGAAGAAGAGAAAGTTGACAAATGGATGAAGAATGAAACCCTAGTTTTAATTTTCTTTGTTTAATAGAGTTGTAAATCAGGTGGGTAAGTATAACACCTAACCCGGTGAATATAGGTCAGTTTGGGCCACTGTCTTAATCCATTGTCAAAAAAACTTACCAACTCCTGATTTAATTGGCAATAATGAAAAAAATAAATTTAGTCTGAAAGAAAAACCAAAAAACCTGAGACCTATTTTAGTCTTAATGACACAAATTTTTAAATATAGCCTGAAGGATGCTAAATGTTATATTAAACTAGCAATTGATAAAACATAATGCTATATTAAGCTGACATTAGATATAATAGAATGCTGTATTAAACTAGTATTAGATAAACAGAATGTTAAATTCAATTAATATCAGATGAACTACACCAGATGAACTAAAATAACATTCATTTTCACTTCTAAAGAAACGTCAAATTAATACATCATTACACATATATAATGTTATATTCATATATCATTCATTTTTATATTTCATATAACCACTGTTTTATATGATGTTATATTAATACAATATTTAGTGTCCTTCAAACTAAATTTTAAACATGTATCCTTTATGCAAAGCTGTCGCTGAAGTTTTTCTTATCCTATTTTGATATATATCTAAATGCCAACAAATAGATGTTGATTTGTCCTTGGTGTACGACCTTAAACCGAAATCCTAGTAATTCATGAATTACAATTGTTAGAAATGATATCAGTAACTATAGTCTATATTGACAACAGGGTTGACTCAGTTAATTTATAATTTAGACTATTATTAGATTAAAGATCACGAGCTCGATCCCCGAGGTCGATACCTGTTGTCATTGATGGACCATGTTAAAAATCTATTATAGTCTATATTATATATCTTCTTAAACATAGCAGTGCACAAAATCAGTGCATCTCACCATCTCGGCATGTAGTTAGCTCCACAAAAAACATTTTTACGCCATACCAAAAATAAATCATGCATAATAAATTAGTAGGAAATAGCAGTTAATCAACATATTATAAGACAATGCCATAAATTAAGATATATTAAAATTTCAGGATTTAGATTTTCCTTTCCCTTTGATTTTATACGACTAATAAAGCCTTTCCTATTTTTTTAGAGAAGGCATGAATTGATATATTTTTTTGAAAAGATAAATAAACGGCCTAAGGCCCATTCAAATACATCAGTCCACATATATCAACATACCGACTTCATTATCTCAACTTAACCTTAGCCGCAACATTCTTCTATTCTATGCTTTTGAGAAAACGAAAATGGCGATTATATCAGTTTCTTTAATTAGTGATTTCTTACTCGCTTTCAACTTCCTCTCAATCTTCTATTCACGGAGGCTTCCACAGCTTCTCCTTCCCTTTACGAGCGGCTTTAGCTTTCCAAACCAGAAGCTTATCACAAGCAAATTGGGAATTAATGGAAGTAAGCCTCTCCAACTTCCAAAGCTCATTGCTATTCTCCAGATCTATGATTTCATCCTCAGAATAGTGACGATTGGAGGGGTTGCAACCAACTTGAGAGATTTCTTCGAAAATCTTACTGCTTTCACCTTTACACCAGCTAGATAAGTGATATACTCTATTATTCAGCAAGCTTTTATAGTAAATGTTCCCTTTTCCTCTATCTCTAACATTCAAATGTGCGTAAACTTCATTTGACAGCATCATGAACTTCTGGGTCCTCTGGGCTGTAGTAGGTAAACAATGAGTCTTACTATTCATAATATAATATAAATTGTCGTTATTAGTAATATTATTATGTAAACTTCCCTTGCAGAATTCGATTTTGTCTACAGCTCTGGAGTGGCCGCCTCAAGGAAGATAGCCCAAGGAGCTGTTGTCTTGACCTAAAGATGACTTTGCCTTATCAGTAGCATATACATGACAATGGCAGTTGCAATTGTGACTCCTTTGGGGAATATCAGTAATGAATTTCCCCCTTTGTAAGAAATCTGCAACTCTATATTCATAATTATCAAGCTTATTAGAATTAGAGTTAGCTGCTTCATTGCATTCATGATGCTTGTATGTTTTTCTATTGAGAATCTGAAAGTCTGAATATATACTTCTCTATAATTGTATGCTACTTTTCTCTATTTTGTGATGTAGCCTTTGATTTCTTTCTCTCCAAATGTGATATATAACATTGGTTAACATTATGGATGCTCTTTTAAATTCCTTTGATTTGGGCTTGAAGTTGTTCTGAATATATTGAATACTTTCTCTTATGCTTTGAATGGATTGTTGCTGATTGAATCTTAAAACATTTTTAGCAATATACCAAACATGTTTTGAAAAAGAGTAGTCAAAGAAAAGGTGGTCTGCATTTTCCACACCATTTTTGCATAGAAGACATTTGTTTTCTACATTTACTCCATTTGGCACATCTCTCCTTTATGGGAAGCCTATTGAGAATGGAAAAATAAGAACAATGAGACATTTTAGGACAATTTGATTTGCTCCAAATGACTTTGTGCCAACTGACTTCAGTTTCTTCACCCTTAACAAATTTCCATACTTTTTTGAAAGAGAAGTTTTCTTTTGAGCTAAGTTTCCAAATCCAAGTGTCCCTTTGAAGGTTTTGATCTATTGTGATTTTTTCAATTGCTGATCTGAATATGTTTGCTGCTTGTTATTTGCTTGTATTCCAGCATTGATTTTGAATAATACTTTGAACCTTGTCATTAGCACCTCCAAATAAATACATGTTGTTCCAACCAAGCAAATCAATAAGTGATCTTCCAAAAATCCATGGGTCAAACCATAAGTTGGTTAAACTACCATCCTTAAACTTCCTTTCTAAAAGTTTTTTTTCCAATCTCTCTACAGATAAGGATGTTTTTCCATATGAAGGAATGATGGCTTTCAACATTTGCGGGCAAATTTTTTTTATTTTTAAGATATTTTTCTCTCATCCATCTAGCCCAAAGAGATTTACCATCTATAAATTTCCAAAATAACTTGTATTTTTCTGCTTCTCTCAAGTCTTTGATATTTCGTAGCCCTAATCCACCTGCTCTTTTAGGCATGCAGACTTTTTCCCAAGCTATTTTATGCTGTTTACTTTTTCAAATAAAGTTTTCACAAATTTTTTCAGTTTTGCAAATTTCTTTTGCTGGAATATTATGAGCTTGTACCTAATACATTATAATTGTTGTGATGATAGTATGTGTGAGTTTTAGTCTACTAACTAGAGATAATATTTTACTAGACCATCCTTCAAGTCTACCTTGAATAATGTCATACAACCTTGAATAATTTCTATCATTTAGCTGATTCATACTTAAAGGCAAGTCCAAAAACTTGACTAGCAGGCTACCTTCTTTGAATTTTAGAATTCTTAAATTTTCCTCCTTGCATTTGCACCCTTTGCTGAAATATATTTTGCTTTTGCATTCATTGACTTTTAAACCAGCAAAAATTTCCAATTTTTTAAAGATTCTTGCAATAGAATAAGCACTTTTAGCATCTGCATTAATAAACAAAAGTAAATCATCAGAATATAAAAGATGAGTAATGGAGGGCCTGACTCTGTTTATAGCTTTAATATTCCCCTCACTTTGCTCAATATCAATTAAATAGGAGAAATATTCCATAACAATAGTAAATTGATAAGGAGAAAGTGGATCTCCTTGTCTAATTCCTCTACTGCTATAAATAAATCATTTTGGGGAGCCATTAATCATCACACGGTATGAAACATTGTTAATGCATTCTTTTATAAGTGCACAAAATTTTTCACTAAACTTCATTTGTTTCATCATGTGTATTATGAAGTTTTTATTCATTTTATCAAATGCTTTGTGTAAATGAATTTTAATACACATAACACCCTTATACTTATTGTTAAAATTACTAATTTGTTCATGAGAAAGCAGAGTGTTTTTAGTAATAAGCCTACCAGGGATAAAAGCACATTGGTTTTCAGAAATTAAAAACTTCAAAAACACTTTTAATCTATTGCATAAAATAGTAGATATGATTTTATATATGAAGTTGCAACAAGATATAGGTTTATAATCTTCCAGCCCAATAGGATTGTTAACTTTTGGGACAAGAGTTATGAAAGTATGATTGAAAGATTTAAAAGTTTCCTTGTCTTAAAAAATTCAGAAATAACCTCATAAATACTATTGCTGATTTTAGACCAATGAGTTTTGTAAAATTTTGCACCAAATCCATCGTGTTCTGGGCTTTTTCATTATTAGCATTGAAAATAATATTTTTAATATCCAATAAACTGACAAGAGCTAAAAGAAGTTCCTGGCTACTCTCTTTTAATAAGAATTTGGTATTAATATTTGGAAATTTATCCACATACTCATTCGTGTTATATAGATCTGTGAAATAATTAATGGCTTCCCTCTCTATCTCATTTAAATCCTTTAAAGCATTCCCTTTTATATCAATAAGTTTACCGATGACATTTCTATTTTTCCTACTAGACATTCTAGCATAAAAAAATTGCTAGCTTCATCCCCATTAGTTAGCCAGTCAACTTTGGCCTATTGCCTTAAATTAACTAAATGCACGTAAAGGGAGGAGATAAGCTTATTTTGTACCTGAAAGAAACTATTAATAATATTACTGTCTGAGCAATCATTATCAAGAGCATTCTGAAATTTTTTACAATCTGCTCTTACTTGTTTAAGCTCATTTTTGCTTCTACTGTAATTCCAGCTTTTAATACGTCCCTTAGCAATTTTCAAAAATTTGAAAATTTTGAATTGGGCAGTGCCCTGTATTTTAAATGACAAGCATTTATTGATGACTTCTTTATAATTTTCCTAAAACACCCATCCATTCATAAATCTGAATGGAACATTCTTCTTGCATAACAAGTTTTCCGTGAGAAAAATTTGAATTGGGGTGTGGTCACTTATACCTTGAGGTAATGTGAAACACTTGTAATGAGGAAACAAACTTATAAACCTTTGATTTATTAGAATCCTATCAAGCTTGCAATGTATATTTCTATACTTACCTGACTTCTATGTGTATCTATTACCTATTAAGTTAGCTTCAACAATACCAGTCCTGGAAAAGAAATTACTGATAAATTCCAATTTACTGAATGGGACTGGTATGACACCCCTTTTATCAGATCCATGCATGGTTGTGTTAAAGTCGCCCAATATAATCCAGGGAAGAGAGATTTATTTGTTTAATTTCTCAAGATGATTCCATAGAGAAAATCTCTCATTTTCAAATTTTGATGCATAAATGAAAGTGACTTCCAATTGCAAACCGCCTTTATTAGTAAACAAACAATGAATGAATTGAAAACTCAATATGTGGCTGACTAGATTCCAGATATTATCATCCCATATTATTAAAATTCTACCATTACCCCTCATTTGATTAATATTAATAATTTTCCAACTAGAAAGATGTCTAGTATGATATTCTTCAATTTTTGTGTTATCTAATTTATGCTCTAACAAACCTATGATATTTGACTTTTCAGCAAAAATTAAATTTGAAATATCCAATTTTCTTATAGGAGAGTTAAGCCCTCTAACATTTTAAGAAATAATTGACATAATTAAAATAAGGTAGGTAAAAATTATAAAGGATACTCAAAGGATATGTAGGCAGCTGCAGTGATTCACTGTAACTATCCTCATCTTCCTGCACCTCCAGATTTTTCTCCTTCTTTTTACATGCTGAATTATTTTTAACCTTTAGTAGCTTCTACCATTTTTCATTTTTAGCAATGTACTTTTCTTTAAATTCCTTATCTGTAGCATCCTCTACTTGCTCTATAGAAGAAATATCATTTAAACTTTTAATTCTTGTTCTGGTTTTTTTCCCTCTTTTTCTTGCTTTTGCTTGCATAAGATAAGGATGACACTGCATTTACTGCTCTTTGGATGGATTTTTCAGATAAGGACTTCCTATTCTAAGGAGTAAGTGAGCATGGTAGAAAAGCAATGCTAATGTTTTCTGGATATGCATGTAGATCCAGTTTTTTTGGAGGGCAGGGGTCAACATTCATGCTGTCTCCTATTTCATTTGTTTAAGCATTATCTTTTCGAACAGCAATCTCAACAATTGTAGAGGGGATGCAATTGGGAGAGCTATCTCAACTATTTCAGCAGATTTCCCTTGCAAAATCTGAGGGGAGTTATTATTCTTTTCACCTTGCATACTTTTCTGCATGTCTGCATTTATTGAATTATCTGCATCCATACTCTTTGTGTGTGTCTCTAAATTACATGAAAGATTTTGATAGGAAAATTTTCTTGATTGCAAATCAGGTCCAATTTCTACCCCTACATCCAAATTTTTTGAATTTGTGTTTTCCTTTGCATTCATAACAATTTCCAAACCATCTTCTCTTATTTTTTCTTTCTAGACTTTTTTTACAGTACAATTTTTACTTGTATGCCCAAAATAAACACATGATTTACATCTAGGAGGAATCTATTCATATTCAATCTTTGCACTATACAATCACCATCATACATTGCAATATTTTCTTCATTTGGCAAGTCTTCATCTGCTTTAGTTTCAACAAGGATTCTTGCATAGCATAATCTGGTTTCTCTGGTTGTTGGTTCATCCAACTTCAAAGGGATACCCACCACACTTGCAATTGCACTAAAAGCATCTTTATCCCACAGTCTAATGTTATGTTCAGGGAGTCTAATCCATATTGGCATAGTGGTTAATAAATCCCTATCAAAATTCATTGTTTTGTTCCACTTCTTCAAGATAATGAGTTTTCCATTTATAAAATAAGGTCCTCCTTTTAAAGTTTTTTCACAATCTCCAAGATTTGAAAATCTGATAATGAAAAACCCATTATTTCTAATAAAAATTTCGAAACTACCGAAGGGATTCCAAGTGCGGGAAATGTAAGTCTTGAAATGATGATATGGCGAATGAGAACCAAAAACATAAGCTATTACTGAATATCCCCATTTATTCTCTATTTGTTTGTCAATTTCCTCTTTCACAATGATGATTTTTTATTGTTGATATTGATAGGAGCAACAAAATGCAAATCAAAATCTGAATCTAGTCCAACTTTCTTGAGTAGATCTTCCCATGAAGATGCTACCTGCTTCTTCTGTGCAGTGTCTGAATTCAACGAAATTTTGGTTGCGGTATTTCTTGAGTCCACCAGAGAATTTAAAACAATTCTTGATTGGATGCTATACTTCTTGCATCGGATCTTTCTTCAAGAACAATATCATAGTCTAAAATAATTGTAGCATCTTTTAGATGTGTGTGGTGATGTTACCGTGTAGTATCAGTTTTTAAAACATGATTCATTAATGCCAACAAGTGTCGATCTTGGGAGTCAAACTCCTAAGCTTTAATCTTATAGTCTAAAATACCAATCAATTGAGCCAACCATGTTGGCTTGTAGTATCATTTTGCCCAGATCTTATTAGACTGCCTTCGAGATTCAAACAACGATTACTTTCCTAATCCAAGCTAGACTTGGTACTTTAGAGAGAGCAAGTTTACTTCAGTTAGAGCAGAAATTCATAGAGAAATCCTTACATCATCTTGTAACCGTTTTGAGCATAGGATTCTAAATTTGAAAGGAATATCTCAGCCTTTTGACCATCGTTGTGGAGAAGAGTTCCTCTCTACAAGAGAGTTTATGTTTATGTATGTATGTATGTATGTATGTATGTATATGAGCTAGGATCAATAGTACCTTTTATTTAGCCCTTTTTTGCAGTCCCTTGATATCAGCCACAAATTGCTATTTAAATATTTGTTCTTTCTCTTTCCTATCACATGGACATAATATTTAAATATAAACTTATAGCTGATATCGGTGGGCTATTAATGATGCCAAATAGAGGGTGCTATTGATCCTAGCTCTATATATATTTATGTATGTGTGTGTATGTATGTGTATCCGTCTCTCTCTCTTGCTACGCACACAAATACACACACACACATATACACATACTTACACACACATACACATGTGTGTCAAAACAGATAAATATCAGTATCATAAATAAAATTTTGATTTAGTGTATCAGAAGAAATTCTAAAGTAGAGCACGGTCTTGTATTTTAATGAGAAAGTAAGATAAATTTGTTGTTTATTTAGTAAAATATTATAATGAATTAAGAAAATATAATTAAAAACATAATTTTTAGGATAAACAAAATCAAAACAAGATTTGATCAATTTTTGCGTGATAAAGTAACAATATGTTTGTCACTTTACAATGAAAATATTTTATAAATTTATCTGAAAGAAACTACATAATTGGTGTTGATTTGATTCAAATCGAACTAAAGTAATAAAACATTTATGCAAAAGGTATACATGTACATATAGATTTTTTAGAAAATGAGTTTTTTCTTTAACGTAGGGTCTAAATTTAAAAAGCACGTCTTATTAAAAAAAGTAGGGCCTAAATTCTAATTACTTGTATTAGTATGCCCTTCTTACAGATTTCTATTTTATATTTTTGCTCCTAATGCTATTTTGTAGTAGCATTTGTATATGAAAAATATATATTTTAGTTCATGATGTTATTTCATAGTAATATTTTATGAATTGTTGTCAAAGTTTATGAATCATAGTAGCTGTTTTGAATGATTGTAGCATTTTATAGATGAAGCGTGTATTGGCTTATAATGTAATTTTATAGTAGCATTTATGAACTGCAGTAGCCGTTTTTGAACGGTTTTAACATTCTTTTGATCTGTAATGGTATTCTATGAATAATAATATCATGAATTAGGTGAAGTGTGTAATCTTATATTGCAAAGCTTTTTTGTAGTATTATTTTATACGTTGTAGTAATAACTATTAAATGAATTAAACGTATACATTAACTTATAAAGTTATATACCGCACCGATAGTATTTTAACTAAAGTTTTATAAGATTCAATTTTACATTAGCATTTTATTTTATTTTTTATGTTTTAATGCTACTATGTAGTATCATTTATTTTAATAAATTAGTTATGTAAATTTCTATTTATAATGCTATTTTGTAGTAGCATTTTATGAATCGTAGCAATAATATTTGAGTTGTAATAGCATATTTTAAATTATAGTAGCGATTTATAAACACTTGTAACATTAGTTTAGGTGTGTGTAGTAAGGCCATTACATGGTCTCATGTTTTTCTAGATAAATATAATCATGTTAATGCTATACTATAGTAGCATTTTTAAATTGTAGTAACATTTGTTTGATTGTAATAGCAGTTTATAAATAATTGTAGCATCTTTTAGATGTGTGTAGTGATGTTACCGTGTAGTATCATTTTTTTAAACATGGTTCATTAATGCCAACAAGTGTCGATCTCAGGAGTCAAACTCGTGAGCTTTAATCTTATAGTCTAAAATACCAACCAATTGAGCCAACCATGTTGGCTTGTAGTATCATTTTTTGTTTTTTTTAATAAATATGATTATGTATATTTTTGTTCATAATGCTGTTTTAAAATAGCACCTTATGAATTGCAGTGGCAATTTCAGAATTGTAGCTGCATTTTTTAAATTATAGTAGCAATTTATAGACAATTGTAGCATCGTTTTGGATGATGTATATATTGTGTTTTACAACATAATTTTATAGTAACATTTATGAATTGTAATATCAAAGTATATTAGCATTTATTGGGATGATGGTAGGTTTTTATTATTGTAGTAACATTTTTGAATAAATATTTTTTTAATTCCATCCTCTAGTATAATTTTATGATTTTTGTGAAGTTGATATGATTTTTATTTTTAAAGGTTTATAATACTGTTTTTCATAAATTAATTTATAATGCTACTGCATGGTTAGGCAAAGATGATATCATTTTCATTTAATTTTTTGAATATTAAACGAGCTATTATTCGTAAATTATTTTATAATGCTCATTTATAGTATTTGTTTTGTATTTACTGAATAAAAATAAAAATAAACCATTAATATTTCAACTTTATCGTGCAATAGTTGATTTTAACTTGTGGTATCATTTTATGGTTGTCATATAACGATACCGTGTGGTATAATTTTTTCTTTTTACTTGCTGATATTTCTACAGTAATTGATGATTGGTGAGCAAGATGAGATGAACAACGTTGATGTGATGTGTTGAAAGATGTAGGCGGCATGACAGATGACGACATGCATTGATTATTAACTAGGGTTTCTTGTACCGTGGCGTTAGTTGGTGTTGAAAAAACTAGGGTTTCTAGTTAGTGGAAGCGGCAGATAGATGGTTGAGGCAGACGATGGACGGATGTTGGTGATAGCGTAGACAGTGGCAGCGGTAGAGGAGAGCGGCAGAAGAAGGTGTGGCGGTTATGAATACGGAAAAAAAGGAAATACACGTGTTTTGTCATTTTTACTAATTTAAAAAGTTAGGTGCCTCAAAATTAAAAAAGTTTACAAGTTTGCCTTCTAAATAAAATAGAAATGCTAACAGAACTCTTGCTTAGACAGAGCATTGCTATATTTAACCTTTCATGTTTGAAAATTAGAGTGTCCCGTGGTACAATCTTTCATTTTTACATAATTGTTTTGTAGGAACAAATAAGACGGAAGAGCAAGTACGGCGGTTGCTAGCATTTCTCCTAAATGCTCATTCATGAAGTACCCCAAAAAAGATGTCTGTGCAGCCGACTTTAATCCATTATGCTTAGGACATTACAAGTTATAATAAAGATGATGATTGATGACGATGGATCAGTTGATGATCTTACTATTTAAGCGAATAATCACGTACCATTCTGTTAGCATAATTTACCAAATACAACATTTTCAACTGCCAACGAATTTGACTTTATGAAAAGAAGGAACCATTGAGTGACTGTAAATGAAAGCCCAGTACTTTTAAGAAAGAAAGAAAGAAAGAAAACATGGTTCAGAAACTCTAGAGTAGACCACATGTTCAAGCCTTTAAATGCACGATACAGTCTGTAAATAAATTAGGCATTCAGATCTATGGCTGAACATGAAAAGTGGGTCTGGCTTGTCATTACCAAGGATAACAAAGAGATCAAAGCATCAACTGTCTAATGTCCTTTCTTAACCAATCCCACACCCCACTGTCACATGAACTTGTCTAGCCACATATTACATCTACTTCCAGCACCACAACCTTCTCCTTCATGCTAAGGTGGATTTTGATTTGATCAGATACAGCTAAACTTATAAAATCCAATATTTCTGTCTGATTTGAATTTGGATTGGTGGGAAACACCTCTTTCCACTATATGTCGCATATATGTAAAAGCCATTTATACAAATCAATCCAGCCTGTAACGTTGAATCTAGTGATTTATGGATGCTAGCAGATAAATAGGACTGTTTTGTTTGTGTCTGGCAAGTACAGCACACAAATTAAATTCATGGTCCTCCTATTTCGTTTCTTAACAAAACACAGACTCCACTCTCACGTGATATGTTTAACCGTCTAACTTATAAATAACATGCTTACACTCGGATTTTCCATCACAAAAACCAACTCAATCTCGTCGCAGTTTTATCAAATTATCTTCAATTAAAACGGCTCTAATGAAGAAGTCGAACAAACTAGTACAAGGAGCAGTCTTGAAACAAATACTAAAGAGATGTTCAAGTTTTGGCAAGAACAAAGTTGATGTGCCCAAAGGTCATTTTGTAGTGTATGTGGGTGAAAACAGAAGTAGATATGTCATTCCAATATCTTATCTTAGCAACCCATACTTCCAAATTCTATTGAGACAGGCTGAAGAGGAGTTTGGGTTTGATCATGATATGGGACTGACCATACCTTGCGAGGAGAACGTGTTCAGATCACTCCCTTCTATGGTCATTTGTTAATATGGATTCAGATTTCAGAGAATATTTAGGTTTTAAAGACAGGATGAAACTAGGAAATTAAGTGCAAACGATGACTTCTGTAGTGCTGTATTTTTTTCCATCCTTTAGCTCTGAGGCTGACTTATCCTACTTAATTAGTTTGAGTTTTCTATCCAAAACTTTGGATTTTTTGTACATTATAATGGCAATGGCATGCGATTTTTCCCACTGTACAACCATTATTAATAACCTATTGAATTCTTTTGTATATAGTTTTCATTTATCACTTGGTTTTATTCCAGCTTAATCAATTTGTGAATCCTTTGAAGAAAAATTTCATCTTATGTTTAACCATTTTTGTCTTCAAACTTTACATCGCGCTAGTGAATATTATTAGCACGCAGTGCAATTCTCACAATGGACAAGGGTCAGGCATACTAAAGCAAGTAAAGTTTTCTCTGATATCTGATACGTTTTTCAGCTACTTTGCAGTTTACATCGATTCTTTTAAACGTCAATACAATATCAATTCATTCCTTGTCTGAAAAAATAAGAAAGGCTTTATTAGTCGTATCAAATCAAAAGGGAAAGAAAAAACTAAATCCTGAAATCTTAATATATCTTAATGTCTGGCATTGTCTTATAATATGTTGATTAACTGCTATTTCCTACTAATCTAATACGCATAATTTATTTTCGGTATGGTGTAAAAATGTTTTTTTTTGGAGCTAACTACATGCCGAGACGGTGAGATGCACTGATTTTGGGTACTGCTATGTTTAAGCAGACTATATATAATATAGACTATAATAGTCTTTTAACATGGTCCATTAATGACAACAGGTGTCGATCTCGAGGTCCTATGATATAGAATATGAAAGGGAAAACTAAGGACGATCTGAATTCAAGACGTGATATAGAATATTTATGTAAACATTCCGAACTCATATAAAGCCCAATGATAGTAAAAAAAAATACGCATAGTATGCTATGATTTAGACAGCAAGCAAATAAAACTTATGTTAAAGTGGACGGAAAGACTAAGATGTCCTAATGAGATTTCTTCTAATCTCTGTAGATGAGTTGACTTCAAAAATAATCAACTGAGTGAGATGAAAAGTCATGATTGTCATCTCATGATGGAAAATTTATTACTCGTAGTTTTCAAAGAACCATCACCCGTAAAAGTATAGAATTTTATAACAAAATTAAATTTGTTTTTTAAAGAGCTTTGTTCAACTACGCTATAAGTCGAGCGTATATGTAAACTAACAGAGAATATTTCTATACTGTTTTGCAAACTTGCGAAAATATTTTTTTTAGGATTCTTTAAATGTAATGGAGCATTACCTATTCATATTCCATCCAAAGCACTTCTTCGAGGTCCTGTGCAATTTGGATGAATATATCCATTTGAGAGGTAATATTAAATGTCCGTAATATTATTTTTAATTTTAAATTCAAATTGAATGAAGTTTGTAATAGGTACTTGAATCATCTAAATAAAAAAGTTAGACAAAAAACACGAGTTGAAAGTTTGATTTGCAATTCATATCTTGAAGAAGAAGCTTCATTCTTTTTCTTTCTTTATTTCAGTGACTATGTGAACTTATCATTTGTAAGTGTTCCTCGTAACGATGATGCCGTTGAACAACATTCTTCTCAAGCAATGTTATTTATTTTTAGACAACATGGCCGATCTGCTGGAGATTGTATGGAACTATGGTTAGACGATAGATATTACTATGTATCGCACATATAAATTCTTCTTAATTGTGCTGAAGTTGTACCATTTGTTAGGTAATATTAAATAATAATTCTCGATATATGAATTTCCAAATTCATATTTATTTCAATTATACTTACAGATTATAATGCAATATATATTATATATATTTGCAGTATTTACGAATCACAACATCCACGTAGCGATCTCAGTAAAGAATTTGCTAATTGATTTTCGAACTACGTTTACGATCCAAGAAATTTTGTCGGTGATGAAGGATTGAAACTGTTAGATTTGATACTTGGATTTCCATTGCTTAAACCCTAGATTAGAGGAAGTTGCAAAATCGAAGAACGAAGAAGAAGGGTTTTCAAATCCTAAGTAACGTTGTGGAAGGAGCTCGAAGTGAGCTTGGCCGAACCAGATTTCTTATTTGGTGATGGAGAATTCGATCGGTGATATGAAGGAGAAGTCGTTCAGTATTTGGTGAAGGAGTTTTGTTCGGTGTTGTAAATTTGGAGCGGAGTTGAAGCAGATGATTCATTCGGTAAAGAAGATGAGAAGTGGAAGTGTCGGAAGAGAAATCTTATTCGGTGTTGCTAGGTTTTGCCACTCCATATTTATGGAGCGGTGGTGTTTCGTTCGGCATTGAGGAGGACCAGACGAAATATCTCATCCGGTGGTGGTGACTTCGTTCGGCTATGAAGATGCAGTGTATTTTGCCGAACCAAAAGCCTAGAGTGGTGAAGCTAATATGCCAAACCAGATTGATACGGGCTTCGTCGAACCAGATGATGCCGAACCAAGTTAAGGCCGAACCAAATATGGTTCCATATTGGACCATGCCAGTCCTGATCTTGAGTGTTGTTTGCCGAACCAAATGCTACTGGACCTTGCTGAACCAAATGTGCTGAACCAAACCCCAGGGCTGCTATATAGCAGCTATCCCTCTTCATTTCTTCACTCTATAAATAGTGGAGCTTCTGAACAGCAATGGAAGCCATCCTAGAGAGCTGAAACTCTACAAAATTTTGGCTGTATTGTTAATTCTTCTTATGTATAGCCTTCAAAAGTGAATCAATTTTGTAACTCTAATCTTTCAGTGATTAATAAAATATCATCTCCCCAAGTGGACGTACACTGCCTCGCGGTAGTGGAACCACTATAAATACTAGTGTTATTTATTTTTCTGCATTGCATTGATCTGTGACTGTCTGTTCTGTTGTTTATCTATGTTTGTTTCGCCTCACTACAATCATGATCCAGTTATTTTCCACTGCGTTGGGTTTTTTATTCCCTTAGACTGATCATCTAAAGGGATTTTCCCTAACAGTCTGGTTTTAGAGCTGCAAAGTTGATTGAGGAGTGTTAGACGCTATGGCAGGAGATGAAGCTACTCCAGTTGTTTCAAGACCCTATACTAGAGGGATGTATATCGCGTCAGGATCACAGTTGGAAATTGAGAAATGGAATGCGGATAAAGACTTCAAAAAGTGGCAATGGATGATGAAGGCTGTTTTAATGAAGAATGAAGTCCATCCAGTAGTGTTTGCCCCTGAGGAGTTGACGGCTGACATCTCAGTCGCGGAAAGGAAGGAGATGGAGAAATGGGTGTTTACTACTTTACAATCAGTTATGGGAGAGAATGTCATCTCAGAGATTAGCAGTAAGACCACTGGTAGGGGCATATGGACCAAGCTGGAAAATCTCTACTTGAAGAAATGTTTGACTAACTGTCTGATATTACTAAAGACATTTTTCACCATGCGGATGAGAGAGAGTACTTTAGTGAAGGAACATCTTAATTTCTTTGATGATCTCGTGATGAAGATGAAGACCGTTGACTTGAAGATGGATGAGGAGCAAATGACAATGATTCTTTTGTGTTCTCTTCCATAGCATTACACAGGCTTTGCTAACAGCCTTATCTTCGCTAGAGACATATTGATAGTGGAAGATGTGAAGTCAGGCCTTCTATCTGAGGGCTTAAGAGATCAGATGAAGGAGATAATTGAAGGAAATAGAGGTGGAAGTAGTAGTCACAGCCTATTTGTTGAAAGAGGTAAAGAAGATAAGAATAATTGACACTCTAGAGGGCGTTCCAAGTCTAGAAAGCCTGGTAATGGCATTGAGGAAAGTCTAAGGTGGAAAGTTCTTTATCTACAAGAAATCTTGTCAATGGAAAAAGGATTGTCCAGATTTGATGAAGGAAGAAGACGGGTCTTCATATTTATGGTGGAGAAGTCTGTATCTGATGACGTGTTGTCTACAGCAGTGTCAGATATCTTAGACCATTGGGTGCTGGACTCGGGAGCGTCTTTTCATATGACACCTAATAAGGATTACTTCGGTTCTTTCGTTGGACAAGAGGGAAGCTATATTCTTATGGATTATGATGCTAGTTGTAGAGCAATGGGTGAAGGTATAGTGAGGATCAGGATGTTTGACAGAGTGATACGAATTTTGACAAGTGTCCGGTATGTTCCAGGTCTTCGAAAGTCCTTAATTTCTTTAGGACAATTGGCATCTTTGGGAAACAAAGTGACTATCGAGAAGGATAGCCTGAAGGTTTCGAGAGGTGCACTAGTTCTTATAAAAGGAGATGTGTTCCAAAATCTATATTTGCTGAAAGGAACCACAGTCACTACAACAAAATTCAATTTTAACAGCAATTACTCACAGCGTTTATACTAAAAATGCGGTTAAAAGTTATTTTGAATGATATATGCCATTAGCATAAACGCTGACATTTCATGTGGGTTAGAGTTAGGGTTTAAGCGGGGCCGATGTTTTCGTGAGAACGCTGAGAATAATACGGCCCATCTAATTTGTCGCCTCAGTTTACAACTTTGTGAAAAAAATTTGGTTTCCCTCTTTTTTTCATTTTCTTCCCTCTCGTCTATCAAGTCCCTCCCTTTTCTAACTCCGTGAAAAAAACGCTGACATTAATTTCACGCCTCTCTTTATTGTCGTCTCCGGTTTCCTTTCCCAATTCATCTCTTTCATCTCATCTCCTTTCATCCTAAATACTAGGGTTTCAGGTATATATCGATTAATGTAATTTTGTCCTTTTTTTAAACTATGACATACAAATTTTGTTTCCGTCAGAATAATGATTGCTAAAGGTTTCGATTTCGAAGCTTAATATGATTCTGATTCTAAATTGCTCATCGAAAAGCTCTAATTCGGATCTTGGATTTTTTTAGGGTTCATTTTGACACGATTTTGAGTCAAATTCGCTTCAGATTCAAAGATGGATTATAGTTCGGTTTTGTAGTTATTGTCGGAGAAGGTCAACTGCTTCAGGTAACACCAGTATTTCAGTTATTTGATTTGAAGCATTCAAATTTTTATATGTATCACTCGTAATGTGTAAAAAGAGTAACGAGAAATAAAGTATTTTAGTTATTTTTTACTGTATCTAGTACTTTAAAATACAGTATTTCAGTTATTTATTACTCGTAATATCTAGCCTTCGCTTGATCTCTGAATATTTTTATACAAACATGGAAAAAAAGATGTATATGAAAAACTTCGAACAAACTGCCTTTATGGCTTAATTTTTTTTAACAAACCATAGAAATTATATATTTCTCAAATTGCCAGTTGATGGTAATATTGATATGCGTGCAAAAATTTCATGATATTTAATTAATGTTTGTAGCAAGTGTATTTGCACACCAGGAAAAATATACCCCGCTGTTTACAAGTTGGCAAAATTTAATCAATAGGTATCAGATTCTTGTAAAAAAGTTAATTTTAAAAATTAAACTACATGACCAAAGACAATCTGGAAATCTAAACTTTTTGAAACCACGGCTAGTATTAAGAAGGTAGGAATTTTTAATCATGAAATCAGGGAGGAGTTTTCTGAATTATATTATATGCAGGCAAGGTATAAGATAAATCTAACCTTGACAGATTCTGGTTTACTTCCACTGTCAACACCCAACTTATCTCTTGCTTGCTTCCTATTAGCTACAACTTCATATACTGTAGGTAGATCATTTATCATGCTGAATAACCGCTTCCTGAAAAGTAAATCATATTGAGAAGTTAAACAGAAATGTATATGAAAAAATTTCAAGGGTTAAAATATTGCACTATATATATAATTAAAATCAAAATACTGCAAACCAGGAACAACATCTTCATTGTCCATACGAAGAATAAAAATTACCTGGTCTATGGAACTAGTTGGCAAAAATGAATTTTACAGGGGTATTGTAACTTCAAGAAAGAGAATGAATAGTATTTAATTTGGAATATGTGACTGAAATTAGGAGGATTTGAGGTGTACCCGATAGCTCCACACACGCACACACACATAATGAAGACAACATTCGTGGCGTCAAGGGTCATTTGGACACGATTATGTTCACAACAAAGAAGTCCAACCGAAAAGCTCTAATTCGGATCTTGGATTTTTTTAGGGTTCATTTGGACACGATTTTGAGTCAGATTCGCTTCAGATTCAAAGGTGGATTATAGTGCGGTTTTGCAGTTATCATCTGAGAAGGTCAACTGCTTCAGGTAACACCAGTATTTCAGTTATTTGATTTGAAGCGATTCAAATTTTTATATGTATCACTCGTAATGTGTAAAAAGAGCAACGAGAAATAAAGTTTATTGTGCGAATTTTAGTATCTTGGACTTTATTTCGACTTCATGAATGGTAACAGCTTCAGCCCAGTGCTGATGCCTACAATAAGTTAATTTATAGTACTTGGTTTAAATATATGTAATGGTGCTTACTTGCATGTCTTTTTTTACATGACCCTAAAATGTTTCAACAATTATTTTCCTTGTTATTTAAAGCTAATTCATATGTTTGAGAATGCTGGGTTTAATGTTTGTTGTATATTCATGAAGTGTTGCTGTCCTATCCAATATTTCTCTCATGCAAAGATGTTATAGGCAAGCAATGGATTTAAGGTTGAAAAAGGGAATTGTCAAATGAAAGTTTGATCATCTAGTCTTCCTTTAAATGTTTGAATTTGCAATCAGTTAATCATCAAAACTTCTTTCCACTTTCCTCTTTCCTTGACAGTGCAATTTTCTCTTTCCTTTTGAACTGTGCACTCTAAGACCATATTCAATATCTATTTTTCAGTATCATGTATATTTTCCTTGCCCCCAAGTTAGGATCATTAATTATTTTAACTAGGTGGCATTTTATTTAAAAAAAACAAATAATAAGAGAAAAAAACATAAACATGGAATTCTTAATACAAGAATTAATATTATTAGTTTTTTATAAAAACAACAGACCTCTTTCAGAAATAGTCTATATATTTGGAAAGTCTATATGTTTGGAAACCTAGTTAGAAATTTATCTCCATTTCCATTTTCAGTTTAATTCAAATTAATCTTCTCAGTTCTTTACATTTTAATCTTGTTATTTAGAAATATCTTGTTACTTCATTTTCCTGTTATATCTTACCTTAATTTTTGTTCATCTTTTGCAATTTAATTCCATGTTCTTCATATCTTCCATTTAGAGCTCTTATATCAATTTTTAGTTATGTTAATATTTACTTTTAACTCCAATCCTTGTTTTATGCAATTCACAGTTCTTTATCTTTTCAAACCCCAAGCATTGTTCAATAATCTAACATCATGGTGTTTTGAAACAAAACTGACTCAAAACTGAGAGCTTAGTTTTGACTCAAAACTGAAAGCAGTTTTGACTCAAAACCAAAATCTCGGTTTAGAAACAAAACTGAGAGCTCAGTTTTGAAATTTTGAAACAAAACTGAGCATGACCTCAGTTTTGACTAAAAACCGAGAGCTCAGTTTTGAAACAAAACCGAGACCTCGGTAGCTCGGTTTTGTTTCAAAACTGAGCATGACTAATAAACAAAAGATATTAGGAGATGACTTGGTTAAAATATTTAGTTTTGAATTTCGATATTCATAGATGCAAAGGAAAACTTTGATATTTCACACATATACTATATAAAGATTACCCATCTGTTCAACGAAAAAGGAGCAGAAAATGGTTTTGAATCTGTAGCTTGCTTGCATGATTTTATTTGAAGCATGTGTGCATTCTTATACTTGAATCCCTATCATTTGTCTCGCTGGTTATCCTATTTCTATAATAAAGTAGACTGCATGCTTTAAGTTATATTCTTGTTTGTATATCTTAGTTATAATCTAATTATAGTCTAGCTTATGCCTTTTATTTTCTAATATGATTAGATAACACTTCCAGTTTCTTTATATACTTAGGTATATAAACATGCACTTGGCCTTGTAATGTTTTGTATTAACTAGTCAAGCAAGTTTTCCATTCTATTTATTTGACTACATGAGATACAAGCTACATATATTACTTATATTGTTCTTTCTTGTGTTAATTTCTTGGATGCTAATCTTTATACGCTACAGATTTTCATAGTTTGAACCTTTTTGTTGAAATGCTCAGAATTCTGTTATACCTGCATAAAATACTTCAGAAAGTCTCGAATAAGTAATGTGAACATGTAAATATAAGATCTAAATTAGGTATGAAAAAGTACTTGCTTAAAGTTTTTGATGATGTTCAACCAAAGGGTTCATTAATGAAGAATTATGTAAATGGAAGCAAATGATCAGACTCTTTACTGACATCAAGTATCAGGAACCAAATTTATTGTTAATGGCGCAAGCCAAGTATCAGGAGAGGGGTAATGCATAGACATTACTCCGGTGCTACAAAATAGCGCCGTTGTAATGGCAAATTTTTTGGAAACAGTTTGGCTTACATAATTCCTTTTGGTTTGTGGCCTAAATTCATGTGGATGTTTCCCAGTGTAGCTTTTCAATGTTTATACATAACAACTAAATGTCAGAAGGTAATTGGCCATCTTTCATAGAGATTTGTAGTTGATTTATGTAGTGTTCTACTTTATGTATAAAATATGCATCTCTATAAACCAAGGTAATTGGCCATCTTTGAAATTTGCATCTCTATGAAATATGTTCTGTTGCTTGTTGGCAATCTGGTTGTCTTCTGAATGCTAGCTTAGGCTATATTTTTTAGCTAGCTGTGTTGGAAATTTGTAGTTGGTTTGGGTCAATTTTCATAGATAGTAGTGTCCTATCGTATCTAAGTTTGTTAGATACGTTTGTTTCTACGAGTTGCTTCCAGCGTGGAGCTTATATGCGTTTTCTTTTGCAACCTGGTTTGTATGTTGCACCATACGTGGTGCTTGAGTAAGTTTAGTCATTCAGACAATCGACCTAACTCCTGTTTTTAATACGTATTTATTACTTTTGTTGTGATAAAAGTGGACGGTCCTCAATAAAAAACGGTTGGCCTTGCCAAAAAAAATCAATCGTTTTAGTTATGGTTGAAATTAGTTAATTAATTATTTTATTAATGACTTGTGTAAAGATATTTAATTACTTTAACGATGGTTTAAAGTTAAATTAATTGTTCATTTATGATGTTTAAAGGTAATCAATTAAAGTTAATTACTTCTTTTTTCAGTTTTTGTTCTTTATTTTTGGTTACATAGTATCAAATAATTGCTACATTAGATTGCTTCCTCGAATTTTGATTACTTTGCTTTACTTAAATTCGATCAAATAAACAAATTCTACACACTTTAGTACTCTGAGCTCTTGTGTTTATCCTTGCATCGTCAGTTGATTGTATTTATAAAAAATGTTAAAATGATAAGCCGATATTTTACAACATATATTTGAAGCTCATGACGACTTGAAGAACCTAGGTTTCTGTCCTTTTTTCATCCTCTTCTCCCCATTTTTTGATGTGTATATTAATGAAGTATTTCTTGATGTGTATATTATTTTCTATACGTCTCAAGAAGAAACTCATAATGAGTATTCACATTTAAACAAGCTAATTAAAAGGCCCAGAAACTCTTCTAGCATTGATTGTCCATCCAAAAAAACTAGATGTTTTCTTATGGAGGCCTTCTCCTGGTTTGGTATATATAAGAGATGCCAAGGATGAGATAGTAGCATGGCCAGCTGATAAAGTTGTTATACACAAAAGTGATGTAACGACCCGCCACTCATTCCACAGAATGACGCATCATTAATAAGAAAGAAAGGGGTAGAAAATAGAAAAGAAGAGAAGAAAGAAGAAACAACAACAACGATCTCACAGCGGAATGAATAAATTATATTAATAACATAAAGAAACTATTACATAGTATAAAACACTTATCAGAGTTTACACAACTATACAACACATACTAGACAGTTATAAACATCTGTCTAGATATTACAACTCAAATACAATACAAGACTCTAATACAGATATCAACACAGCGGAATACTATATCTACGAACGCCGAAGCCTCCTGCTCCATTGCTCCTCCACAATTCGTCAAAGCTAAACCTGAATCCCTTGGCTACTCGTAAAAATTTGAGTACCCAAGAGTTTATAAAACAGAAATAAACAACTTGGGTCAGACATGGGTCTGGTGTGAGTAACAGGTTAAACTTGTTTAACTTTGAAAACCATTTGGAAAGAAAAGGTATCTCGTAAGACTTCCCGCACATAAACACGGAAAAGTTTTTACCTTACGATAACCAAAACATTTGATAGGAAATTCGATTGTATTATAATAGGGTCTAGGGTTTTCAAATAAATATGAAATAGCCGAAATTGTTACATTATTAAATTCCAGCATACATAAGTATACAATCAAGTCCGTTATCACTTATTGGAATTTGGATTTCCATACAATGGCAGAGCTACCGGGGTACCGCTCATCACAGTACGGGGCCTAGATCACCGTACCGAGGATCACTCCCAATCCCCTGCAACACAAAGCCGGAACCATCCCTTACTGGATAATTCCGAATAAAATCACCCCACAGATGGCCGTCGCCAACTGCACCACTAAGCCGAAATAAAAGAAGGAACTCTCTAGACAGGGATGACCTTACTCTCAGTGGGTGCTACCCACGAAGCCTTGCTGCACCTCCCCTGTTTTAGCCATTCCCGGTTGATGAGGCTTGAGGTCACGATTTACCTTTAAATCAGAACATCACTTAGAATGCTCATCGTCCACCTGACGATGTTTTGAAAGCATTCGATCCATACAAGTTCGTTCCGGGTTTGAACGAAACCGAAGGCATTATCTCGTTACACTCGTGTTGGAATCACCCTCAGAGTTAACGACAATAACCCTTGCACTTTGAATCTTCATCTTCACTTGAGATTCACGACCTAACGTTAATTTGGATCGATGTGGTATTCGGGTCTCCAGACCTGGAATTCCGGTATACGGAAACCCGATCCCGGTCTCATCGAAATCCAAAACGTATCTTTTAAGGGCCAAGTTGTTTTAAAGTTAAAACAATTCAATTCTTATCTATATACACAGATAGATAACTCAATAAATAATCTACATTATCATCACAGCAGATAATTCACATTATCATTCCAGTTCAATCAAACATCTATATCACAGATTAAGCATATCTCATCAGAGATATCAAACAATGAAATGCATTCAATATCATTCATCCATCCCTAAGTAATGATTTATAACATCTCTAATTAATTTAAAGTGAATTAAACTAATTACTTCATTATATAAATCCTTCTTACTTAATCATTAATTAAACCAATTAATTAATCATACTCTAAGTATCATCTTAATTAATCATTTCTGATTAATAATCCTTTAATTACTTTAAGTAATTAATCCTTAATTAATTTCACAAATTAATTATCTTAAACCATTTCAGTAATTAATCTTTAATTACTTCATAATTAATTATCCATACTTAATTACATTAATCTTTAATTAATTACAATTAATTAATTACTTGAATCACTTATTATTTATTAATTAATCTTAATTAATCAATTCTTAATAACATCATTAATTTTATTAATTAATGATCCTTAATTATTCTTAATTAATTATCTTATTTAAATTAATAATTAATTAATCACATTTATTAATCACCTTTGATTAATCTCATTTAGTAATTAACTACTCTTAATTACTACACTTCATAAATTAATTACCCCTTAATTAATTAACTTTTAATTAATCCCTTGATTAATTATACAAAGTAATTAACCTCAAATTACTTCCATTATCTCCATTTAATTACATCCAGTAATTTCCTTTAATTACTTTCTAAGTAATTCCTTTTCATTACATTAAGTAATTTCACTTCACAACTCATTAAATGATTATTTTAAATTAATTAAACTGAATTAATTAACCCAATCTAATCAGATTAAACTCAATTAATTACAATGAGTAATTAATTCCTTAATTACTTCCATAAGTATTTATACTTAACAATTTACACAAACAATTATTTCTACATTAATTAATCTAATTAATTATTAAAAATTAATCACATTAATTAATTATTGAATAATCTTTAGTTTATGATCCTTATTAACAATTCATAAATTATTTTCCCAAAGTAATTAACTTATTTCAATCATTATTTATTACAAATTAATAGCTCATTAATACTCCATTTATTTAACCCCTAATTATTTAATAAATTAAGTGTTAACTAGAATTTAATTAATCCATTTTTCTTGATTAATTAATTACTAATCATTAATTAAACGAATCTAATTTAATTAATGAATCTTAATTACAATTAATTATTCTAAGAATAATTAATCTTAAACCTCTAAGATGAACCCTTAATTACTTTAAGTAATTAGCTACTCCATTAGCTTATTGAATATATTAATTATTCATTTAATTACCCTAATAAACTAATGAATTACAAATTATTAACTCAATTTTAATTTAAATAAGTTTTAAAATCAATTTAAAACCTTAAATGATGATAATACTTTCTTATAAAGAAATTTTACCAAAGTTTAAAACAAATTTAGATTCAAACATTTAAATGTTTCTTTATCAATCAAATTTGTTAAAATACTTAAATTTATAAAACTTAAATTTATTTAAGCCAAAGATTCAAATCCAGATTTGAATTAAGTTTAAACTTTGTTTAAACATTCCTTTTTATTTACTTTTAGATTTAAATTCAAATTTCTTTAAAACGTTTCTAAACAACAAACCCTTTTTAAAGTTATTTTAAATAAATTTGAGTTTTAAATCTTTATCCATTTCCAGCTAAATATTCAATTTAAATTTGAATCCATAATTAAAATTAGATTTAAAAACTTATTTTAAATCCTTGTTTAATATTTTTAAATTCAGTTTAAATTTTGAAATAAACAGGTTTCTAACCTGTAATTCAACTATCCCGAGCAACATATTATCCGAGTCTAACCTAATCTAGCTCGAACAACACTAAAATAAACTCGAGTAACTCGAGTAACCCTCTATTTGAAAACACTTAATCCCAATACTAACAGTTTATACCTAAACCTGAAACTATCTTCTCACCCGAGACCATATACCCACCACTTCGAGAAATCCCACGTAAAACTCGAGTTCGACCCGAGTAAAAAGCTTCTTCCCCAACTCCACTTCTTCTTCCAGATACCACGTACACACGTGCACGTGTACGCAACCTCGCCGTCCCTCCGATCAGCACTGCCGCCTTCGACAAGTCACTGACACCTACCTTAGTCCTTCTGACCATCCATCTACGATGAATACGCGAGAAAACAAAATCGAACAACTCGATCCTATCAGAACCCAAGCAATCCAAAGTCTGGAACCCACCATCATCGAAAAATCAACCACCAGCCATTGCCTCCGACCACTGGAGCTCACGCCGACCGACCCAACGCCGCGCCATGCCACGATGAACCATTTTCCCAACACGCGATCGATTCCGATCCACTCTCGTCATCGCACATCCCTCGACAACCTCATCCTTTCTTTCTGGCCATCGAACCCTAATTGGACTTCGCCAAGCTACGCCGGTCATCAGAAAAATCCCAAACCATTTTTCCCAAGATTCCCATATTCCATACTACCATCAGCCCAAAACTCGATCGATTCCAACACGTCGATCACCAGAATTTGACACAAATTCAATTACCGTTCAACTCCTAATATCACTCGATTTATTGACTTAAAATTTATGATTTCATTTCCAAAAATCAATATTTCCAATAGCGAATCTGTTAATATAATCAAACATAGAAATTTAGACAATGCATTTTCTGTCTTGATTTGATTTTCACTGTATCTTCTATTTTTCTAGCTAATTACTTAATAAACTCTTTTGAAAATATTTTTAAAAATAGTATCTGTGGTATTCAAACAAATTTCTTTTAAGGATTATAACCTAATATTGTTTATATGAAGAGATATGAATTTATTTTGATTGAATTGAACCTGTACTAAAGAACAGAGCTTAAAAATATATGCACAGACATGTGTATCATCATCTTCATATAGTCACAGACATGCAGGCTCATTCAACAACTATACAAACATACTTTAAGTATTTCCACATGCAAATCAAGATTCAATAGATTTTATAAAGGTAGTTCACTCATCTAATTTGATAACAGAGGATAAAGTTATTTTAGAAAAATGTTACTCACCTTATAGAAGAAGCAGAGAACATATAATTCTGTTTCCTGGAACTGCAATTTGAATTTACATTATGAATCTGAAGTTTTGCCTTAGCTTGCTTATTTGTTAGTTGAATCTGATGAATTTGTTGGTTGATTTTGATTCTTACAGCTGAACTCCATTTCTTCTTTGTTTGAGTTGAAGTTGAACTTCAAATTGATATTGAAGATTTGAACAGATTTGCTTGAATTTTGTTACCAGATTGGGTTTGCAGATTTGTATATTTATTTGGTTTCGAATTTTCTTTTTTTTTTTTACAATCTGATTTCAGTTTCTCATTTGAAGATAATGGTGTTTAACTAAATGAATTGCTAAGTTTTCTACTTAATATATTTTTAATGAAAATGTTTCAATAAAACAAATGCCACTTGTTATCTTATTATGACAAATGTTTTACAAGTGTCTTCTTATTAGTTAAATGCTTAACACATGTTCATTTTAATACAAAATAAATTTCTTAATTTATAAATGTTTTATTTTTCTTTTCTTTTTTTCTTTCTTTTTTTTAAACAAACTTATGGAAAGTTTCAATACTAATCAAATTAACCAATTCATAATTTACTCACATACATATATATAAATTTGAAAATATTCTTATTAAATTTAAATTCAAATTAAAATCAATTTCTCTATTTATATCTATATATAAAACAATACATTGTTAATATTGTTTGAAAATAACACATTTATCAATTTTAAAATAATTTATAAAAGAGATTATAAATTACTACTATTACTAAATAAATTAACATATCATATGTAAATTGTATTTCAACTTATATATATATATATAGATACTCTTAAACCATATTTATTAAGCAATATTTAAAAAGGAAATAAAATAAATCTTATTATAATTCATATTTTAAACCATATAGTTATTTTGTTTAAATAGCTTTGAAAAGTTAATATTAATTAAATCATAATTTCAAAATTATCAATATATATATTAGAAATATAAAAACAAGATTTCATTTATTTATTAAATTTCAAATCAAAGGCAATCTATTTACAATATATACTCATATATATATATATTATAAATAGAAATCATTTTATTAATATCTAAAAGATAAATTTCACTAATTAAATATCCATTTAATTAGATTATTAAACCAATTAAAATTTTATTATCAAACATTATCAATCAATTTAATTATTTAAACAGATTATTAAATTGATTATTGCCCATAAATTCCGGGATATTACATTCCTCCCCCCTTAAAATAATTTCGTCCCCGAAATTTAAAACAAAGGTAATTTAATAATCTATTTAAATCACAAACAAATATTATCATCCATATGCTAACTACCATATCAACCAATTCACCCAATCAAACAATTCTAGCTATCCACACAAAATTCTGGATAGAATTTCCTCGAGTTTCTCCAAGTATAAATACCGGGATACTCGCTCTACAGAATCTAAATAATCAATACTACTAAACTATAGAGCTCCTACTCATCTAGATCTACAGAACTAAATAAGAATATCAGACTACAGACGAGTCTGACTCAACAACCAAATCCTCCAGAACTGCTGGTTCCAAAACCAGAGATAGATCATTCATGTACTCCCTCAGAGATACATGAAACACATCGAATCTCAGTTATCCAAACTGACAATTCAATCCAGTAGATCAAACACTTATCCAAATCAGAATATAGAAAAGATCCAAAACAACTCGAAGCTGACTTCCCAGACTTACCCAAACTTATAGCTCCCTTTTACTAGAGAAAACTTCAACAACAACGAAGTCTCCAACTTCGAATTCCAAATTCTTCCATCTCTTATCCACAGAATCCTTCAGACGATCCTGGGCTAACTACAGATCCTTCCTGATCAGCTTAACTCTTTGCTGATGCCTCCAAAATAACAATCGCAAAACAATCCAACAGAAATGATCCTCTCAAGATCTACCCATAATCCAAAACACAACTCTATACACAAACATCAGTAGATTCCAAACTTACTTCTCCTATCCAGAGATACATTCCCAAACTGCTTCCGCTGCACCACTCTAATCTGGAGTAGAATGAAGATGCTGATGAAGAACACAAGCACAGACTGGACAACATATCCTAGAAAATCTCAGATAACTCAAGAGAATACTCAGACTATCGCAAGTCACTTTTGCGATCAACCCGGCCTAATTCCAAAGAAAACTATTCTCTTTTTACCAATCAGAACAGCTTACGCTTATCTATCCAATCCATCGAAGAAATGGATACACCCTACTGCTTCTGAACTTCACCTTCAAAAAACTGCTCAGCCAGAAAACTTCCTGCCAACACAGAACACTCCGAGCTTCACTGCTGCCACAAATGCCAAAGACTTCTTTAAACTTGTTCCAAAGAAAACATCTTCGGGAACATCCATAGTCACTGCATCTCATCACACAGCTACTATTTCCAGAAGTTACCAAGATACCATCACTCGCTTCTGCCTAACCGACAGATCCAAATCTACTCATCCAACTTCAAAGATAAACTCCGAACCTTAACAGGTTTACTTCAGAGATTTGTGAAATCTTCACCACAGCAAAACTCACTCGAGACGGTATTTGGTCTACAGTCTCAACAGATACACTTCCAACCTCAACACTCAGACTCCTAATCCTAGATGATAAATTATTATCATCTCAACCAATCATTACAAATACCATATACTTTTAAAATGATACTTTTTATATTATAGAAAATATATCTGGGTAAAATTATTTCACCTTCCCTTTTAAAACAATATTGTGTCCGTTGGCCTGGTCCAAGTGTTTAGAGATCCCTATCAATAACGTTAGCTACTCGTATTGACCAGAATCCATATACCACCCAACCGATCAATTAACACAATATAAAACCATTTTATATAACTAACAAATACGCGCTCTCGTATATATATATATATACACTCAGACTAAAACAGGTTGCTACAGATCCTATCTCTAATGAACAACCCTTCCGAACCTAGGTATTCACTCAACCTAGTGTTCTGATATTCACTTAACCAAAAGCTTAGGCATTCGCTCAACCTATGCTCTGATACCAACTGTAACGACCCGCCACTCATTCCACAGAATGACGCATCATTAATAAGAAAGAAAGGGGTAGAAAATAGAAAAGAAGAGAAGAAAGAAGAAACAACAACAACGATCTCACAGCGGAATGAATAAATTATATTAATAACATAAAGAAACTATTACATAGTATAAAACACTTATCAGAGTTTACACAACTATACAACACATACTAGACAGTTATAAACATCTGTCTAGATATTACAACTCAAATACAATACAAGACTCTAATACAGATATCAACACAGCGGAATACTATATCTACGAACGCCGAAGCCTCCTGCTCCATTGCTCCTCCACAATTCGTCAAAGCTAAACCTGAATCCCTTGGCTACTCGTAAAAATTTGAGTACCCAAGAGTTTATAAAACAGAAATAAACAACTTGGGTCAGACATGGGTCTGGTGTGAGTAACAGGTTAAACTTGTTTAACTTTGAAAACCATTTGGAAAGAAAAGGTATCTCGTAAGACTTCCCGCACATAAACACGGAAAAGTTTTTACCTTACGATAACCAAAACATTTGATAGGAAATTCGATTGTATTATAATAGGGTCTAGGGTTTTCAAATAAATATGAAATAGCCGAAATTGTTACATTATTAAATTCCAGCATACATAAGTATACAATCAAGTCCGTTATCACTTATTGGAATTTGGATTTCCATACAATGGCAGAGCTACCGGGGTACCGCTCATCACAGTACGGGGCCTAGATCACCGTACCGAGGATCACTCCCAATCCCCTGCAACACAAAGCCGGAACCATCCCTTACTGGATAATTCCGAATAAAATCACCCCACAGATGGCCGTCGCCAACTGCACCACTAAGCCGAAATAAAAGAAGGAACTCTCTAGACAGGGATGACCTTACTCTCAGTGGGTGCTACCCACGAAGCCTTGCTGCACCTCCCCTGTTTTAGCCATTCCCGGTTGATGAGGCTTGAGGTCACGATTTACCTTTAAATCAGAACATCACTTAGAATGCTCATCGTCCACCTGACGATGTTTTGAAAGCATTCGATCCATACAAGTTCGTTCCGGGTTTGAACGAAACCGAAGGCATTATCTCGTTACACTCGTGTTGGAATCACCCTCAGAGTTAACGACAATAACCCTTGCACTTTGAATCTTCATCTTCACTTGAGATTCACGACCTAACGTTAATTTGGATCGATGTGGTATTCGGGTCTCCAGACCTGGAATTTCGGTATACGGAAACCCGATCCCGGTCTCATCGAAATCCAAAACGTATCTTTTAAGGGCCAAGTTGTTTTAAAGTTAAAACAATTCAATTCTTATCTATATACACAGATAGATAACTCAATAAATAATCTACATTATCATCACAGCAGATAATTCACATTATCATTCCAGTTCAATCAAACATCTATATCACAGATTAAGCATATCTCATCAGAGATATCAAACAATGAAATGCATTCAATATCATTCATCCATCCCTAAGTAATGATTTATAACATCTCTAATTAATTTAAAGTGAATTAAACTAATTACTTCATTATATAAATCCTTCTTACTTAATCATTAATTAAACCAATTAATTAATCATACTCTAAGTATCATCTTAATTAATCATTTCTGATTAATAATCCTTTAATTACTTTAAGTAATTAATCCTTAATTAATTTCACAAATTAATTATCTTAAACCATTTCAGTAATTAATCTTTAATTACTTCATAATTAATTATCCATACTTAATTACATTAATCTTTAATTAATTACAATTAATTAATTACTTGAATCACTTATTATTTATTAATTAATCTTAATTAATCAATTCTTAATAACATCATTAATTTTATTAATTAATGATCCTTAATTATTCTTAATTAATTATCTTATTTAAATTAATAATTAATTAATCACATTTATTAATCACCTTTGATTAATCTCATTTAGTAATTAACTACTCTTAATTACTACACTTCATAAATTAATTACCCCTTAATTAATTAACTTTTAATTAATCCCTTGATTAATTATACAAAGTAATTAACCTCAAATTACTTCCATTATCTCCATTTAATTACATCCAGTAATTTCCTTTAATTACTTTCTAAGTAATTCCTTTTCATTACATTAAGTAATTTCACTTCACAACTCATTAAATGATTATTTTAAATTAATTAAACTGAATTAATTAACCCAATCTAATCAGATTAAACTCAATTAATTACAATGAGTAATTAATTCCTTAATTACTTCCATAAGTATTTATACTTAACAATTTACACAAACAATTATTTCTACATTAATTAATCTAATTAATTATTAAAAATTAATCACATTAATTAATTATTAAATAATCTTTAGTTTATGATCCTTATTAACAATTCATAAATTATTTTCCCAAAGTAATTAACTTATTTCAATCATTATTTATTACAAATTAATAGCTCATTAATACTCCATTTATTTAACCCCTAATTATTTAATAAATTAAGTGTTAACTAGAATTTAATTAATCCATTTTTCTTGATTAATTAATTACTAATCATTAATTAAACGAATCTAATTTAATTAATGAATCTTAATTACAATTAATTATTCTAAGAATAATTAATCTTAAACCTCTAAGATGAACCCTTAATTACTTTAAGTAATTAGCTACTCCATTAGCTTATTGAATATATTAATTATTCATTTAATTACCCTAATAAACTAATGAATTACAAATTATTAACTCAATTTTAATTTAAATAAGTTTTAAAATCAATTTAAAACCTTAAATGATGATAATACTTTCTTATAAAGAAATTTTACCAAAGTTTAAAACAAATTTAGATTCAAACATTTAAATGTTTCTTTATCAATCAAATTTGTTAAAATACTTAAATTTATAAAACTTAAATTTATTTAAGCCAAAGATTCAAATCCAGATTTGAATTAAGTTTAAACTTTGTTTAAACATTCCTTTTTATTTACTTTTAGATTTAAATTCAAATTTCTTTAAAACGTTTCTAAACAACAAACCCTTTTTAAAGTTATTTTAAATAAATTTGAGTTTTAAATCTTTATCCATTTCCAGCTAAATATTCAATTTAAATTTGAATCCATAATTAAAATTAGATTTAAAAACTTATTTTAAATCCTTGTTTAATATTTTTAAATTCAGTTTAAATTTTGAAATAAACAGGTTTCTAACCTGTAATTCAACTATCCCGAGCAACATATTATCCGAGTCTAACCTAATCTAGCTCGAACAACACTAAAATAAACTCGAGTAACTCGAGTAACCCTCTATTTGAAAACACTTAATCCCAATACTAACAGTTTATACCTAAACCTGAAACTATCTTCTCACCCGAGACCATATACCCACCACTTCGAGAAATCCCACGTAAAACTCGAGTTCGACCCGAGTAAAAAGCTTCTTCCCCAACTCCACTTCTTCTTCCAGATACCACGTACACACGTGCACGTGTACGCAACCTCGCCGTCCCTCCGATCAGCACTGCCGCCTTCGACAAGTCACTGACACCTACCTTAGTCCTTCTGACCATCCATCTACGATGAATACGCGAGAAAACAAAATCGAACAACTCGATCCTATCAGAACCCAAGCAATCCAAAGTCTGGAACCCACCATCATCGAAAAATCAACCACCAGCCATTGCCTCCGACCACTGGAGCTCACGCCGACCGACCCAACGCCGCGCCATGCCACGATGAACCATTTTCCCAACACGCGATCGATTCCGATCCACTCTCGTCATCGCACATCCCTCGACAACCTCATCCTTTCTTTCTGGCCATCGAACCCTAATTGGACTTCGCCAAGCTACGCCGGTCATCAGAAAAATCCCAAACCATTTTTCCCAAGATTCCCATATTCCATACTACCTTCAGCCCAAAACTCGATCGATTCCAACACGTCGATCACCAGAATTTGACACAAATTCAATTACCGTTCAACTCCTAATATCACTCGATTTATTGACTTAAAATTTATGATTTCATTTCCAAAAATCAATATTTCCAATAGCGAATCTGTTAATATAATCAAACATAGAAATTTAGACAATGCATTTCCTGTCTTGATTTGATTTTCACTGTATCTTCTATTTTTCTAACTAATTACTTAATAAACTCTTTTGAAAATATTTTTAAAATAGTATCTGTGGTATTCAAACAAATTTCTTTTAAGGATTATAACCTAATATTGTTTATATGAAGAGATATGAATTTATTTTGATTGAATTGAACCTGTACTAAAGAACAGAGCTTAAAAATATATGCACAGACATGTGTATCATCATCTTCATATAGTCACAGACATGCAGGCTCATTCAACAACTATACAAACATACTTTAAGTATTTCCACATGCAAATCAAGATTCAATAGATTTTATAAAGGTAGTTCACTCATCTAATTTGATAACAGAGGATAAAGTTATTTTAGAAAAATGTTACTCACCTTATAGAAGAAGCAGAGAACATATAATTCTGTTTCCTGGAACTGCAATTTGAATTTACATTATGAATCTGAAGTTTTGCCTTAGCTTGCTTATTTGTTAGTTGAATCTGATGAATTTGTTGGTTGATTTTGATTCTTACAGCTGAACTCCATTTCTTCTTTGTTTGAGTTGAAGTTGAACTTCAAATTGATATTGAAGATTTGAACAGATTTGCTTGAATTTTGTTACCAGATTGGGTTTGCAGATTTGTATATTTATTTGGTTTCGAATTTTCTTTTTTTTTACAATCTGATTTCAGTTTCTCATTTGAAGATAATGGTGTTTAACTAAATGAATTGCTAAGTTTTCTACTTAATATATTTTTAATGAAAATGTTTCAATAAAACAAATGCCACTTGTTATCTTATTATGACAAATGTTTTACAAGTGTCTTCTTATTAGTTAAATGCTTAACACATGTTCATTTTAATACAAAAATAAATTTCTTAATTTATAAATGTTTTATTTTTCTTTTCTTTTTTTTTTCTTTTTTTTAAACAAACTTATGGAAAGTTTCAATACTAATCAAATTAACCAATTCATAATTTACTCACATACATATATATAAATTTGAAAATATTCTTATTAAATTTAAATTCAAATTAAAATCAATTTCTCTATTTATATCTATATATAAAACAATACATTGTTAATATTGTTTGAAAATAACACATTTATCAATTTTAAAATAATTTATAAAAGAGATTATAAATTACTACTATTACTAAATAAATTAACATATCATATGTAAATTGTATTTCAACTTATATATATATATAGATACTCTTAAACCATATTTATTAAGCAATATTTAAAAAGGAAATAAAATAAATCTTATTATAATTCATATTTTAAACCATATAGTTATTTTGTTTAAATAGCTTTGAAAAGTTAATATTAATTAAATCATAATTTCAAAATTATCAATATATATATTAGAAATATAAAAACAAGATTTCATTTATTTATTAAATTTCAAATCAAAGGCAATCTATTTACAATATATACTCATATATATATATATATTATAAATAGAAATCATTTTATTAATATCTAAAAGATAAATTTCACTAATTAAATATCCATTTAATTAGATTATTAAACCAATTAAAATTTTATTATCAAACATTATCAATCAATTTAATTATTTAAACAGATTATTAAATTGATTATTGCCCATAAATTCCGGGATATTACATTCCTCCCCCCTTAAAATAATTTCGTCCCCGAAATTTAAAACAAAGGTAATTTAATAATCTATTTAAATCACAAACAAATATTATCATCCATATGCTAACTACCATATCAACCAATTCACCCAATCAAACAATTCTAGCTATCCACACAAAATTCTGGATAGAATTTCCTCGAGTTTCTCCAAGTATAAATACCGGGATACTCGCTCTACAGAATCTAAATAATCAATACTACTAAACTATAGAGCTCCTACTCATCTAGATCTACAGAACTAAATAAGAATATCAGACTACAGACGAGTCTGACTCAACAACCAAATCCTCCAGAACTGCTGGTTCCAAAACCAGAGATAGATCATTCATGTACTCCCTCAGAGATACATGAAACACATCGAATCTCAGTTATCCAAACTGACAATTCAATCCAGTAGATCAAACACTTATCCAAATCAGAATATAGAAAAGATCCAAAACAACTCGAAGCTGACTTCCCAGACTTACCCAAACTTATAGCTCCCTTTTACTAGAGAAAACTTCAACAACAACGAAGTCTCCAACTTCGAATTCCAAATTCTTCCATCTCTTATCCACAGAATCCTTCAGACGATCCTGGGCTAACTACAGATCCTTCCTGATCAGCTTAACTCTTTGCTGATGCCTCCAAAATAACAATCGCAAAACAATCCAACAGAAATGATCCTCTCAAGATCTACCCATAATCCAAAACACAACTCTATACACAAACATCAGTAGATTCCAAACTTACTTCTCCTATCCAGAGATACATTCCCAAACTGCTTCCGCTGCACCACTCTAATCTGGAGTAGAATGAAGATGCTGATGAAGAACACAAGCACAGACTGGACAACATATCCTAGAAAATCTCAGATAACTCAAGAGAATACTCAGACTATCGCAAGTCACTTTTGCGATCAACCCGGCCTAATTCCAAAGAAAACTATTCTCTTTTTACCAATCAGAACAGCTTACGCTTATCTATCCAATCCATCGAAGAAATGGATACACCCTACTGCTTCTGAACTTCACCTTCAAAAAACTGCTCAGCCAGAAAACTTCCTGCCAACACAGAACACTCCGAGCTTCACTGCTGCCACAAATGCCAAAGACTTCTTTAAACTTGTTCCAAAGAAAACATCTTCGGGAACATCCATAGTCACTGCATCTCATCACACAGCTACTATTTCCAGAAGTTACCAAGATACCATCACTCGCTTCTGCCTAACCGACAGATCCAAATCTACTCATCCAACTTCAAAGATAAACTCCGAACCTTAACAGGTTTACTTCAGAGATTTGTGAAATCTTCACCACAGCAAAACTCACTCGAGACGGTATTTGGTCTTCAGTCTCAACAGATACACTTCCAACCTCAACACTCAGACTCCTAATCCTAGATGATAAATTATTATCATCTCAACCAATCATTACAAATACCATATACTTTTAAAATGATACTTTTTATATTATAGAAAATATATCTGGGTAAAATTATTTCACCTTCCCTTTTAAAACAATATTGTGTCCGTTGGCCTGGTCCAAGTGTTTAGAGATCCCTATCAATAACGTTAGCTACTCGTATTGACCAGAATCCATATACCACCCAACCGATCAATTAACACAATATAAAACCATTTTATATAACTAACAAATACGCGCTCTCGTATATATATATATATACACTCAGACTAAAACAGGTTGCTACAGATCCTATCTCTAATGAACAACCCTTCCGAACCTAGGTATTCACTCAACCTAGTGTTCTGATATTCACTTAACCAAAAGCTTAGGCATTCGCTCAACCTATGCTCTGATACCAACTGTAACGACCCGCCACTCATTCCACAGAATGACGCATCATTAATAAGAAAGAAAGGGGTAGAAAATAGAAAAGAAGAGAAGAAAGAAGAAACAACAACAACGATCTCACAGCGGAATGAATAAATTATATTAATAACATAAAGAAACTATTACATAGTATAAAACACTTATCAGAGTTTACACAACTATACAACACATACTAGACAGTTATAAACATCTGTCTAGATATTACAACTCAAATACAATACAAGACTCTAATACAGATATCAACACAGCGGAATACTATATCTACGAACGCCGAAGCCTCCTGCTCCATTGCTCCTCCACAATTCGTCAAAGCTAAACCTGAATCCCTTGGCTACTCGTAAAAATTTGAGTACCCAAGAGTTTATTATGACAAATGTTTTACAAGTGTCTTCTTATTAGTTAAATGCTTAACACATGTTCATTTTAATACAAAAATAAATTTCTTAATTTATAAATGTTTTATTTTTCTTTTCTTTTTTTTTTCTTTTTTTTAAACAAACTTATGGAAAGTTTCAATACTAATCAAATTAACCAATTCATAATTTACTCACATACATATATATAAATTTGAAAATATTCTTATTAAATTTAAATTCAAATTAAAATCAATTTCTCTATTTATATCTATATATAAAACAATACATTGTTAATATTGTTTGAAAATAACACATTTATCAATTTTAAAATAATTTATAAAAGAGATTATAAATTACTACTATTACTAAATAAATTAACATATCATATGTAAATTGTATTTCAACTTATATATATATATAGATACTCTTAAACCATATTTATTAAGCAATATTTAAAAAGGAAATAAAATAAATCTTATTATAATTCATATTTTAAACCATATAGTTATTTTGTTTAAATAGCTTTGAAAAGTTAATATTAATTAAATCATAATTTCAAAATTATCAATATATATATTAGAAATATAAAAACAAGATTTCATTTATTTATTAAATTTCAAATCAAAGGCAATCTGTTTACAATATATACTCATATATATATATATTATAAATAGAAATCATTTTATTAATATCTAAAAGATAAATTTCACTAATTAAATATCCATTTAATTAGATTATTAAACCAATTAAAATTTTATTATCAAACATTATCAATCAATTTAATTATTTAAACAGATTATTAAATTGATTATTGCCCATAAATTCCGGGATATTACAAGTGAGGACTCCAGAAAACAAAACAAGGTAAGTTTAACACTAATTAGCATTTTTTTTAATATGTAGGGCCATCGTGGATAATAATCTCTATCCATTTTTTTTAATAGAGTAAAACTAATAGCATGGAAACCAATTGCAAGCTGTATGATTGGGGTGGGAGCAAAGAACTGGTTGCTGAAGGACGAGTGTACTCGAGTGATCCAAATCAGATAATTAATGGTATTCCTCTTGGACCAGATGCCAAGATAGTTTGGGTGGACAATCCGAAAAAAGAAGATGCATTTTTGTGGAGGCCTATAGTTGGCATGACATGTATTGGAGAAGCTATTGGTAAGAAAATAGCATGGCCAGAATCAACAATGGTTGTTGAAACGGTTAACGCTAGCACATGTCCTGCTCCTATGATCAATGCTCCAACATCTCTTACGGTAACATGTTCATATTGCTAATATTTCTCTCAAAGAATTGTTGATATCGTATTACCATTTTTTTTGTTATGTGATAGAGTGCAAATTTTTCTGCAAATACCACATGCAAGTTGATTGATTTAGAGGGTACGGGAAAAATAGTAGCAGAAGGAACCGTGTCTTCAACAGATCCAAATGCTTTGGTACATTCTGTTCCACTGGGACCAAATGCGATAAGAGTTTGGGTGGATGTTGTAAAAGTCCCAAATGCACCTATATGGCGGCCTACATCCTTCATGGAATGCTTATCAGATGCTATTGGCTCGACTGTAGCATGGCCTGTTGCGAATGTTAGAATTGGCTCATCTTCCATGTAAGTTTCACATCTTGTTTATATCATACATTAATCTTTTATCACTTTTAGCATTTTTAGTTGTTTCTTCTCGGTAGAATGATAAAATTTGCATAAAAAAGTGGAGATTTCTAGGTTAGGATCAAGTGGACTATCAACAATCTCATATTTGCAAAAAAACACACGGACGTGACTCACTATTTAGACGATCCACGGCACTACCAAATACTATGAAATGCTAGTTTAAAACGATCATTTTGAGGCCTAGCTCAGGGCCAACCCTGACCTGACCATGCACATAAGATGTATAAATCTCATTCTTACAACCAATTTTGTCATTCTACAGGCATTTCAAGTTGGTGTGCACTCAGGAAAAGTAAAACTTTATTTTCTCTTTGAACAAATACAAAATTTCTACATGTTAACATGTAACCAAGAACTGAATGTAACAGAGTTTACATATTGCAGCAGAATTGCTATTAAACAGAACCGAAGTGCATCTTGAATCTATTTTCAGTGAGGAAAACTTTTGCATGTCACAATTTATAAAATAAAAAAATAAAAAATAAAAATCATTTTCCTCTGCCTTTCCATTTTTTGACTGGGAAGAGAGTTAATTTCGTGCTTGAAATGTAATTTCTAGATTCTGTAGGCCTTAATCTTGATATTGCAACTTGAGAGTCGTCCTTTGCATTTTCTTCCGTGAACGGTTTCAGTTCAAATTCCCCACGTGAAAATCCTCGAGCAACCTGAAAGCATTTTTCAGAAATAATAAGCACATAGTACCAAAATTAAATAGCCATAGAGAACTTTTGTAATTTCAAAATACATAGTCGCCCCTTCCAAAAACAAGTTTCAAAAAGCACCTCTATTCTTTAATTTCAGTCAAACTACAAATATTTGCTGTTTCTTAGACTGTACATGTTTGCACACAAAAAAAAAGCAGAGGAGTTTAATTTTGCTCATATTAAACTTCGTCTGTGCGGATTTGATTTTTTATATCTATTTTTGTTTTTTTTCGACTTTAAAAAAAAACTGTCTATTTTAAATAGTTAAATAAGATTTGATGAGTAATAATGTAATTTAGACTTGAGAAAACCTCCCCAAATTATCAGTTTGACTTTTAAGACCTTATCTATTTACTAAAATTATGTGTTTAATGATTTAATCATTATCAACAATTACAAGAATTCCAGGATTCATGAAATATACCGAAAGAATTATAAATCAATTTTTACTTGCTCTAGGTAAAACACTATTAGCCTTAGCTTTTCTTACAAGATCACATTTATCGACATTTAAGGTATGTACCAAAAATTCGCCTCTAAAGAAAGAAAATATATACCTTCAGTAGAATCCATTACCATGTACTAAATGTATGGTTGTATGGTTGAGGTGATGCTGGTTGTATGGTTGTGTTCACTGTAAGAGGAGGTAGTGATTGCGAAATTGGATGTGGTTGAGGTTGATTGGCTGAAGGGTTTGACATCAACTTAATTTGACAAGTCCAATTCAGTTTTCTAAATTGAAAACTGATTAATAGCTTTAATATTCAAGGTTGAACCGGGGAGCATTTCGTTTTATTGAAATGATTACTTATCTATTCAAAGTTTCAGACGCTTCTGCTATCAGTTTAAAATTCAAAGCCATTGTTAAGTACTTGCAAACAAAGTTGTTCCTACACAGGCACTTTGTTTCAATGCTAGCACTAGTTCAAATACCTGATTCGCTGACTATCTGCTCAAATTTCAAATACCTTATTCCATGATCCATGGTATAATATCGATGCAGTGGAATTTCAGTAGTCGAGCCATGTTTATTTTTTACTTTTTAGAGTCTGTAATGGTGGACATTTAGGGTCCATGAAAGTAACTAAAATATAAATTTGTCCTTGCCAGTGAGTGACTGCTTTCTAAGTTTCATTAGACATGTGATCCCATAACTGAACCGTACAACCCAATGCATTTATTTATCAATGCCGACTGTTGGGTTAGTTGCATATACAAACAGAAATAATATTATTGTTCCCAGTTTTTATCTATTAATACATCACCTGTTCTTCTTTTGTTGTTATTTTATTACTATGCAAGCCTATTGAAATTAAATAATTCGAACCTCCAATTAACTAGCCACATGTAACATGCAATATCGAATTTTACCGAATGATTTAGTTATATATTTAGAATATTTTAGCAAGTAAATTAATATTTGAGTAATTCTTTTTTTTTTCATGATTAATTACTAAGAACGTATTATTAACCATCCATTATATATATTTCACACGTCAGGGTATGCCTAGAATGATGTCAAACAAATAATTACGTAGAATAATGTCTGAACAAGTAATTTCAGTTTAAATCAATTTCTATGATATTTTAATCAAATGTTTCAGGTAAAATATATGTTTCAGTTTGAAGTATAAGCTTCGGAACTAGGTTAAGTGATAAACAGAAACAACCTGATTCTTGATTTAGTATTTTAAATTCAGTTCCAGTGACAAGGATATTATCCCACATCGGCTAAAATAAAGTAAAAGAACTGACCTCGCTCCTATCTAATCTAGTATACAGTGCCTTAGCTTTTACACGCACCTTGTATTACGACCTGTGGAGATGTTTGCAGTTTAAATTTAGTTGGTCAAAATTGAATTTTCTTGAGTTCGAATATCGGTTCGACCTGGTTCTTGTGGCCCATTTGCGGTCCATCTGTTAATATTGTGAGTTTTCCATCGATAATAGGAGTAGTTTTCCATCGATAATAGGAGTAGTTTTCCATCTGTTAATATTGTGAGTTGGTTATGTATGGAAGTAGGAAGCTTTGTGGTCGTAGCAGTTTGAGGAAGGTGTTTGCAGTGTTTGAATAGGAGGATGTTGGATGGCGATGTGTTGTTGTAGCTTTGGTGTAGGTTGGAGTGCAAGTTCAGGCACTGGAGTTTATTTGTAAAAGTTTACCAACTGCATTTTTGGAAAAACACTGGCTCTTTTCTTTGTCCTTTTTTAATACTCAGGTCACGACTCCTAAGACATCTCTTTATACACAGGCATCCAGGCATCATGCATTAAATGATATCACAAGGTAGTTTTTGTCTGTTACTTCCTTCTTAATTGTCCATGTTCCCCAGATCTTCTATTTCTTATTATTTTTGAGAAACCAATGTCCTTTTTCTCTCCTATAATCAAGGCAGACTTCTTACCTTTAGAAGAACCTTTCCACTTGAAATCTAAGCATTTGAAATGTCATGCATACCCTACCCAAAGTAGGTCTTCATTGACCTTTTATATTTGTCAAAATATCTGTTCTAACTTCCTACAAAACTCAAATCAAATGAGTGAAAAGTTCGGTTTTGCTCATGTCTAGTTGTGTCTCTTATGCAAACTGACATTTACAATATGATATCCTGTAATATAACTGATGCAGATTGAAGAAAAAATCGATAGAATACATGAAAAGTTCAGTTTTTTCTATGTCTAGTGTCTCTTGTACAAAATAGAAGAAAAAATAGTTATATATCTTCTCATATTCACGTTAAGTCCACACTGAGGATTAGTCATAGAATCAAAATCTAAAATAAAATATAAAATTCAGAACTCAATGCAACTGTCCATAACTCAAGGCTTCTATTAATTGTGTGGAAGTTGCTCTGGATGGTAGAATGTGCTGATGAAATTTGTAATGGAGATGGCAGAGAATGGAAAAGGCAATTTCTCTGTATGGAATAGGGAGTATGCAAGGGGATGTGTTTGGTTTGGCTGTGACCGCGTACAGTTTTGGTGAAGGCTAATGTCCAAGTCCAAATGTTACAGGCTTACAGAAAAATGAAGCAAAAAAATTAGAAACATATACTAAATCCTCATTCAGTTTACCAGAATTACCAGTTAATAACTACTTCTCGAGGAAAACCTATTGGTGCCCCTGATAAAATATGATCAAAATGGAAAATATATCTGGACCAAAATGTTTGGATATGACCAGAGTTAACTTGTATTGTATTATCCTCCCCTTATTTTCTTTACACTAAAAGTAATAAAATTTATTCAATACATTGCCCTTCTATAAATCTATACCATTACCATGTACTCCATTTTTGTTTTCACGTTTTTCTTCTTTTCTGATTTTCCCAGCAAGAATCATAACCACAAAACATGTTCTGTGTTAAAAAATGAAAACCTAGTGCCTTGAATGCTAGAAATAAGGAACATAGTTGAATACAAGCTTGGAAATCATAGAAGCATAGTACAATTCAAGCTTTGGAATCTGTTGAAACCTAGTGTGTATAAATCATTATTTCTGTTCCATCTTTTCTAAAAATGGATTTTATCCACTGGATATAAATTTTGGAGCAGTTAAGCATTTTAGCATATGAAACTTCAAATTTTTAGATGGCGTTTACTCACTGATCATTTCAAATTTCTTCATTGCAGGTAATTAAAGATGGCGATGACACATTCTTCTTCCGTAGCAAGTAGCAAGCATATGAAACTTTTTAGATGCACGTTTTGTTGTTGGCATTTGGTGTGGATTTACAGTATTGATAATATACTTTTACTTAACATATAACATGTCTTTGTTTAACAGAATTTGTGGCAACTTGGTTTACTTTGTTATTTTTGTTTATGGATATTATTGAAACTTGGTTTATGGATGTCTTTTGTTTATTAATATTATCTTAACTAGTTTATGTAACCAATTGATAGTTATTAGAACCTGTTATATATACTAGTTGCTTGAATATGCTTAAAATATAGTTTTGGAATATTCAAAAATAGAGTGGAATATTAAAGCTGTTATATAAATAGAAGACAGCGTTTGATTAATGCTGTCAATGAAGAAACAACAGCGTTTAATTCGTGCTGTAATTATCTTGAAACTGTCAATAACAGCGTTTATTACATGCTGTCGAAATAGTAGATGATTCAATCACAGCGTTTTTAACATGCTGTCGAAATTGTTGATGATTCAGTAACAGCGTTTTTAACATGCTGTCGAAATTGTTGATGATTCAGTAACAGCGTTTATAAAAAGCTATTGTAAACAGTTAAAGTAGAATTTGAACATCTTCGACAACTAAATTATAAACGCTGTTGAAACATAATACAGCATGTATGAAAACGCTGTAAAAAGATTATTGACAGCTCGTAATAAACGCTGTTACAGAGATATTTCAACAGCGTTTATAGAAAAGCTGTTGTAAGTTATGTATATACGACAGCATGTCGTTATACAGCGTTTGTAAAATCGCTGTTGTATCATATTACAGCGTTTATCAAACGCTGTTAAAAGCCTTTTGTGGTGTAGTGAGTTCTTGGAGAGTCGTGTGTTGGAGTAGACAGTTCTCGTGCTTTGGATGCCACTAAGCTTTGGCATCTCAGGTTGGGTTATATTTCAGAGAAGGGCTTAGAGTTGCTTCGGAGACGGCAGATGATCAAAGAAGGAAGCTTCGACAAGATGGACTTTTGCCAGGAGTGTGTGTTAGGCAAGCAAACTAAAGTATCTTTTGGAGTTGGACTCCATAGATCAAGGCGAGTACTTGAGTACGTGCATATAGATGTCTGGAGACCAGTTGCTACTCCTTCTCATGGAGGAGCAAAGTATTTTGTCTCTTTCATTGATGATTTTTCTCGTAAAGTATGGGTGTGTATGATGAAGGCCAAATCAAAGAGTTTTGAGAAGTTCAAAGACTGGAAAGCGCTTGTTGAGAACTAATCTGGTTCTAGGTTGAAAGTGCTGAGATTTGATAATGGCGGTGAATTTGTATCTAGGGAGTTCCTTGACTTTTGTAGACAGCATAGCATTCAGATAAATTTCACTACACCCAGTGATTCGCAATCCAATGAGGTTGTAGAAAGAATGAACATGACTTTACTGGAGAAGGATCGTTGCTTGAGATTGACGGTGGGCTTGTCTAGAGGCTTTTGGGCTGAGGCATTATCAACTGTGGTGCATATCATAAATCGAATTCCGTGCTCAGCCATAGATGGGAAGATTCTAGAGGAGAAGTGGAGAGGTAAAGCGGTATATCTTGCTTACTTCCAAATTTTTGGTTGTCCTATGTATGTTCACCATTCAGGTGATGACAAGTTGGAAGCTAGAGCATATAGGGGCATACTAATGGGATACACCGATGGTATCAAAGTGTATCGAATTTGGAACCCTATTGATCGAAAGATTGTTTATTCCAGACATGTTACTTTTGATGAGTCTGCTATGTTCAATCTGAAGGAGAAGCTACCATACCACATCAGAAGATTCTGATAAGCCTAAGGAGATGGAAGAAGTTCCCGTGTTCCAGCTAAATAGTAGGGTTGTTGTTAATGCTATCGAGGAAAGCGCAGTTGATGAAACATCACAGGATAGTCCACAGGTATCTTCTAGTAATACTGGTGATGTGCATGAATCTAGAGGAAGTTCAGTTCAAGGTGGAGCTGAAAAGAGTTTAGGCGAAGCTGTACCTACTCGGGTCAGTCGTAGGACTATTAGGCCGCCCGAAAGGTATGTTGATTGGCAGTTTGCGAACCTTAGTCTTGGTGATCAGTTTGACTATGCCCTACATGTGGTTCTTGAGGAGCCGCTTGACCTTGATGAAGCTTTGAAGTCATCTGATAGTTCGAAGTGGATGTGCACTATGGAAGAGGAGTTAGAGTCATTGAAGAAGAACGAGACTTGGGATTTGGTACCACCTCCTCAAGGAAGCCAGCCATAGGTTGCAAGTGGGTGTTCAAGGTAAAGGATGATGGGAGATACAAGGCTAGACTAGTTGCTAAAGGGTTTTCACAAAAAAAGGGATTGGAGTATGATAAGATATTCTCTCCAGTAGTGAGGCATACGTCTATCCGCATTTTGCTCGCTATCGTCGTAGCTCATGACTTGGAGCTGGAGCAACTGGACATGAAAATCGCTTTCTTGCATGGAGACTTGGATGAGATCATCTACATGAAGCAGGCAGAAGGATTTATTGTATATGGAAAGAAAACTGGGTTTGAAAATTGAAGTAGTCTTTGTATGGACTTAAGCAGTCGCATAGACAATGGTACAAGAGGTTTGATTCTTTTATGCTTTCACTTGGTTTTGATCGTAGCATCAAAAACGCTTGGGTGTACTTCAAGCATTTAAAGAATGGTAGATGGGTGTACCTACTCCTGTACGTGGATGATATGTTGATTGCTTCGAAGGATAATGCTGAAATAGTTTAAAGCGAAAGCTAAAAGAGGAATTCAAAATGAAAGACCTTGGAGAAATAAAGAAAATTTTGGGTATGGAAATCCAAAGGGATAGAAAGCTAGGACTTTTGAGCCTCACTCAAAAGGAGTACATTCGAAAGGTGCTTGCTCGGCTTAGCATGGAAGGGGCAAAGGTAATCAGCATACCCATGCCTTTGCACATACAGCTTTCTAGTAAAGGCTCTCCGATCTCGAAAAAGGACAAGGCTTATATGATGAAGGTCTCATATGCAAGTGAAGTTGGCAGCTTGATGTATGCCATGGTCTGCACTAGGCCTGACATTGCACAGGCTGTTGGATTGGTCAGTAGGTTCATGGAGAATCCAGGAAAGACGCATTGGGAAGCAATGAAGTGTATCTTCAGATACCTTAGAGGAACTCTAAAGCATGGACTTGTCTTTGGCGGCAGAGGAAGAGGTTTCAGCTTTGTTGGATTTTGTGATTCTGACTATGCCGGTGAAAGAGATCGAAGGAAGTCAACCTTCGGATATGTGTTCACCATCGGTGGGACATCAATCAGTTGGAGAGCGAGGTTGCAGATGATTGTGGTCTATCCACTATAGAGGCAGAGCTCATAGTTACGGTTGAAGCAGCTAAGGAGGCTCTTTATTTGTTGTGTGATTTGGGCTTCCTATATGAAGGCATGGATGTGTAATGTGACAGTCAGAGTGCAATTCACATAGCTGAAAATCTGGCGTTCAGCTCGAGGAAGAAGCGTATTGAGGTGAGAGAGTCATTCCTTGTCTCAATGAGTGAAGAGAAGCTAGTTCGTCTTCAGAAGGTTCACACAAAGGAGAATGTAGCAAACATGTTTACCAAGTCATTGCTTGTTGCTAAGTTCGAGTATTGCTCGGACTTGATTCACTTAATGAAGTGCTAGGTGCCACGGGGTGGGGAGAGTTGAGATGGTTCATGGAGACATTTGTTTTCATGGTGAAGATTGATAGTTTCTACACGGACTAGGTACTTCGAACACTTTGTTGACGGATGGTGGCCTTGCTGGAGTTCGTTGATAGAGTGTAATGGGTGATGGCATTGCCGAAGCTCATTGGGTAAGTATCCATTGCTTGAAGCATGAAGGTGTAGATTGTCTTGGATGTCTTGTATGTAATTAGGTATCAAGGTGGAGATTGTTAGATTTGACACCTTGATTTCCATTACTGAAACCCTAGATTAGAGGAAGATGCAAAATCAAAGCATGAAGAAGAAGGGTCTTCAAACCCTAAGTAACGTCGTGGAAGGAGCTGGAAGTGAGCTTGGCCGAACCAGATTTCTTATTTGGTGAAGGAGAAGTCATTCGTTGATATAAAGGAGAAGTCGTTCGGTATTTGGTGAACGAGTTTCGTTCGGTGCTATAAATTTAGTGCAGTGTTGAAGTAGTTGATCTCATTCGGTAAAGAAGAGGAGAAGTGGAAGTGCCGGAGGAGAAATCTCGTCCGACGTTGCTAGGTTTTACCGCTCCGTATTTATGAAGTAGTGGTGTTTCGTTCGCATTGAGGAGGACCGGACGAAATATCTCGTCCAGTGGTGGTGACTTCGTTCGGCTGTGAAGATGCAGTGTGTTTTGCTGAACCAAAAGCTTGGAGTGGTGAAGCTGATATGCCAAACCAGATTCATATGGGCTTCGCCAAACCAGATGATGCCGAACCAAGTATAGGCCGAACCAAATATTTGGTTCGGTATTAGACCATGCCGGTCCAGATCTTGATTGTTGTTTGTCGAACCAAATACTATTGGACCTTGCCGAACCGGATGTGCCGAACCAAACCCCAGGGCTACTATATAGCAGCTACCCCTCCTCATTTCTTCACTCTATAAATAGTGGAGCTTCTGGATAATAATGGCAGCCATCCTAGAGAGCTGAAACTCTGTAGAATTTGGTCCGTATTGTTAATTCTTCTTTTGTATAGCCTCCAAAAGTGAATCAATCTTGTAACTCTAATCTTTTAGTGATTAATAAAATATCCTCTCCCCAAGTGCACGTACATTGCCTCGCGGTAGTGGAACCACTATAAATGCTAGTGTTATTTATTTTTCTGCATTGCATTGATCTATGACTGTCTGTTCTGGTGTTTATCTCTGTTCGTTTCATCTCACTACAATCACGATCCAGTTGTTTTCCACTGCATTGGATTTTTTATTCCCTTAGACTGATCATCTGAAGGGATTTTCCCCAATAGAAATATCTTGCGATAAGACCAAAAAAAAATATCAAGACTTATCCAATATTCTTTGTCAATGGATTTAAATTCAACACCAAGAAATATGGTGATGAAAAATTAACCTATAATAGCGGTGTATTTGTCAAAGGTAGTGATGATCTAGATGAACATATAAAAGATTTTTATGGCGTCTTAACACAGGTTTTAGAATTAATATATTTTATACGACACGCAAAAAAGTTTTCTTTATTCAAATGCAATTAGTTCAGCAATGTTCCTAGTTCTAGAATCAATGTACACAAAGATTATACACTTATTGAAATAAAGCATACCTCGTATTACAATAACTATAATCCTTTCATATTAGCCAAGCAAGCATTACAAGTTTATTTCACTCTGTATCCATCCTTAAATAAAGAAAAAGCAGATGGATCAGCTGTTTTTTAAATAAAGGCAAGATTTATGTTTGATGAAAATAATATTTCGGACGAAGCAGCTTATCAAGCAGATCTGGAGCCAAATAATGAAATAATAATTATAGATGATCATACTAATTTAGGGCCTTTGCACGATGAATAAAATGCTTTAATAGAAGCATTTGAGAGTACAGAAGTAAATAATTTAGAGTATGAGACCGAATCTGAATTAGAAAATGACAAAGACTGAATATTAATTAATGATGATGTAACAATGTATATATGATGGATATTTGTATCGCTTGTTGTATAATTTATATTTTGAGTTTAAGTTGTTATTAATGATGATGACTATTTTGTGGGCTAAGTATTATTCTGTTTTATTAATTCTATGTATTCAGGAGACCTTGTTCCATTTTTGTAGTTTTAGTGGAAGTTTTTTGCGATTATTAATCAGACATGTTTTCTAATAATAAAATGATATGTTTTTTCATTATATGAAATGATATTTTTGTGGTAGATAATATGTCTCATAAAAGAACTTCTAGATCTCATTCTTCGGGTTCTCCTGCTACTAGCGAGGGTGCTAGTGGCTTGGCTGATTTACGTCCATGGGAAAGTATGACTCCCAAAATGTCCAGGTAAGTATCAAATTTGATTTGTTGCAACGTCATTAATATTTAATGCATGTACATTATTTATGATTTATTAAATTTCTACATTAAAATTAATATAGTATTTTTGAGCTAGAGCCTTCCGACTATATTCTGGCTATTTCTAGGAAGGTGTATATGAATCGAATGTTGGGATGTTGGCCGACATGGGATGAAATTCAACCTTAAATTAGAGATGCTATATGGCCTGACTTATTGGTAAGTATAAAATTATAATTCATTTGAAAATGACATATTTGATCTTTGAAACTTAATATACTATGTATAATTCATTTTAATTTCAATGTGTAAGCTGCATTTGTTGTAGACGAGGAAGATCAATAGTAGTTTAGGAATCACCGGAATAAGAAAATAAGGAAAAACTACAGGGAGACCCTTTAGAGTGCAAAACACAAAAATAAAAAACCATATTGAATGAGTGCTGATGTTTGGAGTAATTTTCTTGAGCACTAGCAAACTCCCACCGCGAAAGTGATTTTTTTAGTTTCGATGTTTATTATAATTTGTTTAAAATTTGTCTACTAATTGCATTAATTTAGTCAAACATATATTTAAGTAGTTACAGACGGTAAATATAACTTTGATGTTAAATTTACAGGAAGTATCTGCACGGAACTCGGCAAACAGGGTAAAAATCCAGTTAAACACCGTAGTGGATCAAAATTCTTCCATTCGGTAGTGAAAATACTCATGTTTCTTCCATGCAATAAGTACAAGCTAGACGACCAGCCGTACTTTAATCTGAAAGCATTGAAAAAGCTGGAAAATCACCAATAGTCTATAACAAAGATGCAAACATACGAAAATTCTTTTGTTAAAAACGTCATATGTACCAACCCCTTCATGCCATAATGTTATTAGCTCTTCAATCAATGGCTACAAACAAACATCAATTTCTTATGTCAGATCATCAGGACCAGGGACAACAATAGTAAAAAATATATATATAGAGTTTTCATATACATCCATGGAGGTAAATTATAAGATGTAACGATAATAGGCCAAGATGAATATTTGTACTAAATTGAGAGAATGGTGAAAATCCATCTGTACATAAACCAATTCTAACATTATGTCTCCTTGCAGCAAATACGACATAAGTCTTATCGAAATGTTTTCATGCTTCTCCATCATAGTGATATGTCAAAGTTTCCTCTTCCTGTGTTCTCACACTGTGTCATCTCATATGAGATGCGGTAGCAGAAGATGCATATAACCTTTGAAGTCTAGGAGTGATGCATAAATAATGTATTCTCTTATATGGAACTTCCTTTTCTATTTTTCTTAGTTGTTTATTTCCTCATTACATATTCTGCATTTTCTAAGGTTAATGTTATTTTTCCAATACAACATGCAACCTTTTATACATGTATCTATCTTTTGGTACAACAGATTGAAAGCAGACATAAGTTTATTTACTTTATAATAATTATCGCGTATTAGATTATTGGGAGGCACACTTCGTTTTGCTACTTGTACAACTGCTGTAAATCCATCATTTTTAAGTTTAATTTTGATTTCAGAGTAATGTATTCGATAGTTACTAATAATGTGGTTCCTCTTTTACAATCATCCCACGACGGCCTCTTAACAGCATCCAATAAATCATAAATTCTTTTTGCTCCCACGGTCGGTTCTTCTTCGACATTTGCATCTTCATCATCAACTTGAATGGTATGGAACATTGATCGTGTTGCATCTTTTGGCATATCTTCTATTGGATGCGCCATAACATAATTGTTACTCACCTCGTCCTCTGACACTACTGGATTAGATGCAACAATTTCTCCATGACGATCCCGCAAATAATAATCTAGAACAAAACCAACTTAACACAAATGTACTATAACCATATCTAATTTCCAATGCTTAAAATGTTTGCATTTACGACAAGGCAACGAATTTCTTCGTCGAATCCATTATTAAATTTAGCGAAGCTAATAAATTCATGCACACCATTGTAGAAATGTTTCTTCATCAAACCTTTCATACCAGTTCGCTCTTCGTACATCCATGTATGGTTGACAAAAATAATTGAACATTTTTTCTAATTTAAAAATATATGTTAGAAATTTCGATAGTACTTCACTATGATGAAGTGCACGCATAATTTTGCATCCAAGGTGTATGTTGTATTTTCTAAATAAATTAAAGCTTTTTCAGACTAAAGGATTTAATTTGTTGTTGTTATATTTGTTAAAATAATATTTAACCATTAGTTTCAAATAGACATTATATTTATTTCTGAATTTTAAAAAATCTATTTTAGTAGAATATTGTTTCCAAAAGAAATTTATTATTTAAGACTACTTCCAAAAATCATACACACAAATTACTATTTTAAGAACTGCAAATTAAATTTTAAACCATATTTTATAATTTATTCAACTATTTAAATATTTATTAACTAAATTTTAAATTTTAAATTTTAAACCATATTTTATAATTCATTTAAATATTTTGTAAACTAAAATTTCAAGTTTGCAAAATGGCGCACTAATTAATTAATTACTAAAAATATTTAATCGTTAAAAATAACTTTGTTTTATAATTACTACTATCACTTATAATTAACACACACTAATTAATTAACATAAAATTATGTTTAAACGTAAGCTTTATATTTAACATATTCACTGTTCAACCATACATATTAACCCTAAAATTATTCCAAACTACAATAAACATTTCCATACACTAATCAACATACATACTAATCAATAATTATATACTAATTTTCGGATTTTAAATTAACCCTAATTTATAATTATAAATTAAACAATTACATCACTGATTAATATCACCAAATCGAGTAATATACCATCATCACCAACTAATACACAATAATCATCAATTTTAACTCCATAATCGCACCTGTTAGCCCTAAATTAAAAATTAAGGTTACAAATTTACCAAAATTTAGAGAAAAATGGAGATTCTGACGAGTAGCGGTGGCCTGCACGACATTGACGATTTGAAGCAGCTTCCAAGGGGTAGCGGCGGCCTAGGCAACGGTTTTTTCGTTCGCGGGAGGGTTTGGAAATGGAAAAATGAAGAAAGTCGTGTGTTCCGGTTGCTTGATACTCGACATGTCGTTGGCTAGCGACGACAAGTCAATTTTCTATTTTTTTATAAAAAAATTCTTATTCATTTTACATTTTAAAAATATTTAAAAATACTAATTTAATTCCTAAAAAATAAACAATATATGTTAGTACAACCATTCAACCTAGCGGTTTCTTGTGATCAGTTAAATTACTATATTCGATGATCTATTATTGTGTAATTCGAATATTTATCGTTACTGAAAATCTAACTCGCACGACCAATCTACGACTTTTAAACGGTCCATTAACCAGCTTCAAAAAAATTAATTATGTGTAACATTTTTACAAACTAAAATATTTTTAAATCGTTTTGTAACTAGTTATGAATTTTTAAATGTATTTAGTATGATAAATATATATAAAATAAAACATTCGGCAAAAAAAATAAATTTATTGGAACTTATGTCGATCTAAAGTGCTTCGGACCTATTTCCAAAATATGATTAAAAAATAAACAACTTTAGGATGTCGATTTTGAATTTTAAATTTATAACTATTCGTCGACATTCAAACTAAAATCCTTTCATCTGAAGGCCAAATGATCTTCAAAGGAGACTAAATCCGAATCGCTAATACGTTGTAATGTGTTAATCCAATCCGTACGGTTGGATTCATTAAAAAATGGCCGGAAAAAAAATTAAGCTTGAAACGGGTCATTTTGCCGGGAGTTATATAACCCAAAAATGTTGAGAAGTATTTACATCAACCCAAAACCAATTTAACACTAACGAGCAGCATCATAACTTTATAATTGACTATGAATCAGATTGATGTCTACATCAAGACCAAACCACATAATATAATGAAGTCGATGATGCCTCGACAAAGATTTTCATGGCAAGAAATCAATTTAATAATAGGCAATCGAGCAAATTGCCATGTTCGCGTCGCGATTATACCATATTTGACAATTATACTACAATAAAGGGTCAGATGCCCTAACATTAGATTTAGAGGGATGAGGAGCTTAAACAAGTGCCTTTTATATTGGGAGAGGGAAGAACCATATCTAGTAGAGTAAGAGACGATGAACGTTAGGGTTTAAATGAAGAGAATAGAAGTCGCCATGGAAATGAAAGAAGAAGGAAAAGTCGGAAAATGGTTGAAGAATGAAATCCTAGTTTTAATTTTCTTTGTTTATTGGAATTGTAAATCAGGTGTGTAAGTATAACACATTACCCGATCAATATAGGTCGGTTTGGGCCACTGTTTTAATCCATTGTCAAAAAAACTTAACAACTCCTGATTTAATTGACAATAATGACAAAATTAAATTTAGTCTGAAAGAAAAACCGAAAATTTGAGACCCATTTTAGTCTTAATGACAAATTTTAAAATATAGCCTGAAGGATGCTGAATGTTATATTAAACTAGCAATAGATAAAACAAAATGCTATATTAAACTGACATTAGATATAATAGAATGTTGTATTAAACTAGTATCAGATAAAAGAATGTTAAATTCAATTAATATCAGATGAATTACACTAGATGAACTAAAATAACATTCATTTTCACAGCTAAAGAAACGTCAAATTAGTGCATCATTACACATATATAATGTTAAGTTCATATAACATTCGCCTTTATAGTTCATATAACCTCTGTTTTATATGATGTTATATTAATACAATATTTAGTATCTTTCAAACTAAATTTTAAACATGTGTCCTTTATGCAAAACTGTCGCTGAAGTTTTTCTTATCCTATTTTGTTGTATATCTAAATGTCAACAAACAAATGTTGATTAGTCCTAGGTGTACGACCTCAAATCGAAATACCAGTAATTCATGTAATACAATTGTCAGAAATGATATCAGTAACTATAGTCTATATTGACAACTGGTTGACTCAGTTAACTTATAATTTAGACTATTATTAGATTAAAGATCACGAGCTCGATCCCTGAGATCGACACCTATTGTCATTAATGGACCATGTTAAAAAACTATTATATATAGTCTGCTTAAACATAGCAGTACCCAAAACCTGTGCATCTCACCTTCTCGGCATGTAGTTAGCTCCACAAAAAACATTTTTACACCATACTGAAAATATATTATGCGTAATAATTTAGTAGGAAATAACAGTTAATCAACATATTATAAGATAGTGCCAGAAATTAAGATATATGAAAATTTCAGGATTTAGTTTTTCCTTTCCCTTTGATTTGATACGACTAATAAAATCCTTTCCTATTTTTTTAGATAAGGCATGAATTGATAATGTATTGACGTTTAAATGAATCGATGTAAATTGTAAAGTAGCTGAAAAATGTATCAGATATCAGAGAGTTTTCTTGCTTTAGTATGCATGACCAATTAATCTATGTGACTTTTAGTCGGTCTATTAAGCAACTTTGATAAAGTTGATTATGTGTAACATTTTTACGGATTAAAATAATTTTTAAATCATGGGTAATTATTATGAATTTTTAACTGTATTTAGTAGGATAAAATTATATAAAATAAAATATCCGACAGAAAAATAAATTTAGTGGGACTTATGTCGATCTAAAGTGCTTCGGACCTATTTCCACAAGATGATTAAAAAATAAACAACTTTAGGGTGTCGATCTTGATTTTAAATTTATACCCATTTGTCGACATTCAGACTAAAAACCCTTCATCTGAAGACTTGATGACCTTTCAAACAAGACTAAATCTGAACCTTTGATTCGTTGTAATATGTTAATCCAATCCGTACGGTAGGATTCATTAAAAAATGGCCGAAAAACAAATAAACTCGAAACAGGTCATTTTGCGGGAGCTGTATAACCCAAAAATGTTAAGAAGCATTTCTATTAACCCAAAACCAATTTAACACTAATGAGCAACATCATAACTTTATAATTGTGATGTAGTGCACCATGATACGGAACAAACTCGACATAGCGAGTTATGTCGCCTGCCTTGAGTCGCTCATCCTATAAGTCGCTCATCCTATAAGTCGTTCAGTTATGCCGCATCTTTATAAGTCGTTCAGTTATGCCGCCTTGTTCTCTTATGTCGCTATGCCGCATTTTTCTTATGTCGCTATGCCGCATTTCTCTTATGTCGCTATGCCGCATTTCTCTTATGTCGCTATGCCGCCTCTGCCTCACTTATGTCGCACTCTTTAAGTCATTCGGACTATGGCATTTTCCTTATGTCACTTAAGTCGTTCCTGAAGCTGTGCTATCTTCTTAAGTCACAAGTTCTTATGCCGACTTCTTATGTCGCATTGTTGTTAAGTCGTATAATGTTGTAACTCGTATGATGTTAAGTTGTTTGGTGAACTTAAGTCGTATGTGTTGAGTTAAGTCGTGAGTCGCATGTGTTGATTCGCATGTGTGTGTTGTAATTTCCTATAAATAGGGGTGTGTTGTCATTTGTAAAAAGTAGATTGATTTTGAAAATAAATTTGTGTGTGAGCTTTGGCCACCATTGTTGGAAGTTGAGTGTGATCTCCTTCTTCTTTCCATCTTCGGGTTATTCGTGAGCGAATCAACGAATTTGAAGCCAATTCTCGGTATCACTTACGAGTGATCAACGATCGAATTGTAGATCTTTCAACACGGTATCTTGCGAGACCAACGGGTTGGAGATAGCTAGATTCCGGCATAATCACGATCAATGGAATTGAGCATTTATCGTTCTATCGGTTTATTTGACACGAAATCATCATTTCGTGAGGAAGATCCTGGATAGGTTGCGACAGTTTGGTATCAAAAACTGTTCGAGCCTAGTCAAAGCTGCGTCAATTGGTATCAGAGCCAAATCAGAGACGAAAACAAGATTGTTTTAATGATCATGCCTCCAAGACGTGCTAATCGCCATCAAAATGTTGAAGATTTGTATAGAAGACAAGAAGCAGAGCAGATGGAGCAGCGTATCAATGAAAAGTTCAATGAGGGTATTGAAAAATTGGAGAAATTGATGATCGACATGAATCAAAATCAAAGGAGAACATCACCAGTTTCGAACCAGGGTGGAAACAGAGTTTCGCCATCGGTTTCGGAAGAAAGGAGGATGCCACCCCAGTCTTACCGAAATGAAGAGGGAAGAACTCAACGTGGTTTCGAAAATGAACCATATTGTGATGCTGAAAGACAGGGTAGAAGGAACATGCGTGGTCGTATGGATGTAGATGGTCTGGATCGATATCGAAATACATCTGATTTTGAGGAAGATGGTGATGGAGGTAGTAGTCATTATCGAAATCAAGGCCAAGTGTGAAATCAATATCGAGATTCAGAAAATGATCGTAAATGGGAGTCAGGTATGAGGATGGAAATTCCAGAATTCAAAGGTGGTATGCAAGCAGAAGAATTTCTTGATTGGTTGTCGAATGTTGAAGAAATTTTGGAATTCAAGGATATGCCTGAGAATCGCAGAGTCCAATTAGTTGCTACAAGATTAAGGGGAAGAGCTATGGCTTGGTGGCAACAAACTAAACTAACTCGGGAGAGAATGGGAAAATCAAAAGTTGTCACTTGGGAGAAGATGAGAAAGATGATGAAAGCGACTTTCTTGACGTACAATTATCAACCTCTTATGTATCAATGTTTGCAGAATTTGAGACAAGGGACGAAGACAGTGAATGACTATGCAGATGAATTCTATCAATTGATTGCAAGAAATGATATTATGGAAACCGAGGAACAGCTAACGGCTAGATATGTTGGAGGGTTACGAATGTAAATTCAAGACATGGTTAATATGTTTAATCCAATGTCTGTTACTGAAGCACATCAGAAAGCTCTAGCTTGGGAGAAACAAGGGAGACGAGGAAGTGGTGTGTTTACGAGTTCCAACAACCAGAATAAGGGTGCTAGTAGCAGTGCTAATGTTTCCAAGGCAGTCAATAAACCAATTGTCAATGAAGCCACTAAAGCAAAGGTCAATGACAGTATCAAGTGCTATAATTGCCAGGAGTTTGGCCATAAAAGTAATGAATGTACCAAACCAAAGAAGAGAGCATTAGTTGCAGAGGAATGTGAGTATGAGGATGTGGAAGCTGAAATTGATTATTCTCAACCAACCAAGTTTGATGAAGATGGAGAAGTTGTGTCAGGAGATGAAGAGTGTAACTTAATGATGAGGAGGTCTTGTTTAACGCCAAAGCATGAGAATGATTCTAGTTGGCTGAGAAGCAATATCTTTCAGTCTACATGTACTATCTTGGGAAAGGTTTGTCGATTTGTTATTGATGCGGGAAGCTGCGATAACATTATTTCTGAAGAAGCCGTCAAGAAGTTGGGGTTGAAAATTGAAAAACACCCTAGACCTTATAAACTGGCATGGCTAAAGAAAGGTGGAGAAGTGACAGTGGGAAGACGAGCATTTGTTACATTTTCTATTGGGAAGAAGTACAAAGATGATATATGGTGTGATGTTGTCGATATGGATGTATGTCATCTACTATTGGAAAGACCATGGCAATATGATAGAGATGTACAACATAATGGTCGCACCAACAGCTACAGTTTCATGTTCGAAGGTACTCAAATCACCTTAGTTCCTAAGAAGCTTGAACAAAGTGAAAGCAAGTCAGAGAAGAAAGTGGAACCAACTAGTCTATTATCTTCGAGAGAATTTGTTAAAGAAGTGGAAGATAGTGCTGAATTGTTTATGTTGATTGGGTATGAAACAAGTGAAGATCTTGAAATTCCTGTGGAGGTTAGACCGGTGTTAAATGAATTTGAAGATGTCTTTCCTGCGGAATTACCCAAGGATTTACCGCCACTAAGGGACATACAACATCAAATTGATCTAGTGCCAGGTGCTGTTTTACCGCATAGGCCGCATTATCGTATGAGTCCGAAAGAGCATGAAGAGTTGAGGAGACATGTTGAGGAGTTGCTTGAGCAAGGGCGTGTTCGAGAGAGTCTCAGTCCTTGTGCTGTACCAGCTCTGTTGGTGCCAAAGAAAGATGGTTCGTGGAGAATGTGTACAGACAGCACGGCACTCAACAAAATAACTGTCAGATACAGATTTCCTATGCCAAGACTTGATGATCTATTGGATCAACTTAGTGGGTCTGTAATCTTTTCTAAGATCGACCTTAAGAGTGGTTATCATCAGATTCACATAAGACCAGGTGATGAATGGAAGACAGCATTCAAGACTCGGGAAGGATTATATGAATAGCTGGTCATGCCATTTAGTCTATCTAATGCACCAAGTACATTTATGATGGTGATGAATCAAATTCAGACCTTACATCGGGAAGTTTGTTGTAGTCTACTTTGATGATATCTTGATATATAGTGCTAGCACAGAGGAGCACATTCAACACTTGCGAAAGGTGTTAACTATTCTTCGTCAAGAACAGTTCTATGCAGCGACGAAGAAATGCGTGTTCATGACGCCGAGTGTTTTATTTCTGGGTTATGTCGTGTCCAAGGAAGGGATACAAGTGGACCAGAGTAAAGTAGCCGCAATCAAAAATTGGCCACAGCCCAAAACTATAACAGAAGTCAGAAGTTTCCATGGGTTAGCTTCATTTTATCGAAGATTTATACCGCACTTTAGTAGTGTGATGGCTCCTGTTACTGATTGTATGAAAGGAAAGCAGTTTTCATGGACGAAAGAGGCAGGATCTACTTTTGAACATATCAAGGAACTTTTAGCATCAGCACCGATTCTAGTGTTGCCAGATTTTCAGTTACTATTTGAGTTACATACAGATGCGTCCAAAGTTGGAATTGGAGGAGTGTTGAGTCAAAAGGGTCGTCCAATTGCCTATTTCAGTGAAAAACTTTCTGGAGCAAAGATGAGATACAGTACTTATGATGTGGAGTTTTATGCTATTGTTCAGGCCGTGAAGCATTGGAGACATTACTTGTTCCACAAAGAATTTGTTTTGTATACGGATCATGAAGCATTGAAACATTTACAAGGGCAGAATAAAATTGCAGCTATGCATGCATCGTGGATAGCTTATTTGCAACAATTTACATTCATCGTAAAACACAAGTCTGGAGTAACTAATCGCGTCGCCGATGCATTGAGTCGGAGGAATAATTTACTAACAACCATGCGAGTAGAGGTGATGGGTTTTGACTTACTTCCAGATTTGCTTACTTCAGATTCATATTTTTCCAAGATCCTAGACAAAGTCAAGCAGGGAAACATGGATGGATATACGCTGGTTGATGGTTTTCTATTCAAAGAAAATCCGTTGTGTATTCCAGATTGCAGTCTGCGAATGAAAATCATCAAAGAATTACATGAAGAAGGACACGTGGGCCGTGACCGTACTATGCAGTTGATCTCAAAGTCTTATTTTTGGCCGTCAATGAGGAAGGAGGTTGAAAAGTTCGTTCAGAGGTGCCATATTTGTCAAGTTTCAAAGGGGACCGTAACAAATGCAGGTTTATATATGTCGTTGCCTATATCTACTAAACCATGGGTGGATGTAAGTATGGACTTTGTATTGGGATTGCCGAGAACGCAACATGGCAATGATTCTATCTACGTGGTGGTTGATCGGTTTTCAAAAATGGTACATTTTATCGCATGCAAGAAACGGCAGATGCAATTAATGTCACACAGTTATATTTCAGAGAGATCTATCGTCTTCATGGGTTGCCTGAATCTATTGTATCGGATAGAGACACTCGTTTTCTGAGTCATTTTTGGATGTGTGACGCCCCACCTCTATGCTCATAATAACAAAGAGTATTAAAAGAAATACTGTCTATTATTACGAAAAATAAGGCTGGATAGGAGCGACCATCCGTAGTTGGCCTTACACTAATATTGGTTATCTCGATAGGAGTGGTATATGCTTTTTATTTTTCATCTATTATTTATTTACTCCCATCGACGTATCCAATTATCAGTATAAAACAAACTACGATAGTTCATAATAGTTTAGGACGTTAGATATAACAATAACACAGATAATATAATTGCGGAACACAGATTAACAAAAATCTCATATATATATATATAACCGATGTTAGTTACAATATAGTTGACACGATACATATGATACAACTACAACTGTCGACTCTAGAAGTTATATATACACGTACATTATCGACTAATATACATGAATACATATCGTTCTATACAATGACACGACTACTAAAAAATGACACTGACAACTTCAGAAGATGTGAAAAGTCTTCATATCCTGAACAGCAACTCAAAGAAGAAAATCTACAACCTGAAATAACTCGGGTCTGACCCGAGTATTACGACCCGAGTATTACATTCAAAAGAAAATAATACACGGGTCAGTCTAATTCAAACTCAGTTATTAGTGCATAGAAGCAATAATAATCTCAAATAGATGGCAGTCACAGAAATCACATATATCCGATTCCTCGATAAAAGAATCGGATAACGACAGATATAACACTAAACGGTGTTAAACAACAAATCAGCAATCCAAATCAGGATACAACTCCAAAACATGGAAATTAACCAACGAACAATTCAACAAATCGAAACAAAAATTTAAAACTGTCAAATCTGATAGGGCTGCAGTACACGCACGCGTGTACTGCCTCGCCACTATCGCAGGAGATATACAAAGGCTCAGTGAAAGTCACAATGATTGCAAGGTCAAACCTGAGCGACAAGCTGGATTCAATTCAAGTGTTTCAAAGACTGTACAATTCAAAATATACAACAGCAAACTAGACTAGAGTACATCAGTGATCACAAAACATGCAACACTGGAATAGGCAGTGCAACAAAGTGAAGATAAAACTCAACTCAACTCGAAGACTGGTGCAACTCAATACGGCGAAGACCAATTCCAGACCAGGCAAGAGAGAAGTATATCAGCTACATGAATGCAATGCAGACAGGTCAAAGTCATAGATCAGAGAATCTAACTTCAAAAGTGACTCAAACCAGAATTTCAAAATGTCACAGACTTGAGTGCAGCAGTGAATGGCAACAAGGCAAATGTACATGAATGTATGTACACTATGTTAACATAACCACAATTCAAAAATGAAGCAACCTGATCAGTACACATGACCATGAAATCAAACCAGAGAAAACTGAACAAGTGACAGTGCAACAAGAGCACACTGAAGATTCTACAGTCTTACATGAAATCTCAAACCAAGTGAACATCAAAATGCTAAATGACTCGAATAACTCAAGTGATACAAGGACCATGCTCAGTTCACATCAATACAAAGAATTCAAACAAGGTCAGGTCTGGACAATACCACCTAACCAAAATTCAAATGAACAAGGGCAGCAAGCTCTAGATATCATGCAGCAGTGTATATATGTATATAATAAGTATACTGCACAAATGAACAAGACTCAACAATGCCAAGATCAGCAGTCGAAATGCACCCAAACTGGGAGGCAAGTAGTGCTACAAAGCTCGAGAATATACATGCGTGAAGACCAACAGCAAGTGGTGAATGCATGACAAGTTCAACATAATGTAACTAGACAGAAGTCAGAGGGTAGTGTGACACAAGATTATCACGCTACAACTACAAGTACATCACTACACAGTACAATATATGCACACAAAACACATGTGGGTATGCACATATATTGTAAGACACAAGAAGCAGTGATGTAACTGGAAGATGCATAGACCAGAGAAATAGAGATGAAGATCAGTAGTAGGCAACAACAACTAAAGGAACAGTAGACAGGACAAGTAAAACAGAGGTGATGTCAGAATGAACAACATGAACAAGTTCAAGTGATTGAAGTCTAACAACTCAAGTCCAATTGACTGAAGTTAAGCTACAGGTACACTATAATGCAGTCCTAGGGGAAGTGCATTTATCAAGTTCATCATGGAGCAAAACCGAGTGCAGTTCGAAGATAAAGTAGTGATACAAATAGAATGAACAAGTCTCGAACTCAAAACAGTATAGCAATGCACAACTACAAAGCAACCAACATATTCAAGTTCAATAAACAGTTTCAAGTGATAAACAGTGACTCAAAGCATACTCACGTGCAGATTGTAATGGAACAGATATGGGAAAGCAAGCATATGAACTTAATACAGTTTGCTACAGAAAGATGAAGCCGTGAACATCACAAGACAGAAATTCACAAAATCAAAGTCTACAAAGTCAACTGCATTTTCCAGAAATCAAAGTGTCCAGAAAGAAGAAGTCAACCAAGTGATCGAAACCAAAGCCATAGCAATCACGAAAACGAACCAAGTCTTAAACAACATCACATTAACAAAGTTATAAATGATCGAAGCCAAAGTCGAACAAGTCAAAGCAAGGAATTCACGGAGCAACATTATCAAGGCAAACCAAGGAAAATCTCGAATCGCAAGTCCCAACTATAAAGGTTTAAATTAGATGTGAGTGACGATTTTAAAATCACTCACCTTTGATCGGTCGAGAGATAGAAGTCGAACTCGACTGAGTTGACGAAATTGCGCACGCATCCGTTGAAGCAGGCAACACAGAGGCGAATGAACGAAATCGACAGGAGCCTAAGTTCTTTTGGGAGCCGAACGAAGCTAATTGAGCATGCCCTAATTTGTAGAGGAACGAAGACGAGGACGAGGCCGTCATCTCTTCTTGTTTGCTAGAAGCCTTAGCTTCGAACAGGGGAATGAACGAACGCGAGAATTTCTTGTGGCCGCCATTATTTTCGCTCGTTTTGCCTTTTGATTTTTAGGGTTTTCAAATTAGGAATGAGAAAAAGGGGTCGGGTTTCTCTGATAATATCACAGCATTCCAGATAACTGTGGGCCAAGATTATAAGTTGAAGCCCTTCAACATTTATCCAAACACTTATAAAAAAAATTACAACTAAAAAAAAAAAGAATTTCGATTCGATCAAAATTGCTGATAGAAATTTGTTATCAATTTCAATCGTCTAGTGACGATAACAAACTTTTACAAAAAGGATTCCGACTCGATTAAAATCTACACTAGCGATTAACAATGATTTAATCGTCATTTATAAACTGACGCGAAAAACCGGGTTGTTACAGGATGAGTCTATGGAGAATGGTCGGGACAAAGCTGAAATTAAGTAGTGCTTATCATCCACAAACGGATGGACAGACAGAAGTTGTGAATAGATCCCTAGGTAATCTATTGAGATGCCTCGTGAATGACAATTTGAAGAGTTGGGATTCCAAGCTGTGTCAAGCTGAGTTTGCACACAACCATGCAGTTAATCGTAGCACTGGGTTCAGTCCATTCCAGGTCGTTTACTCAACAATGCCTAAGGGACCATTAGATTTATCTATAGTACCACAGCAGAAAGGAGTGATCAAACGAGCTAGTGATTTTGTGAATAAATTGCAAGAGTGCCACAAGGTTGTGCAGGAACGATTGCTTAAGGCGAATGAGAAATATAAGCAATCCACGGATATTAAGCGACGAAATGTTGAGTTCAAAGAAAGAGTTTTTGTATATGCAGTATTGACTAAGGATCGATTTCCTATTGGTACTTATAACAAACTGGCTACTAGAAAGATTGGCCTTTTGGAAATCGTAAAGAAGATTAATGAGAATGCTTATCGGTTAAGATTGCCAGATCATATCCATACTGCTGACGTTTTCAACGTCAAACACTTGATTCCATATCATGAGAATAAGCATGTCGAAGAAGAGGAAAGTGTGAATTCGGGGTCGAATTCTTTTCAACCAGGGGAGGATGATGCAGCGCACCATGATACGGAACAAACTCGACATAGCGAGTTATGTCGCATGCCTTGAGTCGCTCATCCTATAAGTCGCTCATCCTATAAGTCGTTCAGTTATGCCGCATCTTTATAAGTCGTTCAGTTATGCCGCCTTGTTCTCTTATGTCGCTATGCCGCATTTTTCTTATGTCGCTATGCCGCATTTCTCTTATGTCGCTATGCCGCATTTCTCTTATGTCGCTATGCCGCCTCTGCCTCACTTATGCCGCACTCTTTAAGTCGTTCGAACTATGGCATTTTTCTTATGTCGCTTAAGTCGTTCCTGAAGCTGTGCTATCTTCTTAAGTCACAAGTTCTTATGCCGACTTCTTCTGTCGCATTGTTGTTAAGTCGTATGATGTTGTAACTCGTATGATGTTAAGTCGTTTGGTGAACTTAAGTCGTATGTGTTGAGTTAAGTCGTGAGTCGCATGTGTTGAGTCGCATGTGTGTGTTGTAATTTTCTATAAATAGGGGTGTGTTGTCATTTGTAAAAAGTAGATTGATTTTGAAAATAAATTTGTGTGTGAGCTTTGGCCACCATTGTTGGAAGTTGAGTGTGATCACCTTCTTCTTTCCATCTTCGGGTTATTCATGAGCGAATCAACGAATTTGAAGCCAATTCTCGGTATCATTTACGAGTGATCAACGATCGAATTGTAGATCTTTCAACACGGTATCTTACGAGATCAACGGGTTGGAGATAGCTAGATTCCGGCATCATCACGATCAACGGAATTGAGCATTTATCGTTCTATCGGTTTATTTGACACGAAATCATCATTTCGTGAGGAAGATCCTGGATAGGTTGCAACAGTTTGGTATCAAAAACTGTTCAAGCCTAGTCAAAGCTGCGTCAAATTGACTAAGAATTAGACCGATGTCTACATCGAGATCGAACCACATAATATAACAAAGTTGGTTATTAATTGCAGTGGCAATTTCAGAATTGTAGCTGCATTTTTTAAATTATAGTAGCAATTTATAGACAATTGTAGCATCGTTTTGGATGATGTATATATTGTGTTTTACAACATAATTTTATAGTAACATTTATGAATTGTAATATCAAAGTATATTAGCATTTATTGGGATGATGGTAGGTTTTTATTATTGTAGTAACATTTTTGAATAAATATTTTTTTAATTCCATCCTCTAGTATAATTTTATGATTTTTGTGAAGTTGATATGATTTTTATTTTTAAAGGTTTATAATACTGTTTTTCATAAATTAATTTATAATGCTACTGCATGGTTAGGCAAAGATGATATCATTTTCATTTAATTTTTTGAATATTAAACGAGCTATTATTCGTAAATTATTTTATAATGCTCATTTATAGTATTTGTTTTGTATTTACTGAATAAAAATAAAAATAAACCATTAATATTTCAACTTTATCGTGCAATAGTTGATTTTAACTTGTGGTATCATTTTATGGTTGTCATATAACGATACCGTGTGGTATAATTTTTTCTTTTTACTTGCTGATATTTCTACAGTAATTGATGATTGGTGAGCAAGATGAGATGAACAACGTTGATGTGATGTGTTGAAAGATGTAGGCGGCATGACAGATGACGACATGCATTGATTATTAACTAGGGTTTCTTGTACCGTGGCGTTAGTTGGTGTTGAAAAAACTAGGGTTTCTAGTTAGTGGAAGCGGCAGATAGATGGTTGAGGCAGACGATGGACGGATGTTGGTGATAGCGTAGACAGTGGCAGCGGTAGAGGAGAGCGGCAGAAGAAGGTGTGGCGGTTATGAATACGGAAAAAAAGGAAATACACGTGTTTTGTCATTTTTACTAATTTAAAAAGTTAGGTGCCTCAAAATTAAAAAAGTTTACAAGTTTGCCTTCTAAATAAAATAGAAATGCTAACAGAACTCTTGCTTAGACAGAGCATTGCTATATTTAACCTTTCATGTTTGAAAATTAGAGTGTCCCGTGGTACAATCTTTCATTTTTACATAATTGTTTTGTAGGAACAAATAAGACGGAAGAGCAAGTACGGCGGTTGCTAGCATTTCTCCTAAATGCTCATTCATGAAGTACCCCAAAAAAGATGTCTGTGCAGCCGACTTTAATCCATTATGCTTAGGACATTACAAGTTATAATAAAGATGATGATTGATGACGATGGATCAGTTGATGATCTTACTATTTAAGCGAATAATCACGTACCATTCTGTTAGCATAATTTACCAAATACAACATTTTCAACTGCCAACGAATTTGACTTTATGAAAAGAAGGAACCATTGAGTGACTGTAAATGAAAGCCCAGTACTTTTAAGAAAGAAAGAAAGAAAGAAAACATGGTTCAGAAACTCTAGAGTAGACCACATGTTCAAGCCTTTAAATGCACGATACAGTCTGTAAATAAATTAGGCATTCAGATCTATGGCTGAACATGAAAAGTGGGTCTGGCTTGTCATTACCAAGGATAACAAAGAGATCAAAGCATCAACTGTCTAATGTCCTTTCTTAACCAATCCCACACCCCACTGTCACATGAACTTGTCTAGCCACATATTACATCTACTTCCAGCACCACAACCTTCTCCTTCATGCTAAGGTGGATTTTGATTTGATCAGATACAGCTAAACTTATAAAATCCAATATTTCTGTCTGATTTGAATTTGGATTGGTGGGAAACACCTCTTTCCACTATATGTCGCATATATGTAAAAGCCATTTATACAAATCAATCCAGCCTGTAACGTTGAATCTAGTGATTTATGGATGCTAGCAGATAAATAGGACTGTTTTGTTTGTGTCTGGCAAGTACAGCACACAAATTAAATTCATGGTCCTCCTATTTCGTTTCTTAACAAAACACAGACTCCACTCTCACGTGATATGTTTAACCGTCTAACTTATAAATAACATGCTTACACTCGGATTTTCCATCACAAAAACCAACTCAATCTCGTCGCAGTTTTATCAAATTATCTTCAATTAAAACGGCTCTAATGAAGAAGTCGAACAAACTAGTACAAGGAGCAGTCTTGAAACAAATACTAAAGAGATGTTCAAGTTTTGGCAAGAACAAAGTTGATGTGCCCAAAGGTCATTTTGTAGTGTATGTGGGTGAAAACAGAAGTAGATATGTCATTCCAATATCTTATCTTAGCAACCCATACTTCCAAATTCTATTGAGACAGGCTGAAGAGGAGTTTGGGTTTGATCATGATATGGGACTGACCATACCTTGCGAGGAGAACGTGTTCAGATCACTCCCTTCTATGGTCATTTGTTAATATGGATTCAGATTTCAGAGAATATTTAGGTTTTAAAGACAGGATGAAACTAGGAAATTAAGTGCAAACGATGACTTCTGTAGTGCTGTATTTTTTTCCATCCTTTAGCTCTGAGGCTGACTTATCCTACTTAATTAGTTTGAGTTTTCTATCCAAAACTTTGGATTTTTTGTACATTATAATGGCAATGGCATGCGATTTTTCCCACTGTACAACCATTATTAATAACCTATTGAATTCTTTTGTATATAGTTTTCATTTATCACTTGGTTTTATTCCAGCTTAATCAATTTGTGAATCCTTTGAAGAAAAATTTCATCTTATGTTTAACCATTTTTGTCTTCAAACTTTACATCGCGCTAGTGAATATTATTAGCACGCAGTGCAATTCTCACAATGGACAAGGGTCAGGCATACTAAAGCAAGTAAAGTTTTCTCTGATATCTGATACGTTTTTCAGCTACTTTGCAGTTTACATCGATTCTTTTAAACGTCAATACAATATCAATTCATTCCTTGTCTGAAAAAATAAGAAAGGCTTTATTAGTCGTATCAAATCAAAAGGGAAAGAAAAAACTAAATCCTGAAATCTTAATATATCTTAATGTCTGGCATTGTCTTATAATATGTTGATTAACTGCTATTTCCTACTAATCTAATACGCATAATTTATTTTCGGTATGGTGTAAAAATGTTTTTTTTTGGAGCTAACTACATGCCGAGACGGTGAGATGCACTGATTTTGGGTACTGCTATGTTTAAGCAGACTATATATAATATAGACTATAATAGTCTTTTAACATGGTCCATTAATGACAACAGGTGTCGATCTCGAGGTCCTATGATATAGAATATGAAAGGGAAAACTAAGGACGATCTGAATTCAAGACGTGATATAGAATATTTATGTAAACATTCCGAACTCATATAAAGCCCAATGATAGTAAAAAAAAATACGCATAGTATGCTATGATTTAGACAGCAAGCAAATAAAACTTATGTTAAAGTGGACGGAAAGACTAAGATGTCCTAATGAGATTTCTTCTAATCTCTGTAGATGAGTTGACTTCAAAAATAATCAACTGAGTGAGATGAAAAGTCATGATTGTCATCTCATGATGGAAAATTTATTACTCGTAGTTTTCAAAGAACCATCGCCCGTAAAAGTATAGAATTTTATAACAAAATTAAATTTGTTTTTTAAAGAGCTTTGTTCAACTACGCTATAAGTCGAGCGTATATGTAAACTAACAGAGAATATTTCTATACTGCTTTGCAAACTTGCGAAAATATTTTTTTTAGGATTCTTTAAATGTAATGGAGCATTACCTATTCATATTCCATCCAAAGCACTTCTTCGAGGTCCTGTGCAATTTGGATGAATATATCCATTTGAGAGGTAATATTAAATGTCCGTAATATTATTTTTAATTTTAAATTCAAATTGAATGAAGTTTGTAATAGGTACTTGAATCATCTAAATAAAAAAGTTAGACAAAAAACACGAGTTGAAGGTTTGATTTGCAATTCATATCTTGAAGAAGAAGCTTCATTCTTTTTCTTTTTTTATTTCAGTGACTATGTGAACTTATCATTTGTAAGTGTTCCTCGTAACGATGATGCCGTTGAACAACATTCTTCTCAAGCAATGTTATTTATTTTTAGACAACATGGCCGATCTGCTGGAGATTGTATGGAACTATGGTTAGACGATAGATATTACTATGTATCGCACATATAAATTCTTCTTAATTGTGCTGAAGTTGTACCATTTGTTAGGTAATATTAAATAATAATTCTCGATATATGAATTTCCAAATTCATATTTATTTCAATTATACTTACAGATTATAATGCAATATATATTATATATATTTGCAGTATTTACGAATCACAACATCCACGTAGCGATCTCAGTAAAGAATTTGCTAATTGATTTTCGAACTACGTTTACGATCCAAGAAATTTTGTCGGTGATGAAGGATTGAAACTGTTAGATTTGATACTTGGATTTCCATTGCTTAAACCCTAGATTAGAGGAAGTTGCAAAATCGAAGAACGAAGAAGAAGGGTTTTCAAATCCTAAGTAACGTTGTGGAAGGAGCTCGAAGTGAGCTTGGCCGAACCAGATTTCTTATTTGGTGATGGAGAATTCGATCGGTGATATGAAGGAGAAGTCGTTCAGTATTTGGTGAAGGAGTTTTGTTCGGTGCTGTAAATTTGGAGCGGAGTTGAAGCAGATGATTCATTCGGTAAAGTAGATGAGAAGTGGAAGTGTCGGAAGAGAAATCTTATTCGGTGTTGCTAGGTTTTGCCACTCCATATTTATGGAGCGGTGGTGTTTCGTTCGGCATTGAGGAGGACTAGACGAAATATCTCATCCGGTGGTGGTGACTTCGTTCGGCTATGAAGATGCAGTGTATTTTGCCGAACCAAAAGCCTAGAGTGGTGAAGCTAATATGCCAAACCAGATTGATACGGGCTTCGTCGAACCAGATGATGCCGAACCAAGTTAAGGCCGAACCAAATATGGTTCCATATTGGACCATGCCAGTCCAGATCTTGAGTGTTGTTTGCCGAACCAAATGCTACTGGACCTTGCTGAACCAAATGTGCTGAACCAAACCCCAGGGCTGCTATATAGCAGCTATCCCTCTTCATTTCTTCACTCTATAAATAGTGGAGCTTCTGAATAGCAATGGAAGCCATCCTAGAGAGCTGAAACTCTACAAAATTTTGGCTGTATTGTTAATTCTTCTTATGTATAGCCTTCAAAAGTGAATCAATTTTGTAACTCTAATCTTTCAGTGATTAATAAAATATCATCTCCCCAAGTGGACGTACACTGCCTCGCGGTAGTGGAACCACTATAAATACTAGTGTTATTTATTTTTCTGCATTGCATTGATCTGTGACTGTCTGTTCTGGTGTTTATCTATGTTTGTTTCGCCTCACTACAATCATGATCCAGTTATTTTCCACTGCGTTGGGTTTTTTATTCCCTTAGACTGATCATCTAAAGGGATTTTCCCTAACAGTCTGGTTTTAGAGCTGCAAAGTTGATTGAGGAGTGTTAGACGCTATGGCAGGAGATGAAGCTACTCCAGTTGTTTCAAGACCCTATACTAGAGGGATGTATATCGCGTCAGGATCACAGTTGGAAATTGAGAAATGGAATGGGGATAAAGACTTCAAAAAGTGGCAATGGATGATGAAGGCTGTTCTAATGAAGAATGAAGTCCATCCAGTAGTGTTTGCCCCTGAGGAGTTGACGGCTGACATCTCAGTCGCGGAAAGGAAGGAGATGGAGAAATGGGCGTTTACTACTTTACAATCAGTTATGGGACAGAATGTCATCTCAGAGATTAGCAGTAAGACCACTGGTAGGGGCATATGGACCAAGCTGGAAAATCTCTACTTGAAGAAATGTTTGACTAACTGTCTGATATTACTAAAGACATTTTTCACCATGCGGATGAGAGAGAGTACTTTAGTGAAGGAACATCTTAATTTCTTTGATAATCTCGTGATGAAGATGAAGACCGTTGACTTGAAGATGGATGAGGAGCAAATGACAATGATTCTTTTGTGTTCTCTTCCATAGCATTACACAGGCTTTGCTAACAGCCTTATCTTCGCTAGAGACATATTGATAGTGGAAGATGTGAAGTCAGGCCTTCTATCTGAGGGCTTAAGAGATCAGATGAAGGAGATAATTGAAGGAAATAGAGGTGGAAGTAGTAGTCACAGCCTATTTGTTGAAAGAGGTAAAGAAGATAAGAAGAATTGACACTCTAGAGGGCGTTCCAAGTCTAGAAAGCCTGGTAATGGCATTGAGGAAAGTCTAAGGTGGAAAGTTCTTTATCTACAAGAAATCTTGTCAATGGAAAAAGGATTGTCCAGATTTGATGAAGGAAGAAGACGGGTCTTCATATTTACGGTGGAGAAGTCTGTATCTGATGACGTGTTGTCTACAGCAGTGTCAGATATCTTAGACCATTGGGTGCTGGACTCGGGAGCGTCTTTTCATATGACACCTAATAAGGATTACTTCGGTTCTTTCGTTGGACAAGAGGGAAGCTATATTCTTATGGGTTATGATGCTAGTTGTAGAGCAATGGGTGAAGGTATAGTGAGGATCAGGATGTTTGACAGAGTGATACGAATTTTGACAAGTGTCCGGTATGTTCCAGGTCTTCGAAAGTCCTTAATTTCTTTAGGACAATTGGCATCTTTGGGAAACAAAGTGACTATCGAGAAGGATAGCCTGAAGGTTTCGAGAGGTGCACTAGTTCTTATAAAAGGAGATGTGTTCCAAAATCTATATTTGCTGAAAGGAACCATAGTTCTTGGAGAGTCGTGTGTTGGAGTAGACAGTTCTCGTGCTTTGGATGCCACTAAGCTTTGGCATCTCAGGTTGGGTTATATTTCAGAGAAGGGCTTAGAGTTGCTTCGGAGACGGCAGATGATCAAAGAAGGAAGCTTCGACAAGATGGACTTTTGCCAGGAGTGTGTGTTAGGCAAGCAAACTAAAGTATCTTTTGGAGTTGGACTCCATAGATCAAGGCGAGTACTTGAGTACGTGCATATAGATGTCTGGAGACCAGTTGCTACTCCTTCTCATGGAGGAGCAAAGTATTTTGTCTCTTTCATTGATGATTTTTCTCGTAAAGTATGGGTGTGTATGATGAAGGCCAAATCAAAGAGTTTTGAGAAGTTCAAAGACTGGAAAGCGCTTGTTGAGAACTAATCTGGTTCTAGGTTGAAAGTGCTGAGATTTGATAATGGCGGTGAATTTGTATCTAGGGAGTTCCTCGACTTTTGTAGACAGCATGGCATTCAGATAAATTTCACTACACCCAGTGATTCGCAATCCAATGAGGTTGTAGAAAGAATGAACATGACTTTACTGGAGAAGGATCGTTGCTTGAGATTGACGGTGGGCTTGTCTAGAGGCTTTTGGGCTGAGGCATTATCAACTGTGGTGCATATCATAAATCGAATTCCGTGCTCAGCCATAGATGGGAAGATTCTAGAGGAGAAGTGGAGAGGTAAAGCGGTATATCTTGCTTACTTCCAAATTTTTGGTTGTCCTATGTATGTTCACCATTCAGGTGATGACAAGTTGGAAGCTAGAGCATATAGGGGCATACTAATGGGATACACCGATGGTATCAAAGTGTATCGAATTTGGAACCCTATTGATCGAAAGATTGTTTATTCCAGACATGTTACTTTTGATGAGTCTGCTATGTTCAATCTGAAGGAGAAGCTACCATACCACATCAGAAGATTCTGATAAGCCTAAGGAGATGGAAGAAGTTCCCGTGTTCCAGCTAAATAGTAGGGTTGTTGTTAATGCTATCGAGGAAAGCGCAGTTGATGAAACATCACAGGATAGTCCACAGGTATCTTCTAGTAATACTGGTGATGTGCATGAATCTAGAGGAAGTTCAGTTCAAGGTGGAGCTGAAAAGAGTTTAGGCGAAGCTGTACCTACTCGGGTCAGTCGTAGGACTATTAGGCCGCCCGAAAGGTATGTTGATTGGCAGTTTGCGAACCTTAGTCTTGGTGATCAGTTTGACTATGCCCTACATGTGGTTCTTGAGGAGCCGCTTGACCTTGATGAAGCTTTGAAGTCATCTGATAGTTCGAAGTGGATGTGCACTATGGAAGAGGAGTTAGAGTCATTGAAGAAGAACGAGACTTGGGATTTGGTACCACCTCCTCAAGGAAGCCAGCCATAGGTTGCAAGTGGGTGTTCAAGGTAAAGGATGATGGGAGATACAAGGCTAGACTAGTTGCTAAAGGGTTTTCACAAAAAAAGGGATTGGAGTATGATAAGATATTCTCTCCAGTAGTGAGGCATACGTCTATCCGCATTTTGCTCGCTATCGTCGTAGCTCATGACTTGGAGCTGGAGCAACTGGACATGAAAATCGCTTTCTTGCATGGAGACTTGGATGAGATCATCTACATGAAGCAGGCAGAAGGATTTATTGTATATGGAAAGAAAACTGGGTTTGAAAATTGAAGTAGTCTTTGTATGGACTTAAGCAGTCGCATAGACAATGGTACAAGAGGTTTGATTCTTTTATGCTTTCACTTGGTTTTGATCGTAGCATCAAAAACGCTTGGGTGTACTTCAAGCATTTAAAGAATGGTAGATGGGTGTACCTACTCCTGTACGTGGATGATATGTTGATTGCTTCGAAGGATAATGCTGAAATAGTTTAAAGCGAAAGCTAAAAGAGGAATTCAAAATGAAAGACCTTGGAGAAATAAAGAAAATTTTGGGTATGGAAATCCAAAGGGATAGAAAGCTAGGACTTTTGAGCCTCACTCAAAAGGAGTACATTCGAAAGGTGCTTGCTCGGCTTAGCATGGAAGGGGCAAAGGTAATCAGCATACCCATGCCTTTGCACATACAGCTTTCTAGTAAAGGCTCTCCGATCTCGAAAAAGGACAAGGCTTATATGATGAAGGTCTCATATGCAAGTGAAGTTGGCAGCTTGATGTATGCCATGGTCTGCACTAGGCCTGACATTGCACAGGCTGTTGGATTGGTCAGTAGGTTCATGGAGAATCCAGGAAAGACGCATTGGGAAGCAATGAAGTGTATCTTCAGATACCTTAGAGGAACTCTAAAGCATGGACTTGTCTTTGGCGGCAGAGGAAGAGGTTTCAGCTTTGTTGGATTTTGTGATTCTGACTATGCCGGTGATAGAGATCGAAGGAAGTCAACCTTCGGATATGTGTTCACCATCGGTGGGACATCAATCAGTTGGAGAGCGAGGTTGCAGATGATTGTGGTCTATCCACTATAGAGGCAGAGCTCATAGTTACGGTTGAAGCAGCTAAGGAGGCTCTTTATTTGTTGTGTGATTTGGGCTTCCTATATGAAGGCATGGATGTGTAATGTGACAGTCAGAGTGCAATTCACATAGCTGAAAATCTGGCGTTCAGCTCGAGGAAGAAGCGTATTGAGGTGAGAGAGTCATTCCTTGTCTCAATGAGTGAAGAGAAGCTAGTTCGTCTTCAGAAGGTTCACACAAAGGAGAATGTAGCAAACATGTTTACCAAGTCATTGCTTGTTGCTAAGTTCGAGTATTGCTCGGACTTGATTCACTTAATGAAGTGCTAGGTGCCACGGGGTGGGGAGAGTTGAGATGGTTCATGGAGACATTTGTTTTCATGGTGAAGATTGATAGTTTCTACACGGACTAGGTACTTCGAACACTTTGTTGACGGATGGTGGCCTTGCTGGAGTTCGTTGATAGAGTGTAATGGGTGATGGCATTGCCGAAGCTCATTGGGTAAGTATCCATTGCTTGAAGCATGAAGGTGTAGATTGTCTTGGATGTCTTGTATGTAATTAGGTATCAAGGTGGAGATTGTTAGATTTGATACCTTGATTTCCATTACTGAAACCCTAGATTAGAGGAAGATGCAAAATCAAAGCATGAAGAAGAAGGGTCTTCAAACCCTAAGTAACGTCGTGGAAGGAGCTGGAAGTGAGCTTGGCCGAACCAGATTTCTTATTTGGTGAAGGAGAAGTCATTCGTTGATATAAAGGAGAAGTCGTTCGGTATTTGGTGAACGAGTTTCGTTCGGTGCTATAAATTTAGTGCAGTGTTGAAGTAGTTGATCTCATTCGGTAAAGAAGAGGAGAAGTGGAAGTGCCGGAGGAGAAATCTCGTCCGGCGTTGCTAGGTTTTACCGCTCCGTATTTATGAAGTAGTGGTGTTTCGTTCGCATTGAGGAGGACCGGACGAAATATCTCGTCCAGTGGTGGTGACTTCGTTCGGCTGTGAAGATGCAGTGTGTTTTGCCGAACCAAAAGCTTGGAGTGGTGAAGCTGATATGCCAAACCAGATTCATATGGGCTTCGCCAAACCAGATGATGCCGAACCAAGTATAGGCCGAACCAAATATTTGGTTCGGTATTAGACCATGCCGGTCCAGATCTTGATTGTTGTTTGTCGAACCAAATACTATTGGACCTTGCCGAACCGGATGTGCCGAACCAAACCCCAGGGCTACTATATAGCAGCTACCCCTCCTCATTTCTTCACTCTATAAATAGTGGAGCTTCTGGATAATAATGGCAGCCATCCTAGAGAGCTGAAACTCTGTAGAATTTGGTCAGTATTGTTAATTCTTCTTATGTATAGCCTCCAAAAGTGAATCAATCTTGTAACTCTAATCTTTTAGTGATTAATAAAATATCCTCTCCCCAAGTGCACGTACATTGCCTCGCAGTAGTGGAACCACTATAAATGCTAGTGTTATTTATTTTTCTGCATTGCATTGATCTATGACTGTCTGTTCTGGTGTTTATCTCTGTTCGTTTCATCTCACTACAATCACGATCCAGTTGTTTTCCACTGCATTGGATTTTTTATTCCCTTAGACTGATCATCTGAAGGGATTTTCCCCAATAGAAATATCTTGCGATAAGACCAAAAAAATATATCAAGACTTATCCAATATTCTTTGTCAATGGATTTAAATTCAACACCAAGAAATATGGTGATGAAAAATTAACCTATAATAGCGGTGTATTTGTCAAAGGTAGTGATGATCTAGATGAACATATAAAAGATTTTTATGGCGTCTTAACACAGGTTTTAGAATTAATATATTTTATACGACACGCAAAAAAGTTTTCTTTATTCAAATGCAATTAGTTCAGCAATGTTCCTAGTTCTAGAATCAATGTACACAAAGATTATACACTTATTGAAATAAAGCATACCTCGTATTACAATAACTATGATCCTTTCATATTAGCCAAGCAAGCATTACAAGTTTATTTCACTCTATATCCATCCTTAAATAAAGAAAAAGCAGATGGATCAGCTATTTTTTAAATAAAGGCAAGATTTATGTTTGATGAAAATAATATTTCGGACGAAGCAGCTTATCAAGCAGATCTGGAGCCAAATAATGAAATAATAATTATAGATGATCATACTAATTTAGGGCCTTTGCACGATGAATAAAATGCTTTAATAGAAGCATTTGAGAGTACAGAAGTAAATAATTTAGAGTATGAGACCGAATCTGAATTAGAAAATGACAAAGACTGAATATTAATTAATGATGATGTAACAATGTATATATGATGGATATTTGTATCGCTTGTTGTATAATTTATATTTTGAGTTTAAGTTGTTATTAATGATGATGACTATTTTGTGGGCTAAGTATTATTCTGTTTTATTAATTCTATGTATTCAGGAGACCTTGTTCCATTTTTGTAGTTTTAGTGGAAGTTTTTTGCGATTATTAATCAGACATGTTTTCTAATAATAAAATGATATGTTTTTTCATTATATGAAATGATATTTTTGTGGTAGATAATATGTCTCATAAAAGAACTTCTAGATCTCATTCTTCGGGTTCTCCTGCTACTAGCGAGGGTGCTAGTGGCTTGGCTGATTTACGTCCATGGGAAAGTATGACTCCCAAAATGTCCAGGTAAGTATCAAATTTGATTTGTTGCAACGTCATTAATATTTAATGCATGTACATTATTTATGATTTATTAAATTTCTACATTAAAATTAATATAGTATTTTTGAGCTAGAGCCTTCCGACTATATTCTGGCTATTTCTAGGAAGGTGTATATGAATCGAATGTTGGGACGTTGGCCGACATGGGATGAAATTCAACCTTAAATTAGAGATGCTATATGGCCTGACTTATTGGTAAGTATAAAATTATAATTCATTTGAAAATGACATATTTGATCTTTGAAACTTAATATACTATGTATAATTCATTTTAATTTCAATGTGTAAGCTGCATTTGTTGTAGACGAGGAAGATCAATAGTAGTTTAGGAATCACCGGAATAAGAAAATAAGGAAAAACTACAGGGAGACCCTTTAGAGTGCAAAACACAAAAATAAAAAACCATATTGAATGAGTGCTGATGTTTGGAGTAATTTTCTTGAGCACTAGCAAACTCCCACCGCGAAAGTGATTTTTTTAGTTTCGATGTTTATTATAATTTGTTTAAAATTTGTCTACTAATTGCATTAATTTAGTCAATCATATATTTAAGTAGTTACAGACGGTAAATATAACTTTGATGTTAAATTTACAGGAAGTATCTGCACGGAACTCGGCAAACAGGGTAAAAATCCAGTTAAACACCGTAGTGGATCAAAATTCTTCCATTCGGTAGTGAAAATACTCATGTTTATTCCATGCAATAAGTACAAGCTAGACGACCAGCCGTACTTTAATCTGAAAGCATTGAAAAAGCTGGAAAATCACCAATAGTCTATAACAAAGATGCAAACATACGAAAATTCTTTTGTTAAAAACGTCATATGTACCAACCCCTTCATGCCATAATGTTATTAGCTCTTCAATCAATGGCTACAAACAAACATCAATTTCTTATGTCAGATCATCAGGACCAGGGACAACAATAGTAAAAAATATATATATAGAGTTTTCATATACATCCATGGAGGTAAATTATAAGATGTAACGATAATAGGCCAAGATGAATATTTGTACTAAATTGAGAGAATGGTGAAAATCCATATGTACATAAACCAATTCTAACATTATGTCTCCTTGCAGCAAATACGACATACGACATAAGTCTTATCGAAATGTTTTCATGCTTCTCCATCATAGTGATATGTCAAAGTTTCCTCTTCCTGTGTTCTCACACTGTGTCATCTCATATGAGATGCGGTAGCAGAAGATGCATATAACCTTTGAAGTCTAGGAGTGATGCATAAATAATGTATTCTCTTATATGGAACTTCCTTTTCTATTTTTCTTAGTTGTTTATTTCCTCATTACATATTCTGCATTTTCTAAGGTTAATGTTATTTTTCCAATACAACATGCAACCTTTTATACATGTATCTATCTTTTGGTACAACAGATTGAAAGCAGACATAAGTTTATTTACTTTATAATAATTATCGCGTATTAGATTATTGGGAGGCACACTTCATTTTGCTACTTGTACAACTGCTGTAAATCCATCATTTTTAAGTTTAATTTTGATTTCAGAGTAATGTATTCGATAGTTACTAATAATGTGGTTCCTCTTTTACAATCATCCCACGACGGCCTCTTAACAGCATCCAATAAATCATAAATTCTTTTTGCTCCCACGGTCGGTTCTTCTTCGACATTTGCATCTTCATCATCAACTTGAATGGTATGGAACATTGATCGTGTTGCATCTTTTGGCATATCTTCTATTGGATGCGCCATAACATAATTGTTACTCACCTCGTCCTCTGACACTACTGGATTAGATGCAACAAGTTCTCCATGACGATCCCGCAAATAATAATCTAGAACAAAACCAACTTAACACAAATGTACTATAACCATATCTAATTTCCAATGCTTAAAATGTTTGCATTTACGACAAGGCAACGAATTTCTTCGTCGAATCCATTATTAAATTTAGCGAAGCTAATAAATTCATGCACACCATTGTAGAAATGTTTCTTCATCAAACCTTTCATACCAGTTCGCTCTTCGTACATCCATGTATGGTTGACAAAAATAATTGAACATTTTTTCTAATTTAAAAATATATGTTAGAAATTTCGACAGTACTTCACTATGATGAAGTGCACGCATAATTTTGCATCCAAGGTGTATGTTGTATTTTCTAAAATAAATTAAAGCTTTTTCAGACTAAAGGATTTAATTTGTTGTTGTTATATTTGTTAAAATAATATTTAACCATTAGTTTCAAATAGACATTATATTTATTTCTGAATTTTTAAAAATCTATTTTAGTAGAATATTGTTTCCAAAAGAAATTTATTATTTAAGACTACTTCCAAAAATCATACACACAAATTACTATTTTAAGAACTGCAAATTAAATTTTAAACCATATTTTATAATTTATTCAACTATTTAAATATTTATTAACTAAATTTTAAATTTTAAATTTTAAACCATATTTTATAATTCATTTAAATATTTTGTAAACTAAAATTTCAAGTTTGCAAAATGGCGCACTAATTAATTAATTACTAAAAATATTTAATCGTTAAAAATAACTTTGTTTTATAATTACTACTATCACTTATAATTAACACACACTAATTAATTAACATAAAATTATGTTTAAACGTAAGCTTTATATTTAACATATTCACTGTTCAATCATACATATTAACCCTAAAATTATTCCAAACTACAATAAACATTTCCATACACTAATCAACATACATACTAATCAATAATTATATACTAATTTTCGGATTTTAAATTAACCCTAATTTATAATTATAAATTAAACAATTACATCACTGATTAATATCACCAAATCGAGTAATATACCATCATCACCAACTAATACACAATAATCATCAATTTTAAATCCATAATCGCACCTGTTAGCCCTAAATTAAAAATTAAGGTTACAAATTTACCAAAATTTAGAGAAAAATGGAGATTCTGACGAGTAGCGGTGGCCTGCACGACATTGACGATTTGAAGCAGCTTCCAAGGGGTAGCGGCGGCCTAGGCAACGGTTTTTTCGTTCGCGGGAGGGTTTGGAAATGGAAAAATGAAGAAAGTCGTGTGTTCCGGTTGCTTGATACTCGACATGTCGTTGGCTAGCGACGACAAGTCAATTTTCTATTTTTTTATAAAAAAATTCTTATTCATTTTACATTTTAAAAATATTTAAAAATACTAATTTAATTCCTAAAAAATAAACAATATATGTTAGTACAACCATTCAACCTAGCGGTTTCTTGTGATCAGTTAAATTACTATATTCGATGATCTATTATTGTGTAATTCGAATATTTATCGTTACTGAAAATCTAACTCGCACGACCAATCTACGACTTTTAATCGGTCCATTAACCAGCTTCAAAAAAATTAATTATGTGTAACATTTTTACAAACTAAAATATTTTTAAATCGTTTTGTAACTAGTTATGAATTTTTAAATGTATTTAGTATGATAAATATATATAAAATAAAACATTCGGCAAAAAAAATAAATTTATTGGAACTTATGTCGATCTAAAGTGCTTCGGACCTATTTCCAAAATATGATTAAAAAATAAACAACTTTAGGATGTCGATTTTGAATTTTAAATTTATAACTATTCGTCGACATTCAAACTAAAATCCTTTCATCTGAAGGCCAAATGATCTTCAAAGGAGACTAAATCCGAATCGCTAATACGTTGTAATGTGTTAATCCAATCCGTACGGTTGGATTCATTAAAAAATGGCCGGAAAAAAATTAAGCTTGAAACGGGTCATTTTGCCGGGAGTTATATAACCCAAAAATGTTGAGAAGTATTTACATCAACCCAAAACCAATTTAACACTAACGAGCAGCATCATAACTTTATAATTGACTATGAATCAGATTGATATCTACATCAAGACCAAACCACATAATATAATGAAGTCGATGATGCCTCGACAAAGATTTTCATGGCAAGAAATCAATTTAATAATAGGCAATCGAGCAAATTGCCATGTTCGCGTCGCGATTATACCATATTTGACAATTATACTACAATAAAGGGTCAGATGCCCTAACATTAGATTTAGAGGGATGAGGAGCTTAAACAAGTGCCTTTTATATTGGGAGAGGGAAGAACCATATCTAGTAGAGTAAGAGACGATGAACTTTAGGGTTTAAATGAAGAGAATAGAAGTCGCCATGGAAATGAAAGAAGAAGGAAAAGTCGGAAAATGGATGAAGAATGAAATCCTAGTTTTAATTTTCTTTGTTTATTGGAATTGTAAATCAGGTGTGTAAGTATAACACATTACCCGATCAATATAGGTCGGTTTGGGCCACTGTTTTAATCCATTGTCAAAAAAACTTACCAACTCCTGATTTAATTGACAATAATGACAAAATTAAATTTAGTCTGAAAGAAAAACCGAAAATTTGAGACCCATTTTAGTCTTAATGACAAATTTTAAAATATAGCCTGAAGGATGCTGAATGTTATATTAAACTAGCAATAGATAAAACAAAATGCTATATTAAACTGACATTAGATATAATAGAATGTTGTATTAAACTAGTATCAGATAAAAGAATGTTAAATTCAATTAATATCAGATGAATTACACTAGATGAACTAAAATAACATTCATTTTCACAGCTAAAGAAACGTCAAATTAGTGCATCATTACACATATATAATGTTAAGTTCATATAACATTCGCCTTTATAGTTCATATAACCTCTGTTTTATATGATGTTATATTAATACAATATTTAGTATCTTTCAAACTAAATTTTAAACATGTGTCCTTTATGCAAAACTGTCGCTGAAGTTTTTCTTATCCTATTTTGTTGTATATCTAAATGTCAACAAACAAATGTTGATTAGTCCTAGGTGTACGACCTCAAATCGAAATACCAGTAATTCATGTAATACAATTGTCAGAAATGATATCAGTAACTATAGTCTATATTGACAACTGGTTGACTCAGTTAACTTATAATTTAGACTATTATTAGATTAAAGATCACGAGCTCGATCCCTGAGATCGACACCTATTGTCATTAATGGACCATGTTAAAAAACTATTATATATAGTCTGCTTAAACATAGCAGTACCCAAAACCTGTGCATCTCACCTTCTCGGCATGTAGTTAGCTCCACAAAAAACATTTTTACACCATACTGAAAATATATTATGCGTAATAATTTAGTAGGAAATAACAGTTAATCAACATATTATAAGATAGTGCCAGAAATTAAGATATATGAAAATTTCAGGATTTAGTTTTTCCTTTCCCTTTGATTTGATACGACTAATAAAATCCTTTCCTATTTTTTTAGATAAGGCATGAATTGATAATGTATTGACGTTTAAATGAATCGATGTAAATTGTAAAGTAGCTGAAAAATGTATCAGATATCAGAGAGTTTTCTTGCTTTAGTATGCATGACCAATTAATCTATGTGACTTTTAGTCGGTCTATTAAGCAACTTTGATAAAGTTGATTATGTGTAACATTTTTACGGATTAAAATAATTTTTAAATCATGGGTAATTATTATGAATTTTTAACTGTATTTAGTAGGATAAAATTATATAAAATAAAATATCCGACAGAAAAATAAATTTAGTGGGACTTATGTCGATCTAAAGTGCTTCGGACCTATTTCCACAAGATGATTAAAAAATAAACAACTTTAGGGTGTCGATCTTGATTTTAAATTTATACCCATTTGTCGACATTCAGACTAAAAACCCTTCATCTGAAGACTTGATGACCTTTCAAACAAGACTAAATCTGAACCTTTGATTCGTTGTAATATGTTAATCCAATCCGTACGGTTGGATTCATTAAAAAATGGCCGAAAAACAAATAAACTCGAAACGGGTCATTTTGCGGGAGCTGTATAACCCAAAAATGTTAAGAAGCATTTCTATTAACCCAAAACCAATTTAACACTAATGAGCAACATCATAACTTTATAATTGTGATGTAGTGCACCATGATACGGAACAAACTCGACATAGCGAGTTATGTCGCCTGCCTTGAGTCGCTCATCCTATAAGTCGCTCATCCTATAAGTCGTTCAGTTATGCCGCATCTTTATAAGTCGTTCAGTTATGCCGCCTTGTTCTCTTATGTCGCTATGCCGCATTTTTCTTATGTCGCTATGCCGCATTTCTCTTATGTCGCTATGCCGCATTTCTCTTATGTCGCTATGCCGCCTCTGCCTCACTTATGCCGCACTCTTTAAGTCGTTCGAACTATGGCATTTTTCTTATGTCGCTTAAGTCGTTCCTGAAGCTGTGCTATCTTCTTAAGTCACAAGTTCTTATGCCGACTTCTTATGTCGCATTGTTGTTAAGTCGTATAATGTTGTAACTCGTATGATGTTAAGTTGTTTGGTGAACTTAAGTCGTATGTGTTGAGTTAAGTCGTGAGTCGCATGTGTTGATTCACATGTGTGTGTTGTAATTTCCTATAAATAGGGGTGTGTTGTCATTTGTAAAAAGTAGATTGATTTTGAAAATAAATTTGTGTGTGAGCTTTGGCCACCATTGTTGGAAGTTGAGTGTGATCTCCTTCTTCTTTCCATCTTCGGGTTATTCGTGAGCGAATCAACGAATTTGAAGCCAATTCTCGGTATCACTTATGAGTGATCAACGATCGAATTGTAGATCTTTCAACACGGTATCTTGCGAGACCAACGGGTTGGAGATAGCTAGATTCCGGCATAATCACGATCAATGGAATTGAGCATTTATCGTTCTATCGGTTTATTTAACACGAAATCATCATTTCGTGAGGAAGATCCTGGATAGGTTGCGACAGTTTGGTATCAAAAACTGTTCGAGCCTAGTCAAAGCTGCGTCAATTGGTATCAGAGCCAAATCAGAGACGAAAACAAGATTGTTTTAATGATCATGCCTCCAAGACGTGCTAATCGCCATCAAAATGTTGAAGATTTGTATAGAAGACAAGAAGCAGAGCAGATGGAGCAGCGTATCAATGAAAAGTTCAATGAGGGTATTGAAAAATTGGAGAAATTGATGATCGACATGAATCAAAATCAAAGGAGAACATCACCAGTTTCGAACCAGGGTGGAAACAGAGTTTCGCCATCGGTTTCGGAAGAAAGGAGGATGTCACCCCAGTCTTACCGAAATGAAGAGGGAAGAACTCAACGTGGTTTCGAAAATGAACCATATTGTGATGCTGAAAGACAGGGTAGAAGGAACATGCGTGGTCGTATGGATGTAGATGGTCTGGATCGATATCGAAATACATCTGATTTTGAGGAAGATGGTGATGGAGGTAGTAGTCATTATCGAAATCAAGGCCAAGTGTGAAATCAATATCGAGATTCAGAAAATGATCGTAAATGGGAGTCAGGTATGAGGATGGAAATTCAATTAAGTCACAACTTATTACCCAAAACTTTCTTTTCAAATGGTTTAACAAATTACCATTTTCAAATCTTTAAACAAAAAGATTCAACCTTTACGGTTTAAACAGTTTCCATATTTTAATCTTTTAAACAAAAGATTCATTCACAGATTTTCCAAATTAATTTCCATTTCAATTTGATTAACTCGTTAAATCTTTAAAACAAGATTTAACTTATAGCTTTTAAAACAATCCCATTTCAAATGATTTAAATCAATCATTATTTTAAATTTGTTAAAGATAACAGATTCAAATCATAGCTTTTCAAAACAATTCATTCATAACTTGGAAAACCATTTTCCAATTCAATATTGAAATTCCTTTAATTAAATTGTAATTTCATTTCTTATCTGAAAGCTTTTATCTTTTGAAAACAAATAGTTTCATTTCAGAAAATCTGATTCATTCATACGAGTGGAAATCCTTGGGTTAAATCCAAATTCTCAAAATTATACTTTTAAATGGTTTAAATTCAGATAAACACATTTATAACATTTTCAATCTCTAGTTTCAAATCATAGGATTCAACTTTAAACTTGAATTCAAATTTAAATCAAATTATTTAAATTTTCAAAACTCGATTAAGTTATTCAAAACAACTTTTATCTTTGAAATTCCATTTCAAAAGTTTTTCACTTTAAACCCGAATTTCTAATTTCAAAATCAATTGAAATTAAAATTTCAATTTCAAAAACATCAAATTTAAATTATCTGTGACTTAACTGATTTCCACGTGAAATCCATATTTGTGTGTGTAAAAGTGTAGTCCGGAGTTTCACACAATAGTGCAACACAATGAATCATCACATATCAGAATATAGAAATATAATTCGATAAGCGGTATAAACTATAACGCTCATCTTTATTCACAGATCACAGATATATAAAGGTCACAGATAAGTAAATTACATCACAAAAAATTTATCACAGATCACAACATAAATCAGGGTGTATAACAAAGCATCATATATTAGGGATATCAAACAAATTCAATCATCCAATAAAATTCAAACATTCATAGGTAAGGTCAGTTAATTGTCTGATTATAATTAATTTATACCAGGTTAATTACTTATGAATAAACTATAAATCTTGGTTAATTAATCATAAATTAATTACAAACCATTTTAATTAATTAACCCTTAATCAATTAATTATCCACAAATTAATTACCTTAATTAATAAATCATATTAATTGATTATCCTTAATTAATTGTCCTTAATTATTTACCATTTAATTAATTATTCTCAATTAATTACTTAAGATTTTAATCAGTTAAAAGATAAACCATTTATCTTTATTATTTTGATTATCCTTTAATCCTCATTTAATAACCTTTGGAAATAAACATCATTAACACATTAATTAACTTAATACCTTTAAGTTTGATTAATGATTAGAAAAACATTTCTTTTCTCAATTATTCACTTAATTACAATAATTAAGTTTATTTAAATAAACTTCAAAACAAAGGTTATATATTTGAAAATCAATTTATTTTAGTTAACAAAAATTTGATGTTAATCAACTAAATTTTTTAATTTAAATTAAATTATTTAAAGTATTCATTTGATTTTTAAGTAACCGCTTGGTTTATTAAAATGTGTTTAAATCCAATATAGTGCTTAATAAATCTAAAATCTGTTAATAGCAAAACTTAAATTTATTTGGGCCAAACCCATATTTAAAGAAACCCGAGCAAATCAGGACATTTCTCGAGTCCAACTCGAGTTCCTTCTGTGCTTTCCCTTTCTCCCTCTCGAAAAACCTGAGAACTATTTGGAGCAAAATACCATCTTCCCCAAATACCATAAACAATACTGACTCAACGTGAACCGGTGCACGTGCACAGTCGCATGGCTACGCTTCGACCTCCGAGATCGCCGTCGATAAGTCGCTGACATCCCACCACTTCAACTCCGACCACCCAAACATACAAACTCACCGCGAATCGAAATTGGGTATTACTGCCGAACCCAAACCCAAACGTCCCTGCACAATCTCCCTTCGACCACCAAGCTCCGGTCACCAGGGGTCGCGCGGTGCTGACCATCTCTTTCTAAGCCGATACGCTACCTCCAGCCAAATTTTCGAAGCACTCGATCCAACAGTGCTTATGAACAAAACAAAAATCTAACCCATACAAAAACTAGGGTTAAAATCAATTTCCGGTCATCGCCGTTGCCACCGTTGATTATTCACCACCGCACCATTTTCCCAAGCTCCACCCATCACTCCTCCATCTCCAGACCGAGACACGACATCACCAGAGAACTAGATCGTCCACGGCAACCCAATATGTTTAAAACGGTGAAGTTAAAACTGCTCTTCACTCCCTTGCTTAAAAATTCTAAAACTTGTTTTAAAAATCCTAATTTTGTATGTAGTTTAGATTTATACCCCTGAATCTTTAAAACAAGAAGTTTGATTTTTAAACTTATTGAAGTTGAGCTGTGTTCTTTGGTTTCCAGAGTCACTTACAAGATAATTCAACTTAAATAAATTTTTAATGCTTGGATTATAGTTAAACAATCAACTATTGTTTACATCTTACCTTCAAACAAATGATAGATTAAGTGGTGATGGTTGTTTTACCCTCCTACTCAAAAGGAACAACAACAGATAACAGAGAATTAAGAAGAGAATAGATACCCAGAGCTTTGCACAATCATTTATACCAAAATACACATTGTCACAGAGAAAAGACAAGCTCTAAATTAACTTAAGTCATATCTTTAAATAGGATGTTACTCACCGTTTTTGGGAAGAGCAGAGAGATTGATTTCTTAAAATCTGAATAGCTTTGAAGCTTTGCATCCCTTGTTGTTTTATTTCACAAATATAATTCAAAAATCGAATTAATTATCAAATTAAATATCTATAAAATTCGAGGTCGTTACACGAACCCTGTACGGTTTTAGTTGTATTACCTGCTATGGAATGTGGCGGTAACCTGCTATTGAACGTAGTAGCTATAGTAGGCATACAATAATGGTTGTATGCCGGCTAAGATTAATATTATATTTTCGAAATGGTTTTCGACACTATGCACTAATGATAATAATATCGAGTGATTTTGTGTAGGAAGCATGTTTGACTATCATAAGGAGAAATCTCCTCCAATTCTGCGATTGCATTGTGTGTGTGGCAGGAGGCCTTATGGTAGTTTCATTTTCGAAAAGCATTGCGGATTTCAATGTTAAACTTCTTTTGTGTTTGTTTAAAGATAAACTGTTTTTGTTGCTCACACCAGTCCCATGACTGATCCGGAGTTTATTGTTCCCTTCCTAAACTTTGGTGCCCACTATTTTCCACACGGGCAGTCTAGAGTTGGGTTTTTCAAATATTCAGGTTGAGTAGATTATCTGGAGCTAGTTAGTCCTTGGACGACTGACCTTGCTTTCCGCTAGCTATGGATTGGAGCATTCTATTGGAGATATTCTATCCACTGCTAGTGTTATCTATTTCTTTCCGCTGCTATTTCTTGTATCATATCTCTGATGTATATTGATATCTGTTGTATCATGTTGTATCATATTTTGTATCTGTCATTGTATCAATGTTATGTAATTGATATATTCTTTTTCCGCTGTGTTATTTACTTAATGGTGTTATAAGCTCCAGAGAACCAGATTCGGCGTTTGAATCTACGGCATTTTGAGTACAAGCGAAGTACGGATGCTGATTTTCGAAGGTCGACTTTTGGGTCTTCACATTTGGTATCAGAGCTAAGGGTGAACTTTAGCTCAGGAGTATAACACATTAAGTAGCTCATTAGAGATAGGGTGAAGTATACCCTAGAATGAGTATTCCTCAGATATCCGTTCGAATGTCTCAGTAAATTCTCTTACTATTCACTGATAGTGAGTATGAGTGCAAGAAGAGGATGAGATAGGGGACAGGGGAATATGACTATAAATGGTCAATGCTCTGTAACAACGAGGAAGCAATCTTTTCTCTATCAATCTCTTTTGTTTGTCATCTTTTCTCAATTCTTCGATAGTTTCTGGTAGATCCAGGAAGAAGATTCGATATATTAATATGGGACATAAACTCCGGATGGACCAAAATTGTTTGTTTGGATGAATTGGTTGCTTTGATTGCTATGGTTGATAGGTATACTTTAGTTTTAAACTGAAAGTTTTGAAATTGTATCCACATATCTATCTATTCTTTGGGTCTCGATATGTTCTACGAGTGGTTAGTTATCCCTTCGAACTAACCGATGCCATTGTATATTTCGTAGATCTGGATAACCCGAGTATCTTGTGAAGTGTTAAACAGATTCATTCTTGTATCTGTTATCGATATTTTGATTTGGTAAGCCAAATGCAGAATAGACGTTCAGTTTGATTTGATGAAATATTCTTCATCTATCTTTGTGTCTCCGTGGCAAATTTCGAGGACGAAATTCTTTTAAGGGGGGAAGTCTGTAACGACCCCAAATTTTCTATATATTTAAATTAATAATTAATTGTATTTTTGAATAAAAATAGTAAAATAAATTGATAATAAATATTTAAACTAAAAAGATTAAAGAAAAATAAAAAAATACACTCAAACATGGAAATAAAATATTTAAGTTAGAAATATAAATAAAATTTATACAATATAAAATTATAAAATTGTATAGCAAAACACATTTGATAAATGCCAACAACACATTAATGTGTTCATATGACAACGTAATAAGACAAGATAAAACAAATATACATAGCTATGTATATACACTTACAAATGAAACCAAACAAAGCAAAAAGAAATATACATTCAAAATATAAATACAAGATTAATAAACAAATCTGTAAGCCACTAGCATCTTCTCAACCGAAGTCAATACAAACATATATTCATGTACAAGCCTCATAAATGCAGATACCAAAACAAAGCTATCAGCCTACAAAACTTAGAAAATCTCTGATCAAAGATTTATAAACAGTTTCTGGTACAAATATATAACACCACAACAATATCATACCAGCCACGAAAAAGAATCTCTGACCTTGTATGGTACATGGCAATTTAATGCTAGCACACTTAAGTAAACATCTCAGCCCCAAACGAAAATATCATCTGCCTATAGTACAAATATTTGTACTAGAAAAGAAAAAAAATACATTACCCTGTGCAAAAGCATATCACAACCCACTTTCATATATCTCAGTTCGATCATTTCAGCTGAGTAAAGTCTAAAATAATAATAAAAGCATAGATTTCAAAGAGCAAGAAACCAGACTACGCTGTTATAAAATTTTCTCAAACTTCATTTATTCGATCCTCAAACCCAGAGAAAAAAGGGGAAAAAAAGAAAAAAAATCTAAATAGAAAAAGAAACCAGAAAGACAAAACTAATCTCTTCATCCTGTCTCAAATCTGGAAATCATCCTAGGGATTTAACTTAAAAGCATCAAACAAAGATCAGGATCCTATGTAGATTTAAATCAAAAACAAGTTTCCAGAATTTCAAATTTTTGGTTTGCCCTCTGTTCTTTGGTTCCCTGTTCATATATCTCAGGTGAGCAAACTCTTAAACCTATATATCTTAATCTCTGAAGTATGATATGAGGTGTTCTTGAATGATTGAGTGAATTTGGTTTGCATGTTTATAGATGTGCAGATATAAAATTATGCATGCCTGAATTCATATGTATATCTCTGTTCTTGTATTCACAGGCTAGAAATAAAAGTAAAAATCAAAACCTCTTAAATCATTCACCTATGAACTTAGATGTATAAATGAAAAATGTTTGAATTAAACAAGATAGTTGTTTTAAAATGTTTAAAAGTATAATTATCAAGAATTTAAACTGGGAAGAAGGAAGAGTAGTGAAACTTTTGAAAAATAGAAAAAAACAAGCGTATTGATTTTATAATTTGAGTTCATAATCAAGCTCGAATTTGAAAATGATGATTTTAGAGAATCATTTCAAGATTTTTCGATTAGTAAATCATGAGAAATCATGAGATGATCGAGATTTGCATTTTCGTCAATCTCTGATAATCAACGATGAATTATAGATTGTAATTAATGGTGAAGGTGGTTCGGGCACCGATGGTCATCAGAAAAATAACCGGAGAATTTATCATTCGCCGTGGCGAACGTTTGGCGAGGTAGTAGGGTTTCGACATTAATATGGGTGGTCTTTGATTTCGAGGTTGTTGCATAGTCGATCGATCACCGGAGTGAATCGCGAGTGTGGAAACTAGTTCGTTGAGGTCAGGCGAAGCTCTGACCTGAATTTCGAGGCCTCTGGTGGCCTGAGGCGATAGTACGAGGCGTTTGTTGACGATCGTGTTCGTTCCAGTTTGGGTTCGATAGCAAGATTTCGAGTTCGTCAGTGATTAGGAGTTCTGGGTGGTCGGGACGAATGAAGGGGAGATCAGCGACTTGTACGGGGTATTGCCGGAGGTAGGATCGTCGTTGACGATCTGTGCACGTGCACACGTTGAAGTTCGTGCATCAGGAAATATTATGGGAAAAGGAAGAAGGGGGCTCGGGGTCGAGTGCATGAGAACGAGTGTTTGACTCGAAGGAATTGAGGAAGGTGGGAAACTCGAGTGTTTACTCTAGTAAACTGGGAATATTTCTCGGGTTTGGAAGTGGAAAGCTCGGGTTTTCTCTTGTTATGATATCCAGTTTAAAATAAAGCAAAATAACAAGTTTAAATGAAAACATAAGTTGGTTAACAAGTTTTTAATAAATTTTAAAGTCATATGGTTTGAAATTTAATTTGTTTTGATTTGAAAATTTTATATTAGGTTAAGTAATTGAATGAATATGGAATTGTTTTCAAATTAAAATGATTTAATTAAGTGATTAATTAAGATAATGATTATCTTAAAGTTGATTAAGGTTTTGATGATTAATGATTTAATTAATAAAGTGATTAAAAGATTAATTACTTAATATAAAAAAAAGGTTTATTAATTTAACGAGATTAATTAATTAAAGATAATTACTTAATTAAAAGTAATTAATTTATGATCAAAGTGATTAATTACAGCCTAATTAATTTATAGGGTTAATTAATTAAAGAGATTAATTTGAGGGTAAGTAATTAATTAAGATTAATTAATTAAGGAAAGTAATTAAAGTTAATTAATTAAGGACAATTAAATCAGATAATTAAATTGGTCTTACTTATGGATGTTTGGATTCTATTGGATGTTAATTGTTTGATATCCCTGATTTGTGATGCTTTGTGATATACCCTGATTTATGTTGTGCTGAGCTATGATTTCTATTTCTGTGATATATTACTATGTGAATATGAAACCCTTGACCCGTAAAACGGCACTTGAATTTCGATGCGACAGGGAGTCAGATTCCAGTTGGTTATCCGAAACCCACATCGAATTGTAATAGTGAATCTTTGTGACCGATAAATTTATTTTATCTATGAATCTGTGAATGAAGATAAGCGTTATCGATTATACCGCTTATCGATATATCTGTGATGATTGATGTTGCACTATTGTGTGTGAAACCCCTGGACTACACCATACACACACAAATATGGATTTCACGAGGAAATCGGTTAAGTCACAGATGATTTAAATTTAATGTTTTTGAAATTGAAATTTTAATTTCAATTGATTTTGAAATTGGAAATTTGGGTTTAAAGTGAAAAGCTTTTGAAATGGGATTTCAAAGATAAAAGTTATTTTGAATAACTTAATCGAGTTTTGAAAATTTAAATAATTTGATTTAAATTTGAATTCAAGTTTGAAATTGAATTCTATGATTTGAAACTAGGGATTAAAGATGTTGTATAAGTTATATATGGGTTAAACCATTTTAAAGTATTGATTTGGGAATTTGAATTTAATTCAAGGGTTTTAACTCGTGTAAATATAACTGGATTTTTCTGAAAACGAAACTATTTGTTTTCAAATAGTAAAAGCTTTCACAAAAGTAATGAATTTCCAAATTGTGTTGAATGGTTTCAAGTTTGAAATAGAATTGAAATGTTTTGAAAACTATGAAATGAGTCTTTGATTTCAAAGACCGGATGAGTTAATCTAACTTGAAATGGAATTGTTTTGCAAGGCTATGAATGAATCTTTGGAAACTAGTTTTGAAAGCTATAAGTTAAATCTTGACTTAAAGATTTAACGAGTTAATTCAAGTGAAATGGAAATTGTTTTGAAATCCATGAATGAATCTTTGTGAATGGGGTTAACTTTGTGAATTGAATCTTTTTGTTTAAAAGATTAAAAGTGTGGAAATTGTTTAAACCAGTGAAGGTTTTTGAAATGAATCTTTTTGTTTAAAAGATTGGAAATGGTAATTTGTTTTACCATTCGAATGAAAAGTTTTGGGCTTTAAGCTATGATTTAACTGAGACCCCAGTATCCATATGATTTTTAATTGCGCTCGTTATTCGGTTTAGCCGGGAGAGGGCCTTTGTGTCATATATCCCATTCCGAATAGTGATACGACGATATGGATAACATTTGAAGACCGGTGGTGAAGACCAGGTATTTGCGAGAGCGATAGGATGACCTATCGATTGTCTCTGCACCGAGTAACGCCCGGTATAGAGATTTCCTAAGTGATGGGAAGTCCGATTGGGATTGTGAATACCCGGATTGCAAGGGCTTCTTTGGAAGTGCCTTCGGTTCTGTTCGAAACCGGAACAGACTTGTATGGATGTGTGTCTGACATTACACTTTGAGATGTAAAGCTGGTTTCTATCAAATACATTTCTGTTGGTGGCGGAGAATTTATTCTCTTAGCTTAACACCCTTCTCTGAGACGTACGAGCTTAGAGGTTATGTAGTTGATGGTTACTAGTGATACATTCCCAATTTGGTAATGTGGCATACGAAGTGCTGCTGATCATTTGTTGATCGAAGCGTTGCTTTGTGAAAAAGCGTGGCTTTGTGAAAAAGCGTGGCTTTGTGGACGAGACTTCGTCGAGCCTCACAACCCAGTAATGGTCGTAACAGGAATGTTGCGGCAAAGGTTTGTAGGGGTAGCGCCCCTAGGGTATGTCATTTCCTTCTGGATAAAAGGTGATATCATGGTATGGAGCCCAGATATCTTACCTATGTTGATTATACTTTGTGGCTGTTGCTTTGCGATTGAGGATCCTTGGATAAAGGTTGGTTACGACCGGGGGATGACATACTTGTGTGTTAGTTGCATAGTTACAGCTGTGCAGCGTGAGGTAGCGTCAGTGCGTTAGTTACCTAGTTACAGCTGTACAGCGTGAGGTAGCGTCAGCCTTTTGTTTGCAGAGATCCGGTTAGGATCCGGGGCGTCTTTCCAGAGGCGTTTCTATTTCGGTAAGGAAGTTCCTTTGCCTGATCATTTGTTGGAAATCCAAAGAAACAATACGAACCCTGTACGGTTTTAGTTGTATTACCTGCTATGGAATGTGGCGGTAACCTGCTATTGAACGTAGTAGCTATAGTAGGCATACAATAATGGTTGTATGCCGGCTAAGATTAATATTATATTTTCGAAATGGTTTTCGACACTATGCACTAATGATAATAATATCGAGCGATTTTGCGTAGTAAGCATGTTTGACTATCATAAGGAGAAATCTCCTCCAATTCTGCGATTGCATTGTGTGTGTGGCGGGAGGCCTTATGGTAGTTTCATTTTCGAAAAGCATTGCGGATTTCAATGTTAAACTTCTTTTGTGTTTGTTTAAAGATAAACTGTTTTTGTTGCTCAGTCCCATGACTGATCCGGAGTTTATTGTTCCCTTCCTAAACTCTGGGTGCCCATTATTTTCCACACGGGCAGTCTAGAGTTGGGTTTTTCAGATATTCAGGTTGAGTAGATTATCTGGAGCTAGTCAGTCCTTGGACGACTGACCTTGCTTTCCGCTAGCTATGGATTGGAGCATTCTATTGGAGATATTCTATCCACTGTTGGTGTTATCTATTTCTTTCCGCTGCTATTTCTTGTATCATATCTTTGATGTATATTGATATCTGTTGTATCATGTTGTATCAGATTTTGTATCTGTCATTGTATCAATGTTATGTAATTGATACATTCTATTTCCGCTGTGTTATTTACTTAATGGTGTTATAAGCTCCGGAGAACCAGATTCGGCATTTGAATCTACGGCATTTTGAGTACAAGCGAAGTACGGATGCTGATTTTCGAAGGTCGACTTTTGGGTCTTCACATTACGATCACACGACAACTTCGAATGCTACGGAAATTGAAATCCGATAATAATACACTATTATGGATCCAATGGAACTGGTTTCGCTTGTAACAACCCTAGATTTTTAATTTATTTAAATTGATAATTAAATGAATTTTTGAATAAAAATTTGTTAAATTAATTATATATGGAAGCGAGTTTCCCCGAATTAAAATAAATTCTATATTATGAAATAAATAAATTCTATAGCTCATACAATATAAAGTAAATCTTAATATTAATAAATCAATACAAAAATAATAAAAGAAAAATAAAATAAAAATAGAAGTTCACTCTTATTCTTAAGTAATAAAATAAACAAAAAGAAATACAAACACTAATATATACATTCAAGTATAAACAAATGAAGCTTGTAAAAGAAGCACATCAAGACAAGTGTTGGAATTATGTATAAAATAAATTCTATAGCTCAGGTCTTTGGGTGTTGTCAACCTGTCTTTGAAATTTAGAATGGAAACCATATCCAGATTTTTTTAAACAAAAGAAAATGCTTCTGTAATTTTAGAAAATGAAATTTAGTTGAAAGAATGTTGGAAATAAAATTAAAAAGTTTCAAAGGTATATTAATTAAGTTTCAAATCAAGCTTTATTACCAACGGTCGAATTAAGTAAACACTTAACAAAGTTTTGGGATCTAATTAATATTTTAATCAAGTAATTAATATAAAACAAGTGTTGGAATTTAATTAACATCAAAATTCTCAAATTTGTAATAAATTGATTTCAAAGTTTAAAAGAGATTTCTTTGAAAATGTAAATTAGTGAATAATCAATATTAATTGATTGTTTTCTGAAAATAATTAAGAATAATTACTTTTTAATTGTAATCAGTAATGAATTAAGTAATGAATGCTTAATAGTTAATTAATTAAGTAATCTAATTAATAATTAATAATTGATTAACTAAGTAATTAAGTCATAAATGAATGGATAATTAAGTTTTATTAAGGTTATTAATTAATGATTGAGGGTAATCAATTAGAAAATTAAAGTTAAATAAGTTGATTAAAGAAGTAATTAACTAAATAGTGTGAAATAAAATCAATAAAGTTAATTAATCAAGTAATTGAGGATTAATTAAGTAACAGTTAACACTTAATTAATTAACTAATTAAAGGTAGTTAATTTGAGAATAATTAAATAATTAAAAGTTAATTATTTAATAATTAAAGATTGATTAATTTAATTAATAAATGATTAAAGGACAATTAATCAAATGATTTGAAATTTATTTAATGTTAATGGACCATGATTGATGACTTATCTGATTTAAATTAATCAGATAATTAATTGAGCTCACTTATGGATGTTTGGATTCTATTGATTGTCGAATTGTTTGATATCCCTGATATAGGATGCTTTGTGATACACCCTGATTTGTATTGTGATCTGTGATAAATTATTTGTGATGTAATTTATTATCTGTGATTTTTGTATATCTGTGATATGTGCATGAACGATAAGTGTTATAGTTTATATCGCTTATCAACTATATCCTGTATTTTGATCTGTGATGATTCATCGTGTTGCACTATTGTGTTAAACCCCTGGACTACACTTTTACACACACAAATATGGATTTCACGTGGAAATTGGTTAAGTCACAGATGATTTAAATTTGAAGTTTTTGAAATTGAAATTTTGATTTCAATTGATTTTGAGATTGGGAATTTGGGTTTAAAGTGAAAAGCTTTTGAAATGGAATTTCAAAGATAAGTCTTATTTTCGAATAACTTAATTAAGTTTTGAAATTTAAATAATTCAATTTGAATTTGAATTCAATATTTGGAATTGAATTCAATGGTTGGAATTTTGATTAAAGATATTATAAATGTGTTTTATATGAATTTAAACCACTTTTGAAATATTGGTTAGAGAATTTTATTTAACCCAAGAAACTTAACTCGTATAAATGAATCAGATTTCCAAAATGAAAACTGTTTGTTTTAAAAGAATAAAAGCTTTCAGAAAAGAAAAGAAATTCCAGTTTAATTAAAGGAATTTCAAGATTGAATTGAAAAATGGTTTTCCAAGTTATGAATGAATTCTTTTTTGAAAGCTATGAATTTAATCTGTTATTTTTAACAGATTTAAAATGATGATTTGTTTAACCCATTCGAAATGAAATTGTTTTGAAAGCTATAAGTTAAATCTTTGATTTAAAGATTTAACAAGTTAATCCAATTGAAATGGAAATTAATTTGGAAAATCTGTGAATGAATCTTTTATTTAAAAGATTAAAGTGTGGAAATTATTTAAACCGTTGAAGGTTGTTAAAATGAATCTTTTTGTTTAAAGATTTGAAAATGTTAATTTGTTAAACCATTTGAAAAGGAAGTTTGAGTTTAAGTTGTGACTTAATTGAAATCCCAATATCCATATGTTTTTAAATATTACGCTCACTATTCGGTTTAGCCTGGAGAGGACCTTTGTGTCACATAACCCATTCCGAATAATGATACGTCGTATATGGATCGCATTTGCTATATTACAGCATGATAGGGGGTTCTCGCTTTGCAGTTTGGTGGCGAACAGGAGACTCTTACCCCTACATGTCCCTGAGAGGGATGGGTTGGTTAGGCGAAGGCCATGACAGTCGAGAGGCTGGCCGTAAAAGTAAATGCGAGGTGCCAATGTAAGCCACGGTGGGACTGGGATGGTTGCAAATCCTACCGGTGGCCGCCGACGGTTATTTCGTTACATTTGGTATCAGAGCTGAGGGTTAAACTTTAGCTCAGGAGTATAACACGTTAAGTAACTCATTAGAGATAGGGTGAAGTATCCCTAGAATGAGTGTATCTCTAAGATATCTGTTCAAACGTCTCAGTAAATTCTCTTACTATCCACTGATAGTGAGTATGAGTGAAAGAAGAGGACGAGATAGGGGACAAGGGAATACGACTATAAATGGTCAATACCCTGCAACAGTGGAAACAACTTTCTTATCAATCCCCTTTGATTCGTCTTTCCAAATTCTTTTGATTGCTTCGTACCAGCTACAAAAAGAAGTTTCGGTGTGATGATGGCTCTGCGAATCGTTGTAGAAAATCCTTACTTCGTATCTTCATCGGTTTCTTATCAGCTTTTTGATTTAAACCTTAATGAATTTGGAATTGGAAATTTGGAGTTGGAAATTTTAAATAAATTGGAAATTTTGATTTGAGTTAAATTGATTAATATAATATGAAGGCTAAATTGAATTAAATCAATAAAACGATATCGTTTGAAACCCAAATTTGAAATTCTATTGTAATTTCTTTTGAATACCAAATTCCGAAGAGGGACAAATTGGTATGTATTCTGAGATATTCCGACTTGAGTTTGGAATTCATAACTAGTGTTTGAGGAATTATAGGAGATCGAATCTATCTATCTCTGTGTTGTTTTCGTGCTTGCGAATTTCGAGGACGAAATTCTTTTAAGGGGGGGAGTTTGTAACGACCCTAGATTTTTAATTTATTTAAATTGATAATTAATGAATTTTTGAATAAAAATTTGTAAAATTAATTATATATGAAAGCGAGTTTCCCCGAATTAAAATAAATTCTATATTATGAAATAAATAAATTCTATAGCTCATACAATATAAAGTAAATCTTAATATTAATAAATCAATACAAAAATAATAAAAGAAAAATAAAATAAAAATAGAAGTTCACTCTTATTCTTAAGTAATAAAATAAACAAAAAGAAATACAAACACTAATATATACATTCAAGTATAAACAAATGAAGCTTGTAAAAGAAGCACATCAAGACATATCATCTCAGCCGAACTAAAGGAAAAAAATTATGAAAAGGGTACAACATAATAAATGCAAGACTCAATGTAAAAGTATAATATGAAGCATAAAGTACACAATGAAATACTTATCAGCCATGCCCTTAGTACAACAAAAGATATCACCTTGTACAAAGTTAAATCATCATGTATAATGGTCAGCCGAAGACAAGGAAACATCTCAAGCCACCATATTAAGAAAATATCTTTGTATTGTACAAAATAATAATATACCCTGCTGTACAAAGATGATATCAACCTATACAACTCCTCTTTTATATACATCAACACCCTGTAAACCTCTTCTTTATATCAAGCCTTTTTATTTTATTTCGTCCATCTTAAACTTAAACAAATGCAAGAACAAGTTTCAGCTTCAACTGGAAAATCAAACAACTGAAAAACAAAGATAATCTCCAATCTTAAAACTTGGAATGATCAACTCAGCAAACCTGGAATCAAGGCAGGCTCTGTTTTCAAGCATTCCAGAAAGATCAACATCAAGTTTTCAAACTTCAGATCAAAAACAAATGCAAGCTTCCACATTCAAATCATTTTCCAGGATTTAAAAATAATAATAATAGAAGTTTCAAAACCTGATCCTCTGTTCTTTGTTCTCTGCACTCACAGGTGAGCAAATCTCCTTCCTGAACCTGTTTTTTTTGTTTGTGAGCAAACTTGAACTGTTCTATCTTTTGAATGTATAGATTGTGTTTGAAATATATGCTTGTGAAATCGTATGGGATGTTCTTTAATATTTAAAGTCCTGAGCAAAGAAATCTAAAGAAAATTAATACATCTTCATATAGAACCTTTTAAACTTGAGATTTTTGAACCAAAGCAGTTGTTTAAACTTAAACCATAGTCAAAAAAAAATTCTTGCTTGAAAGTGGAAGAACTTGACCCTGTAACTAAAATTTTCAGTAGAAATAAATCATACGAATTATTTCGAGTATTTTAATTTATTGGTTTGATTTCATAACTTGGATAAACAACTAAAAATAGGATTTTTAAAATAAGTACGATGATTTTTAGATATGTATTCATAGAGCGGTTTCCAGTTAATCGAAATATGGGTTTCGACCAATTCCAGGTGGTCAGAGGCTCTACCGTGGTCGGGGTTTGGGCCGAGGCTAGGTGAGCGAGCGTGGAAGTCGAGAAAAATGATGGAAGGGGTGCATGGTGACCATGGCGTCGGCGAAAGGGTGGTTAAGTTTTAAACCCTAATTTTGGACGAGGTTGGAAAAGGGGTCGCTGGGGTTTCGCGCGTGCATCGAGTTGCACATGGGTTTGTGGGATGATAGTATGGAAGGTGACGAGTTCGTGGTCGAAGTTTTGAATTTTCTGGTGGTCGAGGTTGGGCGAACGGCAGCGTTTCAGGTTTGGGTGACTTCGGTGATGAAGTTCCAGGTTGAGGATGGAAGCTCCATTTTGATTCATGAGGGTTTTTGATGATTTGGGAGGTCGGAGTTGTGGTTGGGATCGTAGTCGACTCGATGGCAAACTCGGCGATGGTCGGAGACATTCCGATCGTTTGTGCACGTATACGTGCAAACGTGTGTCTGATGTTTTGGGGTGTTAGGAGAAGAAGAAGAATTTGTGGAGTTGGGGAAGGAAGAGGGAGCTCGAGTTCGAACACGTGAAAAACCCTATTTGGCTCGAAGCAACTGAAGTTTTACTCGAGTATTTTAATTTTGGGCTCAGGTCTTTGGGTGTTGTCAACCTGTCTTTGAAATTTAGAATGGAAACCATATCCAGATTTTTTTTAAACAAAAGAAAATGCTTCTGTAATTTTAGAAAATGAAATTTAGTTGAATGAATATTGGAAATAAAATTAATAAGTTTCAAAGGTATATTAATTAAGTTTCAAATCAAGCTTTATTACCAACGGTCGAATTAAGTAAACACTTAACAAAGTTTTGGGATATAATTAATATTTTAATCAAGTAATTAATATAAAACAAGTGTTGGAATTTAATTAACATCTAAATTCTCAAATTTGTAATAAATTGATTTCAAAGTTTAAAAGAGATTTCTTTGAAAATGTAAATATTAATTGATTGTTTTCTGAAAATAATTAAGAATAATTACTTTTTAATTGTAATCAGTAATGAATTAAGTAATGAATGCTTAATAGTTAATTAATTAAGTAATCTAATTAATAATTGATTAACTAAGTAATTAAGTCATAAATGAATGGATAATTAAGTTTTATTAAGGTTATTAATTAATGATTGAGGGTAATCAATTAGGAAATTAAAGTTAAATAAGTTGATTAAAGAAGTAATTAACTAAATAGTGTGAAATAAAATCAATAAAGTTAATTAATCAAGTAATTGAGGATTAATTAAGTAACAGTTAACACTTAATTAATTAACTAATTAAAGGTAGTTAATTTAAGAATAATTAAATAATTAAAAGTTAATTATTAAATAATTAAAGATTGATTAATTTAATTAATAAATGATTAAAGGACAATTAATCAAATGATTTGAAATTTATTTAATGTTAATGGACCATGATTGATGACTTATCTGATTTAAATTAATCAGATAATTAATTGAGCTCACTTATGGATGTTTGGATTCTATTGATTGTCGAATTGTTTGATATCCCTGATATAGGATACTTTGTGATACACCCTGATTTGTATTGTGATCTGTGATAAATTATCTGTGATGTAATTTATTATCTGTGATTTTTGTATATCTGTGATATGTGCATGAACGATAAGCGTTATAGTTTATATCGCTTATCAACTATATCCTGTATTTTGATCTGTGATGATTCATCGTGTTGCACTATTGTGTTAAACCCCTGGACTACACTTTTACACACACAGATATGGATTTCACGTGGAAATTGGTTAAGTCATAGATGATTTAAATTTGAAGTTTTTGAAATTGAAATTTTGATTTCAATTGATTTTGAGATTGGGAATTTGGGTTTAAAGTGAAAAGCTTTTGAAATGGAATTTGAAAGATAAGTCTTATTTTCGAATAACTTAATTAAGTTTTGAAATTTAAATAATTCAATTTGAATTTGAATTCAATATTTGGAATTGAATTCAATGGTTGGAATTTTGATTAAAGATATTATAAATGTGTTTTATATGAATTTAAACCACTTTTGAAATATTGGTTTGAGAATTTTATTTAACCCAAGAAACTTAACTCGTATAAATGAATCAGATTTCCAAAATGAAAACTGTTTGTTTTAAAAGAATAAAAGCTTTCAGATAAGAAAAGAAATTCCAGTTTAATTAAAGGAATTTCAAGAATGAATTGAAAAATGGTTTTCCAAGTTATGAATGAATTCTTTTTTGAAAGCTATGAATTTAATCTGTTATTTTTAACAGATTTAAAATGATGATTTGTTTAACCCATTCGAAATGAAATTGTTTTGAAAGCTATAAGTTAAATCTTTGATTTAAAGATTTAACAAGTTAATCCAATTGAAATGGAAATTAATTTGGAAAATCTATGAATGAATCTTTTATTTAAAAGATTAAAGTGTGGAAATTATTTAAACCGTTGAAGGTTGTTAAAATGAATCTTTTTGTTTAAAGATTTGAAAATGGTAATTTGTTAAACCATTTGAAAAGGAAGTTTGGGTTTAAGTTGTGACTTAATTGAAATCCCAATATCCATATGTTTTTAAATATTACGCTCACTATTCGGTTTAGCCGAGAGAGGACCTTTGTGTCACATAACCCATTCCGAATAATGATACGTCGTATATGGATGGCATTTGTAGACTGGTGGTGAAGACCGGGTATTTGCCAGAACGATAGGATAACCTATCGATTGTCTCTGCACTGAGTCGCGCCGGTATAGAGATCTCCTAAGTGATGGGAAATCCGATCGGGATTGTAAATACCCGGATTGCAAGGGCTTCTTTGGAAGTGCCTTCGGTTCTGTTCGAACCCGGAACAGACTTGTATGGTTACATTTCTGACATTACAATTTGAGATATAAAGCAGATTTCTTTCAAATACATTTCTGTTGGTGGCGGAGAATTTATTCTCTTAGCTTAACACCCTTCTCTGAGACGTACGAGCTCAGAGGTTATGTAGTTGAAATTTATCAGCGATATATTTCCAATTTGGTAATGTGACATGCTGAGTGTTGCTGTGTGATGATCATCGTTTGATCATTTGTGATATGATCATTTGTTTGATCATTTATCTTTGTGATCATTACTTTGATCATCTGTTGACCCAAAGCATGGCTTTGTGACAAAGCGTAGCTTTGTGGACGAGACCTCTTCGGACCTCACAACCCGGAAATGGTCAAAACAGGAATATGCGGCAAGGTTATGAGGATCGCGCCCTTTAGGGTATGTCATTTCCTTCTGGAAAAAGGTGGTATCAGGTATGGAGCCCTGGTATTTAACCTATGTGGATACTCCGATCTCATTTATTGTGATTGTGTGTTTAATCGAGGCGCCTCGGATAAAGGTCCCAAAGGACCGGGGGGTGGCATATTCGTGAGTTACCTGTTATAGGGGTAACCTGGCCTTGTGTTGGCAGAGAGCAGTTTGTCTCTCGGGACATCCAGCCAGAGGCGATCCCATTCGGCAGTAGGAAAGGAAGTTCCTTAGCCTGACCATTTGTTGGAAATCCAAAGAAACAATACGAACCTTTACGATTGCAATTGTATAACCTGCTATGGAATGTGGCGGTAACCTGATATTGAACATAGTAGCTATAGTAGGCATAACATGAAATGCCTATGCTGGCTAAGATTAATATTATACTTTCGAAATGTTTTCTTCACTATGCACTAGTAATAATATTCAATGATTTGTTTTGCGTAGTAAGCATCTTTGACTATCATAAGGAGAAATTTTCTCCGATTCTGCGTTTGCATTTTGTGTGCGTGCGGGAGGCCTTATGGTAGTTTAATTTTCCAAAAGCATTGCGAAATTCAATCTTACTTTGTTTTAAAGATAAACAGCTTTTGTTGCTCACACCAGTCCCATGACTGACCTGGAGTTTATTGTTCCTTTCCTAAACTTTGGGTGCTCATAATTTTCTACGCGAGCAGTCTAGAGTTGGGATTTTCAGATATTCAGGTCGAGTAGATTATCTGGAGCTAGTCAGTCCTTGGACGACTGACCTTGCTTTCCGCTAGCTATGGATTGGAGCATTCTATTGGAGATATTCTATCCACTGCTGATGTTATCTTTTCTTTCCGCTTCTATTTCTTGTATCTCTGATATTGTTGTATCATATTGATATCATTATTGTATATCATACTGGATATTGTATTCATTGGATTGTATATGATATCATCTATTTTTCTTCCGCTGTGTTGTTATATTTAATGGTGTTATAAGCTCTGGCGAATCGGATTTGAACGGTCGAATCTATGACATTCGAATACGATATAAAGTATGGATGTCGATTTTCGAACGCGAAAAATTCGAGTCGTCACAGTCGAATTCCGAGACTGTGCCTCAGAAGGTTATTTTTAAATATCGATTCAAACGATAAAATTTCAAAACTGAACAAATCATCCTTAAATTAAATTTTAACACTTCTATTATCTTCAGTATTATTAATATGAATTTTCTAAGCCCTTAAAATATTTTTAACAAGCTCAAAATTCCAGATTTCATATTTTATCCAAATTCCAATAGTTTAATTCAAAATTAAATTATCCAATAAAAGGTGATATTTGAAATTCAAGTTACAATTTAACTTTCAAATATTTAAAATCAATTAAATATTCAAATTTCAAATGTTCAAAATTCCGGGTCATCACATTCCTCTTCCCTTAAAAGAATTTCATCCCCGAAATTACTAGTTAGGAAGAATGGTCCAATACCCGTTAACTATTTTCCAAACCAAACAGTTTTTAACAATTTCCCAAAACCATTTTTTTATTAAAGACACACTATCAATTCTACTAACTTCCCAAACTCTTCCATAGGTTCCAAACAATATTATTTACTAAACCATTCAAATTTAAATCCAATTTCTCAAAAAAATTCTAACTCTCTAAATTTCCGAAAAATTTCGCCAACGTCTCCTTTGCTCTGCTAGCTCGGTACAACTACAAAATGCCTCTACGAGCCCCCAAATTTAAAAGAAAACAAAATTTTCAAGTGGCTAGACAAGAAAATCATCAAATTTCATATAGAAATTTAACCACATACCTCTTTGTTGGTCAATTTAAATTTATCTTTTGAAATCAAAAATCCCAATTTCCTTTTACTTTTTAAAACACCTGTATATCCTACTAAGCAATAATATCCAATCACAGCATTTAAAATCATTTTATACATTTCTTTACAATAGTTTCAATATCCATTTCATTCAAGCCCTGTACGATGCACATATATCATTAGTACGCAATACCAAATTCGATCGCTTACTCGATCACAAAATTTCACTTCCGAACTAGTATCGTTCACCCGACTTTCTAGTGCGGACTTAGATCTGGTTTCTTGATCAGAAACCGTCATTCTTCTTGCATAGCTGTGACGACCGCCCATGACCCCCGCACTGAACCTGGACATAGTGCGCTGTAAAGCGTGCCAGGCAGCCATGGACGATTGCCAGGGTAAAGTTAAAACAATAGAATCTATCGTATTACTCACAGCGCATGGATAAAATACAATAGAGAATATATATAGTGAAGCTTCACAGAATAGAATCTCATCAATAAACTTCATAATAGTTGAATACAACAACTGAATAGTCAATACATCAAGCCTCACTACATATCACTCAGAGAATTATACAAAGCAGCGGAACATCCGGTACATATAGTAAGAATGTAATATGCAAGCCTCCAGCTCGTCTTCGTTATCGGCATCGTCGGAAACTAAGAACAGCACTTGTCACCTGCTACCTAGTCTGCCCGTCCCAAAATGGACGAACAGCCCAAGGCAATAAGAGTTAAAAACATAAAGCCTTGAGTCAAACAACAGTCTTAGTGAGCGGTAAATTAACTAACAACATACCAAAAGAGCATAAAGGAAAAAGGAATAGGAATCCAACCCTCCCACTCCACCTCTTTCTACAGTGATAGCTCCCAGACACACACTAAGCAGAAGTAAACATAGCAAAGCAGACAATTTAAAGTAAAGCAATTATCACTCGAGTCAAGGACGATGTTTTCCAAGTACAAACCCCCAAGGCCTAAACCAAGATCAGATAAGCACCCAGAAAATACCACTCTTGAGACCGAATGACGATACAACCAAACATCCATGACTCTGGCTATCACTGTTATCATTGCTTCGACACCACCGTTAATTGAATGACCGGCACATTCTTTCAGCCGTCCGTCAAGGGCTAATGGAAACCCCGGTTCTAGACATAACTCTGCACGTCATCACAGCCCGTGCCTAGGACTATCGAATCTGCCCAGAGTACTCGACTACCAATCAGTAGTCTTTAGGGACTATCGAATCTGCCCAGCGTACTCTTACTTTGAGCATGCTAGAACCTTCAACAACGATGAAATCTCAGCCTTCTAGTCATCCTCCTCGACGACTATTTCCATACTAGCTCAAGCGCCTCTCGAGCCAACCATTATCCTCAAACCCGAACCATTTCACCGAGTTATCAACATGCTTGGAATGATCCCGTCTGGATTAAACCAAGGCTTTCTCATACCATGCTTCGCTTCATCTCATCATAGCAAAGCCTCATCTCAACATCATCATCATCAAACCTATCCATATGAGCTTCATCATCCGCCACATATGCCACGAGCAGCTTTCCCAATTCAAGAGCCTTTCCCTTAGCTTTTGAATCATCTTCGACCATCTTGTCTAAATCAAATCATCAATCAACTAATTCATAACAATCAATCAAGTCAATCATTAATCCAAGTAATCGAACATTCAAATATGATCTAATAAACAATTATAACAATAATGGCAATCTTGTAAATAAAGAGTCTAAATCTAACAAGCATGAAACATGAACAATATCTCTATAACTTGATGAATGAACTTGCATAGGTTAACATGTAGTAAAATGGATGTCAAATCATCATGAACAGTAGATCTATACTTAAGTTAACGGAAATGCATGGAAATCACTACTTTAACACAAAATCAAGCCAACGATCCGATATACTCCTTTGGATCCATGTGAGAGATAATCACGACTCACCAAATCACCTAAACACCTTAAAAGCAACACACTTCAGATCTGGACAGCGAAGGATCTAACTCGATCTATCACAAATCCGCTTCAAACGATGAAATCTCTCTTCAATGGATGTAGATCTTCAATCTAAGCTCTTGGATCTTCGATTTGATCTTCAATTTGGATGGAAGGAATCACAATATTAAAGTGGAGAAAAGAAGTGAAGAAGTGTAGAACTCGAGCTCTCAAAATGGCAGCACTTCGTCGCTTCAAAATCCGGATCCCAAAAATGAAGAAGAACCCGCCTATTTATAGGCTGATTTCCTTAGGTCGTCGCCCCCTTAGGTCGTCCACGACCTAACTATCGCGACCTACGACCTAACAAATCCTCCGACCTAACACTCAGCCTCTACGCGACCTACGACCTAACAGCATTGCCGACCTAACACATGCGCACGACCTAACAGATATATGACCTAACACATGCGCGCGACCTAACAGATATACGACCTAACAACTTAGCCTTTCCGCGACCTAACTAGGATATGACCTAACTATACCCAGTACTATCATAGGTCGTCTACGACCTACTACCCATAACTACTAAACTTAGGTCGTTCACGACCTAACTAAGCACAACACCCCATAGGTCGCTCACAACCTAACTACAACAACTACTAAGTCGCTAGAACAACCCAAACTCCCTAGGTCGTTAACCTGCTTAGTTTCTTAGGTCTTTAACTCACTAACACCAGCTTCCTTAGGTCGTTGCCGACCTATCCTCCTTAGGTTGCTAACTCGCCCAGTTTCCTATGCCGCTGACTCTTAGGTCACCATTTCCCCTTAAGTCGCCAACTTCTTTAGGTCGCCTATTCTTTAGGTCGTCTACTCCTTAGGTCGGTCAAATCCTATAGGTCGTCCCAAACTATCATACGACCAAAACCACTACACGACCTAACTGTCATACGACCTAAGTCCTTACCTCGTCCAGTCCTTAAGTCGCTTACTACTAGGTCGTTAACTTCCTAAGTCACATATTTCCTTAGGTCGCCAAATTCTATAGGTCGCTCCAATCCCTTAGGTCGTTCACTCAACCTAACCTACCCCACGACCTAAGCTACCACACGGTTTATCCTCTAAACGGCCTAACTTCTACACGACTTAAGCTCTGGACGACTTAACAATACTAACAGTCTAATAACAACTGTTTTACGATGTTTCGATCCGTAAAAATACGGGTCGTTACAATAGCCGTATACTATGATAGAGAATTTACAGAATCAATCACAAATCAATATCCAGGGTTCACCGTCGAAAATCGAGTGAAAAATCCCAACTCGGATCGATATAACTATCTCGAAATTCTGTGCTCGATTCTGGATCAAATCGCTATGCGAATAAAATCATATACGTACATCCTACGTATTTATCTAAATTGATTATTAGCTATATCAATTCTCCTTTTTATTCACATCTATTCTGATTCCTATCCACTTATTCACAATTATCATTTCACATCCCTTTTATTAAAGCTTCATTCAAATATTAACTTAGAATATTTTTCCCAAAACCAAATTTACTTAAGAATTTCACCATTCCCTCTTAAGTACAATAAAATGTTTTATATACTTCTTATAACTATTTTTACTTCACTACTGAAGTTATATTCATTTCTATTTACTTTGCCTTTACAATTCCATTTGAATTCAATTTGCCTTCCAAGTTTAAATATTGAGTTCAATTCATCTCATCTCAAACCATTCCTTTAATTAGTTCCACTTACAAATTTATTTTAAATCTAAATGGGTTTTGTCTCCAAACTTTAATTTTTATTAGTCCATTTCGAACTAATTCTACAATTTTACTTTACTTTACACAATTTAAATTAAATACCATCCCAGCATTCAATTTAAATTCATTTGCTTACCCACTTAAATCAATTAGTTTACTTACTAATTTTATTTTCAATCCTTTGTCTTATTTTGTTCAACTTGACTAATTTACTTTCAATCTCAATGGATTTTATTTTCCAAACTCCTATTATTTATCTTTAGTCCACTTCGAACTAATTCTTCAACTTCACTTTACTTTACACAATTCAAATTTTAAACTCCTATAAGTTCTTCAACTTATTTATATTCCACCTTATTTTATTGTCACACTTATTTTAATTTAACTCTCCTTCAAATTAAATTTTATTCTAACAAATTTCAAATTTTATAAGTTATTAAACTTATTTATATTCCATAAACATTTTAAATAAGATCACAGAGTCTTTTAAACAATTACTCAACATTTCAAAATCATTTTTGAAATCAGTTATATACATATATAATTCAATTGCATATCAAATTATCCTTTGAATTTTAAAACCAAACCCAGTTTTGCAAACAACTCCAATTTAAAACATTTTGGTAGCAATTTCCTCCCTTGGAAATTCGAAAATGAACACCGATGATGTCGCAATCATCGGAATTATTTTCCAGCGACCAAAAAGAGTTTAGTGCATTTTCTCTTTAAAAACCCCTCCAAATATTTTTAAATTCCAAATCCCACCAGATTTCATATCCAATTCAAAAATATTCCTGAAATAATATCACTGTTATTTCCCCAAACCTTTGAAAATCATTTTCAAACCCAAAGGAATTTATATTTTCTCAAAATTTCAAATGTCCAAATCCTTTCAATCCATATTCAAAAATTACTCTGGAATTTTATCTCATTTCAATTATAAATCACATTTACAATTTACATTTTCAATTTTATTCTATTAGTGAATTTATTTACTTAATTCCTTATTCTATTTCCACACAACAATGATAATAATTTAATATTATCATTTCCTAGCAACCAAGCAACCATATATATCTACAATAATTTCTGAAAATTATTTCTTTCATATACAAAAAAATTTGGGTAAGATTATTTCATTTACCCTATTTTAAAAATACTGTGTCGGTTTTATCTTGTTTAAGAGTTTAGAAACCCCTATCGATGACATGGCGTCCCACATATCGACCAGAATCCATAAACACTCAACCGATAAGTCAACACAATATAAAAACAATTTTTTTTATTCACTAACAAATACGCGCTCATATCAATTAATACACTCAAACTCATTCTAGGGTACTACGGACTCTAATGAGTAATACCCACCAGAGCCAAGGTTCTCGTTTAACCTTCAGCTCAGATACCAACTGTAATGACCCGATTTTCGACGCCCGAAAATCGACATCAATACGTCCACTGTATCAAATGCCAAACAATCGAATGCCGGAAAATCGAACAATTAGGGTAAAAGAAGAAGGAGGTAGAAGAAGAAAATGATAAAATATCGAAAACTTCAAATGATAACTGAACAAATCATCCTTAAATTAAATTTTAACACTTCTATTATCTTCAGTATTATTAATATGAATTTTCTAAGCCCTTAAAATATTTTTAACAAGCTCAAAATTCTAGATTTCATATTTTACCAAATTTCCAATAGTTTAATTCAAAATTAAATTATCCAATAAATGGTGATATTTGAAATTCAAGTTAGAATTTAACTTTCAAATATTTAAAATCAATTAAATATTCAAATTTCAAATTTCCAAAATTCTGGGTCATCACAAAACAGCTTCATGAACTGTTTATTTGACTATTGTATTTTATCATTCCGTTGTGAGAATTTGTGTTTGTTTTCTTCTTCTTTCCTTATTTTTCTTAATTATCCTCATTGATTATCTACGTTTCGGATTGTTTAAGTTGGGTATATGTGGATTATTGTCAATTTAAACCTTTCGAAATGTGGGTCGGGTCATCACAGTTGGTATTTAGCGATAACCTTAGCTTTATGGAGTTTGACTCATTAGAGATAGGGTAGTAATACCCTAGAATGAGTTGTTTGAGTGTATACATATATGGGAGAGCGTACTTGTTAGTGTTATAAAATGTTTTATATTGTGTTTACTTATCCGTTGAGCTGTTTATGAATTCTGGTCGGTGCGTGGGACGCTATGTTATCGATAGGGATTTCTAAACATTTAAACGAGGTAGGTCGACATAATATTATTTTAAAATAGGGTAAATGAAATAATTTTACCTAAATTATATTATATATAAAATGATAATTTTTAATGAATGATAGTTGTTGGGAAATGATAATATTTAATTATCATCGATTATTGGTTGAATAAAAAATCATACGAATACTTAATGAATTTTATTTTATGAAGCATTTGATAATTAAATTGAATTGAAATCTAATTAAAATATAAATTATTTGAAATAACAAAGATTTAAATTAGTGAAATATATAATAAAGAAATAGAATTGTATAAGTCATGATTATAAATAGAAGGATTTAAAAATTGAGAAGTTTAGAATTTAAATCCCTTTGTTTTCAAAAAAGTTTTCAAACCTTCAAAAATTAATATTAATATTATTTGAAAGAGTTTTGACTAGAAAAATATTTTGAAAATATTTTTGAAGAAAATAAAAGTATTAGACTCGCTTTGGTCGCTGGAAAATATTTCTGGGGATGACTGTAACATCGCCAGTATCCATTTTCGAGTTTCTGAGCGAGAATTGCTACCAAGGGAATCTATTTTCGACTAAAACAAGTTTTATTGTAAAAAATATTCTAAGTATGATTTGATAAATATATGAAAATAGTTTTGAACTTATAATTTAAAATAGTATAGATAATAATAAGTTTATAATTATAGATTTGAACAGGAAAGTAAAATTAAATTTTGAAACTGTTGAATATTTTCGGTTAAGCAAAAAAAAGAAGATTCAAATTTAAAATATGAAAAAAAAGAATTAACCTAAGAAATGTTAATTAAACAGAGTTAGTGAAATTAAGTAAATAAAATGAAGTCTAACTCAAAAAAGCTTAAATAAGATGAAGTGTATTTGAAATGAATTAGATAAAATAATAAATTGAAATTTTAAATGAATCAATTGTATAATTTATAGATTTGAGAATATTAAGCTAATTTTTTTTTAAATTTGTTAAATGTGAATGATAAGAAAGTTTAACTTGAATAAAATTAAATAAAATGAGTAATGGATTGAAATGAAATGAAGTTTAACTTAATATTAAATAAACTGAATATTGGATATTAAATGAAACTTGATAAATTAGTAAAGTGAATTAATTCCGCTTAAACTATAAAATGAATTAATAAAATGAATACGAACTTGAATTTTTAAAATGAAATGTAATTTAAGTGTGTAAGAAATTGAATAAAAATAAATTAGTATAAGTAAAATTAATATGGTTAATTGAATTTAATCTAAATTGGATATAAATAAATTAAATGCAAGTGGAGCGAGTTTTAAAAATTGAGTGTTAACTAATTTAATATGAAATAAGAATTGAAGTTTGAGTGTTTAAGCGAAATTATAAATCGAAGTTATAACTCTTAAATTGGAAGATAATGGGAATTCAAAACATATAAATTTGTTGAACATTCTTATTAAATAAAATGAATAAGATTAATTCGTATAATACTCAATTACATTCTAAAGCATCAAAATAACTTACCATAAATGTTTAAGAAGTTAAAATGTTTATAAAAATTTGTAATGGAACATTATACAAGTGAAACAAAAGTAATAAAAATGTTCAAATTTAGATTGTGTTTAAAGAAATGTTTGAAGATAAAAGTTAAGTTGTTATAAGAATGTTTATACATTTAATTAATGTTAAAGAAATATTAAATGAATAAATTGAATAGTAAAAGAAAATATTATTTAAGTAAATGAATATAAACTTAAGAAATTGCTTAATGAATTGTTTCGTTAATGAATACGGTATTAGATAGAAAATATGAAATGCTAGAACTAAGTGTAAGAAATAAAATGTGAAATAAATTGAAAATTTATAAATAAATAAAAAATTAAGTTGTTATAGTAAATATTATACACTTAGTTAATGTTATAAAATTTAATTCAATTAAGTAGAGTTAAATAAATGGGATCAATGAAATAAACTAGTAAAATGAACTTCGAGGTTTGATTTAACTTAAGGGAAGTTAATGAAAATGAATAAACAAAATCTGTTAAGGGAATAAATTAATAAACTGAGTCAAATAAAATTGAAATTGATTTAAAATGAAATGAATGTTAATAGAAATGGAAGTGTATGAATGGAAATGTTGACATTGAATAATAGTATGGTTGTAACAACCCTGGTTTTTGAGATTACCTGTTAATATTAAATTATAACAGTAGTTATAATTTAATATTGTAAATTAAAATAAAATTGGAGATTTTAAATTATTTATTTGGAATAAACAATGAATTTTTAAAATAAAATGAGAAAAATAATATTTGGAACTTTATTTTATTTATTTGAGTTAATAATGACTGGAAAATGTGTTTTATTTGGACAAAATGCAATAATTGTATTAATTATTGTCAGCTACTTCTTTTAATAATTTTTTAAAAGAAGTATGTGATTTTTAAAGGTTTTTTATTTAAATAAAAAGATGGAAATTGGTTTTAAAATACGTTTTGGTTATAAATAAGGTTTGGAAATGGTTTGAAATATTTTTCTAAGTGAGAAAAGTATTTTTGTTGAATTTTAGAAGTTAAAATGTGAACTTTTGCATTTATTGGTCAAAATAGTGTATTTTTGCAAATTAAGGTTTTTAATAATAATAATGTTTTAAAAATAAAGATTAATCTTTTCATATAGTGTAAAATAATTTATTTCATGTGTATATAAATTTGCATATTTTGTTTGGTTGAAAATTGGAAAGAAAATGACTTTGTTTTATTATATAGTGTAATATATGTGCATTTGATTTAAGTGTTGATTTTGTAACTTAGGTCATTTAGTTTTTTCTTCTTATTTGGGTCCTAAAAGCCCATTAGCTTAATCTAAGAGATAAGGAAATGAGAAAAACATCTCATGTGCGTACAGGAAATCATTCTCATCTCTTTCCTTTAGTCAGTGAACAAAAAAAAACTCATTTCCTCTTATAAACCCTAGCCAAAAATCATTAAATTAGACTCAAATTTAGTGTTTTAAAAATCAATTGGAAGCTAAATCTACAGGTAATCAAAATCTAAAACCTAATATTTCATCAAAAATCCAAACTTGTGAATGATTGTTTGTTAACTGCTTTCTTCTTTCTTGCATGCACCTGTTTCATAGTTTTATAGGTTATTTGAAGCCTATTCCACCTCAAAGCTTCCCTCTTTCAACACAAATTTGAGTTTTTATCTTCACTACAGCAAGGTGAGTTGATTAACTCACATATTCTAGCAAAAAAAGCTTCAAATTGCCAAAAAATTATTGAAAAATAGCATTTTTTTGTTAATGTTCTAGTTTTATGTGAAATTGAGTCTGGGTGTTGTTTTGCATACCTTTTTCTCTAAATTCTGGCAACGAAATGCTGCCGGATTTTCATCTATTGATAGTTCATGTGTTGTAGCATATATCTGCAAAATTTCATAGCAAAACTCTTTCGTTGGTTACCTGAAAACCTTGCTGCAAAATCAATGCACATCCTGTAAATTACCTGTACACATTGTTGTGTTGCTGCAAACATGACCTGAGTACATGTTTGAGACAGCATAACTTTTACATTTCCTATCGGAATTCATCGGTTCTTTTTTTTGTTTGAAAGCTAAAGTTTAGTACTATAAGCATACCAAATTTCAAGTGATTTTTATCTATATAGCTTGTAGAAATATGCTTTTGAACTTTGATCTGTAGCATGTTTTTGCCTAGATTTTTTCAGTGAAAACACTATCTGGGTTCAACTTTGAGATATCATAACTTTCTCATAATTTATCCAAATTGCATGATTCTTTTTTTGTTTGAAAGATAAAGTATTCTAATATATGAATCTAAATTTTGAGTTTAATCAGATGCCTTTTGGTCTTCTTTTTTATGCCTGAAAGTTGAACCCAGAATGGATTTTCAGGTCTGGGCACATTCTTATTGAACTGTTACAAACATAGTCTGAATTCATGTTTGAGATAGCGTAACTTTTTCATTTTCTGTCGGAATTCATTGATTCTTTTTTTTTGAAAGATGAAGTTTTCTGCTTTGTTCACACCAATTTTTAGTTCAATCAAAGGTCATTTGGCCACCTGTTTTATGTCCGAAATTTGAACCCAGAGAAGATTTCAGACCTGGGTATTATTTTTCCTAAGCATTTTTATGTTCTTTCTCCATCCGACTTTTGACTTTTACTTCATGTTTTTGTGATATTTCTGCAATGTTTTGAGGTCTATGATGCCTATCAATAGGCTAGCCAAGTCGTGATGAATTTTAAATTCAAATTTGAATTGAATTTGAATTGAATTTGAATGACAGTTTTGATTAGTTATTTCTTTGATTTCGAGCAAAAATTTTTCCAAACAATTTTGAAATAATTTTTAAAATAAATTGGCATTTAAAATAATTATTATGTAATATTTAAATTATTTAAGCTATAAAATCTATTTATTCTCTATAATAAGGGAATTTTTAAATATTGTCTTCAAAATTGATTTCGGAAAATGGTTTTAAAAGCTTATTTTCTCATATAAATTATTTTATATATAAAATACATGTTTTTACACTATTCGAGCGATTGAGAAGGAGAATTAAATGGTTTGGTAAAACACGTGGTATGAGACACGTGCGTTTATCTTATCAGTTAATTCCTGACTTGTCCGTTTGATCATTTTGACCTTCGGGTCGAGTTTACCGATGAAATGAGATAAACTTTTTACTGCTTTGAGTGTGTAATTTAATGGCGACTAGTAAACCATTTAGTGCGAACGTGTGGTATGAGATGCACGTTAACACTATTCGGGTTCCTATTCGAGAGTGTGTGACACATTTGCCATTGCGGTGTGCCAGTACTGGACCTTCGGGTCATTGCCATTGTGGCGTTCGCCATTGCGGCGTTTGCCATTGCGGCGTATTTGTCTTCGAGACGTTTTCCATTGCGGCGTATTTGCCATTGCAGCGTATTTTCCATTGCGGCGTATTTGCCATTGTGACGTTTTGCCTTCGGGCGAGGTACCTATTTAAGATAACAGTACTTGGCAAGACTTCGGCCACATGCACGTGCAAACACTTTTGAGATGGTTTCTTTAACCATTTTCTCTAGAGTATCGCCCCTTTCTGGAATTGGTCTTTTGAACCATTTGATATATATTTGTAGCGATTACCTTTCGGGAATTTGAACTCTTGGAAGTTTTATTTTTGAGATTTGAATTGCCTACACTAACGTTATATGTGATTTGCCTTTTGGCATTTACTTGAGATTTTATTCTCCTCTTTGGAGATATATTTGTCTTATGGCATGTTTGAGATGAGATCTCTTTTTGCATGTTTTGGATTTGCCAAGACGGTGGATTTAGGTTTTCCCCTAAACCATATTTGATGTTTTATGAATGCCGATGATATCACTACAAGAAAAATACCTTTTTATAGCGTTTAAAAAACGCTGTAAAAGGATACGATGGCGTTTTTATAAACGCTGTATATCAACAAGTTGTAATATGTCAGGGATCTATAATAGCAACCTCAGAATTGCTATAAAAAACATGCTATAAATGACGTTACTTATAGCGTTTCTGAATTGCTATTAAATGGACGATTCATGACATACAAGTACCTTTCTATAGCGTTTTGGTGCTTGCTATAGAACTTTTACGCAGAGTTATGGTTTATGATGCTAATATTTATGACGTCATTTATTTGCTATTTATAGCAATTGTAAACGTTGTAGATATATCATTACCTGATTATTATAGCAATTATAAATGCTATAGAAATATCATTGCCTGATTATTATAGCAACTATAAATGCTGTAAAAACGCTATAGAATGTTTACTTTAGTCTTTCATAGCATTATTTACTTGCCATGAAAACTGTTTAATCGTTGCAGAATATTTTTATTGCACTAGCATAATGCTATAATATGTATAGCCATGACAAATTTTTTTCCTAGCATTAATATAAAAAGGATGTAATATACGGTATTTCACATAGTATTAACAATTAAGCATAAAAAAATATATATGAATAAAAGCATTTCATGCACAATATTAAGCATATACATATTAGTAACAATTCATACAATCGTAGCTAACCAAAACAATACATAATAAAAGTAAAAATCCATACAACCATAGCTAACCAAAATGATACATAGTAAAAGTAAAGATAAGAACATCGACACAAAATACATTTGAAGGAGAATGAGTGCGGCAACATATTTTTTCATGCCTTCCACCATAGCGTAAACCCAGAGCATCATACACCACCTGTCAAAAAGCACATACGTCTATTAGTCATAAAAAGTAAACATAAATTATCATGAATACCGAAATATGGAAAAAAATATGTGAGGCAAACAAAGAAAATACTCAAAATTAATAGCTAAATCATTCTATGCGCTGATTTTACGTAAACAGCAACTGTATACCCTTGTTGTTCTTGATGTTTACGGTCCCAGATTCAAACAACTTCTTTTGGTTTGGGACTTACTATAAGCATAGTAGTATCACTATTATGCAAAAATTGTCCCTGACATAGTAGTTTGGAGCACTGAACACCGCACGTATAATTAACACTGTACTATTATGCAAATATTGTTGCCATATCACTATAAAAGTAATAGTAGTTTGGAGCACTGAACACCGCACGTTTTTTCTTACACAATAAAGTACTTGGTTATGGGTTTATTCAAAAATGTTACTATCAAACTCAGAAGTTTTTAAGTACTGGTAATTATTTAGTTTATTATTGAATGAAAATCTGGTTAATGTAAATAGTAAAGTGCAAACTAGAGTTGTTTAATAGTTACTTATATTACTAAATACGCATTTGACAAATCAACTAACCTTTTAGTAAAGTATTTATGGTGCTTTAATGCGGTCAATTCCTTGAATTTTATCAAAGTTTATATTCTGTACAATTCCCAAATCAATACATTCAAAAGGTGAATCAAAACCCCAGGATTTTAATATCTGGTTTTGAAACCGAACCTGTTGTGCTAGAGGATAATGTATCATACTTAACTCGTTGTGCCATGACCTTTAGTTTCATAAACTGCAGAAGATCAAAATGTAGTTCATTATCTTGTATTATTTTAAAGCAGAAAGAAAATAAGTGTGCAATTTATTAGCAAATATTGTTCGGAATGACAGTAAAATAAATTGTACCATGCACACACAAAGCACGTATATATAGTCAGTGAATTATAACTTTATCTTATGTAAATTTGACCAAGATGTGACACTCGTGTGTTGATATGGATGCCAATCACTATGCAAATTTTTTCAGTGACACTACTATGCTTTCATATCTTGGAACAATGTATATTTCATATCATGTATACTGTAAGCAAGTATAAACAGCAACTGCAAACGTGATCCATGATTTGGGACTTAAAAATGGGCAAACAAAATCTGGAAGGGTGAAGACGCTATGTACTTGCAAACAGAAATATACACAGTAATGACTGGGCTCCATTTCACAGAGTAATGACTGGGCTCCATTTCACACAGTAAGACTGTTTCACACAGTAAGGATGTTATCATTTATCACACAGTAAGACTATTGGCTCATTTATCAGTTATCATTTCACATAGAAATATACTTATCAGTTATCATTTCAAACAACAATTTTTTGTTTCGACAGGTATTAAGACTAAGGTTGTTAGCTATTATTGACTTGAACCAATCTGTTAAATACCAATCTGTTAAATACTCCAGTTGAATCAATCTGTTAAGATTCCAGTGCACTTTCTAATTCTAGCCTTATGAAGAACACAACAAAGATGCCAAGAAAAAGAAAAAATAGTGTCATATCTAAACAAAATTTGAATTATACTTGCTAGAAGTTGATTCCATTATAACATTAGCAGCATGCCAAGCTATCGTAGTACCAAGAGCATCTTCAATGACTTCTAAATCGGATGTTGTTCTCCATAGACGGGCTTTTGGAATTTTTACAAGATCTACCCAAACTTTAATTGCATTTCTTCCCAAAGGAACACAATGAACCATTGCAGTTGGATCGGTCGAAGACACGCGTCTTAATGCAACTATTTCTCTCTTTCCCGACCAATCGATCAGCTTGCATTTATCATTTGCCATATAATTTGAACTCTATCAATTAAACAAATAGGTTATATTATTATGTGCATCAACAATTTGTACGATGAAAAAAATAATACAGTGTTAATTATAAATAAGTTTACCTTTTCGACAACTCCGACATTACTCGTATGATTATCCGATAATGCAGTGTTAACCGTTTCAATAACTACTTTTGATTCAGGCCATGCGACTTTGATGCCAATAGCATCTCCAACTCGTGTCAAACCTTTAGTGGGCCTCCATAGAAAAGCATCTTCAACTTTTGGCTTATCTATCCAAACTGTAACGGCACCCGGTCCAAGAGGGAGATCATTAACAAGTTGTTTTGGATCACTCGAATGTAGTCGTCCTTCTGCAACTAATTCTTCACTCCCACTCCAATCAATTAATTTGCACTTATGATCCGTGCTGCTACTTTTACTCTATACAAAAAGAACATGTTGATTTTTATTTTTAAACATTCAAAATGACAAATTAATAAGTATAAAGATCAAAGATTACCGCATTATCTTCTTTTTTAAAGTTATCGAAGTTGTGCAAAACAACTCTACTAGCTGGCCATGCTACTATCTCACCTTCAACTTGTCCAATGCGTGTCAAATAAAGTGAAGGTCTCCACAAGAAAGCATCTGGTTTCCTCACGGTGTCTATTATAATTTTTATGGCATCGGACCCTAAAGGGATTTGTTGGACAAGCTCCTTTGGATCACTTGACACAACTCTTCCTTCCGCAACAATTTCGTCTGTCTCACTCCAATCCAATATATCATATGTGTCATATTTTTTACCATGTTTGTTCTACAATTAACCAAAAACAAATTATATTAATAATTAAATTAAATATCAAATATAATGATATCACTCTAGTACTATAAATAACTTTTACCACTTGAGATACATTTTCCACTTGAGATACATTCGCTTCATCCAAGTTTTCTTTTCTCTGTCAAACAAATAATAAAAGCAAATTTTAGGCAAGGTGCTTGTAACACTTTCATAACATTGGAGTAATAATTTACTTAGTAGTATCACTGCATCCTGTTTTATGACATTTAAAAGAAGCAATTTAGTTATATTCATTTTTGTGCTATTTTATCTTCAATAGTCAAGTCATTCATGAGCAAACTAAAATAAGATTGTATTTTCTTGTGTCTCAGCTTTGTAGCTTGATTCTACCAGCATTTTCTACCATAGATCAATTTGGCTCTCAATCTCCTCCTTCCAATCATAACTCATGGTACAAAGATAACAAGTTTGGGTTATTATAATTCTATGTTATTATGCACATCAAAGCACTAAGATCCAAATAAACATAAGATTGAGAATGATGCATAGCAAGGAAGAATAAAATGAAATAAAAATAATAAAAAAATTAAATTACTAAAGATAATTTCACCACTAAGTATTAAAAGGTGTTGTGAACTTTGATTTTTAAATGTTTGGTTATTGCACAAATATATCAACTGCATCAATGTAAGACCAATTTTTATATGTTTTCCAATAAAAACAGGTTCTTTCACGGTTTTTCTCACCACAAAGCAAAACAAGTGAAGCCTATTTTGATCTTTCAAAAATGTTCCTATACAAACTATAGTTATATTATTTGTTGCTGTGCATTTTAATCACTGTGCCTTCTGATACTCATATGTGTTACTTCCTCAAGTTATTGCTTCATTAATCTACTTACCGTGTGGCTATGATTTTGTATTTCTTTAATCAAATTTCAGCAGTCAATCTACTAACATCTATTATTTTTACTACACAGGCAAAGCCCAACAGATTTCGAGTCTATCTCCTTAACCACTCGGACATATCGACTTTGACTTTGTTGTTTAATAGCAAATCTGATTTACATGTAGCATTATCTGATTGATTTGTTAATAGCAAATCATGATAATAGCAAATCAGGCACGAGCTATTATCATGTAGACACTAACATGATTTACATGTAGCATTATCTGATTGATTTGTTAATAGAAAATCATGATAATAGCAAATCAGGTACGAGCTATTACCTGTTAGCAACTAGTGAATCAGGTACGAGTTATTTGACTGTGTGATCAAATAGCATTATCTGGTTGTGAGTTACATGTAAATCAGGTACGAGCTACATGATCAAATATATATACATGTGTGATCAACCAGAGAATATCATTTTTCATACCTGATTTTTTAGAAGCATGCGGACCATCGCATCTAATTCTGAAATTTTGTTCTGCATGTCGGCCGTCTGTTTATCCTTTATGTGTGACCATACTGCCTTTGTGTAAGTTATACCCCTTCCCATGCCTCTTAATCGTCCGGGTCTGTCTTGTCCCAAAACTTTTGCAAGCGCATCTTCTTTGTAATTAGATGTTGAGCTAGGATTTGATTCCTTCTCGATTTTTTTAATTTTTTCCTATACATGTTGTCATATATGCATATTATACACAATTGAAATATCACAATAGCAAACAAATTGTAATATAATAAAATATTAAAGTACTTACGATAGCATCTGCAGTAGTCGCATTTACCGGTTCGCCATTTTTTCGAGTATGGGATTTGATCCAAACGTGAGTTCGTGAGACGGAAGATGGATGAGGACTCGTATTTTTCTATGTTTGAAGAATAGTTATTACAGCACAACACATTAACTAACTAGTTAATAAATATTACGGTAAATAAATTGGCAATTCTTACCAAATCATCAGCTACTCAAGCCATTCCTTTATGGCTACATGTGTGTGGTATCTGATTCTCTCTAACAGCTTTGAATTTCTGACTCAATTCCTAAGAATAAAAAATATATTATTTATGCTCATTCACTAATTCAAACTTCACAACTTTCAACAATACTGAAATACCTTAAACTCTGGCGTTGTTTTGGACTTGACAAACTTCTTCAACTTCACAACTTTCAACAATACTGAAATACCTTAAACTCTGGCGTTGTTTTGGACTTGACAAACTTCTTCCACTCATTCATACTTAGGTTATCGGGTTTCAACCGAATTCTTTCTTCTTCGTTCTTTGCATCTGCTATTTTGCGAACTAATCTAGCTTTTGAACCTCTAAAAATGCACCCCATTTGCTGAAATATGGACGCTTTTTGCCATTCCTCATCCAATTTAAATCTAGCCTGCAATATCAACGTTAGCTAAGAAGAAAACTTTTATAAACCAACACTAATACCAATTAATTAACAGTTGTTTACATTCTGTTTTATAGTCAAATGGTAGCAAAACTAAAAATAAATGACCAAAAATGTCCATAAAAGCATCAAACGTACTCTATGTCCACAAAACCACATGACACAAATAATATTAACATCATCAACTACGTTCCCACTGAGAAAATTAACTCACACTACCCAAAATTAATTCACACTACCCTTACACATGATAATATGTCGTGCTGTCATATATAAATACTAAATCAGTCTGCACAACTGACCATTACAAGTTTTAACTCTAGATTCTCTAATCAAATCATTGTCATAATGCACAAAATCATACTACTGAAGAATGGCATTTGCCAGTTACAAACGAAACAAATGCATATAATTCAAAGATGGCAGGTTCTAAATACAAATCAAACAAAAATAATGGATCAATCAGAGAAATGTTGTCAGTAGAGGTGAAGAAACGTTGGACTGAAGAGAAAAGTCAGAGAAAAAGGGCCGAGAGAAGTGAGAAATATAATGGAGGCTGAGATCAACAATGAGTGATGCATGCTATTTTCTAGAGATTCATTTAGAGAATGTGATTAATAAAAATAGCATTTGCAATGATGAGACTCATTTCGTAAAACACCTAATATATGTTTGACAGTTTCATTAAATTAAACTTGATATTTTTTTACAAAACTTTGTAGATAAACAAACATACATGCTATGGAAAATTCAACATTTATATAGATATTAAGTCCATCATAGTTGGGAAGAAAAAACGTTTGTCTGCAAAATATGATGATAAACAGAATATTTATTTCACAACTAAAGTTAAATTTAACTACGAAAAAATGTTTAAAAACTTACCCATACCCGAAACCACATCTCAAACATTCTTGATGTCATCTAGTGGAATAATGCATCACCCATGTCTATAAAACACCCAGAACAACAAAGTTACAGTATCAAATGAACTCTTGTATCTTCAAAACACAACTCCTCTTTCAGCATCATAATACTTCAACAAACATGCAATCCCTTACTTCCTCCAACTCAGTCCTAACCTTTTCTAGTCCAAAACTCAGTCCTAACCAAAAATGTCCACAAAAGCATCAAACATACTCTAACTTTCTAATTCAGCTCAACTCTAACTATGTCAATGACAGAGCTCAACTCTCAACTCTAAATAACACTATCATTCCAAATTAACTTAAATTCAAATCAAATCAAGACTTGAAGCAAGGAGAACAAATAGAATTTACTTCATATAGTTTTGTGTAACAGTTATTGTAACAGACAACAAAGCAACTTGTTTCAGGAGCGATTGAGACATTGTTAAAACTGGTAATATAAAATGCATCATTTTCATATATATTTTAACTAAATTTAGAAAAATAAATAAGACATATATGACATAAAAATGGTATATACCTGAATGCATCCCCACAAAGCAACTTGTAATCTATCACTTAGTTCCTTCCACTTATCAAGTGTAACAGGAACATGTTCCCTTACTAGAGGGCCTAAATATGAAGATAGTTTGACAGACCCATCTCCTATTGGTTTGCCATCCGCATTAAATTCGACTTCAATGCGACTCAATGGATTTACTGGAAGTCTTTTCACTTTAGTTGGACCTCTATGTTTGCGTTTCACTACCGGATTTGCGGTGGCATCTCGAGTGGTTCTCTCATTTATGTCAGCTTTAAAATATTCTTCAACTTGCATTGTATCTTCATCAACTGCTTCAGCGATGTCTTGAATTCGAGCATCATTCTTCTCAGAATTTCCAATTTCTTGCGAGTTGTCTTCAATACCAACGTCGCTATCGACCCTATTGTCCTTGTGTCTTGCATTAGCCGTGGATGTAGTGGATTTATCAATTGTTTTTAGCCATTTTAAAGCAGCGGCCTTCTTTTTACCCATTTACTGCATGTAAAAGAAAAAGATGGATGTTAAAATGCATTCAAGGTTGAGAACTGCATTTAAGATCTGCATATATTGTTTCTAAAAGTAAGTGTGAAGTGTTTAGGATTCTTGCAAATATATATAAGCAGAAATTTGAAGTTATATTGTTTCATACATTCAGAAAATTGAAGTGATATTATTTCATATATAAGCAGAAATTCAATGCCAAATAGACTGCATATATTGTTTCATACATTTAGAAATCTGATGCATATATTATTTCAGAAAGCTGATGTACATATATTTGAAGTGAAACCTGGAAGTATATATGAAATACATATTCGTGAAACATATTCTTACAAATATATATAAGCAGAAATTCTTCTCCAAAAGTTTGTTACTTTTAAAGCCGCGCAAATCATTTATATTTTCAGAAAGCTGATGCATATAAGCTGCTTTATAAAGTTCTAGGGTAAAATTAAAAACAAAGTTATCGACATAAAAAATCGAGTTATTATTTTAATTTCCAGGTTAAATTTTAAGCTAAATATTGTATTATTACCTGTGTAAATGCACCCAATCTTTTTCCATCGCAAATTATCTGCAAATTATGTATAGGCTCCCTTGAATTCACTATCTGCAAATTATGTATAGGCTCCCTACAATCCAGATTTGATATTATTACCTGTTTGCTTTTACTGCATTGCATATATGGATGGGTGATTTATGATAGGCTATTGAAAATAGATAAGAGTTTCCTACATTGCTTGGTATTCATGTGTAGACAAATTTGATTCTCATCAAGTTATAAAAACATCCTACTATCCTAGATTCACAATTATACAAACCTACTGTATAGCTTATGTACAATCAATAACAATATCACATAATACTGTAAAATTCATACCAGATTTGATATAAAAAGAATACCACCTTACATAATATTACCATTAATAAATTTAATAACTTAAAATCCATGATTAAGTCAAAATTAGCACTTCATTCTTAATGTTTATCAGCTTGCAGACCACATTAATATTAAAATTTCTTTTCTCTATCAAACAAATAATAAAAGCAAATTTTAGGCAAGGTGCTTGTAACAAGTGAAGCCTATTTTGATCTTTCAAAAATGTTCCTATACAAACTGTAGTTGCACCATATATCAATTACAATGTGGCTTATATCAAGTTGCACCATATATTCAACCATTTTCACCTTTGCTGATAACAATTTTGTCTACAATAGGATCATAGTCAGATCCAAAAAAAAAACCTATATCAAGCTTTATGTACAATATATATAAGCTAATCACTTAAAAGGAGTTGCCATGGTTCATACAAAAAAAATTCATCCAGCCTTTTGAGGGATAAACTCGGTCTATCTTTGGACATAGTAGAACAAACACATGGTAATAGTGGAGAATGTGTTTGAATTTATTGTGGAGATGATAACTGATCTGCCGAAAACAAAACTAAAATTACATTGCATTTTATATACTTGCTATTGCCTATTTCACCTGATAATCAAGGGGCTGTTTGACCATTAGCTATAGATGATATGCTAAATTTGGTCGAGAAAAATCACTTGTAGAAAGAACAAGCTACCAAGGTTAGACACATGATTTTGTTCTTTGTTTCTATTTGTGATTCCTTAAATGTTATTAAGTGCAATGTGCATGTTTTAGTAAACCATTAAGTGGAACATGTTGATGAAAGTTACTTTAAGAAAATAATTTTGATCTTCTTCTACAAAATGATTATCTCATAGTTGATAATTATATTATCATCAAGATGAACTTTATAAGCATATTAACTATAAAGCTAAGTTTATAACTTATATACATGTTCTATAAATTATGTTCATAACCTCTACCCTGAATAGGTAATTTTCACCCCATTTCGTAATGTAAGTAGCATGGAAATGTTTTATAATATTTATGTAGGTTAAATGTAAAGTTGATGTACGTACCACACAAGATTATGATTGTAGCTCAGTAAGAAGTTCTGCTATGGTTAGTTCTTTTCCTTGGTTAGATGGCGAGGTAAATTCTGTGCAACCTTAGCGTTAATTTCTCTACCCGACAACCTGCGTTAAGAGTAACTACCCATTATTATTGTTTCATATTCAGTTAGTACCATTTGTTAATAACACATGAGATGAAACTAGGACATCAAATGAAACATCCTACTAAGATAACTTGCCTCCACCATATATGTGAACATTTTTGCAGCTACAATGGTTTCAACAAACAAAAGAGTTATCATTTTCTTGTATAATGCATTTAATTTTTGAATATGGAACTTCCTCTTTTCTAATAAAATTGTACTGAAATTTTCGATTAATGTTAGTAAAAATAGGTTCAAAATATGCTTCTTATATGTTTTCTAATTAACACTTTGCCAAGGGATTACACTGTCTTCTCTTAAGCCTTCAATGTTCCTTAACCTTGAGCACATCTAATTGTTATAGTACTTAAGTCTAACTTATATTCTATTCCATAGATTTTGAGAAAGCTAAGAACCTATTATAGGAGAGTGCATAAGAAGTTTTACATGATGCAAGTAATAGATTTACTGAAGTTTAATTTTTTAGTATCGCTTTTAATTTTGTTCTCCCACTGTTAATGCTTTGAAATTTTTGTATCGTGTTAATATTTTACTGAATAATTCGATTTCATTATTTAACTGAACTGTGCGTTGTGATGTTACCAGTCTGGGATTATTAATTATGTATTATGGGTGACATGTAGAAATATTCCATGAGAACTAATAAATATTTAGAAAACTAATTAATTTAATTTGTTTTTCCAGTGATATATACTAAGAAACAAGCCAGTACTAAGAAACTTACATTATGCTTACAACTATTTATTAATAGACAGAGATTCATTCTTTTGATACTACTCTTTATAGCTGGATGAATTTATAAAGTTGCATGAATTTTTCTCTCAAGATTTAATCCATTGGGTCGATAGGTTTGCATTCAAAACTTGGTTCTACTGTATCAAATGATGGTTGGTTTTAACTCTTCTACTATTATATAGTATATGAAAATTTACAGATATACGCAATGACATATCATATCTACTATAGAGTTGGACCTTTTGAAAAGTTTGAATGTTCAAGAAAGAATTAACTCTACACATAATTTTATTCTAAAGTTAAATGTAACACATAAGTAGCTGCAACCCGTGTGCGTAGCACGAGTTCGCAGTAGTGTATTAAATTATTTAATGTATGTAGTTAGTTTAGGTAAAACTTAATGTAATAAAATAGAATAATTTTATTTAAAACGTGAGTACTCATAATATAATTTCCTGTATTAGGGACGATGGCAATAATTTCAGCTTCGAGATCCATGGTACTACCTATATGCCAACCCCTTCCAAATCGATTATGCTTCAAAAATGGTTTAAAAAGATGACCAAGAATAGAATCATTCAAATTTAGAAAGGGTTGAAAGCAATATAAGGAATATGCTATCGAATATGGTAAATACAGAGATGTTAAATGCTTAAATAGGTTTTGATTAGTTACATTGTTGTTGCATCATTTGGTTTTGCCACGAGTCTTTTTAATGTTAAATGTAATGGAACAAGATACGGATAATAGGACTCCCAAAAAACGATATGAGGTTGAAGTGCACTTCATATCCAAAGTTATGTTGACAATTCACATAAGTTATATTTGAAGAATGTACCTCATGTATATTCAGAGTGTACTTTATATTTAGCTTATACATGTTTGAAGTGTACTTTATACCAATTATTATTATATTCTGTAGTGAAATTTGAAATGCTTAAATTTGTTTTGAAATATTCTCAATAATTATTTACCTTTACTTTCAGGTCCAACCACTATTTTGGAGTTGTTTTATTATTATTTCAAGTATATACCACAAGTGAAGTCGACTCATAGTACAAGGGTATCGACTTTTACTCTACCATTACTTGATTTGGATTCGAAGATCTCGGCATCGATCTACTTATAGAGATCATGGACCAAATAGGAAAAAGGGCACCTACTGGTACAAGACTTCTTAAATGGAATAGAATCGTGTAAGATAATTAACCTTGATGTTTCCCTTCTACAAAATAATTACCAATAACCCCTAAACATAACAAACAAAACTAACCTTACCACTATACATATATTATTAGCACTAAAAAAGAGCAATCATGCCTTCCCCTATTCACGATCAAGGTAGCATATGCTCTGTTTACTTAAGTATCTTATCCTCATTACACTGTACTAACTTACCAGCATAAGTAAAGTTGTTGCCTTACAGTGCTGCAGTAGCCAGGAATTCATATTGGTGGCAACAAAACTGATTTTTTTATCTTTATTACCTACAAATATTTAGATTCTTAAAAAGAAAACTCATAACACTTAGCATTAATTGACTAATGAATCCATTTACATGACAACTTCGCTAATATTCAGTCATGAATTCAACTAACATGCCATTTTTCACTCATGAATAGACCGTAAATTATACACAATGACAGAAAAATATACCTAATCCTTGCGCTTGAAGAATTGAACTTCGGACCAAATCGCGCTTCTGGTGGCCTTCAGGTCGTTGAACTTCGGATCGAATGAGTTTGAGGAATTGCGCCTGGACCAAATCGCGCTTCAGGTCGTTGAACTTCAGATCGAATTGAGCTTGAAGAATTGAGCTTGAATAATAGCTTGAGGAATGAAGCGGCAAAAGAGGACCGATGTTAAAAAGAGTGTGAAGAGGGTGAAGATGAGAAGCCTAAGGGGAGAAAACGAAAACGAAATTTTGGCGGCCAAAAAATAAGTTGGAGGGAAACGAGAGTGGAACGCAAATTTATCATGAACAGCGTTAATATAATTGCATACATTTTAATATAATTGCACTTGAAGTTGTTGTCTTTTTGAGTTGAATAAAGAATAGCCACTTAACTATAGCAAGTCAAGTTTTCGTGCAATCCACGCTTGCTATTGATATAATATTTTCTTGCACTGTATGAGGCTCGCTACTTTTAGTGTTTTATGGGTTTTTTTAATCTCTTATGAGATTATATGTTTGTGTAGTGATACCATATTATCACTTGATGTAATCATACACTTTAGTTGTCTCTTCTCACTCGAGAATATTATCACATTATCCTTATGCTCATATTATCGCTTATCCTTGTTAACTGATTTGTTTAGCTAGATTGACCCGTGTATTTTATACTCGGGTCAGACCGAGGTGTTTCAGGTTAGGTACATTTGGACTTAGCTTATTCTACTTCCGCATGGACTCTATTCTGCTAGCTCTTTTTGTTATAGCTTTTTGTGTAGTCCTTTTTAGTTGCTACTCTGATATGTATATTCTTTTGACTCGCTTGTATATTGTGGTTGCTATACCACTTGACATGTATCATTTTGTATACTCTGTGATGTATCTGTATATGTATATATATGTGATGATCTACTATTCTGTGATGTGTTTTGCATTCGAGTTGTTGTATTTTGTTCTGATAGATCCGTCAGCCACCTATGGTTTTGTATTAAGTATTTATTGGATATGTCGATTCACTTGTGATGAAAAAAATTAAAGCATTTGTCGACGTATTCAATAGATATTTAAGACAAGGCTATAGATGGTCGCTCCTAACCAGCCCTATTCTCCGCATTAGCAGAGAGTATTACCCAGTAATACTCTTTGTTAATGTAGGTCTCGGGGTGGGGCGTCACAGCTTGGTATCAGAGCTGAATTCAGAAAAAAAATTAGATAAACACAGAACATAAGCATATATTATGATACATCTAAGTATAGTACGAGTGTACGAATCCCTTAATCCTCATGTCCTTTATCTTGTAGTGTCCTTTAAGATTGAAGTTTGGGGTATGTCTAGGAATATTTTTATTCTGTAGTATTCCAAAAATAGAATTGATTACATCTATCTTAGGAGTAATCCTAATTGTGATTGTTTTATTCGAATCCTCTTCAATACGGGTGCTTAACTCCTATCCGTATCGGAGGAGTTTGTTGATGCTTTTGGGTGTTCTTGTCTTGTTCTTTTGTGAGGATTGCGAGTCCTGTTGAGGGGATCCGTAATATTTTGCATGATGTATGAGGATTTGGGATTGTTCCTTGTAGCTTTTCTTTTTGTGCGGATTAGGGTGCTATTCTATCTAGATTTTGGAATGATTTGAGATGGACTGGCTTGCGTATTATCAAGCCGCATTTTGTGATTTGTAGGATCCTATATTTAGGTATCCAAATTTGGTTGGTTTGTTGTTCTTATTCTTCGGAATATTGATGATTATTCTGAAGTCTCTGTATTTACTCTTGAGTTTCGAGATATTGATGATATATCTAAAATTCCAGTCATGATGACTATGTTGATTTCTGGGAGTCCATTCGGGTTTGTCACCCCATCGAGCAATCGAGTGTTGTATTGACCTCAGTTCCATTTCTTAGTTTTTTTGGTCATTCCTCCACGAGAATGTCCACTAAGGAAATGAGGTAATTATTTGGATTTATTCGTCATTTGTCATTCCTGTATTTTTTCGAGATATCCTCTTTGGATACTCAATTGTTGATATACTTTGTGGTATTACTTCACTCGAAGTAATGATTTGTTTTTAATGTTACTTCTCCTCATTTGAGAAGATATTTACCCTTGCTTTTGTATCTCATTTCTCTCTTTTTAATCTATTGAGTGGTGCTAGGGTCATTCCCTCACCTTGACCCTACACCGATTTTTCATAAGCTACGAGTCGCGGAGGATAGCGTTACTCTTACTGCATTCCACACTCATTATGAGTCTTGTGAGTGGTTCGTTATACCATTCGGAATAATGAACACTACTCCATTCTATTCCATCAATTTTGGGGATCGAGTATTCTAGGAATATCTCGATGAGTTCTCCTTGTGTCTTTGATTTTGAATATAAGTTATAAAATTGTGTTTTCAAATCTTACAAATTAAAATATGTTTCTAGGAGAAATTGGATTTTGTTTTTTTGGGAAAAACAAAGAATATTTTGAGTATTATATATGAGGTATTTCTTTTTAAAGAAAATGAATTTTGTGTTGGGTTGTTCGTCTAGTGCTTTAAGAATTCTGGTCGATGCGTTTGGCCAACGTTATTGATAGGAATTTCCTAAACGCTGTGATGAGACAGTCAGACATGGTAAATTGAGTTTTAATAAGTAAAGTTTGAAAATAATTAATAAGTAAAGTGGCGAGGCAGTTTTGACATGTTTGATCAACTCTGTCGCCAATCGATGGGGTCATTCACTATAAATCAATGGCAAGGCAATACCCTTATATTATTTGAAATTTTAGAAATTAAATATGGTAATTTGGGTAAGTAAAGTGAATAATTCTAATTATGGGGATGTCTTAATTAGAAGAAAATATCATTTGATGCCTTGATTAATAAAATGATGTATTTAAAGTAAAAGAATACTTTGGTTTGAAAAATTAAAATATTGATTAAATATTTTAGTACAAGTTATTAGTGATAACTATAAAATTTGTTTTGGCACTTAGTTATTTAAGTAATAGTAGAGGATAGATATAAAAATCTATCTTAAGAGAAAATAAAGAAGGTTAGTTTAGAACATTTAGTATAAATTTGTGAGCTGGTTTTGTTTAAACTAAATGGTATTAAAACTTGTGGGTTTGAAATTGTTGAATTCTTTTGAAAACAAATTTGAATTAATTATCAACTTTAATTAAATTTATATTGGTAATTAGATGAAAATTTAATTTTTGTGACAAGTGGAAATGTGAATTTGGATTGTTTGATAAATGAACAATTCATATAGTATAATCATTTTAAATCGTGAGAATAATTTTAAAACTTTATATATATCCCAAAAATTTATTTTTGTGGATAATTAATAATCATCTCTTGATAATGAAAGAGATTAGCTATCTCTTCCAAAATGAGTTTTCAAGTTAATTGTTTTAAAACTTGATTTTGAAAAGCAATGAAAATATTTCCACTTAATAAAATGATTTATGATGATTACATAAAGTTAATCATAATTTTATATGTCTTAGCTTTCCTGGTAAAAAGAAAATCATTTAATAAATGATTTACAAAAAGCTTGTTTGAAAATGTAGTTTGAAATTAAAATGGTTTGGGTAAATTTCAAATTTTAAATTGATTTAAAAGCTTAAATTTTGTTTGGAAAAGTACTGTACTAAAACAACTATAACTTGAGATTTATAACTCCGAACGATTTCAATATTTTTGCAAATTAAAGAGCTATCACTAAGCTATAAAGTTTCTTTGTACCACTTTAAAATATTTTGCATTTTACTGAGTCTAAAATAGGTTTGAATGTGGATAGACAGTTCTGATCTATTACAAAATTCTCTAAGATTAAGCTGAAAGTTAATTTAACATAACTTTCAAACCATAAATCTGATTTTGATGATCTATATATTGCTGGAAAGCTTAGACTGAGTAGAACAACTTTCAATTTATAAAGTTTTTAAGATTTTGTGGTTTGCTAGATCATAACTAGTCTACTTTACAGCAGGTCAAAAATGAAATTGATTTATTTCCCCTTAATAGTTAAGTGTAGCACTTCTTATTTATAAACATGATCTAATATCATCTATTTGAGTTAAGTATAGGTGAAAAGAGGTTATTTGGAATATATTTTGAGCAAAAAGAATATATATAAGTTTGTGCAAACTCGCTTTAAAATGCTAAAAAGAACAGGTATGTTTTCAGATTAATTTTAAAGTGTTTAATGATGATATATATTGTGTTTCCGACCTAATGGTCGATTTATATTATGTAAATCTTTTTTGTAATATTGTATACGGCCCTCCGTACAAAGTAGACTCCGCCGATTTTTCCGGAAATTTCTAACACTTAGAAAATTTGTGAAACATATGTGAAAATATATATGTTGCAAACTAGAGAATACCTATGGAAGAATTAGAGAGTAAACAACTTAAACTTTATTTACTCTAATGAAGGGCAATGAATTTAAATTTAAAATCTAAGTAAGAAATTTTGAAAATTTTCAAGTGTTGAAAATTGAGAATTTTAAATCTTGAAGATAATAGGTTGGAAAACTTTAAGAATATTTGATTAGTAAGAGAGAGTTTAAAAAGCTATTCCTTGAGTCTTATCTTGCCTTTGTACAAAAATTTTAGGACTTGCAATTATGCAATCGTATGAGTCTGGTGGTATTGTGGAAAAACCATCTACCTATTATTGGGTTTTCTTTCCATAATAGTGGTCAGTCTAATATCGGTATGACTCCCTTCGTAGTGTTATATGGAAAGTCATATCGATTATCATCTTGTGGGCTGGAGTTAGGGATAAAGTTATGACTGAATCCCGACTCTGTTCATGAAGCTTCTTAGGACTCGATCTCACCCGATTTATCTATTGCGTAACATCCTATCCGTGTTTGCTTCGAAGGTGAAACGCCTTCGAAATAGGGATGTATTGCTCGTAGAAATTCAATGGTCCGCAAATCCCAGTAGTTCCACTTGGGAAACCATAGAATTAATCGAGCAATCTTATCTTGGTTTTCTATCATCTAGTGTTGAGGGTGAGAAATTTTTAAACTCGAGCTTATCTATCTTCCTTTGATTGATGAAATAATTTTGTTGAATACAAAATCTTCGCTAGAAATTGCGAGGACGCAATTTTGTTAAGGGGGGAGTCTGTAACAACCCAGGTTTTTGAGATTACCTGTTAATATTAAATTATAACAATAGTTATAATTTAATATTCTAAATTAAAATAAAATTAGAGATTTTAAATTGTTTATTTGGAATAAACAATGAATTTTTAAAATAAAATGAGAAAAATAATGTTTGGAACTTTATTTTATTTATTTGAGTTAATAATGATTGGAAAATGGGTTTATTTGGAGAAAATGCAATAATTGTATTAATTATTGTTAGTTACTTCTTTTAATAATTTTTTAAAAGAAGTATGTGATTTTTAAAGGTTGTTTATTTAAATAAAAAGGTGGAAATTGGTTTTAATATGTTTTGGTTATAAATAAGGTTTGGAAATGGTTTGAAATATTTTTCTAAGTGAGAAAAGTATTTTTGTTGAATTTTAGAAGTAAAAAATGTGAACTTTTGCATTTATTGGTCAAAATAGTGTATTTTTGCAAATTAAGGTTTTTAATAATACTAATGTTTTAAAAATAAAAATTAATCTTTTCATATAGTGTAAAATAATTTATTTCATGTGTATGTAAATTTGCATATTTTGTTTGGTTGAAAATTGGAAAGAAAATGACTTTGTTTTATTATATAGTGTAATATATATGCATTTGATTTAAGTGTTGATTTTATAACTTAGGCCATTTAGTTTTTTCTTCTTATTTGGGTCCTAAAAGCCCATTAGCCTAATCTAAGAGATAAGGAAATGAGAAAAACATCTCCTATAAAAACTCATTTCCTCTTACAAACCCTAGCCAAAAATCATCAAATTAGACTCAAATTTAGTGTTTTAAAAATCAATTGGAAGCTAAATCTACATGTAATCAAAATCTAAAACCTAATATTTTATCAAAAATCCAAACTTTTGAATGATTGTTTGTTAACTACTTTCTTCTTTCTTGCATGCACCTGTTTCATAGTTTTACAGGTTATTTGAAGCCTATTCCACCTCAAAGCTTGCCTCTTTCAACACAAATTCAAGTTTTTATCTTCACTACTGCAAGGTGAGTTGATTAACTCACATATTTTAGCAAAAAAAAGCTTCAAATTGCCAAAAAATTATTGAAAAATACCATTTTTTTTGTTAATGTTCTAGTTTTCTGTGAAATTGAGTCTGGTGCTGTTTTGCATGCCTTTTTCTCTTAATTTCAGCAACGAAATGCTGCCGGTGTTTCATCTATTGATAGTTCATGTGTTGTAGCATATATCTGCAAAATTTCATAGCAAAACTCTTTCGTTTGTTACCTGAAAACCTTGCTGCAAAATCAATGCACAGCCTGGAAATTACATGTACACATTGTTGTGTTGCTGCAAACATGGCCTGAGTACATGTTTGAGACAGCATAACTTATACATTTCCTGTCGGAATTCATCGGTTCTTTTTTGTTTGAAAGCTAAAGTTTAGTAATATAAGCATACCAAATTTCAAGTGATTTCGATCCATATAGCTTATAGAAATATGCTGCCGAATTTTGATCCGGAGCATGTTTTTGCCCAGATTTTTACAGTGAAAACACTGCCCGAGTTCAACTTTGAGATATCATAACTTTCTCATAATTTATCCAAATTGCATGATTCTTTTTTCGTTTGAAATATAAAGTTTTCTACTATAGGCATACCAATTTTGAGCTCAATCTGATGCATTTTGGTCCTCTGTTTTATGCCTGAAAGTTAAACCCAGAATGGATTTTCAGGCCTGGGCACATTCTTGTTGAACTGTTACAAACATGGTCTGAATCCATGTTTGAGACAGCGTAACTTTTTCTTTTTCTATCGGAATTCATTGATTCTTTTTTTGTTGAAAGATGAAGTTTTCTACTTTGTTCACACCAATTTTTAGTTCAATCAAAGGTCATTTGGCCACCTGTTTTATGTCCGAAAGTTGAACCCAGAGAAGATTTCATGCCTAAGCGTTTTTATGTTCTTTCTCCGTCCGACTTTTGACTTTTACTTCATGTTTTTGTGATATTTCTGCAATGTTTTGAGGGCTATGATGCCTATCAATAGGCTAGCCAAGTCTTGATGAATTTGAAATTCAAATTTGAATTGAATTTGAATGACAGTTCTGAGTGATTTCTTTGATTTCGAGCACAGATTTTTCCAAACAATTTTGAAATAATTTTTAAAATAAATTGGCATTTAAAATAATTATTATGTAATATTTAAATTATTTAAGCTATAAAATCTATTTATTCTCTATAATAAGGGAATATTTAAATATTGTCTTCAAAATTGATTTCGAAAAATGGTTTTAAAAGCTTATTTTCTCATATAAATTATTTTATATATAAAATACATGTTTTTGCACTATTCGAGCGAACGAGAAGGAGAATTAAACGGTTTGGTAAAACACATGGTATGGGACACGTGCGTTTATCTTATCAGTTAATTCCTTACTTGTCCGTTTGATTGTTTTGACCTTCGAGTCGGTTTACCGATGAGATGAGGTAAACCTTTTACTGGTTTGAGTGTGTAATTTACTGGCGACTAGTAAACCGTTTAGTGCGAACGTGTGGTATGGACGCACGTTAACACTATTCGGGTTTCTATTCGAGAGTGTGTGACACATTTGCCATTGCGGCATGCCAGTACTAGACCTTCGGGTCATTGCCATTGCGGCGTTTGCCATTGCTGCGTATTTGTCTTCGAGACGTTTGCCATTGCGGCGTATTTGCCATTGCGGCGTATTTGTCATTGTGACGTTTTGCCTTCGGGCGAGGTACCTATTTAAGATAACAGTACTTGTCAAGGCTTCGGCCACATGCACGTGCAAACACTTTTGATATGGTTTCTTTAACTATTTTCCCTAGAGTATCGCCCCTTCCCGGAATTGGTCCTTTGAACCATTCGCTATATATTTGTGGCAATTACCTTTCGGGAATTTGAACTCTTGGAAGTTCTATTTTTGTGATTTGAATTGCCTACACTGGCATAATATGTGATTTGCTTTTTGGCGTTTACTTGAGATTTTATTCTCCTTTTTGGAGATATATTTGCCTTATGGCATGTTTGGGATGAGATCTCTTTATGAATGTTTTGGATTTCCCAAGATGGCGGGTTTAGGTTTTCCCCTAAACCATATTTGATGTTTTATGAATGCCGATGATATGAGGCTCGCTACTTTTAGTGTTTTATGGGTTATTTTATCTCTTTTGAGATTATATGTTTGTGTAGTGATACCATATTATCACTTGATGTAATCATACACTTTAGTTGTCTCTTCTCACTCGAGAATATTATCACATTATCCTTATGCTCATATTATCGCTTGTCCTTGTTAACTGATTTGTTTAGCTAGACTGACCCGTGTATTTTATACTTGGGTCAGACCGAGGTGTTTCAGGTTAGGTACATTTGGACTTAGCTTATTCTGCTTCCGCATGGACTCTATTCTGCTAGCTCGTTTTGTTATAGGTTTTTGTGTAGTCCTTTTTAGTTGCTACTCTGATATGTATATTCTTTTGACTCGCTTGTATATTGTGGTTGCAATACCAGTTGACATGTATCATTTTGTATACTCTGTGATGTATCTGCATATGTATATATATGTGATGATCTACTATTCTGTGATGTGTTTTGCATTCGAGTTGTTGTATTTTGTTCTGATAAATTCGTCAGCCACATATGGTTTTGTATTAAGTATTTATTTGATATGTCAATCCACTTGAGTTGAAAAAAATTTAAAGCATTTGTCGACGTATTCAATAGATATTTAAGACAAGGCTATAGATGGTCGCTCCTAACCATCCCTATTCTCCGCATTAGCAGAGAGTATTACCCAGTAATACTCTTTGTTAATGTAGGTCTCGGGGTGGGGCATCACAATGGCTATGAATAAAACTTGCATGAATATGGTTGTTTGGGTGTTTCTTTTATTGCATGGCTATTTTGCTTATATAGTTTTTGTATAGTTATGTTATATATTGATTTCTCTTTTCATATACATATTCCCATCTATCATTGAGTGTTTAGTAGGTATGCAAGGGCGTATGCTAGCTTTTAGAGCTCGCTTGCGCATATTTTGCTTTTGCTTGTTTAATACAAGCGAACTCGCTCGTATTAATAATAATAAAGTACGTATCTCGGATTACATACCGCGATTTATATTATTCCCTTTGGGATGCCTCATCATTGAGATGAGATGTATATTTGATATATATTGGATATATTTGTATTATATATTATATTGTAAAAATTTTCCGATCGAGCGGCGCAAAGGAGACTACCGATATTTTCCGTAAATCCGGGAGTTAGAAACTTTTTGAAAATTTAAAAATTTTATAACTTGTTTTGATAACTAACTTGTAAATTTTGTAAGCTGATCGGAGTGGCGTAGTAGAACCGTAGTAATACTTTGCAAATAAGATTTTATTGTTTATATGTTAACTTTTTTTTGGAATAAAAAATATTCTTTACTTAACGCCTTTTCGAGGATGAAAAGTTTTGAGTGGGGGAGAATGTAACGACCCATATTTTTAACTATTTTAAATTATTGAATTTAATATGATTATTGGATAAAAATGGTTAGAAATAAATATTTAATGATTATTAATGTAATTTATTGGAGGATTAAATTGTTTAAATTTAATATTGGAAATTATTTGAATAATTGAATTGTGAATTTTATGTGAATGAAAATGATGTCGAAAGTTGATTTAAATTTATCTAAACAATAATGAAGATTGTTAAACTTAAAAATTAAATTTAAAGTGATTAAATTAATTTCTGGGAATTACTTGTTTTAATTGACGAGTAAAAATAGCCACTTTGGCCACTGTCTCGGATTTCGATGAAACCAGTTTCATCGGATCCGTAATAGTGAATTATTGTAGGATTTCAAGTTTCGTAGCGATCGGACTTGTCGTTTGGCCATGCGAACTTGAAACGCGTAGAATTTATTTTTAGAATTTAATTGAAATTAATTGATTTTGAAAAGCTATCTTCTGCATACGATCGAATTAGTCCTCGAGGCAAGTTCCATTGTGTTCGGAATAGAGGTAAAACATTATGAACGCCAGGCGGCATGCTTCGTTTGGAGCTCGAGAAATTTCGGACGTTAAACGTTAGATATTTTCAAATTTAATAATAATATAAATATCTCAACACTCCTTCCAGCACGCACATGGATTAGCCGTATATATGTCCTCCACTCTTTTATTTCGAATCTCAATCGAAATGAAAAAAAATAGAGCAACTGCCAATCGAAAACAAAAGAAAAAAATACTAAACGAACTAAAAAAAGGGTCGCGATCGAAAAATAATCAAATTGAGATTTGGTTTCTCGACCTGGAAGGGCGGAGTGTGGAGTGCGCTCGCACGCGTGCGAAGGAGGAGGCGTGTACTGCTCGCGAGGCTTGTCGTTGGCGCGACGTTTTGGGTTTCGCATTGCTGGGTAATGAGGCTGTTATCAAAGATGGGTCAGGCGGTGCGGTGGAGCTTGGAGTCACAGCTATCGACGCTGGTGATCTCGTGGGTTCCGGTCATCCGAGGCGGCGTCGATCTATGAGCAAGGAGGTGGAGCGATTGAGTTCGTGGATCTGGAAATAACGCGTGGATAAGGAAGATAGGTTAAGCAGCTAATGACGTGGATTAAGGATGGTAATTAATGTTTAATTAGTGGTTAATTTATTTAATTGTATTCAAATGTTTATTTATGTGTATCGTGTTCGTACGAGGTCCATTTCGTGTGAAACAAGTTGCTGAGGATTCGTATCGATGTCCTCTTCGATATAAGATCGAGCTGGAATTTATTTGAAGGTGAAATTATTTTCAGTTTCAAATAAAGGTAAGTGTTTTATATGCTCGCAATTGACTAAAATAATTTTTATGTTGGTTAAATTTAGCTGGCATTTGAATTGATATGAATTAAAGTGATAGGAATTTGAATTGATAGTTAAATTTGAAATGAAAATTAAATTGCTGGTTGAATTCTCGATCATTGATAACTAGTAAATTGTTATGATTTATTGACTGTTTGGATGTTGATTGTGATGGATGCTATTGATTGATATTTTACATGATTTGGAGGTTTATTTATTTTTAATATATCATGTCATCATTCTGTATATTATTTACAATATATAAAACTGTAAATTGAATTATTTCGAATAAATTAAGAAATAGGTCAAAATGATATATACATATGGCATTTATTTCAGATTGAAATGATATATATCCATCCTTGGAATTAAATTGAGATAATTGATTCACTTGGCCATATGATAGAAAATTATATACGGACACCGGATTTGTTAAATTAAATAATTTTAAAAATTTTGATTTGAAATTATTTAAATGATTTGATTTAAAGAATAAAAATCGAATTTATGGAAATCAAATTATTTTCGAACTTGAGCTCGAAAAGTTGAAATTTAAGTTGATAACAGGAATTGTTTAAATAATTGAAGTTATAATCGAAATATGATTTGAATTTCAAATTTTGATTTGTTTAAAAGATTGGATTTTTATTCGAACTTTGAATATTGCTAAGTAAAAGTAATATAAAACGATATTTCAAAATTGAGCTCGGAATTGAATTATGTTTGAAGATTTGGATTTTAAATTGAATATTGAAGGTTAATTTGATTTAAGTGATTTGAATCGATATTTTAAAAAATTCAAACTCAAAATTGATATAAATTGAAATGGTTTAAAATTTGATAATTGAGTTGAAATTTAATCATTGAATCAGATAGTTGAAATTGAAATTAATTTGGAATTGAAATTGAAATTTATTTGGAATTGAAATTGAAATTTATTTGATATTGAAGTTAAATTGAGATTGGATTGAAATTTATTCAAGTTGGAATTGAAATCAATTGGAATTGAATCGATTAAATCGAAATGGAAATTAATTTGAATTGGAAAAATTGGAATTGAATCAATTTGACTTTGAAACTATTTTCAAATAAATTATTGTAGTATAAACTGTTTAAAATCTATCTTCTTTAGGTATTCAAATTATTTTGATTTTCCAAACTATTTTACTATATAAATCATTTTCAATACTCAAACTATTTTCTATTAATTTTTTTTAACTATTTAAGCTTTTTTAAAACTATTCAAAATATTTTCTAAAAATTCAAACTGGTCAAGGGTGGAATGTTTATATTTAAATCTTGGATTTAAATGCGAATGAGGTTAAAATGAAGTTATAACCTAAATTGAAATTCGAAATAATTTTGGAAGCAAAATCGAGATATAAAGGCAAAAATGATATGGTATATTTTGAGTAAATATGATGATTTCGAAATGGATTTGATTTGAACCGAATATGATATTTTGATATCAAATATGAATCGTTTTCGAAATGTTAAAGAACCAACCGGTGTGAAAAATGATGGTTGGTTGTTAAAGAGACCGGGGTCTCTTATTGGCATACTCTCTATCAATATTGGAACCACTTTGACAACCGTGTACGCGGTGGATGATACCGAGAATGTAGTGGTTGAATTGGTGAACGTTTACTGGAATGAAGTAAGAGAACGATGATGGATAACCTTGACACTTGTTTCATAATTAAAAATGACTAAAACATGAGCCTATGTCTGGTCAATAAGGTTAGCTCCCTCTAGCGACGTTGATCGCTCGTATTACTATTGTGATTTCGTACTCGATGGGTGCACCCTTTTGTTTGGATTGATAGTCGCAGTCGACCACGGATGGGTTACGACCAGCCAGAAAGGGTAAATTGGTAGAATCCTACCTTGGGCATTGCCTCATGTGTCTTGTCATACTTATCCTTAGACGAGCCAATTACGACTTTGGTTTAGTATTGTACCTATAGGGCACTCACTGGCTACCGACGTTACTGGTTGTGTTATAGGACCTACTTAGACTACATGCTATAAAAATGTGTTAAGGCGGATCAGTGTAAAGCCTTAAAGCTATTTTGATATTTATTTTACTGATAGACATTACCTATTATAGCGTATACTATTATATATAGATAGTTTAACGGATCCTTAAGAGATGGAAAACCCCGTAACATCTCTTAAGTTATTGCACGCACGTTATACACTGGATAGGAGATGTGAAACCCCGTAAACATCTCTGATGCCACGACACTCATATCACTTGTGATATCGATTTGACTTATATAATCGTATTTTAGTTCTGACTCGAGTGTTTTGTCTTTTCATTATGCTCGGGTCAGCCTTGAGTTTTTCAGCACATTAAAGATCGTTTTTCTGGGGGACGAAGACGAAGATTTGGTATATTATTACTATTATTATTTTCTGCATCATGTTATCTGCTGCATTATTTTTATTTATCCCTGATGTATATATAACTCTGATAAATGTTGTATAGATTATAATCAAATGTATGATATAAACAGCTTCATGAAATGTTTATTTGACTATTATATTTTACCATTCCGCTATGAAATTCTGTGTTTGTTTTCTTCTTCTTTCCTTATTTTTTTTATTTATCCCTATTGATTATCTACATTTCGGATTGTTTAAGTTGGACATGTGTGGATTATTGTCGATTTAAACCTTCCAAAATGTGGGTCGTCGCACTTAATTTCTGGCATTGTCTTATAAATGTTGATTAACTGTTATTTCCTACTAATCTAATACGCATAATTTTTTTCAATATGGTGTAAAAATGTTTTTTGTGGAGCTAACTACATGCCGAGATGGTGAGATGCACTGATTTTGTGTACTGCTATGTTTAAGCAGACCATATATAATATAGACTATAATAGTTTTTTAACATGGTCCATTAATGACAACGGGTGTCGATCTCGAGGTCCTGTGATATAGAATATTAATGGGAAAACTAAGGACGATCTGAATTCAAGACTTGATATACAATATTTATGTAACCCGAACTTCATATAAAGCCCAATGATAGTAAAAAAACCCAAAGCATCCTAAGAGTTAGACAGCAAGCAAACAAAACTTATGTTAAAGTGGACGGAATGACTAAGATGTCCTGATGATTTCTTCTAATCTCTGTAGATGTGTTGACTTCAAAAACAATAAACTGGGTGGGTTGAAAACTCACGATTGTCATGTCATGATGGAAAATTTATTACCCGTGGTTTTCAAAGAACCGTTGCCCATAAAAGTATGGAATTTTTTAACAGAATTAAGTTTATTTTTTAAAGAGCTTTGTTCAACTACGTTAAAAGTCGAACGTATGTGTAAACTAACAGAGAATATTTCTATACTGCTCTACAAACTTGAGAAAATATTTCCTTTAGGATTCTTTAATGTAATGGAGCATTTACCTGTTCATATTCCATCCGAAGCACTTCTTCGAGGTCCTGTACAATATGATTGAATGTATCCGTTTGAGAGGTAATATTAAATGTCTGTAATTTTAATTTTAAATTTAAATTGAATTAATTTTGTAATAGGTAATTGAATCATCTAAATAAAAAAGATAGACAAAAAACACGAGTTGAAGGTTCGATTTGCAAATCATATCTTGAAGAAGAAGCTTCATTCTTTTTCTCTCTTTATTTCAGTGACTATGTGAACTTATCATATGTAAGTGTTCCTCGTACGATGAGGCCGTTGAACAAGATTCTTCTTAAACAATGTTATTTATTTTTAGACAACATGGCCGATCTGTTGGAGATTGTGTGGAACTATGGTTAGACGATAGATATTACTATGTATCGCATATATAAGTTCTTATTAATTGTGCTGAAGTTGCACTATTTGTTCGGTAATATTAAATAATAATTCTCGATATATGAATTTTCCAAATTCATATTTATTTCAATTATACTTACAGATTATAGTGAAATATATTATATATATTTGCAGTATTTACGAATCACAACATCCACATAGCGATCTTAGTAAAGAATTTGCTAATTGGTTTTCGAACTACGTTTATGATCCAAGAAATTGTGTTGGTGATGAAGGATTGAAACATCTAGCGATAGGACCAAAAAGAAATATAAGGACTTATTCAATATTCTTTGTTAATGGATTTAAATTCAACACCAAGGAATATGGTGATGAAAAATTAACATATAATAGTGGTGTATTTGTCAAAGGTAGTGATGATTCAGATGAACATATAAAAGATTTTTACGGCATCTTAACACAGGTTTTTGAATTAATATATTTTAGACGACCTGCAAAAATTTTTTATATTCAAATGCAATTGGTTCAACAATGTTCCTAGTTCTAGAATCAACATACGTAAAGATTATACACTTATTGAAATAAAGCATACCTCATATTACTATAAGTATGATCCTTTCGTATTAACCAAGCAAGCATTACAAGTTTATTTCTGTAACGACCCAGAATTTTTGATAATTAAAATTCGAATATTTAATTGATTTTGAATATTAATAAATGGAATTTAGAAGTCGAATAATTTATTATTCGAATATTGGATTTAATTTGGTCAATTTAATCGATAATTTAATGATTGAAATTCCAGAAATAATTGAAGTATGGGTTTAATGTGCTGGAAATGATTTATAAAGTTATATTAAATCATACTGGAGTTATAGAAAGGTTATAGAACTTTTAAAATTGAATTTGGAGTTAATCTGTGAAAATTGAATATTTTAATATTTAATTATCGACTGTAAAAATAGCCAATTTTTGAACAGTCTCAGAATTGAACGAGACCAGTTCCATTGGATCCGTAATAGTTAGTTATTATCGGATTTCAATTTTCGTAGCAATCGGAGTTGTCATTTGACCGTGGCAACTCGAAACGCATCGATATCGTTTTAATTTTTATCGTCGAGTTAAAAATAGTCATTTTTCAAAAGGTCTCGGATTTCGACGAAACCAGTTTCATCGGATCCGTAATGTGATTTTATTGTAAGATTTCAAATTTCGTAATTTTTGGATTTACCATTTGTCCGGTACAAATTAAAACGCCTCGGAATCGATTTAAATCGGTTTAATTTAAATTGATCGTTTATGGCCATATCTCACACATACGATCGAATTAGCTTCCGAAACCTGTTCCATTGCGTTCGGAACGCGGGGTAAACCTTAGAAACGTCAGCCGGCACGTTCGATTCGGAGTTCGGAAAATTTCAATGAATAGTAAAATTGGGCAATTTTCTATAAAAGGACATGTTATCTTCACTTTTGCAAAGCAAAGACAACCCTAGGGTTTTGAAGTCTCAGCCGCCACCCTTGTTATCAACGACCAGAAAACAACGACCTTCCCCTCCGATTATCTTCAAATCTAAGCAATATTTTCAGAAGTTTTCAACTACAAAGATGGTGAGGGGAGTGAGGTCTTCAATCTGGACGGTGGTGATTGGAAATGGAGAGGTAGATCATCGGCAAATCGCGTGGGAAGGGGTTGCGTTTCGCACGAAATTTGAGAGAGGAGGAGCAACCGCATGGGGCCGGTCTCTGGCCGTTGGTGGCTCGTGTCGCGAGCTTCGTTGTGGCGCTCCCCGATCGTGGTGGAAGCGTTCGAATGGGTCGCGTGCATTAGGGTTTTATGGCGGCCGTGGGTTTTAAATCGCGTACGCGATTATCACCTGGGGAAGAAGGCACGAACGGCTGTGATCTGGAGATTCAAAAACAAGCGGCAGATGAGAGTTAGGGTTTAAAATTTTAATTAAAATGTTAATTAAGTTATATTTAAATTTGTATAAACTTCTGAATGCGATAACTTTTTGCTGCGAGATCGGAAAATGATGAAACGAAGTGCGTTGGAATCGTGTCGTCGAACACTACGTGATGCAACTGATTTGGAGTCGTTTGGAGCTAGTTTGAATTTCGGGTAAAATTAAACGCCGTTTAATTTTATTCGAAAATAAACGCTGGAATCAGAATTAAAATCACGGTGAGATCTTCTCACTCAAATGAAAGTGGATTTTCTTTTACAGTTATTGATTGACTGATATGATTGCTATTGGATGTGATATTAGATATAGTAGGATATATCTATATATATATAGCAATATATACATATTGGCATATGTATATATTGGATTGATGATTTCCCGCCTCGTATAGCGGATGAGACCCTATTGCGCCGTTAGTAAGCGGATTTTTATAAAAACCCATATACCACGATAATTCCGTACTGGAGCGGAATTGGTATTGTGCTAACATCTGTGGATGCAGGGAAACAGGTTGGAGGGATCCAACTGGATTCCTCACCAGTAGTTATTTATTTACAGATATTGATATATATTCTGTTATCATATTGATATATGATATTGACTGTTGTGATGGACTGATTGGTGTTGTTGCATCATCGGATTCAGTTTTTGAAGCTTAAAAATAACGACTTTTACTATAAAAGGATTTTTAAAGTGATTTTTGAAAATAGACGTTTTATTGAATTTTTTGAATTGATTTATTTCAAATGAATAAACGTCTAAAATCTTAAAGTTATAAAAGTTAAGATTTTTGGTGAAATTTAACCAAAGTGTGATTTTTGAAATAAAAGTCGATTTATTTATAAAATGGTTTAAGTTGGGATTTTGAATAACTATAAACGATTTGTATAGAAAGATTTATAAAATTGATATGTTGTAAATCAAAATATTGGACTTATAAAACAAATTTTTATAAGTATTAAAAAGAAGTATAAAAGGATTTCATAAGTGAATGAAATTTATAGATTTATAACGTGAAGTTATAAAGTGAATAGATGTTGCAGAATAAACGATTTATAAGTAATTTACTTATAAATTAGATTTTTGCACTTAATTGGGATATAAATAGAAATTGCTAAATGAAATGATTTCATAAGTTGAAATTGTTATGAAGTATAAATGTGATTTATAAACGTTGTTTATAAATCTGAAATCACTTATTTTGATAGGTAATTTTAGAAGTTAATAAAAGGAGAATTTTATAAATCGAAGTTGTTAGAAAATATAAAGGTGAATTTATAAACGTTGTTTTATGAATTTGAAATCAATCAAATTTGATGAATGTAATATAGAAGTTATTAAGGGAATTTTATCCACGATTTTGGATAGTGGATAATTCTTGGAATAAAATGTGTAGAAAATAGTGAAATGTAATTAGTGAAGTATATTCACGATTTTGGACAGTGAATATAATTTTAAGTAAAATGGATACGTTTTTGAAGAAGTGATATTAAAAATGAAGTTAAACATTTTAAAGATGTTTTAAAACGTATTATGAATCGAAAGCATAGATTTCAACGTTCATTGTTGAAATAGGCGTTTTCGAGAAATATAAGGAAATGGTGGACTATAACACTGTTGTTATAGTAAATGATTTCCGAAAGGAAATGTTTTATATAGTATTGGGGTTTATATATCTATCTAAATTTCGAATCCCTATACTAGTGATTTCGAGTCGTCGTAACGATGTTTTACGCAACATTCGTTTTGACTCAAATAGATGTAAAATCTATGATTTCCTTAAAGAATGAAATTTATACTTAATATTGATTTAAGTATATCGAATATTTTCAAATGTTGAAAATAAATAGATTTGTGAAATACTTATTATTTAATAAGTATGGAAATGCTTTTCCAATATGAAATGAACCGTTTTGAGATTTTATCTTCAAAGATAAATTGAAATGTGGAAATTGATTTGAAATTGTTTTCAAATGATTAAGTGTGGAAATTTTATATCTAGTAAAGATATTTTGGAAGATAAAATAATTTGGGAAAATTATTTGGAATCTGATGATGTTGCGCATCTTTATTGATAGTTAAATAACCAACTATCAATAATTACCTCAGATAGGTATTTGTTGTGAATTGGATGGATTTGAATGCCACACTTATTTTTGAATAATTGCTCACTATTCGGGTTAGCCGGGAAAGGACCATGGGGTCGTATAACCCATTCCGAATATGTGATACGTCGTTATGAATCGCATTTGAAGACCGGTGTTGAAGACCGGATATTTTTGAAAACGGAAGGATTACCATCGAGTTACTCTACATCGGCTGATCTCCGATTTAGAGGTTTTATCACCCTTAGTGACGGGAAGTCCTGACGTGATTGAAATTATCCGGATATGCAAGGGCTTCGTGAGAAGTGCCTTCGGTTCTGTTCGATCCCGGAACAGACTTGTATGGATGTGTGTCTGACGTTACAATTTGAGATATAAAGCTGATTTCTTTCAAATACATTTCTGTTGGTGGCGGAGAATTTATTCTCTTAGCTTAACACCCTTCTCTGAGACGTACGAGCTCAGAGGTTATGTAGTTGAAATTTATCAGCGATATATCCCAATTTGGTAACGTGGCATACTGAGTGTTGCTGTGAAATGATCAGTGTTTGATCATTTGCGATATGATCATTTGTTTGATCTTATATCTTTGTGATCATAGGTTGATCATTTTGTTTGACCCGAAGCAGGGCTTTTTGAGAAAGCGTAGCTTTGTGGACGAGACTTCATCGAGCCTCAACAACCCGGAAATGGTCGAAACAGGAATGTTGCGGCAAGGTTATGAGGGTCGCGCCCTTTAGGGTATGTCATTTCCTTCTGGAAAGGGGTGGTATCATGGTATGGAGCCCAGATACTTACTCATGTGGATACACTTTCTTTATGATGTGTGATGTTGGATATCGAGCGCTCGGATAAAGGTCCCAAAGGACCGGGTGATGACATATTCGTGAGTTACCTGTTACAGGGGTAACCCGGCCTTGTTTGGCAGAGAGCAGTTTGTCTCTCGGGACGTCCAGCCAGAGGCGATCCCATTCGGCAGGAGGAAAGGAAGTTCCTTAGCCTGACCATTTGTTGGAAAATCCAAAGAAACAATACGAACCTGGTATGGTTTTGGTTGTATTACCTGCTATGGAATGCGGCGGTAACCTGCTATTGAACATAGTAGCTATAGTAGGCATACGATACTGGTCGTATGTTGGCTAAGATTAATATTATACTTTCGAAATGTTTTTCTGCACTATGCACTAATAATAATAAAATGATTTGATTTTGCGTAGTAAGCATCTTTGACTATCATAAGAAGAAATCTCCTCCAAGTCTGCGTTTGCATTGTGTGTGTGGCGGGAGGTCTTATGGTAGTTTCATTTTCCAAAAGCATTGCGAATTTGTTTTATTTTCTTTGTGAAAAATAACTGTTTTACGATCTCACACCAGTCACCATGACTGACTCGGAGTTTATTGTTTCCCTTCTAAACTCTGGGTGCCCACAAATTTTCCACACGGGCAGTCTAGGGTTAGGTTATCAGGATATTCTGGAGCTTTGGAAGCAAGCTGGATGGCGAGACGTAGTATTTGTATCTGATATTATTTATTCCGCTGTGTATTCTGTATGAGGACAAGTTTGTATAACTGTCCATTGTTGTTTATTGACTCTGATGATATGATGTGATGTAATGTAATAACAGATATAATTCTTTTGTTTTTAAATGATATTCATTTATCTATTATATATTGTTCCGCTGCGATATGTGAGATTCTGATATTGTTTTCTGTTTCTGCTCTTGTTCTGTTGTTGTTCTTCTTTCTTTTTCTTCTATCTTCTTCTTCTACCTTTTTCTTCTTTCTTAAAACCATAACTTTTCGGGTTTCCGGCATTCGATGGCTCAGCAGTCGATAAAGTGAGTATCGATGTTGAATTTTCGAAAGTCGAAAATTTTCGGGATGTTACATTTGGTATCGGAGCATATGGTTAAGCGACAACCCTGCTCTGTTGGGTGTTACTCATTAGAGATAGAGTCAGTAGTACTCTAGAATGAGTTGAGTGTAATAATAGATACGAGTGTGTATTTGTTAGTGAATATAAAATTGTTTTATATTGTGATGATTGGTTTGTTGAGTGGTATATGGATTCTGGTCGGTATGATCCGTACAACTCTATCGATAGGGATCTCTAAACACTTATATAGAACAATTCGGCACAGTATTGTTTAAATAGGGTAAATGAGATAATTTTGCCCAAAACTATTTTTGTATAGAAAAGAAATGTTTTTCTATAAAGTACTATAGTATATGGTTGCATGGATGTTAGGAAGTAATAATAGTGAATTATCGTCACTAAAATTGAATAAGAAATTGGAATCATAACTCCAAAGTTAAGAAATAAATTCACATGCAAATGAAATTTGAGAATGTAAATTATAAAAGTGATTTGTAATTTAAAACGGAATTCCAGAGAAGTTTTTGGAAATGTTTGAAAAGAATTTGAAAATTTTGGAGATTTGGAAAGTTTAAATCATTTTTGATTTGAAAACGGATTTCGAAGGTTTTGAAAGGTATTTTGAAGGAATGAAAAGCTCTAAACTCTTTTCGGTCGTTGGAAAATAATTCCGATGATGATCGCGACATCATCGGTGTTCATTTTCGAGTTTCCAAAAGAGGAATTGCTGCCAAATTGTTTTAAATGAAGGTTGTTTGGAAAATTTGGATTTTTGTTTTAGAAATTCAAAAGATAATTTGAATTGTTTTCAAAAATGGTTTTTGAAATGTTGGTAAACTCGGGAATACTATGTAAAAATACTTATGGAATAATAAATGAGTTGATAACTTATACAATTTGTTGTGAATTTAGATTGAATAAATTTAACTTAAAGAATGAAGTTAAATCAAAGCAAGTATAAGTGAATCAATTAAATGAAAATGAAATTGAAAGTTGAAATTCATTTCGAATTCGTAAGCCAATGAATTGAATTGAATAACTGTAAATGAATGATGAATTAAAATTCATATGGAATTTGAAATCCAGTTTAATATGAGTGGTTATAAACCATAATAGTGAATTGAAAATAAATATAATGTGTATATGGAATATTTACATTGAACTTAAGAAATGAAGTGTGAAATTCTTAAGTAAAATTTGATGATTGGACAAAAGAATAAAACTGGAGTTAAAACTGAATATTGAAAACGAATTTGAATTGTGTGAAATAAAATGACGTTTTGAGATTCGTTTGAAGTGAACTAAAGTTAATTGATAAAAATTCAATATTCAGAAGTCGAACTGAATCCAAATTAGATTGGAATTATGAATTGAATTCAAATGAATGTGAAATGTAAAATTTAATGTATAAGCAGTTTATATTGAAATTTTGTAATAAAATGTGCAAAATGGTTTGAATATATGCAACTAGATATTATGGCTAGTAGGATATACAGGTGTTATAAAGGAATTGGATTTGATTTCAAAGATAAGTTTGAATTGCTCGACAAAAGGTAAGTATTTGAATTATAATATGAGTTTTTGATGATTTCTTGTCTAGCCGCTTGGCTTTTTCTTTTCATTTTGAAATCTGAGAGTCCGTAGGGACATTTTGTAGTCGTACCGTATTAGCCGCGCAAAGGAGATGCTGGCGAAATTTTCTAAAAATTTAGGGCGTTAGAAAATTTTTGAGAAAATTTTGAAGTTTAAATTTGAATTTGAAATTTAAATTGAATTGAGAAGTAAAACAATGTTGTTTTGAAACTTAGAGTTGATGTTGAAATTTAGTTGAATGATAACGAATCTTTAATAGAAAGATTTGTTTTGAAAATGAGATAAAACTATTGAATTGTGAAAAATAGTAGACGAGTTAAGGACATTTTTTCCTAACTTGTAATTTCGAGGACGAAATTCTTTTAAGGGGGGAAGTTTGTAACGACCCAGAATTTTTGATAATTAAAATTCGAATATTTAATTGATTTTGAATATTAATAAATGGAATTTAGAAGTCGAATAATTTATTATTCGAATATTGGATTTAATTTGGTCAATTTAATCGATAATTTAATGATTGAAATTCCAGAAATAATTGAAGTATGGGTTTAATGTGCTGGAAATGATTTATAAAGTTATATTAAATCATACTGGAGTTATAGAAAGGTTATAGAACTTTTAAAATTGAATTTGGAGTTAATCTGTGAAAATTGAATATTTTAATATTTAATTATCGACTGTAAAAATAGCCAATTTTTGAACAGTCTCAGAATTGAACGAGACCAGTTCCATTGGATCCGTAATAGTTAGTTATTATCGGATTTCAATTTTCGTAGCAATCGGAGTTGTCATTTGACCGTGGCAACTCGAAACGCATCGATATCGTTTTAATTTTTATCGTCGAGTTAAAAATAGTCATTTTTCAAAAGGTCTCGGATTTCGACGAAACCAGTTTCATCGGATCCGTAATGTGATTTTATTGTAAGATTTCAAATTTCGTAATTTTTGGATTTACCATTTGTCCGGTACAAATTAAAACGCCTCGGAATCGATTTAAATCGGTTTAATTTAAATTGATCGTTTATGGCCATATCTCACACATACGATCGAATTAGCTTCCGAAACCTGTTCCATTGCGTTCGGAACGCGGGGTAAACCTTAGAAACGTCAGCCGGCACGTTCGATTCGGAGTTCGGAAAATTTCAATGAATAGTAAAATTGGGCAATTTTCTATAAAAGGACATGTTATCTTCACTTTTGCAAAGCAAAGACAACCCTAGGGTTTTGAAGTCTCAGCCGCCACCCTTGTTATCAACGACCAGAAAACAACGACCTTCCCCTCCGATTATCTTCAAATCTAAGCAATATTTTCAGAAGTTTTCAACTACAAAGATGGTGAGGGGAGTGAGGTCTTCAATCTGGACGGTGGTGATTGGAAATGGAGAGGTAGATCATCGGCAAATCGCGTGGGAAGGGGTTGCGTTTCGCACGAAATTTGAGAGAGGAGGAGCAACCGCATGGGGCCGGTCTCTGGCCGTTGGTGGCTCGTGTCGCGAGCTTCGTTGTGGCGCTCCCCGATCGTGGTGGAAGCGTTCGAATGGGTCGCGTGCATTAGGGTTTTATGGCGGCCGTGGGTTTTAAATCGCGTACGCGATTATCACCTGGGGAAGAAGGCACGAACGGCTGTGATCTGGAGATTCAAAAACAAGCGGCAGATGAGAGTTAGGGTTTAAAATTTTAATTAAAATGTTAATTAAGTTATATTTAAATTTGTATAAACTTCTGAATGCGATAACTTTTTGCTGCGAGATCGGAAAATGATGAAACGAAGTGCGTTGGAATCGTGTCGTCGAACACTACGTGATGCAACTGATTTGGAGTCGTTTGGAGCTAGTTTGAATTTCGGGTAAAATTAAACGCCGTTTAATTTTATTCGAAAATAAACGCTGGAATCAGAATTAAAATCACGGTGAGATCTTCTCACTCAAATGAAAGTGGATTTTCTTTTACAGTTATTGATTGACTGATATGATTGCTATTGGATGTGATATTAGATATAGTAGGATATATCTATATATATATAGCAATATATACATATTGGCATATGTATATATTGGATTGATGATTTCCCGCCTCGTATAGCGGATGAGACCCTATTGCGCCGTTAGTAAGCGGATTTTTATAAAAACCCATATACCACGATAATTCCGTACTGGAGCGGAATTGGTATTGTGCTAACATCTGTGGATGCAGGGAAACAGGTTGGAGGGATCCAACTGGATTCCTCACCAGTAGTTATTTATTTACAGATATTGATATATATTCTGTTATCATATTGATATATGATATTGACTGTTGTGATGGACTGATTGGTGTTGTTGCATCATCGGATTCAGTTTTTGAAGCTTAAAAATAACGACTTTTACTATAAAAGGATTTTTAAAGTGATTTTTGAAAATAGACGTTTTATTGAATTTTTTGAATTGATTTATTTCAAATGAATAAACGTCTAAAATCTTAAAGTTATAAAAGTTAAGATTTTTGGTGAAATTTAACCAAAGTGTGATTTTTGAAATAAAAGTCGATTTATTTATAAAATGGTTTAAGTTGGGATTTTGAATAACTATAAACGATTTGTATAGAAAGATTTATAAAATTGATATGTTGTAAATCAAAATATTGGACTTATAAAACAAATTTTTATAAGTATTAAAAAGAAGTATAAAAGGATTTCATAAGTGAATGAAATTTATAGATTTATAACGTGAAGTTATAAAGTGAATAGATGTTGCAGAATAAACGATTTATAAGTAATTTACTTATAAATTAGATTTTTGCACTTAATTGGGATATAAATAGAAATTGCTAAATGAAATGATTTCATAAGTTGAAATTGTTATGAAGTATAAATGTGATTTATAAACGTTGTTTATAAATCTGAAATCACTTATTTTGATAGGTAATTTTAGAAGTTAATAAAAGGAGAATTTTATAAATCGAAGTTGTTAGAAAATATAAAGGTGAATTTATAAACGTTGTTTTATGAATTTGAAATCAATCAAATTTGATGAATGTAATATAGAAGTTATTAAGGGAATTTTATCCACGATTTTGGATAGTGGATAATTCTTGGAATAAAATGTGTAGAAAATAGTGAAATGTAATTAGTGAAGTATATTCACGATTTTGGACAGTGAATATAATTTTAAGTAAAATGGATACGTTTTTGAAGAAGTGATATTAAAAATGAAGTTAAACATTTTAAAGATGTTTTAAAACGTATTATGAATCGAAAGCATAGATTTCAACGTTCATTGTTGAAATAGGCGTTTTCGAGAAATATAAGGAAATGGTGGACTATAACACTGTTGTTATAGTAAATGATTTCCGAAAGGAAATGTTTTATATAGTATTGGGGTTTATATATCTATCTAAATTTCGAATCCCTATACTAGTGATTTCGAGTCGTCGTAACGATGTTTTACGCAACATTCGTTTTGACTCAAATAGATGTAAAATCTATGATTTCCTTAAAGAATGAAATTTATACTTAATATTGATTTAAGTATATCGAATATTTTCAAATGTTGAAAATAAATAGATTTGTGAAATACTTATTATTTAATAAGTATGGAAATGCTTTTCCAATATGAAATGAACCGTTTTGAGATTTTATCTTCAAAGATAAATTGAAATGTGGAAATTGATTTGAAATTGTTTTCAAATGATTAAGTGTGGAAATTTTATATCTAGTAAAGATATTTTGGAAGATAAAATAATTTGGGAAAATTATTTGGAATCTGATGATGTTGCGCATCTTTATTGATAGTTAAATAACCAACTATCAATAATTACCTCAGATAGGTATTTGTTGTGAATTGGATGGATTTGAATGCCACACTTATTTTTGAATAATCGCTCACTATTCGGGTTAGCCGGGAAAGGACCATGGGGTCGTATAACCCATTCCGAATATGTGATACGTCGTTATGAATCGCATTTGAAGACCGGTGTTGAAGACCGGATATTTTTGAAAACGGAAGGATTACCGTCGAGTTACTCTACATCGGCTGATCTCCGATTTAGAGGTTTTATCACCCTTAGTGACGGGAAGTCCTGACGTGATTGAAATTATCCGGATATGCAAGGGCTTCGTGAGAAGTGCCTTCGGTTCTGTTCGATCCCGGAACAGACTTGTATGGATGTGTGTCTGACGTTACAATTTGAGATATAAAGCTGATTTCTTTCAAATACATTTCTGTTGGTGGCGGAGAATTTATTCTCTTAGCTTAACACCCTTCTCTGAGACGTACGAGCTCAGAGGTTATGTAGTTGAAATTTATCAGCGATATATCCCAATTTGGTAACGTGGCATACTGAGTGTTGCTGTGAAATGATCAGTGTTTGATCATTTGCGATATGATCATTTGTTTGATCTTATATCTTTGTGATCATAGGTTGATCATTTTGTTTGACCCGAAGCAGGGCTTTTTGAGAAAGCGTAGCTTTGTGGACGAGACTTCATCGAGCCTCAACAACCCGGAAATGGTCGAAACAGGAATGTTGCGGCAAGGTTATGAGGGTCGCGCCCTTTAGGGTATGTCATTTCCTTCTGGAAAGGGGTGGTATCATGGTATGGAGCCCAGATACTTACTCATGTGGATACACTTTCTTTATGATGTGTGATGTTGGATATCGAGCGCTCGGATAAAGGTCCCAAAGGACCGGGTGATGACATATTCGTGAGTTACCTGTTACAGGGGTAACCCGGCCTTGTTTGGCAGAGAGCAGTTTGTCTCTCGGGACGTCCAGCCAGAGGCGATCCCATTCGGCAGGAGGAAAGGAAGTTCCTTAGCCTGACCATTTGTTGGAAAATCCAAAGAAACAATACGAACCTGGTATGGTTTTGGTTGTATTACCTGCTATGGAATGCGGCGGTAACCTGCTATTGAACATAGTAGCTATAGTAGGCATACGATACTGGTCGTATGTTGGCTAAGATTAATATTATACTTTCGAAATGTTTTTCTGCACTATGCACTAATAATAATAAAATGATTTGATTTTGCGTAGTAAGCATCTTTGACTATCATAAGAAGAAATCTCCTCCAAGTCTGCGTTTGCATTGTGTGTGTGGCGGGAGGTCTTATGGTAGTTTCATTTTCCAAAAGCATTGCGAATTTGTTTTATTTTCTTTGTGAAAAATAACTGATTTACGATCTCACACCAGTCACCATGACTGACTCGGAGTTTATTGTTTCCCTTCTAAACTCTGGGTGCCCACAAATTTTCCACACGGGCAGTCTAGGGTTAGGTTATCAGGATATTCTGGAGCTTTGGAAGCAAGCTGGATGGCGAGACGTAGTATTTGTATCTGATATTATTTATTCCGCTGTGTATTCTGTATGAGGACAAGTTTGTATAACTGTCCATTGTTGTTTATTGACTCTGATGATATGATGTGATGTAATGTAATAACAGATATAATTCTTTTGTTTTTAAATGATATTCATTTATCTATTATATATTGTTCTGCTGCGATATGTGAGATTCTGATATTGTTTTCTGTTTCTGCTCTTGTTCTGTTGTTGTTCTTCTTTCTTTTTCTTCTATCTTCTTCTTCTACCTTTTTCTTCTTTCTTAAAACCATAACTTTTCGGGTTTCCGGCATTCGATGGCTCAGCAGTCGATAAAGTGAGTATCGATGTTGAATTTTCGAAAGTCGAAAATTTTCGGGATGTTACAATTTCATTCCGTATCCATCCTTAAATAAAGAAAAAGCAGATTGATTGGCTGTTTTTTAAATAAAGGAAAGATTTGCGTTTGACGAAAATAATATTTCGGAGTAGCTTATCAAGCAGATCTGCAGCCAAATATTGAAATAATAATAATAGTAGATGATCATACTAATTTAGGGCCTTTGAACGATGAATGCTTTAATAGAAGCATTTGAGGGTACAGAAGAAAACGATATAGAGTATGAGACCGAATCTGAATCAAAAAATGACGAAGACTAAATATTAATTAACGATGATGTAACAATGTATATATGATGGATATTTGTATCGCTTGTTGTATAATTTATATTTTGAGTTTCCACTGTTATTAATGATGACTATTTTGTGAGCTATGTATTATTCTGTTTTATTAGTATTCAGGAGACCTTGTTCCATTTTTGTAGTTTTAGTGGAAGTTTTATATGATTATTAGTCAGACATGTTTTCTAATAATAAAATGATATGTTTTTTCATTATATGAATTGATATATTTGTGGTAGATATTATGTCTTATAAAAGAACTTCTAGATATCATTCTTCGGGTTCTCCTACTACTGGCGAGGGTGCTAGAGGCTTGGCTGATTTACATCCATGGGCAAGTATGACTCCCAAAACATCCGGGTAAGTATCAAATTTTATTTGTTGCAACGTCATTAATATTTAATGCATGTATATTATTTATGATTTATTAAATGTCTACATCAAAATTAATATAGTATTTTTGAGCTAGAGCCTTCCGACTATATTCTGGCTATTTCTAGGAAGGCGTATATGAGTCGAATGTTGGGATGTTGCCAACATGGGATGAAATTCGACCTTATATTAGAGATGCTATATGGGCTGACTTATTGGTAAGCATAAATTTATAATTCATTTGAAAATGACATATTTGATCTTTGAAACTTAATATACTATGTATAATTCGTTTTAATTTCAATGTGTAAGCTGCAATTGTTGTAGACGTGGAAGATCAACAGTAGTTCAGGAATCACTGGAATAAGAAAATAAGGAAAAACTACGGGAGACCCTCTAGAGTGCAAAAAACAAAAATAAAAAACCAGATTGGATTAGTGCTAATGTTTGGGCTGATTTTCTTGATCACTGGCAAACTCCCACCGCGAAAGTGATTTTTTTAGTTTCGATGTTTATTATATTTGTTTAAAGTTTGTCTACTAATTGCATTAATTTAGTCAATCATATATTTAAGTAGTTACAGACGGTAAATATAACTTTGATGTTAAATTTATAGGAAGTATCTGCACGGAACTTGGCAAACAGGGTAAAAATCCTGTTACACACCGTAGTGGATCAAAATTCTTCCAACAATATCGGAAGGAAATGGTAAATTTATAAATTGCGATTATAAAATACTTATAACATTATTTAATTGTATATATACATATTGTTTAATCATATATAATTTCAGGAAAAAGAGAGGGATCGTGACCTTACATATTTGGAGGTCTTCACTCGCACACAAACCATCGTGTAGACCAATGAAGATGGCTCAGTTACGTTTACTTGAACAGACCCTAAATCTCAAGTTGTATGATTAGAGCTGCAATTGGAGGAGATGCAACATGGAATTAGAGAAGAAGAAGACAATAGTTGATAATGACACTGAGTATTATCAATTTTTTTAAAACAGAATAATTATTTATATGTGTTTCTTTTATTAAGGCGAAGGGGCCTATTCTATAATCTATTTATTTTTCAGGCTTTGTCATAATAAATTTATAATTGAGTTCTCCTATTTAATAAACGTACCTTGATGCCATTTTGATAATCTTATGATTGAGAAAATAATAATTTGAAATGCGGACCCAATTAATATATAAAAAAGATAATTTTACATTTCAAAAATAAAATAAAATCAGCCATCATATTTCAAAAAAATTAACTTTTTTAATTGATTATACATCAAAATTGATAAATACATGTATTGTAATAGCTATATACATGCATAAGAACCATTTTATACACGTACTAAATCTAATATCCATATACACACCGATTATGTATGTATGTATATATTTATGTATGTACACACAAACATATGAATCAAGTTTGATTAATATCTATACATAAATTAAAATTTGATTTAACTTATTAGAAATCATTTTAAAATTATGAATAGTTTTATATTCAAATCAGAATTGCTTACAAGTATCAGAACTATATATGTATGTATATAAGTATATGTGTGTTATAGGTACACACACATAAAGTTATCCACATACATTCATCAAAGCCAATCACTATTATATAAACAAATTTTAAGCTCAATATATCAAAAGTTATTGCATAACTAAGTATAATCTACAATTCAAGTTAGAAAGTTAGACATGTGTATCAACCACATCATATTAAATTTTGCAAATTGAGGCATCTCATTTAAAAAAGTACCTCAATACCCTTTTGATAATTTAATGTTTGCGACAATGCTTAATTTGAAACATCTGCTTCAAATGTTAAGAAGATACTTTTACATTTAAAAAATAAAATAAAATCCACCATCATATTCATAAAAAAATCAACTTTTTTCTTTAATTATACATCAGAATTGATAAATACATGTATTGTAATAGCTACATACATACATAAGAACTGTTGTATTCATGCACTAAAACTAATATCCATACAAACACACATATGTATGTATTTATATACGTATACACACACACACGTGTATGTATCAAGTTGATAAATATCTTTTATCATAAATGAAAACTTAATTTATTGTATCAGAATTCATTTATTTTATCAGAATTCAATAACTACAATTATTTACAAACTGTTATTACAATCAAACAAATGCTACTGCAATTCAAAAATGCTACTACAATATAGCATTAACATGATTAGATTTATTTAGAAAAACATGAGACCATGTTATAACATTACTAGTCATCTCTTAAAAGATGCTACAAGTGTTTATAAACTGCTACTATAATTTAAAATATGTTATTACAACTCAGATACTGTTGCTACAATTCATAAAATGATACTACAAAATAGCATTATAAAGAGAAATTTACATAACTAATTTATTTAAAAAAAAGAAGATACTACATAGTAGCATTAAAACACTAAAAATAGCTACTGGAAAGTTGAATCTTAAAAAACTTCAGTTAAAAATAATACCGGTGCGGTATATAACTTTATAAGCTAATGTAAACATTTAATTCATTCAGAAAGTATTACTACAACATATAAAATACTACTGCAAAAAAGCATTGCAATATAAGATTACACACTTCACCTAATACATGATATTATGATTCATAAAATACCATTATAGATAAAAAAAAAGCTAAAACTGTTCAAAAACGGCTACTGCAGTTCATAAATGCTACTATAAAATGACATTATAAGCTAATACACGCTTCATCTATAAAATGCTATAGTCGCTCAAAAACTGCTACTATGATTCATAAACTTTGATAGAAATTCATAAAATACTACTATGAAATAACATTATGAACTAAAATATATATTTTTTATCTCCAAATGCTACTACAAAATAACATTAGGAGCAAAAATATAAAATAGAAATACACACACATATACACATACATACACACACATAGATACATACATACATATACATACATACATACATACATACATACATACATACATATATACATATATATAGAGCTAGGATCAATAGCACCCTCTATTTGGCACCATTTATAGCCCCTCGATATCAGTCATAAGTTTATATTTAAATATCCTGTCCATGTGACAGGAAAGAGAAAGAACAAATATTTAAATAGAAACTTATGGCTGATATCAAGGGACTACAAAATGGTCCTAAATAAAAGGTGATATTGATCCTAGCTCATATACATACATATACATACATGTATATATATACCAATATATACATACACACACACTTATATATACATACTTCTTTTCAAAAAAAACTTATATATACATACATACATATACATATACATATATATAAACATAAACTCTCTTGTAGAGAGGAACTCTCCTCCACAATGATGGTCAAAAGGTTGAGATATTCGTTTCAAATTTAGAATCCTATGCTCAAAACGGTTACAAGATGATGTAAGGATTTCTCTGCGAATTTCCGATCTGAATGAAGTAAACTTGCTCTCTCTAAAGTACCAAGTCTATCTTGGATTAGGAAAGTAATCACTTTTTGATTCTCGAAGGCAGTCCAATAAGATCTGGGCAAAATTAAGATATCGATTTTGGAATGGATCCGAGATGTTATGGTTTTAGTGATAGCCGATGAGTATGACAAGATTATAATCCAAAGAGTAATGTAAACTGTGAACCTTGGTTTTCCAGAACTCAAATTCAATATAGATATGGAATTTTGAAATACAAATGACATCAGTTATGGCTAGAGAAAAGAATGGTCTATACCCAAACGTTGATTCAAATACATTTCAACAATCTCTGTCCCGTTCCATAATAACATCGTCTTAGAAGCAACATGAAATCAAGATCTGAAACAAAAAAAATGGGTTGCAAAAAAGTGGAGATTACTCAAAGTAAACCACGGTGCTTATTTCATCAGACTGATTTCTACGTCGAGGAGAAAAATTTAGGTTCGAATTCCATTAGGCTCTGGGTATTCATCGAGTAACCATAGTCGACGGATTAAGGGACGAACTACATCATAGTTCTTTCCTCGAACATGATGCCAGATCGAAAGCGGTTATGAGATTCAACATACAAGAAGGAGCAGTGTTTGCAGTTACGATGGAAAGGAAGAAAGCATGTACTCGAGTCATGATGTAGCGGTTGAGATGAAAAGACACACGTGATAGAGCCACGTTTTGTTTGCTATAATTAGAATGGGAAGAAAGGAAATAATGCTTTACAATTGCTATTCTTTTAGTCAATGCATTTGTCATTCCATAAAAAGGTTGCGTACGGAAGTTTAAAGGCCAATGGGCTGCATTAATGTGTGTGTATCTGGTTATATTTGTACCTGTGGCTTTGTGTTGTATATTTACTAAATGATGTTGTAAATATGTAACTCAACATTAGTTGAATAGTGCACTATGGTATGTTTTGTAATGTATTATATTTATAAGCAATAAAAGAAACCAATTTTCAATATACATACATACATACACATATGTGTATATATATATATATGTATGTATATATGTGTGTGTGTGTATATATATATATATATTGTTACGTATATATCATTTCTAACTTGAATATTATATTATGCTCATCCCTACCTTGAATTTTAATACATTAAACTAGGATTTCATTTATGATACTGATATCTACAAAAAGAAGATGATTTACCGACGCCGATAAAGGCCAGTCCGCGGTGGAAGTTATGGATGAATTTCAAAAAATTCCCTTGTTGGATCTTTATTAGGCCTATATAGTCTAATTTATTTAAAATATTTCTAAATTTTTAAATAAAATCTCTTATCTTATATAAATTTATAAATTATATAGTTTTATTTAATTTATATATTAACACATATTAATACGCACAAATGTATCATATGCATATACATGTGTGTGTGTGTGCATGTGTAACACGATAACCCGTGCAAGGTATAACAGGCCCATGTATAGATGTTGGGATTTGCATTGTAATAGAAATGTTAGCTCGTCCGATATGTATTGTATGTTGTCCAAATATATGTATATATACAAACTATTACTTATATACCAATATTATATATATGTATATGTATATGTATATGTATATGATAAGTTTGTTTAAATAGTTTTATATAAATGTAATATATATGTGTATGTATGTACGTATAAAATTTATATATAAAATATTAATAATATATATATGCATATTATTATAATATATCTGTTTAAATATAAATAAGTTATTTAAATATTTAAATAATATATATATATATATAATTTTTTTATTAAACCATGAATAATATATGGAAATTATGTTGAAGGGCTTCTATTTTCAGGATAATAAGTTTTAAGGACAACACTTCTAAATAATTAGTTTTAAGGACAATTTACAGGATAATGATAAATTCATTTATCTTTTTAAGTTATACAGGAAAATGATAAATCTTTTTATCATTATTTCTGTATAACTGAAAATGATAAATTCTTTTATCTTTTTCCTCTAAAATGTCCTTAAAACTAATTTTTTAGAAATAGTGTCCTTAAAACTTATTACCTGCACAAATAAGCCCTTGAAGTGAAAATCCCCGAGTATATGTTCCAATATACAAAATGATACAATATATTTTCTAAATAATATACACACACATATAAATACAGTTATTATATATGAATATATATATATATATTAATCAAAAAAATTAATTTTTTTTATAAATTTCAGATAGCCTGTATAGAAAAAAAAATATTATTAATTTTGTTAGTTTAAAGTATATTTTTAATTGAATATTTGTTCTACATATAATATTAACAAAATATTATTTTTGAAATATTTTTTCAAAATTTAAATTTCCAGTAAATCATATATGATATTTTTAAGTTTGAAAAACTTTTCTACATTTTTTCGGTCAAATTTTATCTTTTATTAATTTACTAACTTTTGGCCTATTATTATAATAATTTTTAGAAATAGAATTTTTTTTTAATTCTATTTTTTGGCCGAGAGCTTATCTTATGATAAATTAATTTTATAAAGTTTAAAAAATAATTTTCGTAACATATTTTATTTTATATGATTTATTTATGCAGTATATTGATATAAATAATATTAAATAATAATAAATAGCTATAAAAATTAAATTTTTGCTGTCGAAAATTACTATTGCCATATAGTTATATGTATAAAATTATATGATCAATTTTAACCATAGAATCATATTGTAAGTAAATATAAACCATATATGTATAATTAAATAATATATATATATATATAATAATTAATATATATATAATAGGCATCTATACAGATCTAAATTATAAAAGAATTGATTTTTTTTAACTTGTAAGTATATACGTACATATAACCAAACTAACTTGTGACAACATTAATACATATCAGAATCGTCACTTAACTAACAATATAATAATATATATACATAATGAAATATTATTTAGAAGATTATAAACTATAAATTAATGGAAATCATACCTAAGAAACAAAGCCTTGTAGGCACACCTTGAAAGGATGAACTCTCCCATTTGAAACCTTTTTCGATTCAGCGGATTGCTAGTCCTTGAACCGTTGACATTCAGTTATCAGATAACAAATAAATTAATTTAACTTGAGCTTAGGATATTACAGAGATGGGAGAGGGTGGGTTGGCCAGCAAAGGAATGTGGATGGAGGCTCCAAAAAGAACCTTGTCAAATGGAAGAAAAGATGTTTAAATAGGATGGAAAAGAGAGAGTTTAGGATCATATCTTTTACTCAATCTCCTTCCATTGCAACCACTCATTTTCACTCCTCTTTAGCCCATCAAATAGCCACCTCTATCCCATTATACTAGCCAATCCTATCAGCACAATGTTGGGCTATAAACCCATTTAGAGCCCGAACGAGTATTTTGCATTTTAAATCTAATTTAAAATGCCTATCCATATCAATTAATGTATTTGTAATTTTTATCAATAAATTTAATATTCATCTATCAAATCAAAATCAAATTTATAAATATTATTTCATAAATATTATTTAATTTAATTAACTTATAAAAATTATAAACTAATTAAAATATTTTTCAAATGAGAATTAATCATTTCGGTTGTGTGACTCATCGTGTGTAAATTTGGTTGGCAATTAATATCGAACTATTTGAATATTAACTTTCACACGTAACTTACCAGGTGATGTGACATTTTGGCTAGATTTATCGCTTACTTGCTTTCGGTAAAATCCAATTTCAGTTTTGAAGCGTTACCCGGTTGTGACTATTATTTTACACCAATTCTCTTCATTAAAACTTATCACTTTCGACTTATGGAATTTGGTAATGGTCAAAATTCCAATATCACCCATATTCAACACTATAGTCCATAGAAAAAGTCTTTGGTTCAATAATAACAATTGTTATTAATCGAAATACTCTGGCCAAAGACTTTGACTTTGAGTTGACTTGAGTTGACCGTGATATTAACCCTATAAAATTAAGGAGATTAATCCTCTCTTGGACAGTGCTTCACTTCCAACACTTCCATTCGACCCAACTACTCACTCGATGGACGACATGCAATGATTTGAATATAATCAAAATGGAGCTTTCATATTGAAGATCCATAAGTCGAGAGAACTTTGTAAATCAGTCATATCGATATTTTTTGTTTAACCTTAGTTATATTAACCAACAAAAAACTATCGATTGAGTCGTTCCATAGTTATCCAATAACTATCAGTATGTAACCCTTAGGTGCTCCTAGTAGTTATGGGTAATACACTGCTAATGTTTGGAGAGTGTTACGTACTTTAGTCTCAATGGATTCATCGATATCCAGTCTCAATGCATCTAGACTAGAAACTTTTAGAATGATATATTTGTTTTCACTATGATAAATTACTCACGGTTACAACACTTTGTAAATACTATCACAAAACATACCATTTATGGATTTTCTATTAAGAATACTTTTAATTGATTTAATTTATTAATATAACACATTATATCAAGTATATAATAGAAAGATAACACATTTATTTCGAACAAGATTGGTCAACGAGTTAGATATATGTAACGAATTTCATAATTGCTCTTAGGGCATACCCCTAACTCTATTAAGGGGCATCAAAATTTGACCTACCAACGCCATAAGGGGCAGCGGTATTTGACCACTGATGCCATAAGGGGCATCGGTAGAAAATGTGCCAGAAATTTTATTTCAGTGCCTAAAATACACTTCTCGTGGTATTATTACTGACGCTCTACAGACGACATTCGTTGACGCCTTGCCGATGCCATTCCGACTACTTTTTAAATTGTAAAAAATAGAGTTTCGATGCCATGTAGACGTCTTACTGATGCCTATGCTGAAACATATTTGTAGTATTTCTACTACATTTCTAACCTCAATCACACATTCAAATATATAATCATCCATATCACAAATTCATATATCGTATATCATATACCACCAAATCCATATACCAAACCATGTTAGCCAACATCATAGTACCGTAAATATACTAAGCCATACAAATACAAGTGTCAACAATTATACAAATAATCTTACTGATAGAGTTAGAGGTATGCCCTAAGGGCAACAATGTAATTTATTACATATATCAAACTTGGTAATCAATCTTGTTCAAAATAAAAAGTATTTTTCTTTCTATTATATACTTGATATAATATGTTATATTAATTAATTAATTAATTAAATTAAAAGTATATTTAATAGAAAATCCATAAATGGTACATTTTGGGATAGTAGTTACAAAGTATTGTAACTGTGAATAATTTATCACAATGAAAATAAATATACTATTTTAAATGTTCCCAATCAAGATGCATCGAGACTGGATATCGATGTACCTGTTGAGACTAGAGTACATAACATTCTACAAATGTTGAACAGTGTATTACACATGGCTGTTGAGGGTACTAAGGGATTACGTATTGATAGATTTTGGATAACTATGGAACGACTCACTCGATAGTTTTCTGTTGGTTAATATAACTTAGGTCAAACAGAAAATATCGATGTGACAAAATTACATAGTTCTCTCGACTTGAGAATGTCATGGATCTTCAATATGAAAGCTCCGCATTGATTATAGTCAAAGCATAGCATGGCGTTCCATCGAATGGAGTGGAAGTATTAGAAGTGAAGTACTATCCTAGGGAGGATTCATCTCCTCAATTATATGGGATTAGTATCACGGTCAACTCAAGTCAACTCAAAGTCCAAGTCTCTACCATAGCATTTCACTTAATAATAATTGTTACAATTGACAAGGACTTTATGTTTGGACTATAGAATTGAATATGGATGATATTAGAACTTTGACCATTACCAAGTTCCATAAGTCCAAAAGTGATATATACTTGACAAAGAGAATTGGTGTAAATAATGTCATAACCGGGTAGCGCTTATTAAACTAAAACTGGATTTTACCGAAATTGAGTAAGTGATAAATTTGGCTATAATGTCACACCACCTGCTAAGTGGTGTGTGACACTATTGAAAATCAAAGCATTAATGGCATTTATTGATGCCCTTAATGTTCTAAATAGAGGCACAAAAATGTTTTAAACTGCCCTTAATACTATGAGAGGCAGAATAGTTTCTGCCCTAAAAAATGTCGTCCCTAGAAAAAAATAAGGGTAGATATTTTGTTTAATTTGCCCCCAGTTTACCATATGCCATGCAAGCAGGAAATAAGTTGTAATCCCATTAGAGGCAAATCTATATGCCTGTAAAACTTACTGTATGACGGGGTTCAAACGCCCCTGTTACTTAATTTAACAGCTCCATCCACCTATGCAAAGAATGAAAACAATATCTTCCCCTGATGACAAAGAACAATATCAAAACATATAGTAAAATTGAATGGACTTCCATATTGTAAATAAACCAACCTACAAGATATTATCATACATATTATTCAACAAAATGAACATTTTGTAGGATTCAATATAATGAACAAAATAATGTAAAATGACAACATTAGCCAAGTATAACCAGCATCACAAAAAATGCTATACATTTTCATCTAGAAAAGCACTATAAGAGAAAAGTGACATTTCCATTAATACATGAAATAAGACTAGAAGTACATTAAAGTTTTCCCCTTGTAGAAATATGCTTCATCTTCACTAGAATCAAAATAGCTGTCGAAGACCAAAATGACGTGTTCCCAATTTGACGCAGCGCTTACTAGTCCGATGTGGAGATATACATTCTTTTTGAAAATCCATATCACCAAAATTCGACGTAATATTCCAGTTAAGGTATGATTGAGGTGCTTATAAGCCAGATAATATGAATGGTGACTAAAAAAAAGGAAATGAAGTTAGACATACAGGCTAATAATACTAAAAATAATGTATTGTGTATTTTGTTATATATGGTGGTACTTTATGAATGAACAAAGTAGATATCCTACCTATGTTGAAATGCTACAACATCTAGTTTTAGTAGTGGTAGTGTATCAAATTGATAAATAAGAAACCTATTGTATTTCTAATGTCGCATAAATTCAATAGAACACATTTAACTAAATGCAGACTATATTAGAGAATTGTTCGTCTGTGTAATATTAAATGCAAAGTGTAATAACAAAAAACAATTGAATATTTTGCATTATTGATGCAAGATGAACAAAACTGAGTCGAATAGGTAAATTCAGAACAAAAGGGTGGACCAACCTAAAGGGAAGATTACCCGGGTGCAGCATAATTCATTTTCATATGAAATAGAGGATACATTGGATCCATTAGAATTTGAGGTAAGGAAAAACGAAACTAAGGAAGCATGTTCAGCATAGCAAAAATATTATGTTGATATATATGTAGAAGACAATCCTGCACACATTATGTACATAATAAAATTGGTACAAGTAATAGAAAATGGAAACAATAAAAAAACAGAAGTCAAAAATCAAATTTTACCAAGTTTTTTTTTCAGTATAAATGTTTATACATACATGATACACACATTAGAGTTCACTTGAATCTTGTGTGTTTGATAGTTGAATCATGACTTTTTGCTAGATTACAATAAGTTCAAATTACTTCTGAACTTATCAAGCGTGGAAAAAAAAGCCCAGAAGACAAAACCTTAAATGCTTAGAACTGCAGTAAGAACACAATACTTGATTATATTTTTGAATAAATAAGGCTTCCCAACAATTTAGTCTACAAGTTCCTCAAATATACAAAGTATGTCATCCCAAACATTGCATAATAATACAAAATAAGTTACAATCCATAAAAATGTATTCTCATAATTAATAGATGGATTTAGAAAAGGAGAACCATATACAACAGGTGCATAAAATTTTATAGATAGGTTGTTTATACAAACGACATTGATAAATCTTGCAAAACATATAAAAAAATTGTAACAAAATCAACCATCAGGTAAGGGCTTGTTTATACAAATTATCATGTAAAACTCTGATAAAAGTACATAAAACAATCAAAAACCATGAAAGAACATAAGGGAATCATCTAGTTTTGACAATGATGACGGTAAAATATAATATCTAGCTATAGCGGCTTTTTCTCTTGTTCTCTCGATAATGGCTATTTGGCTTGTAATTGATTCAACAGACATTATCAAAAAAGAACTACATGATATACTAGTATAAATGCACGCACCTACGTGCATAATAAAGTTATTTACTTTTTATAAGAAATATTTAATGTGGAAACAACAATTTTATTATAAAAATGTTGGTTTTATTATCTGTGTTATAAATGAAAAACCTTTAGTGATCATAAATGTTTTTATTTCAACCAGTCTTGTTGGTAGAGAAGATTGCAAATCGATAATGAGATTCCATTGATAGGTGGTCAAGAAGGGGACGGTGGTTCATGCTATAAATTGGTAATGACTTTCCGTTGATGAATAATTGAAAAGAAGATGACATCTAGGATATTTTTGGGAACTAAAAAAATATGGTGGAAATTATATTGATTGAAGTTTCATTATTAATAGTGGAGATGCACATATGTATAAAATTACTAGCTATGCTATTAGGGGTACCGCCTAGGTGCCACATAGTGCTATTTAGACACTACTCGGCAATTTTAAAGCCCTGCTTTTTTACTTTGGCGGTTTAATCCACACTCTGCCTGAGGCGCAATTTAAACACTAATTTTTTATTGAGGCGCTATAAAAATATGTGTATTTAGTATACTATTTTTTACTTTAACTAAATTGGTATAATTACACTAAAGACACTCGTTTACTTTGCTTATTTATTGACGATCATCTTCTAATATAGTTTATAATTAAACCACACTTTGTATATTTCATTCCAAAATAAATAGACAATTATTCATTAAGTATTCCTTTTTATAACTTAAAATAAACATGAAGTTAGGAAAAAAAATGTACAAGAAAAGTTACTCGATAACTTCTAGCTTTTTCAAAATTTTATAGTTTTTGGAGTATCACCTAAATTATTCAATTATAAGTAAAATATCAAGTTGTTCTCCACTATTCTACTTTTGTTATGAATTAATGATTATGGTAACAAAATATTTAATACAAAATTATATTGTTTGCAATTTTTTTATATTATTGTAGACTAGAATAGTGTTTGTTTATTAGAAATTTATTAGTGGTAAACTAAAAGTGTGTGTATATACATACACAAATGTATATATAAGTCATCATATATTAAAATGATAAATAATGACACTCTAATCAAAACCAATTGAGTTTCTTACAACATGTATTTATTCTTTTTATAGTTATTCAATGCAAAATTTGTTTGCATCAAATTATATGGCGAGCGCTTATTTTCATCCAGGCTCCGCTCGAACACCACCTGGACTCTAAGGAGAGTCTTACTGCGTAACGCTTTGCCCTTCCTCGAACAACGTAGATTGCTAGTATTATAATATGTAAAATAACCAGTATTATACATAATGTATAAAATAGATGCGTCACCAAGCAGAATGGTATGGTGATTTTACCAATAATACAACCAAAATCATATTTATGTAGCTTCAATAGTAATAACTTTTTAATGTTTTTTATTTGAAAAGTTAAGGATAATCTTTATGTTTCTATCTAATAATTGCAAACGTGAAATTTTCGCTTACTATACGTGAAATAACTTATGTGTATAAATGAAAGACTTCTTAGCTTTTGGATATGAATACAAAAGGCTTACGGAGAGAGTGATACTAAGAGCACCTCTGTATACGTGTACTAGTACCATATACAATTTTAGTAAAACCGAGTATAAAACATGTTCTTCTCAATACCATTTTTCTCTACTTTTCACCTAGCAAAACACTATCGATCAACGGTAAACTAATGTTAAAATTGATCAAATGTAATAAACCACTCTTACAATCGTAGCACTTAAGCTTACATGAAAATAAATCATTTTCCAGTAGAAGATTTCTGTCTTTTTAAAATATGGTAACTCATCCATTTTGGTATAAAAAATACAAAAGTGAGTTTTGATAGTATTTTATAGTTATGGTAATAGGAAGTGTAAATTCACATCTCCTTAGTAGCACATCAATGAAAAGATTTTTCACCTCTTAGGTTTTGCTACAACAATGCAAACACAAAATCCACAATCAGAATAACTGAATTAGATGATAATTATATTAATAAATCCATGGATAAATATTGATTTTATGTGATTATAAGATCACATTTCATGTACATACATGATTGCAAAGTAATTAAATATCGTGGTTTCAAAGTAATCAAAATGAAGGGGAAGATAAAATAAAATAATGAACTTACAGAGATATGTAATGAAATTGATGAAGTGGAGGTGCAATAGCCAAATCGATAGATCATTCATATTTCCTTGACCTTCCGACCACACAAACTCATCATATTACAAGAGTTTCCATTAAATTTTGTTGAGCCCTAATTTTGGCTTGAAAAGGGAAAGAGAAATGGATTGCAGAGATTAATCAACACGGTTAGAAATCAGAAAAATTTACAAGTAGAAGAAGATATACTCTAAATCGATTGTCGTGATCTAGATTAAGAGCAAGCGGAATTAATCCTCACAGCCCCAATTTCATTATATTTTTCAAAAGTGAATGTAGAATAGAAATGATCTGAATTTGATAGGTGGAAGAAAAGTATAAAATAATATACGTCTACGCCTCTAATCTAGATAATGCAAAAGAAAATAACGGGGTAATTATCCCTCCTTGCGGCAAATATTTTGAGGACGAATAGGGGCATTTATAATGATCTTAGTTATTAATATTTGGGACCAAAAGTATATTAGCCTCTAACAAATGATTAATAGGGGCAATTTCTTAATTTGCCTCTAATACTTGCAAATTTGGTAGTGTGAACGTTAACATTCGAATAGTTCAATGTTAATAACTAACCGAATTTACACCTAAGAGTTACACAACCGAAATTATGAATTCTCTTAGACTAAATGATTTAATTAGTTTATAATTATTATAAATTAATTAATATTTATAAAATATTAATTATAAAATTTTGAATATGATTTGAGAAATAAATATCAATATATATTTATAATAGTTATAAATATATCGATCTATATGAGATATCGATGACGAATTAAATTGGATTTAATTAAACATGTTCACTTAGGATTAAATGGGCTTTTGGCCTATAAGAATGGAGGCTATATTCGGTTGTAAAGACAAGGATAGAGGCAGCTAAAAATATGGAATGAGGTCATGAGATGGATGGTGGAGATCGGGTGAGAAAAGATAAGAGATACGATCCTCTTTTCTCTCTCTCATTCAACCATTGTAAAAGGATCTCTAAACCTAATGTTAAATGGATTTTTTTTGTTTGCCTCCTTCTTCCTATTGGTGGCCGAATTACTTCATTATAAACCCTAAAAATTCTCAAATCAAATCAATTTAAATCAAAGGCTATTTGATAGCAAGAAGGTCTGTGATCCAAGACTAACAATCTGACGAATCAAGGAATTTCCAAAGGAAGAGGATTCATCTTTTCAACATGGACTTAGGAGCATCTATTGTAGGTAACCTTTTATTTACATAATAGGTAGATAATTATGATATAATAATGTATTGCTCATGTTCACCTATGTATATATATGTTATTATTGCATAGTTAGTTAGGTGAGATTTCAATAGGTAATGTTTTTGTCACAATAATGACTGGATATGTGCATATTTTACCATACTCATACATACTCATATTTTATTAATAATCAAATGATCTATGCTAAATAAAAGTATTCTATTTTAATATTAGAACTAATTAATACACACACACAAACACACACACACACACACACACACACACACATATATATATATATATATTAATGTAAATCAATACACTTAAACTATTATATCAAAGCATATATATGTATATATGTATTTAATCTAATAATTTTCTAATACATTTTTATATCAATTATGAATTTTAACAGATGAAAATAATTTGTTTATTATTATTAGTTAATTTTTATTATTATTTTATCTCTGTAAGATTTAATAAATTCATATAAAATAGATAACATTTCAAAAATTCAATTTTACATCTTTTAAAATTAGGTCATCATCTCAGAAGATCTTAGCAAAAAAATTCATATTTTTTGTATTTGTTTTCATATTTTTAAAAATTAAATTAAAAATCGACTATTTAGTATTTAATTAATTAAAAATATATTTTATTCAGAAAAAATCTAAAAATTTTCGCAACACTTGAAATATCTTTCTTGATTTTCAAAAAATTTAAAGTTTGATATTTTATTATATAATTATTTTACTATATAGTTATTTTACTATATAATTATTTTATATTATTTGATCAATGAAAAAATTAATTTATAATAAATATATTAATATATTAAAATTATAACAAATTTAGATCTGTAATGATTTCGAATTGGTAAATTTAAAAAAAAATTAACTAATTTTTTTATATATAATTTATTATAATGCAAACTTACATTTAATTATTATATTCATATATATATATATATATATATATATATATATATGTATGTATGTATGTATGTATGTATGTATGTATCTATATAATTATTTTTATTTTAATTAGTATGTATGTATATAAATAAGTAAAATAATTTATTTCCATAAAAATATATATATAATTATATATATATATATATATATATATATATATATATAATATTTTTATATAATAAATATATTTATACACACACATATATGATTACTTAGATATTTATAAATATAAGTATATGCACATATTTGGACGGCATATAATACATATAGAATGGATTAATTTGTCTATGTTTTCATATTGACTACAGGCTACAACTTTGCGATGCCAGGTAAAATTAGTGACGCTGCACTGAAAATGCAATCCAACCGACTCTTTTAAACTAAAATCCAACTGTTCATTAATTTTAAATCAACGATTCATATAACAAATCCATCTACTCTATTTTGATTAGCTGCACCAAAATCCCACCACCTAATATACATTCACAATATCAGGTTTACCCCATCTCCTATTCAATACTCTCTTGGAACCCTAATCTCTAAAATCTCAAATTAAACATCCAGTGGTGATATGCAATAGGAAGAAAGTTTCTTGTTAATGGAGGCAACCTCCTGAGCAAGCAAACAGAAAAATGAAATGGAAACGAGAGAAAATGATTGTATTATTATTATTATTATTATTATTATTATTATTATTATTATCTTATTACAGCAGTATACTGATATATATATATATATATATATATATATATATATATATATATATATATATATATCAGTAAAAATACAAATGCCACGTGTACTATACCTATATTCTGTTACATGATAGGATCTGCAGCGGCCGCAATAGCGATTGGATTTGGGGTTCGGGTGTTTGTGGTCGGATGGGAAGACGGGGTCGAGTTGCAACAGTAGTTTAATTAGCGGACTCTACACTGTTCTCTTTCTCTGATTTTATTAAAATTTGGCTGCTAATGTTTCAAAATTGATTCGTTGAAGTTAAGACATTAGGTACTATGGCTTGTAGAATATCTGTATATTCAAGTTAACCTGTAGAAAAGGAAGGTCAGAAAAATCAATTCATGACGATCACTTTAAGTGTCTGCAAAGGTATCCATTAATTTGGCTACTTATGCTTTTTTTATTATTATATAATTTGGCGACTTTCGAATTTTCAGTTTGAAGGTTGTCTGAAATGAATCTCATTTAATGCAAACTTAATTTGCATTTTGCCGAGATTCGGTTGCCTTAAGTGACGATATTTCAGTTACGTTTTTATTTTTTATTGCATAATTTAATCATAGGTTTTGTTTTAATCCCAATATACCGTTGTTGTTTTGTTATTTATAGAATGATTACACTGCCAGCAGTTGTAAGATTATCAATAATGAAGATGCTGTAACTTAACTTGTTTACTCGGTTTAATTACCTTTTTATATGTTTTCTACATTTGTAGGTAAGTGGGATAAATAATAATTGATATATAGGATCATACAATAAGCTCTCTAGAAATCACACTGTTAACATGCCAATAAGATTCTGACATCTAAAGAGCCTAAGGATTTAATCTTTCTTTGACACGGTAATGGTTGATAAAATTGAACGTTGCAATTTTAGACTCTATATCAAGTATCAAGTGAGTACAACAATTTTTTCTTGCTGAATCTACGTTTTATTTTTACATATATTTCGTAACTAATGAATAGTTTGTGATAAACTATTATACGACTACAAAGAAAAGGTTTATTGGCATTGGCTTGAATGTATACACTGTGGTACTATCCCCTTTTAAACTCTTCAGCAGATGTTGAAGCTACACAAAGAACATTTGACTTCATGATACGAAATGCAATAGTACGGAGTGTTTATGAAATCTATGTTCTATACAAGATTTTTCTTTACCATTATAACTGTTAGTGTTAAGGCCATAGAATTCCAATTATGGACTGAGGCATAATGGTAAATATACGAAGTATAACTCAGAAAACTCCTCATGTTGTAACACAGATCCATATGCCTGTAATTTTATTACTTCTCCAACAGTTGACATAATCCAAATTCATTTTTTGTTCTAGGATAATGAATCCACTTATGCATGGTGAATATCCTGAAGTTATGAAAAAAATGCAGGCAAAAAGCTACCATCTTTTACCCAAGAACAGGCCCATCAAGTGAAAGGTTCATTTGACTTCATTGGAATAAATTATTACTCTTCGGTTTATGTCAAGTTTGCATATTTTTCCAAATCAAACGCTCGAGACTTCAATATGGACATGTTTGCTACGCTTGCAAGTTTATTTCTCTTTTATTTATATCTTGGCAATACTACTTACATTCATCGTTACACATATATTTCATAGACTCCTATCATGATAGCCTCGTATTTACCTACTTTTTGACAATGAAAAATAGGTGCAACTATGAAGTGTTATCCTTATTTAGCTAGCATCTATGATAGATATAAATGAAATATAGGTGCATCTATGAAAGAACTGAAAAGTTCTAGAACCAAGCATTATCTTTATTTCGCTCCATGTTAAAACATAATCTCACATGACTAGTAAAAAGAGTTTCTATACTCTAAACAATGACTTGCTATTCGGTGTAGATTCTGTTAATGCTATGTAACTCAAGTGCTACAAAAGCTGCTATAACTATGTTGTAACACTATCACAACTATGCTACAGAAAACTGTTGCAAATTTGATGTTACTAAAATGTTTCTAATCTGTTGCAAAAACATCGCAAACAGAACTGTGTAATAAGTAGACGGTAAGTATTGAATCAGTAAGTAAATTACCAATCAAACTGTCCGAGTCCAGTGGATACTATTTCCTTGAAATAATATTGCTTCATGTATGCACCGAAGGTTGTGAGCAATTTGCTTCCCAGGATGAAACAGACCGACCCCGCAATGCTGTGCTTGCAAGCGGAGCGACGACGAACCGAAGAGAATATAGAATTAAGAACAGAGTTTTGCGGGGAAGAAGAATGATAGAAAACAGAAAATGTTAGTTCTGATTTCCTTTTCTGTATGTCTATATATAGGCTCGAGAAGGTGCTTATTCGGGTCTGAACGGTTTGTGTCTGCTGGAAAGGTTGCGACCCTTTACCAACTGCAGGAAATTATTGTCAAGGACAAAATTTCTCAGCATTTTAGCCTCAAGGACAGACCTTCAATATTTTAGCCGGAAGGACAACTTTATTTAGGTATCAGTTTGTATTTATTGGTAGCAGTTTTTAGGTATCATTTTTTTAGTTCGGTAGCAGTTTTGGAAAAATGTTTGTCCTTATGAATAATTTTGAAAAAATGTTTATCCTTATGAATAATTTTTAGGAGAATGTTTGTCTTTGTGGTTAAAATATTGAGGTCGTATCCTTGAGGCTAAAAATACACAAATTTTGTCCTTTAAATTAATTCTCCCTTACCAACTGACCGTTTTGTTATCGTTTGTCAAAAATATGTTTGAATTTTAAAGAGAAATGTCTGATCTGAACAGCCAATTGCAAAGTGTTAAAGTGCCTCTAATACGCCTCAAACGCCCACGCCGCGGTTGCGGGTGTGCGGGGTGGTGCTGGGTTGTGCTTTTTTATGCCTCTCTTTTCTTATTGTAACTATAATAGGGACCACATCTTAGTATATAAACGCATATTGTTTATTATATTCTAAGACGTGAGACTATTCATATTCTAAAACATTAAATGCCTCACATATCCCAATGCACAATCTTACATTTTCCAATACCTCGCTTATTTTACTCATTTATTTCCAATAGATTCTACTAATGATATAGGCACTGGTCAGGTAATATATATACTAGTGTGTAATGTGTGAAAAGTTTACTTATTGCTTAACACCAGGAAGGGAAATTTCACCTAATGAACCAATCCAATCGAAAAATCTGTACAGATCTTTGGCTTTAATTGAAGATATAGAACAAAATAGAGCAAGTGCTGCGATTAACGCTATCTTTACCTGCATATTTTCTTATATGTATCAGCACTTTATTTTAGTGAGATTTACTTTGTCTTTCCTCTTTGTTTTATTTGAATGACGTTGTTTGGCTGCAGATCTGATGGTGTTGTTTTAAGTTTATTAGAGAGTTACAGGTAATTTATTTGCTGGCCTTTGTAATTGTTATTCGCAACTACCGGAAAGTGTTACGAAACCAATTGTAACTTCAATAACAGTTACAAAATAATGCAGAAACAGTAACGCCAAAAATTGTCACTAATTTGTCAATTAATTTTGAGAAATTGTAACACAAAAATACGTGACTAGATCTGTCCGAAAGATATTACTGATTAAAGCGTCCGAGTCCAGTAGAAGCTGTTTCCTTGAAATAATATTGCCGCCGTACGTAGTTCACGGATGTTAGCAATTTGTTTCCCAGGATGAAATGGACCAGCCTCGTAGCGTGGTGGTTGCAGACGGAGTGTCGACGAACGGAAGAGATTACAGTAACTAGAAAAGAGATGTTGGAGGAAGAAGGAACAAAAGCAGAGAAAAATTGAAATTAATGATTCTCGAATTCTGGCCGCCTATTTATAGGCTGGAGGAGGTGCCTATTCGGAGCGGTCGTGACTGTTGGAAAGGTTGCGACCCTTAAACCAACAACAGTGACCATTACGTGAGCGCGTTTGGAAGGAAATGGCCGCATCTTGTTACCGTTCAAACGAACAGACACATCCGATCAAAAATAGACGTTTTGGCGCATGCATGCCCACACGGCAGTCGATGGCCCATTTAATCACGAGACCCCAAGAGCCCGAAGGCCCAAGGCACTATCTTTGACATATTAATATTAATATGAAGGCCTACATGTCACATTGCCTTATCCCTTCCACACTTTGTCCTCATTCTCCTTTTGTTTGATATACTATGTTGGATTGTAGTATATATAAAGGAATTGGTACAAATATTCCCCGATGTGGGACTTTGTATAATTCTTTCTTCTTTCCAAATCTCTCCACTAACTCATTCATTTCTAACAATCCCCCACATGAATGAGAAGTCGTTCTTAGTTTCACGAACCATTTATCGTATTGGTTAAAGTAGCACAGGGGCCTTGAACTTTTCTAGTGTTTTCCTATTTAAATTACAGGCGAATCAGTAGACATAGAGTGTCCTTGAACTGTAAGCCTTTTGTGTAATTCTACAATAGATAACACACGACAAATGTTTCTTATAATCCTTCGTTCTCTGTATGTGTTCATTTTTGCCTTGATCACATGCCTGGTCTCATAAGTGCTTAGAGAATTTGGCCTCATAATTCTCTTTTAAGCGGCGCCTGTAACGACCCTGAATTTTGAACAATTTAAATTGAAAATATTTAATTAATTTTAAATATTTGAATGATGATTTGACTTGAATTTCAAATTATCAGAATGAATTGGCGATTTAATTTTTGAATTTAATCTATTGAAAATTGAATAAAATTTGAATCTTCAATTTTAAGCCGGTTAAAAATAATTTATAGGCTTAGAAAATTCATATAGATAATACTGAAGATAATAGAAGCTTCAGAATTGAATTTGAAAGCGATTTGTTCAGTTTTGAAATTGTATCGTTTGAAATCGAATTTAAAAATAACCTTCCGAGGCACAGTCTCGGAATTTTACGAAACCAGTTTCATTGGGTCCGTAATATTGAATTATTACCGGATTTCAATTTTCGTATTTATCGGAATTGTTTTGTGAACATACGGCGTAAAAACGCGTAGAAAATTTAATTGAATTCAATTTGAATTTCTGTAACAACCTGGATTTTTGCCCGAATTATAATCATCGATAAACGATTAAAGTTGACAGATAATTTGTTGTTTATTGTTGGAAAATTTTATAACGATAAAATCTTCGTAAATTAACGATTTAATATCGATCGTTAATTTCTGTTTGAATTTGGAAATTGTAATCGATTGAAATTCTTTTATTTAAATTTTTTTCGTACGAATGAATATATATGCATAGTTTAGATTTTAACAACAAAATTAAATAAAAACAAATCAGTTTTAACTCAAATAAAAAAATAATAAAATGAAAAATAAAAGAAAAGAAAAACCATACCCTATACCTACCCAACCCATATCAGCCCATCCTTATCTCGTTTAAAACCCTGCAGTGCTTGCATGTGAGTTGTTTTCATTGTGTTGCATCTTGCATTCATTAGCTTGTATCACTGTCTTCACTGTGAACTTTTGGCTCTGGCATTCATTGATTATAGCTCCACTTGTTATTTGTTCAGTCTGCATTCCTTTGTTGATGTTGTACATCTGTAGCTTCACTGATTATATTCATATTTGTGATGTTGGCACTTCACTGAGTTTGTTATGCTTGTGGCACTGTTGTTGACCCTGGGTAGCTCCGGTTACTTGATCATAACTATTGTTTTGGTCATCTTTGTTGCCTTTGTGTACTGCTTGGGCTATTTTGTTCTGCCTCCAAAATATTGTTGCAGTTTGAGGCTCGATTATTTGTGTTTGTACACTATGTTGCACCTTTATCTATGCACACGAGTTGGCGAGGCAGTGCACACGTGTACGAATGCACACGTGTGTACGGCAGCCAGTCAAAAACTTTGATGGTTTTAAAGTGACAACTTCAATTGTCTTAAATTGATTTAGTCAATTTGATAAATTGTTCATCTATCTCTGTTGATGATTTAAATCTGCTGATTTATTGTTAACACTGTTTAGTGTTACATTTTCGTTATCCGATTTCTTTGTTAAAAGAGTTGGATAGACGAGAATTATTGTGACTGTCGTCTATTTAAATTATTACTGCTTCTATGCACTAATAAACTGGTTTGAATTAGACTAACCTGTGTATTATTTTCTTTTGAATATAATACTCGGGTCAGACCGAGTATTTTTACAGCTTGAAGATTTTCGAGCAGCGAAGTTAGAGAGAGAGTAAAGAATCATTTATTTCGAGGAAAATTGTATTTTAAGATATTCCGCTGTATCAGTATTAAATTGTATAAACTCTGATGTATTCTAAAAGATTTATAGTAATGAAATCAAGATTCATTTGTTTAAATTCATTGTTATTATCTGTGTTTTTGTGGCTGATTCTGTTTAAACCTTATAAACTAAATAACAATTCGTCTTTTTGAACGTTTCGAGTTGGTTTAATTACCGACTGGAGACGGTCAGAAGGGGGAATGTTACAAGGTGGTATCAGAGCTTTGGTTTACACAAAGCTTAGTTTATGATGTTTAATATGAATAGTTACTAGAAACACTTTAAAAGGGAACGTTTTTCAAATCCAAAGAAGTATAAAATTGTTTTTGAAATAAAGATTTTTAACTTAAGAAAAGTTAAATTGAATTGAATTAGTATTAATAAATGAATGGATTTGAAATTTAACTAAAGGAAGTTAAATAAATTTAACTTGATTTGATAAATTATTGAGATGGAAAGTTAAACATGAAAGATAAGTGATTATATAATATGAATTGGGAAGTTTAAATTAATAAGTTGTTTAACTCATAAAAATGAGAAAGTTTAAATAAAACCAATTGTTAAAATGGTTAAACAGTTTTGTTAAGTAAAACCAAATCTGAATTTTGAAATGTGATATGAATTTGACTTTAGTAAAAGTTAAATAAAATGATTTTTGAAAGAAAAATCTAAGTTAAGTTAAATAAGTGCAAGTGGAGATAAAATGAAACATGGCTTAAGTAATAGTGAATCAAATTGAATTTGATATCAAAATGAATTTGATATCAAAATGAATTGATAAAGTGATGTAATGAATATGAATTTGAGTTATATAAAGGAAATTCAACTTTAATTGTAAAAGTGAATTAGTGAATAAACATAAAATAGAAATGTTGTTAAGAGTTGAATAAAACTTAAGTTAAGAAGTTGTGAATATGGTGAGTATAAGAATTCAATCTGAATTAGAATATAAACCAATTGAAATTAAGTGTGTTGAACCAAATTGAATATAAGCAAAGTAAATAAATTTGGTTAAATGTGCATTGGTTGTTCGTTGATCGTATAGAAATTCATTAAGTGTTAATAAAATGATTTGTATAAGTGTTAAAAGTGAAATATTTAATGGATTTCATAAGTGAATGGAAATTACAGAATTAAGATTGTGAAGTTATAAAATGAATCGATGTTGCGAAATAAAAGAATTTATAAGTAATTCACTTATAAATTAAAATTCTGATATAAAATTGAGTTATAAAGGAATGGTTAATAAAGCAATTTTTATAAATTGAAGTCTTTATAAATAGGAATAGAATTTATAAACGTTGTTTATAAATTCGAAACTGACTTATTTTGATAAGTAAAATTCTGTATAGTTTGTTAAACGATGTATATTCACAATTTTGGACCGTGAATATATTATTGAGTAAAATGGACATGTTTTGGGAAAGTGATATTTTAAAACGAAGTAATTGTTTTAAAAAGATGTTTTCAAAGCATTGAATATCGAAACCATAGATTTCAACATTCATTGTTGAAATAGACGTTTTCGAATATAAGGAAATGATGGACTATAACACTGTTGTTATAGTAAATGATTTCCAAAAGGAAATGTTTTGTATAGTATTGGGATTTATACATCTATCTAAATTTCGAATCCCTATACTAGTGATTTTGAGTTGTCGTAACGATGTTTTACGTAACATTCGTTTTGACTCAAATGAATATGTAAAAGAGAATGATTTCCTTAAAAGATGAAATATATACTTAATTTTGATTAAAGTATATCGAATATTTTCAAATGTTGAAAATAAAATGGATTTGTGAATTACTTATTTTTAAATAAGTATGGAAATGTTTTTCCAAATGTGAAATGTTGTGAATATATTCCGTAAGGAATAAATGATTTGAAATTCATTTTTTTTGAAGTCGAAGTTGAAAAGTTAAATGAGGATTTGAACAATTTGTTCAATTTGGAATTTTTCAAAAGATTGAATCGTTAAGTTAAAATTGAGTTTAACTTCGACATCAAAGACAATATAAGTTGAGCTTTGAATTTCAGATGATGATTTGGATTGCATGTCTAACATTGTGAATTGATGACATAGCAATTGATCTCTATTAAATATATATCTGTTGGTGGCGGAGAATTTATTCTCTTAGCTTAACACCCTTCTCTGAGACGTACGAGCTCAGAGGTTATATATCGATAGACATCAATTCTGTGTTGAGAATTGACGATGTAACGTGTAATTCAAATTGAATGTGAAAGTCGATAATGAATGGAATTATGAATATGAATTGGGTTTGAGATAACCTTAAATTTCCAAATCGACTTAGAGGAAAATTTTGAAATCCTCTATTTTGTTATGAATATGGAATATGTGAGTTTTCAGAACTTATATATATATATGAATGCGGTAAATTTGAAACCGTTAGTTTAGAAAGACATTGTTATGGAAATCTTATGTATGTTTACATAGATGTTATATGTACGAAATGTGAAATGAAAGTACTACATATATGATATTATGTTTTCTAAACTGAGGATGTGGAAAAGTACCTTCCATTTATTATTAGAGAAGGTATTGGAACTCTCGATGAGTGTCCATTTGAAATTCGTAGCTACGTAGAATTTTAGTCAGAGTGACTATTTGAATCGGAAATCCTTCGCGATAGTTCATCGCGATGAGATTAGATTTGATTGATGATTAGCGTAATTTGAGGGGCGAGATGCCCACAGTTACAAGCGATTCCACTGGGATAGTGGCGTAACCGCCGAGTAAACTGCAATCTAATGCCAGGCGAAATTTGAGGGGCGTGATGCCTACAGACACGAGCGATTCTACTGGGATAGTAGCGTAACCGCCGTGTGTACTGCAATCTATGACGACAACCATGGCGAAATTTAAGAGATGAGAAATCTACAGCCACAAGCGACTCTACTGGGATAGTAGCGTAACCGCCGGGTGGAACTGTAATCCATGGGGGAACGTGCTTTCCATATCCATTTTTGAAAAGAATTTTTAAAAAGTATTTTCACTGGGAATTGAAGCAAGTATATTTAGTACTTGGAGATTTTTAGACCTGCGCCTGGCCAGCGTATGTCTAATGTCTGTGAGAACGAAGATGGACTTGTTAAATTTCGAGTTAGCAAGTATTTTCAAACTTTAAATAGCAAATTAATGATTTGAAAGTAGAATTACAATAATTCCTACCAAATAAATTAAGAAAGAGGATCTTTGTAATGTTTTGAAAGTCCACAGCTTTGGAAGATATATATTATGCAAATCTCTAACATGACGAATTTTAAAGTTCGAATCTGAGTTATAAATTGAGAAATTTTGGTAAAAGACTTTTGCGTTTTGATTTCAGAAAATCATTGAACAAAAGAGAAGATAAACAAAACTAATGAGATTAAACAAATGAAATGAATCCTATATTCATTTATTTGTATTGAGTTTTAAGCTTAGAAAAAAATTGAGTAGAGTATAAATATCGATGAAAATCTAACAACTTTTCCTTTTCGTGGACGAAAAGTTTTTAAGAAGGGGAGTTTGTAACGACCCTGAATTTTGAACAATTTAAATTGAAAATATTTAATTAATTTTAAATATTTGAATGATGATTTGACTTGAATTTCAAATTATCAGAATGAATTGGCGATTTAATTTTTGAATTTAATCTATTGAAAATTGAATAAAATTTGAATCTTCAATTTTAAGCCGGTTAAAAATAATTTATAGGCTTAGAAAATTCATATAGATAATACTGAAGATAATAGAAGCTTCAGAATTGAATTTGAAAGCGATTTGTTCAGTTTTGAAATTGTATCGTTTGAAATCGAATTTAAAAATAACCTTCCGAGGCACAGTCTCGGAATTTTACGAAACCAGTTTCATTGGGTCCGTAATATTGAATTATTACCGGATTTCAATTTTCGTATTTATCGGAATTGTTTTGTGAACATACGGCGTAAAAACGCGTAGAAAATTTAATTGAATTCAATTTGAATTTCTGTAACAACCTGGATTTTTGCCCGAATTATAATCATCGATAAACGATTAAAGTTGACAGATAATTTGTTGTTTATTGTTGGAAAATTTTATAACGATAAAATCTTCATAAATTAACGATTTAATATCGATCGTTAATTTCTGTTTGAATTTGGAAATTGTAATCGATTGAAATTCTTTTATTTAAATTTTTTTCGTACGAATGAATATATATGCATAGTTTAGATTTTAAAAACAAAATTAAATAAAAACAAATCAGTTTTAAAAAGAAGAAAAAAATAATAAAGAAATAAAAAAAATAAATAAACATGTGTTGGCCCATGCTTCAGCCCATACCTTAACCCTACCCCCCACGACCTTACCCCTTATTCTCTGTTAAACCCACGCACCCCCCTTCCCTCTTCAGATCGATCAAATGAAAAAAAAAATAAACAAACAAAGAAAAAAATGGCGACTTGATAAAACTAGGGCTCGGCGATCTCGTTCGATCTGGCGAATTTAGGGCTTAGTTCAAATTCAAGGCGGCTTCGTTCTTCGATTTCGTTCGTCTCCATCTTCCTCTTCGCTCGCGACCGTTCCAATCGAAGGTGAGTGGTTTCGCCCCTCACATCTAATTCATCTCCATTCAATTTGTAGTGCCTTGTGCTTTGCCGTGCGATATGATTTTGATGCTTGCGATTTTCTCTGACCATTTCATATTGCGTATATATCCTGGTTACTTGGTTTCCACGGCATTGATTTGGTTTTGGAAATCTCGGCTTGAATCTGGACTTGATTTTGAGATTTATCTCTGACATTTTCAAAAGTACAGATACGAACTTTTCCTGTTTTGTGAATTTCGGCTTTGACTGTTTTTGAAACCTCGGTTTTGCATCTGGTTGGATTTGTTTGACTGTTTCAATAAGTAACAGATATGCACTTGATCCTATCTTTGTCACAAATGCTTTATCACTTCATTCATTCACTGTTGTGCATTTGGCATTTATCATGCTGGACCACTGTCTGCATTCATTTCAAATGTTGTTGATATTAGTTTGTTTCATCTGTCAATCCATACCATTGCCATTGCTGTAATTGCTATACTGTTGAGCTTTGTTTGTTGCATTCACACTAGTTTGCATTCACGACCTTGTTGTCTTTGTATTGTACCTGCACACTCTGGTCTTTATGTTGTTGCCCTTGTGTGTTGCATTGTGCATGTATCACTTTGCATTCATACACTTGAGTTTGGTTTGGGGCAGTGCTTGCATGTGAGTTGTTTTCATTGTGTTGCATCTTGCATTCATTAGCTTGTATCACTGTCTTCACTGTGAACTTTTGGCTCTGGCATTCATTGATTATAGCTCCACTTGTTATTTGTTCAGTCTGCATTCCTTTGTTGATGTTGTACATCTGTAGCTTCACTGATTATATTCATATTTGTGATGTTGGCACTTCACTGAGTTTGTTATGCTTGTGGCACTGTTGTTGACCCTGGGTAGCTCCGGTTACTTGATCATAACTGTTGTTTTGGTCATCTTTGTTGCCTTTGTGTACTGCTTGGGCTATTTTGTTCTGCCTCCAAAATATTGTTGCAGTTTGAGGCTCGATTATTTGTGTTTGTACACTATGTTGCACCTTTATCTATGCACACGAGTTGGCGGGGCAGTGCATACGTGTACGAATGCACACGTGTGTACGGCAGCCAGTCAAAAACTTTGATGGTTTTAAAGTGACAACTTCAATTGTCTTAAATTGATTTAGTCAATTTGATAAATTGTTCATCTATCTCTGTTGATGATTTAAATCTGCTGATTTATTGTTAACACTGTTTAGTGTTACATTTTCGTTATCCGATTTCTTTGTTAAAAGAGTTGGATAGACGAGAATTATTGTGACTGTCGTCTATTTAAATTATTACTGCTTCTATGCACTAATAAACTGGTTTGAATTAGACTGACCTGTGTATTATTTTCTTTTGAATATAATACTCGGGTCAGACCGAGTATTTTTACAGCTTGAAGATTTTCGAGCAACAAAGTTAGAGAGAGAGTAAAGAATCATTTATTTCGAGGAAAATTGTATTTTAAGATATTCCGCTGTATCAGTATTAAATTGTATAAACTCTGATGTATTCTAAAAGATTTATAGTAATGAAATCAAGATTCATTTGTTTAAATTCATTGTTATTATCTGTGTTTCTGTGGCTGATTCTGTTTAAACCTTATAAACTAAATAACAATTCGTCTTTTTGAACGTTTCGAGTTGGTTTAATTACCGACTGGAGATGGTCAGAAGGGGGAATGTTACAGCGCCTTCGCACTTTACGTAGGTGATTCTGTAAAGGGTGTTCACAATTCCTCAAGTACAGTCATCATTAAAAGTATCAATACTTATCCTATTTTCCAACAAATAAAGCACTGACTTATCATAGGAATGGTTTGAGTGTAACAGTGCTATCAAGTTTCTCTTAAACTTAGTTGTCCCTTTGAACCTAGATTTTGGGATCTCCAGTCAACTAAGTGGGGTTTCCATTTTAGAAAAACTTTTAGTTTATGGGCCTTAACCCCATTCCCATCGATAAGGTTTGAACTTTCTCTCTTGGCAAGCCTTTTGTTAGTGGATCCGCTATGTTATCTTTAGACCTTATGTAGTCTATAGTGATAACTCCATTAGAGAAAAGTTGTCTTATTGTTTTATGTCTACGACGAATATGCCTAGATTTACTATTGTATAGTGTACTATTAGCTCTTCCAATTGCTGATTGACTATCACAATGTATACATATTGGAGGCACATGTTTGCTCCAATTTGGAATATCTTCCAAGAAACTTCGAAGCCAGTCAGCTTCTTCTGCGGTCTTATCTAGTGCAATAAACTCTGATTCCATCATAGATCTAGCTATACAAGTCTGTTTGGATGATTTCCATAATATTGCTCCATTTCTTAACGTGAACACATATCAACTTGTAGATTTTTTATCATGTGATCCAGTTATCCAATTTGCATCACTGTATCCTTCCACTATTGAAGGATAGTTTGTATAGTGTTGACCATAGTTCTGTGTATACTTTAGGTATCCTAGAACTCTGATTATCGCTTTCCAATGATGTTTACTAGGATTGCTGGTAAATCTACTCAGCTTACTTACAGCGTATGCGATGTCTGGCCCAGTGCAGTTCATAACATACATGATACTTCCTAGTATACGAGAGTATTCAAGCTGGTAGATGCCATCACCAGTGTTCTTCATCCAATTTTGGTTCATATCTACTGGTGATTTTGCAATAGTTATATTATATTGCTTGAATTTTTCAAGTATCTTGGCGATGTAATGTGATTGGGATAATGCATATCCCTGTGGTGTTCTCAAAATTTTGACGCCCAATGACACATCAGCCAATTCCTAGGTCTTTCATACTGAATCTACAGGATAACATTTCCTTTGTAGATGTTATTATGGCCTTGTTATTTCCTAGGATCAACAGGTCATCAACATAAAGACAAACAATGACATATCCTAAATGTGTGTGTTTCATATAGACACATTTATATGATTCATTTATTGTGAATCCAATTGATAACATAGTTTCATCAAATTTCTCATGCCATTGTTTTGGAGCTTGTTTAAGGCCATAAAGCGACTTTACTAATTTGCATACTTTATTTTCCTTTCCATAGCTCAGAAACCCTTCAGGTTGCTTCATATATATTTATTCCTCTAGTTCACCATTCAAAAATGCAGTTTTTACATCCATTTGATGTATTTCTAAATCAAGTATGGATGCGATTGCAATAAGCATCCTAATTGATGTTATCCTCGTCATTGGTGAATATGTATCAAAATAGTCCAGTTCTTCCTTTTGTCTGAATCCTTGGACTACAAGACGAGCTTTGTACTTGTCTATTGAACCATCAGGTTTTAATTTCTTTTTAAATATCCATTTATTACCTAAGGTCTTGCATCCTTGAGGTAAATCAACTAACTCCCAGGTATGATTAGCCATAATGGATTCTATCTCATTGTTAATAGCCTCTTTCCAGTAAGGGGCATCGCTGGAGGACATAGCTTGTTTGTATGTCAATGGATCATCTTCTAACATAAAGGAATAGAAGTCTGGTCCAAAGGTTTTTGAGGTTCTAGACCTTTTACTTCTTCTTGGTTCCTCCATTTGTTGATCAGCACTAATTTGTTGAAGGTTATCTTCAGTATCCTCAAGAGAATTGGAGATTTCATCTTCCCTTGGTCTCTTATGAGTATCACTGTAAGTGCCCTGCTTTAAAGGGAATATATGTTCGAAAATCTTGCATTTCTCGACTCAATGATGGTATTTTCATGAATATCATCAATTTCAGATTTGTGTACTAAAAATTGATAAGCAGCACTGTTTTGTGCATATCAAATGAATACACAATCAATTGTTTTTGGTCCTATCTTGACCTTCTTTGGTTTAGGTATCTCTACTTTAGCAAGACACCCCCACACTTTTAAGTATTTGTAGGACAGTGGTCTATTTTTCCAAAGTTCACGAGGAGACTTGGATGTTTTCTTCCATGGTATTTTATTTAAAATATGATTTGCCGAAAGAATAGCTTCTCCCCAAAAGTTATCTGGCAGTCCAGAACTTATTAATAAAGCATTCATCATTTCTTTAAGAGTTCTATTTTTCCGTCCGGCTATACCGTTGGATTGAGGAGAATATTGTGTTGTAGTTTGGTGTATAATGCCATGCTCAGCGCAAAATTCTTCAAAAGGAAATTCATATTCTCCTCCTCTATCATTTCTTAAAGCTTTAATTTTCTTGTTGAGTTGATTCTCAACTTGTGCTTTATAATGTTTAAACATATTGAATGCTTCATCCTTGCTTCTAAGGAGATACACATGACAGTACCTAGTACAATCATCAATAAAGGTAATGAAACACCTTTTTCCGCCTCTAGTTTGGCACATTTTCAAATCACATACATCTGTGTGTATTAGATCTAGAGGTTCAGTTTCTCGGTCAACAAGATGAAACGAGGTTCTTGTTAATTTTGCTTCTGCACAATTTTGACATTTATAGTTGGAGTCTATGTTACATTTTGGTATAAAATCTAGATTAATTAATTTTCGCAATGTATCAACTTTTACATGCCCTAATCTAGAATGCCATATGTTAGAAGAGTCAACAATATAAGCAGAAGATTCACTTTTATTCATATCAGTGTTCGGTACAATAGTGGTTACATTCGCTTTAAATAAACCATCACACGCATATCCTCTTCCTACATACACTTCATTCTTTGATAATACAAACTTATTAGCCACAAAAGTTAATTTGAATCCATGCTTGCTGAGTAACGATTCTGAAATCAGGTTCTTGCGAATTTTTGGGACATGGAGAACGTCACTTAAAGTAAGTTCCTTTCCAAAAGTTAGTTTCAGCATAACCTTTCTCCCCATGAGATATTGCCATTGTTGGAATCACAAGCGCAGGCTGAGCGTTTGTCACCGTTTGTGTTGGTGTAGCGTTACTGTTGCTATTCTCCGACATCGTCGTCTGCAATAATCAAATATTGTTTTAAGATTGTTATTCGCAACTACCGGAAAGTGTTACGAAACCAATTGTAACTTCAATAACAGTTACAAAATAATGCAGAAACAGTAACGTCAAAAACTGTCACTAATTTGTCAATTAATTTTGAGAAATTGTAACACAAAAATGCGTGACTAGATCTGTCCGAAAGATATTACCGATTAAAGCGATCGAGTCCAGTAGAAACTGTTTTCTTGAAACAATATTGCCGTCGTACGTAGTTCACAGATGTTAGCAATTTGTTTCCCAGGATGAAACGGACCAGCCCCATAGCGTGGTGGTTGCAGATGGACCGTCGACGAACGGAAGAGATTACAGTAACTAGAACAGAGATGTTGCAGGAAGAAGGAACAGAAGTAGAGAAAAATTGAAATTAATGATTCTCGGATTCTCGCCGCCTATTTATAGGCTGGAGGAGGTGCCTATTCAGAGCGGTCGTGACTGTTGGAAAGGTTGCGACCCTTAAACCAACAGCAATGACCGTTACGTGAGCGCGTCTAGAAGGAAATGGCCGCATTTGGTTATCGTTCAAACGAACAGACACATCCGATCAAAAATAGACGTTTTGGCGCAAGCATGCGCACGCGGCAGTCGGTGGCCCATTTAATCACGAGACCCCAAGAGCCCCAAGGCCCTATCTTTGACATATTAATATTAATATGAAGGCCTACATGTCACATTGCCTTATCCCTTCCACACTTTGTTCTCGTTCTCCTTTTGTTTGATATACTATGTTGGATTGTAGTATATATAAAAGAATTGGTACAAATATTCCCCGATGTGGGACTTTGTATAATTCTTTCTTCTTCCCAAATCTCTCCACTAACTCATTCATTTCTAACAATGCCCCACATGAATGAGCAGTTGTTCATAGTTTCACGAAACATTTATTGTATTGGTTAAAGTAGCACAGGGGCCTTGAACTTTCCTACTGTTTACCTATTTGAATTACAGGCGAATCAGTAGACATAGAGTGTCCTTGAACTGTAAGCCTTTTGTGTAATTCTACAATAGATAACACACGACAAATGTTTCTTATAATCCTTCGTTCTCTGTATGTGTTCGTTTTTGCCTTGAACACCTGCCTAGTCTCATAAGTGCTTAGAGAATTTGGCCTCATAATTCTCTTTGAAGCGGCGCCTTCACACTTTACGTAGGTGATTCTGTAAGGGTATTCACAATTCCTCAAGCACTATCATCATTAAAAGTATCATTACTTATCCAATTTTCCAACAAATAATGCAATGACTTATCATAGGAATGGTTTGAGTGTAACATTGCTATTACGTTTCTCTTAAACTTAGTTGTCCCTTTGAACCTAGATTTTGGGATCTCCAATCAACTAGGTGGGGTTTCCATTTTAGAAAAACTTTTAGTTTATGGGCCTTAACCCCATTTTCATCGATAAGGTTTGAACTTTCTCTCTTGGCAAGCCTTTTGTTAGTGGATCCGCTATGTTACCTGTAGACCTTCTATAGTCTATAGTGATAACTCCATTAGAGAGTAGTTGTCTTATTGTTTTATGTCTACAACGAATATGCCTAGATTTACCATTGTATAGTGTACTATTAGCTCTTCCAATTGATGATTGGCTATCACAATGTATACATATTGGAGGCACAGGTTTGCTCCAATTTGGAATATCTTCCAAGAAACTTCGAAGCCGGTCTGCTTCTTCTACGGTCTTATCTAGTTTAATAAACTCTGATTCCATCGTAGATCTATCTATACAAGTCTGTTTGGATGATTTCCATGATATTGCTCCATTTCCTAATGTGAACACATATCCACTTGTAGATTTTGTATCATGTGATCCAGCTATCCAGTTTGCATCACTGTATGCTTCCACTGTTGAAGGATAGTTTGTATAGTGTTGACCATAGTTATGTGTATACTTTAGGTATCCTAGAACTCTGATAATCACTTTCCAATGATGTTTACTAGGATTACTGGTAAATCTACTCTACATACTTACAGTGTATGCGATGTCTGGCCTAGTGCAGTTCATAACATACATGATACTTCCTAGTATACGAGAGTATTCAAGCTGGTAGATGCCATCAACAGTGTTCTTCACCCAATTTTGTTTCATATCTACTGGTGATTTTGCAATAGTTATATTATATTGCTTGAATTTTTCAAGTATCTTTGCGATGTAATGTGAATGGGATAATGCATATCCCTGTGGTGTTCTCAAAATTTTGACGCCCAATATCACATCAGCCAGTCCTAGGTCTTTCATATCGAATCTAGAGGATAACATTTCCTTTGTAGATGTTATTATGGCCTTGTTATTTCCTAGGATCAACAGGTCATCAACATAAAGACAAACAATGACATATCCTAAATGTGTGTGTTTCAAATAGACACATTTATCTAATTCATTTATTGTGAATCCATTTGATAACATAGTTTCATCAAATTTCTCATGCCATTGTTTTGGAGCTTGTTTAAGGCCATAAAGCGACTTCACTAATTTGCATACTTTATTTTTCTTTCCATAGCTCAGAAACCCTTCAGGTTGCTTCATATATATTTCTTCCTCCAGTTCACCGTTCAAAAATGCAGTTTTTACATCCATTTGATGTATTTCTAAATCAAGTATGGATGGGATTGCAATAAGCATCCTAATTGATGTTATCCTCGTCACTGGTGAATATGTATCAAAATAGTCCAGTTCTTCCTTTTGTCTGAATCCTTGGACTACAAGACGAGCTTTGTACTTGTCTATTGAACCATCAGGTTTCAATTTCTTTTTAAATATCCATTTATTACCTAAGGTCTTGCATCCTTGAGGTAAATCAACTAACTCCCAGGTATGATTAGCCGTAATGGATTCTATCTCATTGTTAATAGCATTTCTCCAGTAAGGATCATCGCTGGAGGACATAGCTTGTTTGTATGTCAATGGATCATCTTCTAACATAAAGGTATAGATGTCTGGTCCAAAGGTTTTTGAGGTTCTAGACCTTTTACTTCTTCTTGGTTCCTCCATTTGTTGATCAGCACTAATTTGTTGAAGGTTATCTTCAGTATCCTCAAGAGAATTGGAGATTTCATCTTCCCTTGGTCTCTTATGAGTATCACTGTCAGTGCCCTGCTTTAAAGGGAATATATGTTCAAAAAATCTTGCATTTCTCGACTCAATGATGGTATTTTCATGAATATCATCAATTTCAGATTTGTGTGCTAAAAATCTATAAGCAGCACTGTTTTGTGCATATCCAATGAATACACAATCAATTGTTTTTGGTCCTATCTTGACCTTCTTTGGTTTAGGTATCTCTACTTTAGCAAGACACCCCCACAATTTTAAGTATTTATAGGACGGTGGTGTATTTTTCCAAAGTTCATGAGGAGACTTGGATGTTTTCTTTCGTGGTATTTTATTTAAAATATGATTTGCCGAAAGAATAGCTTCTCCCCAAAAGTTATCTGGCAGTCCAGAACTTATTAATAAAGCATTCATCATTTCTTTAAGAGTTCTATTTTTCCGTTTGGCTATACCGTTGGATTGAGGAGAATATGGTGCTGTAGTTTGGTGTATAATGCCATGCTCAGCGCAAAATTCTTCAAAAGGAAATTCATATTCTCCTCCTCTATCACTTCTTAAAGCTTTAATTTTCTTGTTGAGTTGATTCTCAACTTCTGCTTTATAATGTTTAAAGATATTGAATGCTTCATCCTTGCTTCTAAGGAGATACACATGATAGTACCTAGTACAATCATCAATAAAGGTAATGAAATACCTTTTTCCGCCTCTAGTTTGACACATTTTCAAACACATACATCTGTGTGTATTAGATCTAGAGGTTCAGTTTCTCATTCAACATGATGAAAATAGGTTCTTCTCAATTTTGCTTCTGCACAAATTTGACATTTATAGTTGGAGTCTATGTTACATTTTGGTATAAAATCTAGATTAATTAATTTTCGCAATGTATCAAAATTTACATGCCCTAATCTAGAATGCCATATGTTAAAAGAGTCAACAATATAAGCAGAAGATTCACTTTTATTCATATCAGCATTTGGTACAATAGTGGTTACATTTGCTTTAAATAAACCATCACACACATATCCTCTTCCTACATACACTCCATTCTTTGATAATACAAACTTATCAGCCACAAAAGTTAATTTGAATCCATGCTTGCAGAGTAACGACCCTGAAATCAGGTTCTTGCGAATTTCTAGAACATGGAGAACGTCATTTAAAGTAAGTTCCTTTCTACAAGTTAGTTTCAGCACAACCTTTCTCCCCATGAGATATTGCCATTGTTGGAATCACAGGCCCAGGCTAAGCATTTGTAATCGTTTGTGTTGGTGCAGCGTTATTGTTGCTATTCTCCGACATCGTTGTCTGCAACAATCAAATATTGTTCCGAGATTGTTATTCGCAACTACCAAAAAGTGTTACGAAACCAATTGTAACTTCAATAACAGTTACAATATAATGCAGAAACGGTAACGCCAAAAATTGTCACTAATTTGTCAATTAATTTTGAGCAATTGTAACAAAAAAATGCATGACTAGATCTGTCCGAAAGATATTACCGATTAAAGCGTCCGAGTCCAGTAGAAACTATTTCCTTGAAACAATATTTCTACCGTACGTAGTTCACGGATGTTAGCAATTTGTTTCCTAGGATGAAACGGACCAGCCCTGCAGCGTGGTGGTTGCAAACGGAGCGTCGACGAACGGAAGAGATTATAGTAACTAGAACAGAGATGTTGCAGGAAGAAGGAACAGAAGCAGAGAAAAATTGAAATGAATGATTCTCGGATTCTGGCCGCCTATTTATAGGCTGGAGGAGGTGCCTATTCGGAGCGGTCTTGACTGTTGGAAAGGTTGCGACCCTTAAACCAACAGCAGTGACCGTTGCGTGAGCAAGTCTGGAAGTAAATGGCCGCATCTGGTTACCGTTCAAACGAACAGACACATCCGATCAAAAATAGACGTTTTGGTGCATGCATGCCCACGCGGTAGTCGGTGGCCCATTTAATCACGAGACCCCAAGAGCCCCAAGGCCCAAGGCCCTATCTTTGACATATTAATATTAATATGAAGGCCTACATGTCACATTGCCTTATCCCTTCCACACTTTGTCCTCATTCTCCTTTTGTTTGATATACTATGTTGGATTATAGTATATATAAAGGAATTGGTACAAATATTCCCCGATGTGGGACTTTGTATAATTCTTTCTTCTTCCCAAATCTCTCCACTAACTCATTCATTTCTAACAATCCCCCACATGAATGAGCAGTCGTTCTTAGTTTCACGAACCATTTATCGTATTGGTTAAAGTAGCACAAGGGCCTTGAACTTCCCTAGTGTTTACCTATTTGAATTACAGGCGAATTAGTAGACATATAGTGTCCTTGAACTGTAAGCCTTTTGTGTAATTCTACAATAGATAACACACGACAAATGTTTCTTATAATCCTTCGTTCTCTGTATGTGTTCGTTTTTGCCTTGAACACCTGCCTGGTCTCATAAGTGCTTAGAGAATTTGGCCTCATAATTCTCTTTGAAGCGGCGCCTTCGCACTTTACGTAGGTGATTCTTTAAAGGGTATTCACAATTCCTCAAGTACAGTCATCATTAAAAGTATCAATACTTATCCAATTTTCCAACAAATAATGCAATGACTTATCATAGGAATGGTTTGAGTGTAACATTGCTATTACGTTTCTCTTAAACTTAGTTGTCCCTTTGAACCTAGATTTTGGGATCTCCAGTCAACTAGGTGGGGTTTCCATTTTAGAAAAACTTTTAGTTTATGGGCCTTAACCCCATTCCCATCGATAAGGTTTGAACTTTCTCTCTTGGAAATCCTTTTGTTAGTGGATCGGCTATGTTATCTTTAGACCTTATCTAGTCTATAGTGATAACTCCATTAGAGGGAAGTTGTCTTATTGTTTTATGTCTACAAAGAATATTCCTAGATTTACCATTGTATAGTGTACTATTAGCTCTTTCAATTACTGATTGACTATCACAATGTATACATATTGGAGGCACAGGTTTGCTTCAACTTAGAATATCTTCCAAGAAACTTCGAAGCTAGTCTGCTTCTTCTGCGGTTTTATCTAGTGCAATAAACTCTGATTCCATCGTAGATCTAGTTATACAAGTCTGTTTGGATGATTTCCATGATATTGCTCCATTTCCTAATGTGAACACATATCCACTTGTAGATTTTGTATCATGTGATCCAGTTATCCAATTTTCATCACTATATCCTTCCACTGTTGAAGGATAGTTTGTATAGTGTAGACCATAGTTCTGTGTATGCTTTAGGTATCCTAGAACTCTGATTATCGCTTTCCAATGATATTTACCAGGATTGCTGGTAAATCTACTCAGCTTACTTACAGCATATGCGATGTCTGTCCTAGTGCAGTTCATAACATACATGATACTTCCTAGTATACGAGAGTATTCAAGCTGGTAGATGCCATCACCAGTGTTCTTCACCCAATTTTGGTTCATATCTACTAGTGATTTTGCAATAGTTATATTATATTGCTTGAATTTTTCAAGTATCTTGGCGATGTAATGTGATTGGGATAATGCATATCCCTGTGGTGTTCTTAAAATTTTGACGCCAAATATCACATCAGCCAGTCCTAGGTCTTTCGTATTGAATCTAGAGGATAACATTTCCTTTGTAGATGTTATTATGGCCTTTTTGTTTCCTAGGATCAACAGGTCATCAACATAAAGACAAACAATGAAATATCCTAAATGTGTGTGTTTCATATAGACACATTTATCTGATTCATTTATTGTGAATCCAATTGATAACATAGTTTCATCAAATTTCTCATGCCATTGTTTTGAAGCTTGTTTAAGGCCATAAAACGACTTTACTAATTTGCATACTTTATTTTCCTTTCCATTGCTCAGAAACCCTTCAGGTTGCTTCATATATATTTCTTCCTCTAGTTCACCATTCAAAAATGCAGTTTTTACATCCATTTGATGTATTTCTAAATCAAGTATGGATGCGATTGCAATAAGCATCCTAATTGATGTTATCCTCGTCACTGGTGAATATGTATCAAAATAGTCCAGTTCTTCCTTTTGTCTGAATCCTTGGACTACAAGACGAGCTTTGTACTTGTCTATTGAACCATCAGGTTTCAATTTCTTTTTAAATATCCATTTATTACCTATGGTCTTGCATCCTTGAGGTAAATCAACTAACTCCCAGGTATGATTAGCCATAATGGATTCTATCTCATTGTTAATAGCCTCTTTCCAGTAAGGGGCATCGCTGGAGGACATAGCTTGTTTGTATGTCAATGGATCATCTTCTAACATAAAGGTATAGAAGTCTGGTCCAAAGGTTTTTGAGGTTCTAGACCTTTTACTTCTTCTTGGTTCCTCCATTTGTTGATCAGCACTAATTTGCTGAAGGTTATCTTCAGTATCCTCAAGAGAATTGGAGATTTCATCTTCCGTTGGTCTCTGATGAGTATCACTGTCAGTGCCCTGCTTTAAAGGGAATATATGTTCGAAAAATCTTGCATTTCTCGACTTAATGATGGTATTTTCATGAATATCATCAATTTCAGATTTGTGTACTAAAAATCGATAAGCAGCACTGTTTTGTGCATATCCAATGAATACACAATCAATTGTTTTTGGTCCTATCTTAACCTTCTTTGGTTTATGTATCTTTACTTTACCAAGACACCCCCACACTTTTAAGTATTTGTAGGACGGTGGTCTATTTTTCCAAAGTTCATGAGGAGACTTGGATGTTTTCTTTCGTGGTATTTTATTTAAAATATCATTTGCCGAAAGAATAGCTTCTCCCCAAAAGTTATCTGGCAATCCAAAACTTATTAATAAAGCATTCATCATTTCTTTAAGAGTTCTATTTTTCCGTTCGGCTATACCGTTGGATTGAGGAGAATATGGTGCTGTAGTTTGGTGTATAATGCCATGCTCAGCGCAAAATTCTTCAAAAGTAAATTCATATTCTCCTCTTCTATCACTTCTTAAAGCTTTAATTTTCTTGTTGAGTTGATTCTCAACTTCTGCTTTATAATGTTTAAACATATTGAATTGTTCATCCTTGCTTCTAAGGAGATACACATGACAGTACCTAGTACAATCATCAATAAAGGTAATGAAATACCTTTTTCCGCCTCTAGTTTGACACATTTTCAAATCACATACATCTGTGTGTATTAGATCTAGAGGTTCAGTTTCTTGTTCAACATGATGAAACGAGGTTCTTGTCAATTTTGCTTCTGCACAAATTTGACATTTATAGTTGGAGTCTATGTTACATTTTGGTATAAAATCTAGATTAATTAATTTTCGCAATGTATCAAAATTTACATGCCCTAATCTAGAATGCCATATGTTAGAAGAGTCAACAATATAAGCAGAAGATTCACTTTTATTCATATCAGTGTTTGGTACAATAGTGGTTACATTTGCTTTAAATAAACCATCACACACATATCCTCTTCATACATACACTCCATTCTTTGATAATACAAACTTATCAGCCACAAAAGTTAATTTGAATCCATGCTTGCTGAGTAACGACCCTGAAATCAGGTTCTTGCGAATTTCTGGAACATGGAGAACGTCACTTAAAGTAAGTTCCTTTCCAGAAGTTAGTTTCAGCACAACCTTTCTCCCCATGAGATATTGCCATTGTTGGAATCACAGGCGCAGGCTGAGCATTTGTCACCGTTTGTGTTGGTGTAGCGTTATTGTTGCTATTCTCCGACATCGTCGTCTGCAACAATCAAATATTGTATCAAGATTGTTATTCGCAACTACCGGAAAGTGTTACGAAACCAATTGTAACTTCAATAACAGTTACAAAATAAGGCAGAAACAGTAATGCCAAAAATTGTCACTAATTTGTCAATTAATTTTGATAAATTGTAACACAAAAATGCATGACTAGATCTGTCCGAAAGATATTACCGATTAAAGCGTCCGAGTCTAGTAGAAACTGTTTCCTTGAAACAATATTGCTGCCGTACGTAGTTCACAGATGTTAGCAATTTGTTTCCTAGGATGAAATGGACCAACCCCGCAGCGTGGTGGTTGCAGATGGAGCGTCGACGAATGGAAGAGATTACAGTAACTAGAACAGAGATGTTGCAGGAAGAAGGAACAGAAGCAGAGAAAAATTGAAATTAATGATTCTCGGATTCTGGCCGCCTATTTATAGCCTGGAGGAGGTGCCTATTCGGAGCGGTCGTGACTATTGGAAAGGTTGCGACCATTAAACCAACAGCAGTGACCGTTGCGTGAGCACGTCTGGAAGGAAATGGCCGCATCTGGTTACCGTTCAAACTAACAGACACATCCGATCAAAAATAGACGTTTTGGCGCATGCATGCCCACGCGGCAGTCGGTGGCCCATTTAATCATGAGACCCCAAGAGCCCCAAGGCCCAAGGCCCTATCTTTGACATATTAATATTAATATGAAGGCCTACATGTCACATTGCCTTATCCCTTCCACACTTTGTCCTCATTCTCCTTTTGTTTGATATACTATGTTGGATTGTAGTATATATAAAGGAATTGGTACAAATATTCCCCGATGTGGGACTTTGTATAATTCTTTCTTCTTCCCAAATCTCTCCACTAACTCATTCATTTCTAACAATCCCCCACATGAATGAGCAGTTGTTCTTAGTTTCACGAACCATTTATCGTATTGGTTAAAGTAGCACATGGGCCTTGAACTTTCCTAGTGTTTACCTATTTGAATTACAGGCGAATCAGTAGACATAGAGTGTCCTTGAACTGTAAGCCTTTTGTGTAATTCTACAATAGATAACACACGACAAATGTTTCTTATAATACTTCGTTCTCTATATGTGTTCGTTTTTGCCTTGAACACCTGCATGGTCTCATAAGTGCTTAGAGAATTTGGCCTTATAATTCTCTTTGAAGCGGCGCCTTCACACTTTACGTAGGTGATTCTGTAAAGGGTATTCACAATTCCTCAAGTACAATCATCATTAAAAGTATCAGTACTTATCCTATTTTCCAACAAATAAAGCACTGACTTATCATAGGAATGGTTTGAGTGTAACAGTGCTATCAAGTTTCTCTTAAACTTAGTTGTCCCTTTGAACCTAGATTTTGGGATCTCCAGTCAACTAGGTGGGGTTTCCATTTTAGAAAAACTTTTAGTTTATGGGCCTTAACCCCATTCCCATCGATAAGGTTTGAACTTTCTCTCTTGGCAAGCCTTTTGTTAGTGGATCCGCTATGCTATCTTTAGACCTTATGTAGTCTATAGTGATAACTCCATTAGAGAGAAGTTGTCTTATTGTTTTATGTACGACAAATATACCTAGATTTACCATTGTATAGTGTACTATTAGCTCTTCCAATTGCTGGTTGACTATCACAATGTATACATATTGGAGGCACAGGTTTGCTCCAATTTGGAATATCTTCCAAGAAACTTTGAAGACAATCTGCTTCTTCTGCGATCTTATCTATTGCAATAAACTCTGATTCCATCGTAGATCTAGCTATACAAGTCTGTTTGGATGATTTCCATGATATTGCTCCATTTCCTAATGTGAACACATATCCACTTGTAGATTTTGTATCATGTGATCAAGTTATCCAATTTGCATCACTGTATCCTTCCATTGTTGAAGCATAGTTTGTATAGTGTAGACCATAGTTCTGTGTATACTAGGTATACTAAAACTCTGATTATCGCTTTCCAATGATGTTTACCAGGATTGCTGGTAAATCTACTCAGCTTACTTACAGCGTATGCGATGTCTGGCCCAGTGCAGTTCATAACATACATGATACTTCCTAGTATACGAGAGTATTCAAGCTGGTAGATGCCATCACCAGTGTTCTTCACCCAATTTTGGTTCATATCTACTGGTGATTTTGCAATAGTTATATTATATTGCTTGAATTTTTCAAGTATCTTGGCGATGTAATGTGATTGGGATAATGCATATCCCTGTGGTGTTCTCAAAATTTTGATGCCCAATATCACATCAGCCAGTCCTAGGTCTTTCATATCGAATCTAGAGGATAACATTTCCTTTGTAGATGTTATTATGGCCTTGTTATTTCCTAGGATCAACAGGTCATCAACATAAAGACAAACAATGACATATCTTAAATGGGTGTGTTTCATATAGACACATTTATCTGATTCATTTATCGTGAATCCAATTGATAACATAGTTTCATCAAATTTCTCATGCCATTGTTTTGGACACTACACCAGAAAAGACTTTTGGTAGCGTTGAAAAAACACTACCATAACTTATGGTAGCGTTTTAGAGAACGCTGTTATACGACATGCAACTAAAAGTCTAAAACTTTTTGTTGCGTTGAAGTAAACGCTACCAAAAGTCACTTTTAAATGCAACTATAGGTAGATCCTTTCTCTTTTTCTAAATTTTGTTTCTATAGGATTTATAAAACGCTACCAAAAGTCACTTTTAAATGCAGCTATAGGTTTTTTCTGTAGGGTTAAAAAATGCTACCATAAGTCTTCATTTTTTGGTTGCATTTTTTGTTTATATGTTTTTTTATTTTCAGTAGCGTTTTTAAAATGCAACTGTATAATTTTTATTTTAGTTTACATTTGTTTCTGTAGCATTTTTGAAACGCTACTAAAAGTTATTGGTTGTTTGGTAGCATATTTTAAATGCTACTATTTACGGTTGATGGTTTATACCATTTCCAGCAATCGCTTATATACTATTCATATTAAAACGAACAATCAATCGCATAATTTTCATATATTCAAACAAACAATTAAATCACCTAATTAGCATATACAAACAATCAATCATATGATCATCATATTCAAATAATTGCAAAAACATGCTAATCTCACAATCAAATATAATATCCATAATCAATTCAATACTAGTTTTTCAACAAAATAAGTCACATACTACAAGCATTCACAGACAAGTTTCCACAAATGGTACTAACAAAATACGACAACATATATAACAATTAAATTCATGTTCGTTGCTTGATTACCAATAGTTCTTTGTTGTCGACAGTCTTTGCTTCGAAATAGCTAAGTACCTGCAAACGAGTTTAACAATCAACAATATATATATGTATATATATGTGTATAGATATATATATGTATGTATATATATATATATGTGTATATATGAAAATCATGTAATTTATAACTCGATATTCTATATTAACACATATTAACAAAAATTGTTCTATTTTTATATGCATCCTATATAGTTCCCCAACGAATACACAATTTTCAATTTACACAGATTTTCAGATCAAAACTGGGTTAGAAGTCTGACTGGATTTCATTCTATGTGCAGATTGTGTATTCAGTACTATGGGCAGATTGTGTATTCAGTACTATGGTCAAGTTAAATCTTATAAAATATGAAAAAGTATCTGGAACGTCCGTAATCCATCTGTAACGAGCCGTAAATTTAACTGGTTTTAATAACGTTATTAATTGATATTTTAGGAAATTTTAAACGATAAAATTTTGAAATATAAATTTTATATTTGGAATGCGTCTAATTAAACATAGCAACTGGTAAATTTTCGTCCAAAATATGAAAATTTATTTCGCGCGTAAATTTACTATAATTTAATCAGTTAAAAAGCGATGAAAATAAAATGTTTTCGAAACCTAAATATTTTTACATAGAAAAATTCTAAACCATCTTCTGAGCAAGATGTCAGTTTGTCGTTTTTCCAAATTCGGACATCTTTGGCTCCGTCGATCTTATTTTTCAGCGTTTTTCTTGCATTTTCCGCTATTAGAAAATTCGAATTTTTGTAATTCAATCATACCACTGATATTTTTATACCGTTTTGATCGTCTCATTGTGTTGATCTCTACGATATTTTCATTTCATTGTTTGAAGTCCGGTACGCATTGGAATCCGCGTAAACGGTAACCGTACCGGTAACCGGTTGTGCCATTTTGTTTCTTCTGCCCATTCATTTACCCAACCTCTGACTTTTACTATTCTTGACCTTTCCTTTTCCACTGTTTCACTGTTCCCTTTATTTGTGCAACTGTTCATTTTTTTTTTGCTATCGTTCGCATTCATTTTGTTGTAGGAAAGAAAATAAAACTACCCCCTTCATTTTCGCAGGCTATTCTTTTACAACTCCTTTCCCCTTCAACAGCCTGCAAACAGTAGCCTCCCCTACCTGCTATCGTTTCATTTTGCTTGAGATTCCTCCACCTCTCCTTTTATCGAGCCTCACCACCGCTCCGGCATCCCGCCGCCAACATCGTCACCCTCCTCACCAACATCACACCTCCAGAAATCGCCCACTGCTCCGCCCTCTCCACTTCATCGCCTGCCACCTTCTCCTCAAAACCCAACCCGACTGCATCGTCAGTGAACAACACCCACGTCCCCTCCACCGAGTGCCGAACCCCACACGTCAACAGCTCGAACCCATCACTGCCCTCCTCTGCCTTCTTCCCATCACCCGCCTTCGCCGCCGCGCTCATCCCCCTCACACTCAGATCCGCTCTTCCTCCCCAGCGCTCCTCCACATCGGCCACTGATCCCACGCTGAACCCCACTTTCCTCCGCCTACCATTTCGACCACCCTCTAGAGAAGCCAGTCACCCGACATCCCCTCCTTCACCTGGCAAGCACGACCTCACCACTTCATTCCATCCTCAACAACTTTGTTATATTTTGAAGGTGAATATTTAAATATACAGTATGTTTTAGTAAATATTCTCAAATGGATATACTCATATAAAATATGTTTGGTTAAATTTTTGAGTTATATATATTTATGGATGTTAGTCATATATAATGATATAGTTTTTTTATAACGATAGTTTATATAGATTATAAAATTTGTTGTAAATTTTGTTCTTCCCATTTTTGAATATGAGTAGTCAGTTTGCCTTCATGTTCCATTCTTTCATTTACTGACTGATTTGTATTTCGTAGCTATGACATTTTACCAACTTTCATACTTCTACTTAAAAGTTTCATATGTCTCCAAATTTCCATACCAGTGAATTTTTGGACTGTTTTCAATCCGAGATCACAAAATCATAGGAATATTTTATATATATTTACAAGGTTGTTGTTTGTATATTATATATGTTGTTATAGTATATATATATAATACATTATTGAAAAGTATAAAAAGTTGTTTTACAGTTATATATGTTGCTTGAAATTGGAGACACTTCAAATTTTTGCAGTGGTGAGTTTATATAAATATAAATAGGTTATTATACTTTACAGTTTAGTATGCATAAATACTTTACAGTTTCAGAGGTACATATATATATCTTGCGCAATATTGTATATGATATAATTGTATATGTATATAATAGTTGTTATTATTTTAAATGTATATATTACAGTAAGGAAGATTATGTGTACAGTATGATGTTGATATTCTGCAGTGAACAATATACTATATATAAGTATCTTGCTTTCTTAGTTTATATGTATGTGTTATGCAAGCTGTACTTATGGTAGTCTATGTATAAATATAGGCTGTGTATATATGTTACTAGGCGCATTTGACTTGTTTCATATACAAAATGTCTGCATGTGTATTTAACTGTACATACAATTTAAATGAGTACAAATTCTATTTACAGATTATCGAGTTGTGCACTATTGCTATATATATAGTGTAAGTTTGTAGATGTATGGTTATATATATTAGTTTAGATGCATATGAATTTCGTTTTGTATATCTATGTACGGAAGTTATAAAGTTTATAATTTATAAAGTATGCAAAGTATAAAAGTTTGTATGGGTGGTATTTGATATGTTGCAATGAACATACATTATATATGTAATGTAAGTATTTTGTATTTTAAGAAGTATATATATATATATACTTATTTATTTCAAATTTTATATGGTATATATGTTTGATTTTTATATAGGTGTTTCAATTTAAAAACCAATGATTTAATTTGATTTAATTTAGTATATGATAAATTTAGAATATGACTTGATATATATAGTTATATATGTATAAGTCCATTTATACCAATTATCATCACCGATCCAGTTCTGATTTAATTTCTTCGTTCCAGCCTTACTTTGATTGTCGAATTCATGCCAATCTTGCTTTACTTTGGAATTCGTACTTGGATTCGTAACTCGGTTCATTTGTCAAATCTCTCTAGCCTCGAAAGGTGAGCAATCACTCACGATTAACGTTCTTATATTTATTAAATTTGATTTCAATTGAAATGACAATTGAAATATGCTGCTGTTAGTTATTTATATTGCTATATCTATGCCATCATCTGTATCTGTTCACCTGTGACACCTGACATCATTATCTGTTATTTATATTGATATATATGTGCCATCATCTGTACTTGTTCACCTGTGACATCTGACACTCTTATCTGTTGTTTATACTGATGATATATGCCTGTTACCGTTGTTATATTATTATCATATCTGTTATCACTCTGCAAGTTCCTTGTTAGTATAGAATCACTATGGGTTGAAATGATACATACCCGAACGGACTTTAGAATAGGAGAAAATTGTTATGGGTTGAAATGATAAACCCAAGCGATTTTCAAATTAAATTGAATTTGGGATTTCGGGTTGAACAGATATATACCCGAATATATTTTAAATTGCGGGTTGAAATGATAAATATCCGTATCACTTGACCATAGGATAGAAAATTATATACAGACACCGTTGGTCTATATATAAATGTTTTTGAAAAACATTTCTACGGTTTTGAAAGAAATATATGGTTTCAATAAATAATGATTTTAAAGATTTATTAAAGTTGATTTAATAAAGTGGATTTGAATCAATATGAAATATGTTTAAGTATTTATGTAAAATTTACATTTTTAAATATAGAATTTAAAATGTTTCAGGTTGAAAGATAATTTTGAATTGATTTGGAATTCTTAATTATTTAAGAACTATACTTAAATAAGTTGATTTGAAATCTATTAAATTTGAAATTTTAAGATATGTTTTATAACTTGAATTAATTAAGAAGTGGCTTAAATGAATATTCAAACTTATATAAATTTAAATGGGATATTTTGTCTATATAAATTTGTAAATTGAAGTTGTATTTTGATGTATTGAAATGATTAAAGAAATACTTCATAAACAAAATGTAATGAAATTAAATTAAGATATAAATGGAATTATCAAATTTAGTTTTGAAATGTCGAATATTTAAACTTGAAATATATTGAAATTGAAATGGTTTATTTATGGTTCAAATAGGCATTTGAAATCGATAATTTGAAAGGGTTTATTGAGAAACTAAATTGAATTAAAATTGATGATTTGAGATTTAATTAAATTTTAAATTTTGGAATTCAAGTTTATGTGAATAGATTTGTGAAATTTGAGGAAACTATTTTATTTTATAAAGTAATTTTAAATTATATTTAAAATTATTGATATTTTACTTTATAAATTATTTTAATATAAATTATTTTAATATAAATCATTTTAATATAAATTATTTTATTTTAAACTATTTTAACTTATAACTATTTATATAAACTCTCTTATTTATAAACTATTTTATTATATATACTAATTTTAATATCTAAACCGTTTAAAAGAAAAGAGTTATGATTTCCAAAATGCTATGATTTCAAAGCTGTGATTTCCAAAGTGTTTTGATTTTTAAAAGACTATGATTTTGAAAGTGTTATAACTTTGGAAAAGTACTATGATTTTGGAGGTGAATATTTTTGAAATGGCAATGATATGTCGGTTTGAAATATAACTATTTTGAAAGTTTATTAAATGACCATCGGTGTAATAATACGTAGTTATTAAAGAGACTGGGATCGGATATGGACATACTCTCTGTCGATACCGAAAACCACTTTAATAACTAATATACGCGGAGTGTTGATCCAGAACCAAGTGGATGGTTTTGATGAACGCGTTGACTGAAGAAAGAGAACGATTTTGGATGACCCCTGACATGACTAAAACAGGAGCCGCGCCGGGCCATTGAGGTTCGCCACCTCTAGCGGACACACTTCTTCGTTACCATATCTATTACTTTTGTGATTCGATTTGGGTGCATCCCTCGATTATGGGAGTGTTGTCTCGCGGTGTTGGGGTAGTAGCTGCTATGCCCAACATCAGTCCGGATCACGCAACTACTAGTATCCTAGTTGGTATTGCCTCATGTACCTTGTCATACTGATTATCCTATTCGCGACCACTACGATTTTGGTTTGTACCTTTAGTATATGGATTGCCCTCTGGTGACTTCCGGTTTTGGGGAAACTACGGTCTTGTATATGCTCTTGGGAATAAAAATGTGTTAAGGGTGGAATGGGCCATGACTTAACACTATTTTGATATTTTATATTACTGATAGGCATTATCTACTTATCGTACACTACTACATAGTAGATAGTTTAACGGATCCTTAAAGGATGGTTATTCCAACATCCTTTGAGTTGCCTGTATTTCAATTGCTATTTCACTTGAGTTAGATTTATTAATATAAGAATGTTAATCCTGACTCGAGTGTCTTGTGTTTTTGCTTTACGCTCGGGTCAGACTGAGTGTACCAGTATTCGAGACTCACCTTTGAAGTTGGAGCTGCTTGAAGATCCAGCCATCTATTCTGCTTTCAGTGTTCGATGATTCCAGTGATGTATTCTGATTTGTATCTGATGTATCGTATTACTCTTCCGTTGTATCTGTTCTAACTCTGATGTAACTTATACATTTATATAGTAGCTTCATGAACTACTATCTCTTTTATTTCCGCTGCATTTATTACTCTGTGTCTGTGATCTGTGATTATTTATTTACTGTATATGTTCAGTTTTGCCAAATTTAAATTAACAACACGGTATTTTGAGCAATTCAATTCCAGCATGAGTGTCTACCTATACACTTATAATGGATGCGAATGGTCCAAAATAACGGGTCGTTACAGTTGGTATCAGAGCTTTGGTAGCTCTAGGCAAAACTTAGCATATAGGGTAAATGTATTTACAGAATCACTCTCATTCGAGTTTCAATCTCTTCCTTTGACTCGATTCCTTTGAATTTTGGAACGTTCCCTACGGTTCCAAATTTCATTCGTGTCCCTCAATGTTCGTATGCTTTCAATTCTGGAGTATCCCATAACTCCACTTCGAATGATCTCTATAATAAATCGGCGGTCTTGCCAATCTTCGAAATTTGTACTGGGGTGAAACTCCTTTACAATCGGTATTGATTCACCGGAGATTTCTGTATCCTCGGTTTACGATGCTGCTATCTTATGCTATACCCGAATTCTACCTTTGGTAATCGAATGTTGATTTGCTTCAGATTTCTACATCGATCTTATCTATGAAGTCACGGTTGACTCGGTTAAGGTTGCCCGCGATTTATACAACTTTATCCATCTTCCTGTTTGAAATGCAATCATCTAACCTTCGTTTCGAGCCTATCTATTTTAGATTAGAATTCTCTTTGATTAGAGTCCCTCTATATTTGGATCTCTATCATTGTGTTGGAATCCAATTCTGGAATCATCGTGTGAGGGAGTGTATTTGTAATTAATATAAAATAGTTTATGTTTATAGTGTGTTGTTTGAGTTGCTGATGTTGGTTTGGATTTTCGATCGATTCGTCTGATCAACGCTATCAATAGGATTTCCAAAACACTTGAACAGAACAAACTGACACAATGTTGTTTTCAAATTTGGTGAACAAAATAGTTGGATGATTATATTATATATAAATATAAGTTTTCTGAAATTAAATTCTTAATGAATTTGTTGTCAAAAATGATAATATTTGATTTTTATTTATTGTTTTGTAAACCATTGATTATCGCATAATATAAATAAATTCATAAAACTTGGTTATAATTTGATTTGAAATTTGAAATGTATTTAAATTAGAATTTGGGAATTTAAATTTCCGGTGATTTCAAACTTTGATTTGTAAGTTTTAAAGTGTATAGTATTTAAAATATTTTCAAATAGAAATCATTCCAAAGAAATTTTAGATGTTTAGTCACTGCTCTTCTCTTTGTCACTAGAAAATAATTTCGGTGATGGCGGCCGCATCATCGACATTCATTTTCGAGTTTCGAAGTGGAGAGACCATTCTATAGCTTTGCTACGGTTTTGTCTTGGAAAAAATATATTTTGATTTGAATTATATATATATATATGGGTATATTATTTTAAATTTAATTTGGATTAATATATATATAGTATACACATAATTATCTCTAAAAGGTTTGAAAATTTAATTTGATTTGAATTTCTGTGGTATGGCTTGATTTATTATATATATAAAGATAAAATTTTGATCTGAATATACTATATATATTTATCTCAAAATTGTTGAAGTAAATCGGAGATTTAAATTCCTAAGTTTATGATTTAAAGATGATTTCAATTATAAACTGAAGTCAAAATTTTGGATAAATATTTAAATTTGAGATAATTGAATTTGAAAATTTTATTTGTATAGTACTAAATTGCATTTCAATATAACTTACTTAAATTATTCAGAAGTTAAAATGTAATTGTAATATACAATAAAAAAATGAACTCATAAATAAAAATTTGAGTGGTTATAATAAATGTTATACACTTAAATTTTAATTATAAAATGTTAATAGAGATGAATAGAATAGTAAGATAATTGAAAAATAAACTTTGTTTTGAAAGAATTAATAAATTGAAATTAGAACAACTTATGGAAATACCTTGAATTTAAAATCAATTAATGAATATAAATTAATTGAAATTGAAATTTATATGGTTTAAATTAATTTATATGATTTAAATATATGTGATAAAATATATTTCGTGGAACAAATTTAATAATAATTTGGAATAAAAGAATTAAATTTGTTGAAAAAAATATGAGTATAATAAATGATTATACAAATTGATGATTTAGAAATTGTTAATTGAAGATGACTAGATAATAAGATAATGAATTTAGAAATAGATAGATTAATTTAACTTAAGTGAACTAAAAGGATTTAACCAAATTGTTAAAAATTAATTAATTTAAATTGAAATTTATATGGTCTGAATTAATTGTTTTACTTGTATTCCAATCTATTTTCTTTCTGGTTGTTTCTATTCTCCTACATCCTTCCTTTTCGGGGACGAAAAGTTTTGAGTGGGGGAGAATGTAACGAGCCGTAAATTTAACCGGTTTTAATAACGTTATTAATTGAAATTTTAGGAAATTTTAAACGATAAAATTTTGAAATATAAATTTTATATTTGGAATGCGTCTAATTAAACATAGCAACTGGTAAATTTTCGTCCGAAAATATGAAAATTTATTTCGCGCGTAAATTTACTTCAATTTAATCAGTTAAAAAGCGATGAAAATAAAATGTTTTCGAAACCTAAATATTTTTACATAGAAAAATTCTAAATCATCTTCTGAGCAAGATGTCAGTTTGTCGTTTTACCAAATTCGGACATCTTTGGCTTCGTCGATCTTATTTTTCAGCGTTTTTCTTGCATTTTCCGCTATTAGAAAATTCGAATTTTTGTAATTCAATCATACCACTGATATTTTTATACCGTTTTGATCGTCTCATTGTGTTGATCTCTACGATATATTCATTTCATTGTTTGAAGACCAGTACGCATCGGAATCCGCGTAAACGGTAACCGTACCGGTAACCGGTTGTGCCATTTCGTTTCTTCTGCCCATTCATTTACCCAACCTCTGACTTTTACTATTCTTGACCTTTCCTTTTCCACTGTTTCACTGTTCCCTTTATTTGTGCAACTGTTCATTTTTTTTGCTATCGTTCGCATTCATTTTGTTGTAGGAAAGAAAATAAAACTACCCCCTTCATTTTCGCAGGCTATTCTTTTACAACTCCTTTCCCCTTCAACAGCCTGCAAACAGTAGCCTCCCCTACCTGCTATCGTTTCATTTTGCTTGAGATTCCTCAACCTCTCCTTTTATCGAGCCTCACCACCGCTCCGGCATCCCGCCGCCAACATCATCACCCTCCTCACCAACATCACACCTCCAGAAATCGCCCACTGCTCCGCCCTCTCCACTTCATCGCCTGCCACCTTCTCCTCAAAACCCAACCCGACTGCATCGTCAGTGAACAACACCCAAGTCCCCTCCACCGAGTGTCGAACCCCACACGTCAGCAGCTCGAACCCATCACTGCCCTCCTCTGCCTTCTTCCCATCACCCGCCTTCGCCGCCGCGCTCATCCCCCTCACGCTCAGATCCGCTCTTCCTCCCCAGCGCTCCTCCACATCGGCCACTGATCCCACGCTGAACCCCACTTTCCTCCGCCTACCATTTCGACCACCCTCTAGAGCAGCCAGTCACCCGACATCCCCTCCTTCACCTGGCAAGCACGACCTCACCACTTCATTCCATCCTCAACAACTTTGTTATATTTTGAAGGTGAATATTTAAATATACAGTATGTTTTAGTAAATATTCTCAAATGGATATACTCATATAAAATATGTTTGGTTAAATTTTTGAGTTATATATATTTATGGCTGTCAGACATATATATTGATATAGTTTTTTTATAACGATAGTTTATATAGATTATAAAATTTGTTGTAAATTTTGTACTTCCCATTTTTGAATATGAGTAGTCAGTTTGCCTTTCTGTTCCATTCTTTCATTTACTGACTGATTTGTATTTCGTAGCTATGACATTTTACCAACTTTCATACTTCTACTTAAAAGTTTCATATGTCTCCAAATTTCCATACCAGTGAATTTTTGGACTGTTTTCAAGCCGAGATCACAAAATCATAGGAATATTTTATATATATTTGCAAGGTTGTTGTTTGTATATTATATATGTTGTTATAGTATATATATATAATACATTATTGAAAAGTATAAAATGGTGTTTTACAGTTATATATATGTTGCTTGAAATTGGAGACACTTTAAATTTTTGCAGTGGTGAGTTTATATAAATATAAATAAGTTATTATACTTTACAGTTTAGTATGCATAAATACTTTACAGTTTCAGAGGTACATATATATATCTTGCGCAAGATTGTATATGATATAATTGTATATGTATATAATAGTTGTTATTATTTTAAATGTATATATTACAGTAAGGAAGATTATGTGTACAGTATGATGTTGATATTCTGCAGTGAACAATATACTATATATAAGTATCTTGCTTTCTTAGTTTATATGTATGTGTTATGCAAGCTATACTTATGGTAGTCTATGTATAAATATAGGCGGTGTATATATGTTACTAGGCGCATTTGACTTGTTTCATATACAAAATGTCTGCATGTGTATTTAACTGTACATACAATTTAAATGAGTACAAATTCTATTTACAGATTATCGAGTTGTGCACTATTGCTATATATATAGTGTAAGTTTATAGATGTATGGTTATATATATTAGTTTAGATGCATATGAATTTAGTTTTGTATATCTATGTACGGAAGTTATAAAGTTTATAATTTATAAAGTATGCAAAGTATAAAAGTTTGTATGGGTGGTATTTGATATGTTGCAATGAACATACATTATATATGTAAGTATTTTGTATTTTAAGAAGTATATATATATACTTATTTATTTCAAATTTTATATGGTATATATGTTTGATTTTTATATAGGTGTTTCAATTTAAAAACCAATGATTTAATTTGATTTAATTTAGTATATGCTAAATTTAGAATATGACTTGATATATATAGTTATATATGTATAAGTCCATTTATACCAATTATCATCACCGATCCAGTTCTGATTTGATTTCTTCATTCCAGCCTTACTTTGATTGTCGAATTCGTGCCAATCTTGCTTTACTTTGGAATTCGTACTTGGATTCGTAACTCGGTTCATTTGTCAAATCTCTCTAGCCTCGAAAGGTGAGCAATCACTCACGATTAACGTTCTTATATTTATTAAATTTGATTTCAATTAAAACGACAATTGAAATATGCTGCTGTTAGTTATTTATATTGCTATATCTATGCCATCATCTGTATCTGTTCACCTGTGACACCTGACATCATTATCTGTTATTTATATTGATATATATATATATATATATGCCATCATCTGTACTTGTTCTCCTGTGACATCTGACACTCTTATCTGTTGTTTATACTGATGATATATGCCTGTTACCGTTGTTATATTATTATCATATCTGTTATCACTCTGCAAGTTCCCTGTTAGTATAGAATCACTATGGGTTGAAATGATACATACCCGAACAGACTTTAGAATAGGAGAAAATCGTTATGGGTTGAAATGATAAACCCAAGCGATTTTCAAATTAAATTGAATTTGGGATTTCGGGTTGAATAGATATATACCCGAATATATTTTAAATTGCGGATTGAAATGATAAATATCCGTATCACTTGACCATAGGATAGAAAATTATATACAGACACCGTTGGTCTATATATAAATGTTTTTGAAAAACATTTCTACGGTTTTGAAAGAAATATATGGTTTCAATAAATAATGATTTTAAAGATTTATTAAAGTTGATTTAATAAAGTTGATTTGAATCAATATGAAATATGTTTAAGTATTTATGTAAAATTTACATTTTTAAATATAGAATTTAAAATGTTTCAGGTTGAAAGATAAATTTGAATTGATTTGGAATTCTTAATTATTTAAGAACTATACTTAAATAAGTTGATTTGAAATCTATTAAATTTGAAATTTTAAGATACGTTTTATAACTTGAATTAATTAAGAAGTGGCTTAAATGAATATTCAAACTTATATAAATTTAAATGGGATATTTTGTCTATATAAATTTGTAAATTGAAGTTGTATTTTGATGTATTGAAATGATTAAAGAAATACTTCAGAAACAAAATGTAATGAAATTAAATTAAGATATGAATGGAATTATCAAATTTAGTTTTGAAATGTCGAATATTTAAACTTGAAATATATTGAAATTGAAATGGTTTATTTATGGTTCAAATAGGCATTTGAAATCGATAATTTGAAAGGGTTTATTGAGAAACTAAATTGAATTGAAATTGATGATTTGAGATTTAATTAAATTTTAAATTTTGGAATTCGAGTTTATGTGAATCGATTTGTGAAATTTGAAGAAACTATTTTATTTTATAAAGTAATTTTAAATTATATTTAAAATTATTGATATTTTACTTTATAAATTATTTTAATATAAACTATTTTAATATAAATCATTTTAATATAAATTATTTTATTTTAAACTATTTTAACTTATAACTATTTATATAAACTCTCTTATTTATAAACTATTTTATTATATATTCTAATTTTAATATCTAAACCGTTTAAAAGAAAAGAGTTATGATTTCCAAAATGCTATGATTTCAAAGCTGTGATTTCCAAAGTGTTTTGATTTTTAAAAGACTATGATTTCGAAAGTGTTATAACTTTGGAAAAGTACTATGATTTTGGAGGTGAATATTTTTGAAATGGCAATGATATGTCGGTTTTGAAATATAACTATTTTGAAAGTTTATTAAATGACCATCGATGTAATAATACGTAATTATTAAAGAGACCGGGATCGGATATGGACATACTCTCTGTCGATACCGAAAACCACTTTAATAACTAATGTACGCGGAGTGTTGATCCAGAATGAAGTGGATGGTTTTGATGAACGCGTTGACTGAAGAAAGAGAACGATTTTGGATGACCCCTGACATGACTAAAATAGGAGCCGCGCCGGGCCATTGAGGTTCGCCACCTCTAGCGGACACACTTCTTCGTTACCATATCTATTACTTTTGTGATTCGATTTGGGTGCATCCCTCGATTATGGGAGTGTTGTCTCGCGGTGTTGGGGTAGTAGCTGCTATGCCCAACATCAGTCTGGATCACGCAACTACTAGTATCCTATTTGGTATTGCCTCATGTACCTTGTCATACTGATTATCCTATTCGCGACCACTACGATTTTGGTTTGTACCTTTAGTATATGGATTGCCCTCTGGTGACTTCCGGTTTTGGGGAAACTACGGTCTTGTATATGCTCTTGGGAATAAAAATGTGTTAAGGGTGGAATGGGCCATTACTTAACACTATTTTGATATTTTATATTACTGATAGGCATTATCTACTTATCGTACACTACTACATAGTAGATAGTTTAACAAATCCTTAAAGGATGGTTATTCCAACATCCTTTGAGTTGCCTGTATTTCAATTGCTATTTCACTTGAGTTAGATTTATTAATATAAGAATGTTAATCCTGACTCGAGTGTCTTGTGTTTTTGCTTTACGCTCGGGTCAGACTGAGTGTACCAGTATTCGAGACTCACCTTTGAAGTTGGAGCTGCTTGAAGATCCAGCCATCTATTCTGCTTTCAGTGTTCGATGATTCCAGTGATGTATTCTGATTTGTATATGATGTATCATATTACTCTTCCGTTGTATCTGTTCTAACTCTGATGTAACTTATACATTTATATAGTAGCTTCATGAACTACTATCTCTTTTATTTCCGCTGCATTTATTACTCTGTGTCTGTGATCTGTGATTATTTATTTACTGTATATGTTCAGTTTTGCCAAATTTAAATTAACAACACGGTATTTTGAGCAATTCAATTCCGGCATGAGTGTCTACCTATACACTTATAATGGATGCGAATGGTCCAAAATACCGGGTCGTTACACCATCGATGATGCATCCATCCACTAATTGAAATGTACAATTTTCTTTACCCTTGTCGTTTTCTATCAATTGGGTTCTCTAAAACAAAAATATTCCCTAAATTCACATTGCCGTAACTGTTTTAAATTTTGTTTTATGATTTAAACATTGCCGTAACTGTTTTAAATTCACATTCCCACTTTTCCCTCAATTGGGAAGGATATGTAGCAGCTGGTATGCGTTATCTTTATTAGGATATTAATATAGGCAAAATGACGGTCCCATTGCATCAAAAGTTAATTTTGTCTGTCCATTTATTTCTAGTTTTAAATAGACGAAATATGGAAAGTAAATGCTAAATATTGAAGTAGGGGGAGCAAATCAGTAAGCATCATTTTCCAAATAGAATGCTATAATCAATGAATATCAGATATAAACTGAAAACAATGGATGGTACACATGCTTGATGGGTTAAAAGTTATATAAACCAACCAAGCTAAAGTCAAGTTTAGAATATGATTGATTAAATCTTAAATGAATCAAGAGCAGTATTTTATTTGTCAATCAGTTAGACATATTAATATCTTACCTATTCTTGATATCAGAAGTCATAGCCATAAAAGCCTGTTCAATGTTTAGAGCACTTTCTGCCCTGGTGTCCATGAATGGGATACCAATTTCATCAGCAAACGCCTAGTGATAGAAAATGATACGAAATCAGGATATAATGTGTTATTGCTTCGAATTTGAAAGGAAAAAGAAAAGAAAAGTCCATAAAATAACTAAAATAAAGACAAATCACCTTGGCTGTCTCATATGATACAACTTTTTTGTCATTAAGGTCACTCTTATTTCCAACCAAAAGTTTGTTAACATTTTCATTTGCATAGCGGTCAATCTCATTTAACCATTGCTTAACATTATTGAAGCTCTCCTGGTCTGTAACATCATAAACCACCTGCAATGAAAATTTAATTACAAAAACTACCAAATTGCCATGATATTTTCATGCAGGATAGGAGAAGATTAAGAAAAGTGGAAATTTTATTTACAATGATTCCATGAGCACACATGAGAAAAAGTAGGTTTAAAAGCTAATTAGGATTCAACGTTCACACAATTGCACATGTGAGGAAAAATCTTATCAATTGGATTCCTACAAAACCAAAATAACACACTCTAATCTGATTTTTACGCCCGATGGAAAAGGTAAACTAAACTGAAACTAATTTTTGATTATGACAAATCTTGCAACCAGTTAACATTAATTTGGCATTTCAGCAAAGAAAGGTATTTCCTTCTGAAAATTAAACTTAAAAATCTCCAATTAAATACCAAGTTACCTTAGTCATGGAAGCTCACCGCGCTGCAGGAGCTCTGATGCAAAAAGTGAAGCAATGATACTAAGTTTTTTCAGATGCTCAACATTACACTACTCTTCAAATTCGTGGATCCACTAAAATGCGCTGAATTTCCAACTTAACTTCTTCCAAATTCAAGCTCTCCTCCACTTTTTTTCTTATTTCTTCTTCAACTCTTTTAGCTGTTTCTTCGTCTAATAACTTCAGCTCTTCTTCCTTTTGACACCTAAATAAATTAAAAATAAGGTCAGCAAAATAAATGAGATAAGAAATCAAGAAAGTTACGAGAATACCAAGGCTTACAGACAGCAACAACGCTGAATTAGCAAGCAGCATGTAAAATCTCCGTTATATCACGATCGGCTAAACTTTTTCTTTCTTGTCCATCATAATATTAAACACATGTTCTTTAAGGCATACCTCTCTAACAGATTCCAGATCCAAACGAATGAGATTTCAAACTGGTCAAAGTAGTAGATAAAGGAGACATCCAATAGATCATTATATATAATAAGTGGTACTATAGCAATAGCAGTATCTTCCTTCATGGTCCTGTGGAGAAAATGTTAAGTAATAACTAAAAGTACGTTTAAATTAACCATTTAAGCGCTTAATTGTCACATATATGGAGAGTTAGGGGCTCTCGAACAGTTAAGTCTTTTTACTTTCAGGCTTAGTTTGTTTGAAAGTAATCATTCTGGTACTGACCAATTACTTTAAGTAATTCACCTAACCACCCTTGATTTAAGCTATTGATCGTACATCAATCTTATTTTATAAATAAAATATATTTTCCTCTAAGATCAACAGTATATGAATGTCGATATGATGGATGAAAGTTAATGTTAAGGGTGGAAACATACAGGAGTGTAATTTGACACAAATGCACTCATGATACATGTCTTATGTCTGTTTGCGTAAAATAAACACTATTTATTGTACTGCCAACATGTGTAATAAGTGGTAAGAAATATTTTTGTTTTAGGACTAATAACTTGAATGTAAATTTTTTGTTTGCTTATCAAGTTAGCTATTTTATGTTCTAATAAGGAGTATTATGAACCATGTGATCACCTATGCTAAAACTATATTATATAGTTTAGGGACTAAGTAGTTGAAAGGTAAGATATTTTTACTAGAAACAGGTTGGTTCTTACTTATTGAAGACATGTAATTTTGTCACCGAGATCTACTTTACTTGAATATACTCCCTTCGAAAAAAGGCAAGAGGTGAATTTGGAAAAAATTCGCATCGGTGTTACAGGTCCATCATCCAATCTACCACATGCTTGCATAAGCATAAGATCTAAATCAGAAATTGAAAGACCTCAGTGGTTGCTTTGTCATGATTCACATTTGTGTAGTATTAGGAATGATTAAACTATTTTTTAATCAGCATATTTACTTTTATACCTACAAGCGACTTCAGATTAGTGAGTGAAATGGTAGCAGTAATTCTAACTATCAATCATCCAGCTAACCTAATCAATTTACATTTTATATAGTTAATCATCGTTTAAATGTCATCCATAAGGTTCATTTCAAAAATAATGAAAATAACCGAATCATTATTAATGAAGATGCAAACGCCATAGTGGTTATTTTAATTTGTTTAAATTCAATGGTTGGTTGTCTGTACCGGGCGAAAATGGATAATAGTAAGAGTCAGAAATAATTTATGTAATATTTAGCATGCTTAAGAGTTAAATGCAACCTGCATAAATCGTATTACTTCACTGATAATAAAATACTGCTTAATAAAATTTGAATTCAATAGCTTGTGAAGGAAAATTTTCCAATGTTCCTTATAATGCAATTAAGAGAAAGAAAATAAGATGTTTTTCTTCACTCATATTCAGACAGACATATACGACTGCTTATATGAAGGGTTAGGAGTAAACGATCACATTATGTCCAATATGACCTCATGATAAAATAAATGAAATTGTCTTTTACTTCTATGGGTTTTTTTAGTTACAGAGTCATAATTAAATCTAACCTTATAAAGAACTACACAATAGGCGGTTCAATCAACTAACATTTGGATTACCACTGTGTCCACCTGTTTTTCTTGTATAAATCCTATATTTTAGTGAAAATAAAGATAATTCCAAAGCTATAGCCATCAATAGGTCCAATATGGATAATCTCCGATATTAATTTATGATATAGACGGAGTCAACGTGTAGATTACTGCTATGAGGAAGAACCTGTATTTCTCCATCGTGGATTATGTGTACTATTGGATGTGTCCTCACATATGTCACAACAGATCGAGTCTGTGGCATGTTGTCTGTTGTAATAGGCATTTCTCTCATTACCCATAGCACATATCCAGAAGGAACTGGAAAACCTGGAAACATTATAGAGCAATTTATACAATATACTGTTATAAGGCATATTGGACATTTATCATTTTCACAAGCTATTTTAAACTATGAACTAAAATATATGATCAGAGATCAAGTAAAGGTTTTATTAGGATGAAATAGTTAAGGTAAAAGTATCACTTACCTATCAAGAAATAAAGATGGGAAGAATTATTAGAAATAAAGATGAAACAGTTGAGGTAAAAATTATGGTACATAAAAATTCACAGGCTAATGAAAAGGTAGAGAATTATAAACATGGGAAGAATGCAGAACTAGTTGATTCAGACCTAACAATAAAGTTCGGACATCCAATTTTGGTTGGGGCGATAATACTGACAATGTGCTTCCAAGTGAATCTTCAAACTCAAATGTAGCTTCTAAGAGCTATGCATCAAACAAGCAAAGGAGACAACCACCGAAGACACATAAAGCTCATTAGTACCCAGTCTGATAGTATCAATCAACATGCAACATCTGATAAAGGCATTCAAAAGACATCTTCCATGGGGGGTATAGTGAAAGAAATGAATAACCTAATGCTAGCCTCGATCATGTAAAATCTCATTAGTAGCCAAAATCTCATGTGAAGAAAAAAGATGCTTCCCAAATAGCAAATAATGCATACGAAAATAAGTCTGTTGCAGCTGAAATAGAATCACATAATCAAGAATTGGGAAGAGCGAGAAAGGTGTCTGACTATGCTAATCCAAAAGCTGGTTATATAGAGTACAACACAACAATGTCCAGAGAGGCTACAACTCCAAATACAGAAATCAGTATAATGGAGACAAACAGATTAATTATCGCGGTAGTGAACATGTAGAGTATCAGCATGCTGGATCATATGACAATAACACTTGTAAGCAAGTGACAAAAACATTTTTTTCTACATTCTAGAATGCAACAAAATAAGAGGATGAAAGGATCACTGATGGTAAACATGCAATTGGGCGTAAATTAGATGTGAATACTTTTAAACCCAAAAGTTTGTCTCAGTACCAACTAATTAAACATCAATTAGAGGGAGCTAAATCCCACTGCATTAGGCAACATTATAATAGTTAATATATTAAATCAAGTTAAACCATTCCATATATTGTGCATTGCAAACCTGACCAGCTAGGGTGAGCATTAGAAATTGCATTAATTATAGGAATTTAATAATTGGAGGAATGACAGTCATGCCTTAAATTTCCTCTTAATCAATTACGCATTTCAAATCAATTCCATCTGCTTCCTTTATGATATATAGACACACACACACACACACACACATATATATATATATATATAATGTTGGGTACAATGTAAAACAAGCATACCATTTCAATTAAGTCCAGCACGTCTTGATTATCAAGAAACTCAATATAACTCCAGACGATCTCCTCTTTGGTATACTCCTCTTGCTCCATTTTGATTACATGCTGCCATAATAAGTAGTATATAAATATAAATAGAACTCACTATGTGAAGAAAAAAACATATGTCAAATTAATAAATCCTGGTTAAAATGTTGTTTCTCGTTGGTGAAATTGATACAAAAATTTTCAAAACTGCATTGAAACAGTCATATGAGCAACATAGTAGCTAACAGGGTAACCAATTGCATTTGAAACTTTTAAAACCATAAATATCAAGAACTTCAATTAAATGCTTTGAATTATGACCCTGTCTGATGGATGCATTTATTTTATTCACCAACCTGTAGACATGCAAGATAAACTGTTTCTTTTGTAGTAAAGATTAAATAAATAAATTTCAAAATTTAAGGGTTAAGTTTACAACTATTACCCACCAAATAGGCGGGAATATAATGTTTTAGCCAAACCATCTCTATTAGCAATTGCAGAATCAGGATAAAGTGTTCTAGTAATTACTTCATCTGCTATTACCATCACTCACTAAATGAGCGTGTCTTCTAAACCATGGGCATCACACCTGCTAAAATAAACACAAGGAATAGAAATGCATGATTTACTTGCAAATTTGTAAGACCTTTAGTTAAAAAGGTTGCACAATTGTCAACTTGAGCATACATGAGAAGTTCAGCTACCATATGCAAATGGAACCTTGATTTCTCATCTTTAATGGCTAATGAATCCATTTCCTTTCCTTTACAAACTCAATATTCTCAATATAAAGAGTTGCAACAACGAATCTGAATGTCACTTCTTTCAAGCAGTAGATTTAGCATTAGTATTAGATTAAATTGAGGAAAAAAAATATCAACAAGCTAAGATTTATAAACTTTTCTTGTTCACCAATTCCAACAATAACCATGGCTCCTCTGGTTCACCATGGCTAATCGCTTTTAACAAAAGAAAACTATTAGATGTGTATTAAAAAAATAATAATTTAAAGTCGAAAGTCTTTCAAAACATGTTCACAGTTTTCTTGTTTTAAAAGACAAAATCCAACATAGAATGTCAACTCTCATTTAATAAACACTCAAAATCCAATAGTAGAATACCTTCCCATGAATTCTACTTAGACAGGATTCACGAACTGGTAAATATCCTACCAGAATCAATAGAAGCAAATGTGCTACAGGAAAAGTTGAATTTAAGCTTTTTGGTAATCTGGTGGATTGTCATTATGTCATGCAAACAAAAATGAACCATACGTCACAAGCTGATAAATTGTTCATTTATAACAAAGAAAATAAAAAAGATGACATCTTCTTAGTGAAGATGTGTGATAATCCATAAGTCTTTATAAAAGAAAATGAAATACATCAGATTGACATTTAAATCAATGTGCTTTCCCTTCCATGTCAAACATCTAAACATGTTTCTTAAGTTTTTTTCAACCTCTTTGTACTTCCAATAGTTACATTATAGTTGAACTCTTCAAACTCAATCACTCCATCTCTATTTTAAGTAGATAGGTTTCAATCATAATATCATGAATATTTTTTCGAACCTGGTATTTGAATTCGAATGTCAAAAATAGTTTTGAAATTGAAAAAATTATAATATATGAATTGGATGCAGTAGAACAATTTCGCCTGCTATTATCTCGTGCATCCTTTCCATGCAGGATGTAGTCACTTGAAATCAATTTGGATTTAGGGGAAGGAAAAGAATTGGTACCCTAAATCAGATTTAGGTTGAAGAATAGAGTTACGAACCTATGAATAATTGAATACCTAAATAAGATCATGTAGCCATGCGTACCTGAAGAAGCATCGGCGATTAGTCCCTGACGTCGATTGGTGGTAGTGCACAACATAGATGCTGATGCAATGTTTAATCAGTGATGATTTTTATAAATAACAACTTTGTTTTGTTTTGTTGGTGGTGACAATCCTCATACAAAAAATATTTTATAGATTTGAGGAGAGTCTGAATCAAATAATTTTCGTTCAAGGGTTTTATTTTCTTTTAGGGCCAAAATATGAAAATTAGATGGCATAGTAAGTGGGAAGTGAAAATATAGCCCGCCTAGAAACAGTACGTAATATGTCTAAAGATTAAACCGCTGCTATTATATTAGGGTCACCGAATTAGTTGCATTTAGGGTTCAAACGCTGCTATCTAATGCTACTAAAATCACATTTTCTTGTAGTAGGAGCTTGTTTAAGGCCATAAAGCGACTTTTCTAATTTGCATACTTTATTTTCCTTTCCATAGCTCAGAAACCCTTCAGGTTGCTTCATATATATTTCTTCCTCTAGTTCACCATTCAAAAATGCAGTTTTTACATCCATTTGATGTATTTCTAAATCAAGTATGGATGCGATTGCAATAAGCATCCTAATTGATGTTATCCTCGTCACTGGTGAATATGTATCAAAATAGTCCAGTTCTTCCTTTTGTCTGAATCCTTGGGCTACAAGACGAGCTTTGTACTTGTCTATTGAACCATCAGGTTTCAATTTCTTTTCAAATATCCATTTATTACCTAAGGTCTTGCATCCTTGAGGTAAATCAACTAACTCCCAGGTATGATTAGCCATAATGGATTCTATCTCATTGTTAATAGCCTCTTTCAAGTAAGGGGCATCGCTGGAGGACATAGCTTGTTTGTATGTCAATGGATCATCTTCTAACATAAAGGTATAGAAGTCTGGTCTAAAGGTTTTTGAGGTTCTAGACCTTTTACTTCTTCTTGGTTCCTCCATTTGTTGATCAGCACTAATTCGCTGAAGGTTATCTTCAGTATCCTCAAGAGAATTGGAGATTTCATCTTCCCTTGGTCTCTTATGAGTATCACTGTCAGTGCCCAGCTTTAAAGGGAATATATGTTCGAAAAATCTTGCATTTCTCGACTCAATGAAGGTATTTTCATGAATATCATCAATTTCATATTTGTGTACTAAAAACGATAAGCAGCACTGTTTTGTGCATATCCAATGAATACACAATCAATTGTTTTTGGTCCTATCTTTACCTTCTTTGGTTTAGGTATCTCTACTTTAGCAAGACGCCCCCACACTTTTAAGTATTTGTAGGATGGTGGTCTATTTTTCCAAAGTTCATGAGGAGACTTGGATGTTTTCTTTCATGGTATTTTATTTAAAATATAATTTGCCGAAAGAATAGGTTCTCCCCAAAAGTTATCTGGCAGTCCAGAACTTATTAATAAAGCGTTCATCATTTCTTTAAGAGTTCTATTTTTCCATTCAGCTATACCGTTGGATTGAGGAGAATATGGTGTTGTAGTTTGGTGTATAATGCCATGCTTAGCGCAAATTATTCAAAAGGAAATTAATATTCTCCTCCTCTATCACTTCTTAAAGCTTTAATTTTCTTGTTGAGTTGATTCTCAACTTCTGCTTTATAATGTTTAAACATATTGAATGCTTCATCCTTGCTTCTAAGGAGATACACATGACAGAACCTAGTACAATCATCAATAAAGGTAATGAAATACCATTTTCCGCCTCTAGTTTGACACATTTTCAAATCACATACATCTGTGTGTATTAGATCTAGAGGTTCAGTTTCTCGTTCAACATGATGAAACGGGGTTCTTGTAAATTTTGCTTCTGCATAAATTTGACATTTATAGTTGGAGTCTATGTTACATTTTGGTATAAAATCTAGATTAATTAATTTTCGCAATGTATCAAAATTTACATGCCCTAACCTAGAATGCCATATGTTAGAAGAGTCAACAATATAAGCAGAAGATTCACTTTTATTCATATCAATGTTTGGTACAATAGTGGTTACATTTGCTTTAAATAAACCATCACACACATATCCTCTTCCTACATACACTCCATTCTTTGATAATACAAACTTATCAACCACAAAAGTTAATTTGAATCCATGCTTGCTGAGTAACGACCCTGAAATCAGGTTCTTACGAATTTTTGGAACATGGAGAACGTCACTTAAAGAAAGTTCCTTCCCAGAAGTTAGTTTCAGCACAACCTTTCTCCCCATGAGATATTGCCATTGTTGGAATCACAGGCGCAGGCTGAGCGTTTGTCACTGTTTGTGTTGGTGCAGCGTTATTGCTATTCTCCGACATCGTCGTCTACAACAATCAAATATTGTTTCAAGATTGTTATTCGCAACTACCGGAAAGTGTTACGAAACCAATTGTAACTTCAATAACAGTTACAAAATAATGCAGAAATGGTAACGCCAAAAATTGTCACTAATTTGTCAATTAATTTTGAGAAATTGTAACACAAAAATGCGTGACTAGATCTGTCCGAAAGATATTACCGATTAAAGCCTCCGAGTCTAGTAGAAACTGTTTCCTTGAAATAATATTACCGCCGTACATAGTTAACGGTTGTTAGCAATTTGTTTCCCAGGATGAAACAGACCAGCCCCGCAGCGTGGTGGTTGCAAACGGAGCGTCGACGAACGGAAGAGATTACAGTAACTAGAACAGAGATGTTGCAGGAAGAAGGAACAGAAGCAGAGAAAAATTGAAATTAATGATTCTCGGATTCTGGCCACCTATTTATAGGTTGGAGGAGGTGCCTATTCGGAGCGGTCGTGACTGTTGGAAAGGTTGCGACCCTTAAACCAACAGCAGTGACCATTGCGTGAGCGCGTCTGGAAGGAAATGGCCGCATCTGGTGACCGTTCAAACGAACAGACACATCCGATCAAAAATAGACGTTTTGACGCATGCATGCCCACACGGCAGTCGGTGGCCCATTTAATCACGAGACCCCAAGAGCCCCAAGGCCCAAGGCCCTATCTTTGACATATTAATATTAATATGAAGGCCTACATGTCACATTGCCTTATCTCTTCCACACTTTGTCCTCATTCTCCTTTTGTTTGATATACTATGTTGGATTGTAGTATATATAAAGGAATTGGTACAAATATTCTCCGATGTGGGACTTTGTATAATTCTTTCTTCTTCCCAAATCTCTCCACTAACTCATTCATTTCTAACAATCCCCCACATGAATGAGCATTTGTTCTTAGTTTCATGAACCATTTATCGTATTGCTTAAAGTAGCACAGGGGCCTTGAACTTTCCTATTGTTTACCTATTTGAATTACAGGTGAATCAGTAGACATAGAGTGTCTTTGAACTGTAAGCCTTTTGTGTAATTCTACAATAGATAACATACGACAAATGTTTCTTATAATCCTTCGTTCTCTATATGTGTTCGTTTTTGCCTTGAACACCTGCCTCGTCTCATAAGTGCTTAGAGAATTTGGCCTCATAATTCTCTTTGAAGCGGCGCCTTCGCACTTTACGTAGGTGATTCTGTAAAGGGTATTCACAATTCCTCAAGTACAGTCATCATTAAAAGTATCAATACTTATCCGATTTTACAACAAATAAAGTACTGACTTATCATAGGAATGGTTTGAGTGTAACAGTGCTATCAAGTTTCTCTTAAACTTAGCTGTCCCTTTGAACCTAGATTTTGGCATCTCTAGTCAACTAGGTGGGATTTCCATTTTAGTAAAACTTTTAGTTTATGGGCCTTAACCCCATTCCCATCGATAAGGTTTGAACTTTCTCTCTTGGCAAGCCTTTTGTTAGTGGATCCGCTATGTTATCTTCAGACATTATGTAGTTAGTGATAACTTCATTAGAGAGAAGTTGTCTTATTGTTTTATGTCTACGACGAATATGCCTAGATTTACCATTGTATAGTGTACTATTAGCTCTTCCAATTGCTGATTGACTATCACAATGTGTACATATTAGAGGCACAGGTTTGCTCCAATTTGGAATATCTTCCAATAAACTTCGAAGCCAGTCTGCTTCTTCTGCGGTCTTATCTAGTGCAATAACCTCTGATTCCATCGTAGATCTAGCTATACAAGTCTGTTTGGATGATTTCCATGTTATTGCTCCATTTCCTAATGTGAACACATATCCACTTGTAGATTTTGTATCATGTGATCCAGTTTTCCAATTTGCATCACTGTATCCTTCTCCTGTTGAAGGATAGTTTGTATAGTGTAGACCATAGTTCTGTGTATACTTTAGGTATCCTAGAACTCTGATTATCGCTTTCCAATGATGTTTACTAGGATTGCTGGTAAATCTACTCAGCTTACTTACAGCGTATGCGATGTCTGGCCTAGTGCTGTTCATAACATACATGATACTTCCTAGTATACGAGAGTATTCAAGCTGGTAGATGCCATCACCAGTGTTCTTCACCCAATTTTGGTTCATATCTACTAGTGATTTTGCAATAGTTATATTATATTGCTTGAATTTTTCAAGTATCTTGGCGATGTAATGTGATTGGGATAATGCATATCCCTGTGGTGTTCTCAAAATTTTGATGCCCAATATCACATCAGCCAGTCCTAGGTCTTTCATATCGAATTTAGAGGATAACATTTCCTTTGTAGATGTTATTATGGCCTTGTTATTTCCTAGGATCAACAGGTCATCAACATAAAGACAAACAATGACATATCCTAAATGTGTGTGTTTCATATAGACACATTTATCTTATTCATTTATTGTGAATTCAATTGATAACATAGTTTCATCAAATTTCTATTGCCATTGTTTTGGAGCTTGTTTAAGGCCATAAAGCGACTTTACTAATTTGCATACTTTATTTTCCTTTCCATAGCTCAGAAACCCTTCAAGTTGCTTCATATATATTTCTTCCTCTAGTTCACCATTCAATAATGCAGTTTTTACATCCATTTGATTTATTTCTAAATCAAGTATGGATGCGATTGCAATAAGCATCCTAATAGATGTTATCCTCGTCACTGATGAATATGTATCGAAATAGTCCAGTTCTTCCTTTTGTTTGAATCCTTGGACTACAAGACGAGCTTTGTACTTATCTATTGAACCATCAGGTTTCAATTTCTTTTTAAATATCCATTTCTTACCTAAGGTCTTGCATCCTTGAGGTAAATCAACTAACTCCCAGGTATGATTAGCCATAATGGATTCTATCTCATTTTTAATACCCTCTTTCCATTAAGGGGCATCGCTGGAGGACATAGCTTGTTTGTATGTCAATGGATCATCTTCTAACATAAAGGTATAGAAGTCTGGTCCAAAGGTTTTTGAGGTTCTAGACCTTTTACTTCTTCTTGGTTCCTCCATTTGTTGATCAACACAAATTTGCTGAAGGTTATATTCAGTGTCCTCAAGAGAATTGGAGATTTCATCTTCCCTTGGTCTCTTATGAGTATCACTGTCAGTGCCCTGCTTTAAAAGGAATATATGTTCGAAAAATCTTATATTTCTCGATTCAATGATGGTATTTTTATGAATATTATCAATTTTAGATTTGTGTACTAAAAATCGATAAGCAGCACTATTTTGTGCATATCCAATGAATACACAATCAATTGTTTTTGGTCCTATCTAGACCTTCTTTGGTTTAGGTATCTCTACTTTAGCAAGATACCCCCACACTTTTAAGTATTTGTAGGACGGTGGTCTATTTTTCCAAAGTTCATGAGGTGACTTGGATGTTTTCTTTCGTGGTGTTTTATTTAAAATATGATTTGCCGAAAGAATAGCTTCTCCCCAAAAGTTATATGGCAGTCCAGAACTTATTAATAAAGCATTCATCATTTCTTTAAGAGTTCTATTTTTCCGTTCGGCTATACCGTTGGATTGAGGAGAATATGGTGCTGTAGTTTGGTGTATAATTCCATGCTCAGCGCAAAATTCTTCAAAAGGAAATTCATATTCTCCTCCCCTATCACTTCTTAAAGCTTTCATTTTCTTGTTGAGTTGATTCTCAACTTCTGCTTTATAATGTTTAAACATATTGATTGCTTCATCCTTGCTTCTAAGGAGATACACATGACAGTACCTAGTACAATCATCAATAAAGGTAATGAAATACCGTTTTCCGCCTCTAGTTTGACACATTTTCAAATCACATACATCTGTGTGTATTAGATCTAGAGGTTCATTTGCTCGTTCAACATGATGAAACGAGGTTCTTGTCAATTTTGCTTCTGCACAAATTTGACATTTATAGTTGGAGTCTATGTTAAATTTTGGTATAAAATCTAGATTAATTAATTTTCGCAATGTATCAAAATTTACATGCCCTAATCTAGAATGCCATATGTTAGAAGAGTCAACAATATAAGCAGAATATTCACTTTTATTCATATCTGTGTTTGGTACAATAGTGGTTACATTTGCTTTAAATAAACCATCACAAACATATCCTCTTCCTACATATACTCCATTTTTTGATAATACGAACTTATCAGCCACAAAAGTTAATTTGAATCCATGCTTGCTGAGTAACGACCCAGAAATCAGGTTCTTGCGAATTTCTGGAACATGGAGAACGTCACTTAAAGTAAGTTCCTTTCCGGAAGTTAGTTTCAGCACAACCTTTCTCCCCATGAGATATTGCCATTGTTGGAATCACAGGCGTAGGCTGAGCGTTTGTCACCGTTTGTGTTGCTGCAGCGTTATTGTTGCTATTCTCTGACATCGTCGTCTGCAACAATCAAATATTGTTTCAAGATTGTTATTCGCAACTACTGGAAAGTGTTACGAAACCAATTGTAACTTCAATAACAGTTACAAAATAATGCAGAAATGGTAATACCAAAAATTGTCACTAATTTGTCAATTAATTTTGAGAAATTGTAACACAAAAATGCGTGACTAGATCTGTCCAAAAGATATTAATGATTAAAGCGTCCGAGTCCAGTAGAAACTGTTTCCTTGAAACAATATTGTCGCCATACGTAGTTCACGGATGTTAGCAATTTGTTTCCCAGGATGAAACGGACCAGCCCTGCAGCGTGGTGGTTGCAGACGGGGCGTCGACGAATGGAAGAGATTACAGTAACTAGAATAGAGATGTTGCAGGAAGAAGGAACATAAGCAGAGAAAAATTGAAATTAAGGATTCTCGGATTCTGGCCGCCTATTTATAAGCTGGAGGAGGTGCCTATTCGGAGTGGTTGTGACTGTTGGAAAGGTTGCCACCCTTAAACCAACAGCAGTGACCGTTGCGTGAGCGCGTTTGGAAGGAAATGGCCGCATCTAGTTACCGTTCAAACAAACAGACACATCCGATCAAAAATAGACGTATTGGCGCATGCATGCCCACGCGGCAGTCGGTGGCCCATTTAATCACGAGACCCCAAGAGCCCCAAGGCTCAAGGCCCTATCTTTGACATATTAATATTAATATGAAGGCCTACATGTCACATTGCCTTATCCCTTCCACACTTTGTCCTCGTTCTCCTTTTGTTTGATATACTATGTTGGATTGTAGTATATATAAAGGAATTGGTACAAATATTCCCCGATGTGGGACTTTGTATAATTCTTTCTTCTTCCCAAATCTCTCCACTAACTCATTCATTTCTAACAATCCCCTACATGAATGAGCAGTTGTTCTTAGTTTGACGAACCATTTATCGTATTGGTTAAAGTAGCACAAGGGCCTTGAACTTTCCTAGTGTTTACCTATTTGAATTACAGGCGAATCAGTAGACATAGAGTGTCCTTGAACTGTAAGCCTTTTGTGTAATTCTTCAATAGAAAACACACGACAAATGTTTCTTATAATCCTTCGTTCTCTGTATGTGTTCGTTTTTGCCTTGAACACCTGCCTGGTCTCATAAGTGCTTAGAGAATTTGGCCTCATAATTCTCTTTGAAGTGGCGCCTTCGCACTTTACGTAGGTGATTCTGTAAAGGGTATTCATAATTCCTCAAGTACAGTCATCATTAAAAGTATCAATACTTATCCTATTTTCCAACAAATAAAGCACTGACTTATCATAGGAATGGTTTGAGTTTAACAGTGCTATCAAGTTTCTCTTAAACTTAGTTGTCCCTTTGAACCTAGATTTTGGGATCTCCAGTCAACTAGGTGGGGTTTCCATTTTAGAAAAACTTTCAGTTTATGGGCCTTAACCCCTTTCCCATCGATAAGGTTTGAACTTTCTCTCTTGGCAAGCCTTTTGTTAGTGGATCCGCTATGTTATCTTTAGACCTTATGTAGTCTATAGTGATAACTCCATTAGAGAGATGTTGTCTTATTGTTTTATGTCTACGACGAATATGCCTAGATTTACCATTGTATAGTGTACTATTAGTTTTTCCAATTGCTGATTGACTATCACAATGTATACATATTGGAGGCACAGGTTTGCTCCAATTTGGAATATCTTCCAAGAAACTTCGAAGCCAGTCTTCTTCTTCTGCGGTCTTATCTAGTGCAATAACCTCTGATTCCATCGTAGATCTAGCTATACAAGTCTGTTTGGATGATTTCCATGATATTGCTCCATTTCCTAATGTGAACACATATCCACTTGTAGATTTTGTATCATGTGATCCAGTTTTCCAATTTGCATCACTGTATCCTTCCACTGTTGAAGGATAGTTTGTATATTGTAGACCATAGTTCTGTGTATACTTTAGGTATCCTAGAACTCTGATTATCGCTTTCCAATAATGTTTACCAGGATTGCTGGTAAATCTACTCAGCTTACTTACAGCGTATGCGATATTTGGCCTAGTGCAGTTCATAACATACATGATACTTCCTAGTATACGAGAGTATTCAAGCTGGTAGATGCCATCACCAGTGTTCTTCACCCAATTTTGGTTCTTATCTACTAGTGATTTTGCAATAGTTATATTATATTGCTTGAATTTTTCAAGTATCTTGGCAATGTAATGTGATTGGGATAATGCATATCCCTGTGGTGTTCTCAAAATTTTGACGCACAATATCACATCAGCCAGTCCTAGGTCTTTCATATTGAATCTAGAGGATAACATTTCCTTTGTAGATGTTATTATGGCCTTGTTATTTCCTAGGATCAACAGGTCATCAACATAAAGACAAACAATGACATATCCTAAATGTGTGTGTTTCATATAGACACATTTATCTGATTCATTTATTGTGAATCCAATTGATAACATAGTTTCATCAAATTTCTCACGCCATTGTTTTGGAGCTTGTTTAAGGCCATAAAGTGACTTTACTAATTTGCATACTTTATTTTCCATTCCATAGCTCAGAAACCCTTCAGGTTGCCTCATATATATTTCTTCCTTTAGTTCACCATTCAAAAATGCAGTTTCTACATCCATTTGATGTATTTCTAAATCAAGTATGGATGCGATTGCAATAAGCATCGTAATTGATGTTATCCTCATCACTGGTGAATATGTATCAAAATAGTCCAGTTCTTCCTTTTGTATGAATCCTTGGACTACAAGACGAGCTTTGTACTTGTCTATTGAACCATCAGGTTTCAATTTCTTTTTAAATATCCATTTATTACCTAAGGTCTTGCATCCTTGATGTAAATCCACTAACTCCCAGGTATGATTAGCCATAATGGATTCTATCTCATTGTTAATAGCCTCTTTCTAGTAAGGGGCATCACTGGAGGACATAACTTGTTTGTATGTCAATGGATCATCTTCTAACATAAAGGTAAAGAAGTCTGGTCCAAAGGTTTTTGAGGTTCTAGACCTTTTACTTCTTCTTGGTTCCTCCATTTGTTGATCAGCACTAATTTGCTGAAGGTTATCTTCAGTATCCTCAAGAGAATTGGAGATTTCATCTTCCCTTGGTCTCTTATGAGTATCACTGTCAGTGCCCTGCTTTAAAGGGAATATATGTTCAAAAAATCTTGCATTTCTCGACTCAATGATGGTATTTTCGTGAATGTCATCTATTTCAGATTTGTGTACTAAAAATCGATAAGCAGCACTGTTTTGTGCATATCCAATGAATACACAATCAATTGTTTTTGGTCCTATCTTGACCATCTTTGGTTTAGGTATCTCTAATTTAGCAAGACACCCCACACTTTTAAGTATTTGTAGGACGGTGGTCTATTTTTCCAAAGTTCATGAGGAGACTTGGATGTTTTCTTTCGTGGTATTTTATTTAAAATATGATTTGCCGAAAAAATAGCTTCTCCCCAAAAGTTATCTGGCAGTCCAGAACTTATTAATAAAGCATTCATCATTTCTTTAAGAGTTCTATTTTTCCGTTCGGCTATACCGTTGGATTGAGGAGAATATGGTGCTGTAGTTTAGTGTATAATGCCATGCTCAGCGCAAAATTCTTCAAAAGGAAATTCATATTCTCCTCCTCTATCACTTCTTAAAGCTTTAATTTTCTTGTTGAGTTGATTCTCAACTTCTGCTTTATAATGTTTAAACATATTGAATGCTTCATCCTTGCTTCTAAGGAGATACACATGACAGTACCTAGTACAATCATCAATAAAGGTAATGAAATACCTTTTTCCGCCTCTAGTTTGACACATTTTCAAATCACATACATCTGTGTGTATTAGATCTAGAGGTTCAGTTTCTCGTTCAACATAATGAAACGAGGTTCTTGTCAATTTTGTTTCTGGACAAATTTGACATTTATAGTTGGATTCTATGTTACATTTTGGTATAAAATCTAGATTAATTAATTTTCGCAATGTATCAAAATTTACATGCCCTAATCTAGAATGCCATATGTTAGAAGAGTCAATAATATAAGCAAAAGATTCACTTTTATTCATATCAGTGTTTGGTACAATAGTGGTTACATTTGCTTTAAATAAACCATCACACACATATCCTCTTCCAACATACACTCCATTCTTTGATAATACAAACTTATCAGCCACAAAAGTTAATTTGAATCCATGCTTGCTGAGTAACGACCCTGAAATCAGGTTCTTGCGAATTTCTGGAACTTGGAGAACGTCACTTAAAGTAAGTTCCTTTCCAAAAATTAGTTTCAGCACAACCTTTCTCCCCATGAGATATTGCCATTGTTGGAATCACAGGCGCAGGCTGAGCGTTTGTCTCTGTTTGTGTTGGTGCAGCGTTATTGTTGCTATTCTCCGACATCGTCGTCTGCAACAATCAAATATTGTTTCAAGATTGTTATTAGCAACTACCAGAAAGTGTTACAAAACCAATTGTAACTTCAATAACAGTTACAAAATAATGCAGAAACAGTAACGCCAAAAATTATCACTAATTTGTCAATTAATTTTGAGAAATTGTAACACAAAAATGCGTGATTAGATCGGTCTGAAAGATATTACCGATGAAAGCGTCCGAGTCCAGTAGAAACTGTTTCCTTGAAACAATATTGCCGCCGTACATAGTTCATGGATGTTAGCAATTTGTTTCCCAGTAAGAAACAGACCAGCTCCGCAGCATGGTGGTTGCAGACGTAGCGTCGACGAACGGAAGAGATTACAGTAACTAGAATAGAGATGTTACAGGAAGAAGGAACAAAAGCAGAGAAAAATTGAAATTAATGATTCTCGGATTCTGGCCGCCTATTTATAGGCTGGAGGAGGTGCCTATTCGGAGCGGTCGTGACTGTTGGAAAGGTTGCGACCCTTAAACCAACAGCAATGACCATTGTGTGAGCACGTCTGGGAGAAAACGGCCGCATCTGGTTACCGTTCAAACGAACAGACACATCCGATCAAAAATAGACGTTTTGGCGCATGCATGCCCACGCTGCAGTCGGTGGCCCATTTAATCACGAGACCCCAAGAGCACCAAGGCCCAAGGCCCTATCTTTGACATATTAATATTAATATGAAGGCCTACATGTCACATTGCCTTCTACCTTCCACACTTTGTCCTCATTCTCCTTTTGTTTGATATACTATGTTGGATTGTAGTATATATAAAGGAATTGGTACAAATATTCCCCGATGTGGGACTTTGTATAATTCTTTCTTCTTCCCAAATCTCTCCACAAACTCATTCATTTCTAACAGTAATTTAACAGATATTTTCTTCTAATCTATGAACATGCTTGTGTTTGATATTGTCCTTCCTATTTATCATGTTAGGATGAGGGCTTTAATGTTCAAACTTCTGGATATGGTAATATTTTCTATTTTTTCCCTTGCACCATTTATTTGTTACAATGCTACATTGTTTCACCTATGTTACAATAATGACTTGTTTTTGTGTTATCAATATCTTTAATTATGTTACCATCAACTTAGTGCTAGGCCCCTACAAAATGAGCAAACTTATTGGATGGCTGTGAGACTGAAAAATTATGATGGAACGTCTAGTAAAATAGATAATGATGTGGTATCATATTGTTTATATTGTAACTTGCAAAAATCTCAAGGATGGAATGAAAATTTATGTACTAACATAGGAACTCTCAAGTAAAAGAAAACAGTTTATACTTATGCACATACTTTATGTTCCCAAATAAATATGCATCTCTGTTTTACAGACTCTGCATATATATCAGTATTATGTAACTTGATACAGGCATCATGGCCCCATACCATGCGAAAAACAAGTATTGCCTCTTTTCGGATATGTGTCAAGGGTTCTAAGTGTCTGTGAGCATCATTTCACAGTTTGAAGCAGACTGATTTACTCGTCAATAAATGGCAGATGAGAGAGGACAGGCTCTAGTGCATTTGGAGTTGGCGAGGCTGCGATGTTGTTTATGGAAGGTGATAGGGGATTGGTTCATAAATATTACTTATTTTATGTGTAAATATTGCTTTATGTGTAGTGTTTAGAATGTTTCATCACCAGTATTTCTAAGCAGTGGTTCTCTTTGATGTTTATATTTTTTCGTGGATCTTATTTGCTGCATTTATAACAGTGCTAAATCATGTTATTTTCATGAATATATGATGATTTTGTCCCTTAGTTATACTTTGCAGTATCCTTTTGTTGTATCCATTTTACAATTTGTTGTTTTGAATACTCGATGTGTTACTATTCCATTTTGTTGGAAATGATAGGGAAAAGGCATCACCCTAAATTATATAAACATCAGAAAATGATTTGATTAACATGAAATTATTGATGCTGCACCCAAAATTATGACATTGTAGCTACAAAAAAGAGTGATGTGTGAAATTATTGGATCTACATACTGATATTGGCATTTGCAATTATTTATCAACGTACCCCAATTGTGTTGATAATGCGTCAGAAAATTGATGTCGCTATGGCGTCATTAAAATTTGGCGATGCCATACGATAGTTTTTTGATACACAACTTGCATCGCAATGGCTCGCTAAAATTTAGCAACGCCAAGTTTGCGACGCCAACCAATTTAGTGACTCCCGTTTCTCTGTTGGAGCTTTTGGCATCGCTATGGTGTCACTAAAAATTTAGTGATGCCAAAAATGCATTGGAAAACCGTTGATTTCTAGTAGTGCTTACGTGGTAGTGCTGTTATAACTGGTAGTGGTGGTTGGAATAGTGTTGATGGTAGTACTGTTATCATTGGTGGTGACAACCACCATCACCGACTATGGCAAATAAAATATAGTTCATGTATTAATTAGTTTATTCACAAATTTATGTATTAATTATAACTTAATTAACTTCTGAGTTCTAACAGTATATGCGTTCAACAATGCTACAAGTGCTAAGCTTAAGGTAAAGAGCATGAATATATGGCAGATGAATTCTACTTATAATTATCGTTTTCCTGGTTATCAAACTCCAAGAACAAAATTTTGTTTTGGTAAAATTTACATACATACTTTTAAAAACTTCAAAACAATCTCATTTCATAAAACTGAATGGAGAAAATATATACCTAAGGATCTAAAGCTAGGTCGGATCTGAAGCTATTTGGCCTGGAGATGTTTGCGCATATCTGAACCTTGGATTCTCGACCAGATCTAAAGCCTAGAGTCATTGTAGTGGAGTGAAGTTGCAGTTGCTACAGATTCAACTCCAATCTGTATATCCAAAAATATAAATAAAATAAAAGGATGTAATTACTGCAGTAAAAAAAAAAGAACTGAACTAATATCTATAATGTTATCTATATATGAGGTCTATATATCCTTGATCACCACTCATTAGCATACTCTTGGTTTCTATTAGCATATATATTCTATATTTCTAACATCTAATATACTTTCGATTTTTAATAGCCAACATATTCTCTATTAAATTATATTTCTAATATCTAATATACTAATAGTATATCGAAATATATTAACAAATCTAACTCAATCATAGGCAAGACCATGAATTATCAATAATAATTTAAAAAATAATACCAACAGTATCTCAAAGCATATATGAATCATCATAATTACGAATATATGTTAAGATCATATACTAATGAATTTAAACCAACAATTCTATATTATATACGACCCTAATCAAATCATAGCATTGAATTTAAAAAATTGAATAAATCATACCGACGGAGGGCGTTGCTTACGGTTTTAGAGGCTTGGGGGATGCTTAAGGGGTGGTGGCTAGATGGCTGGCAACGGCTTATATCCTTGGGGATGCGACGACTTGGAGGAGGCACTAGGTTGGAGGCTTGGGAGGCGGTGACTTGCGACAATGAGGTGTTGTGCTTGGAGGTCGTGGCTTGGGGAGGGGTTTGTCTTGCGATGGGTTAGTAATAGAGGAAGCGGGGGGTTTGGGGAAGGAGGCGGCGCTAGGCTTGGGGAAGGCTTTGGCTTGAGGCAACATGGAGGAAGGAGGAGACGATAGGAGGTAAGGGTTTTTTTTCCATTCAAAAGTAAATGGAGGAGAGAACGTCAGCTGGGTAAGTATGATTGGAGGTGCGCCTTACCGATGTCCCCTCGACTCCTTTATATAGGCATCGGCCGAGCGTCAATAAATTTTCATATGTAAACACTTCCTGATGCTTTATAGACGCCTCGTCGATGCCATATTTTTCGGCGTTGGAATGACGTCAGTAATACCAGGTAGGTAAACAATGCATTTTCTAGCAGTGATCGGCTTTGATGTATGTGTGTATGTGTAGTTATGTTCAACTTTAAAATGACTTCTTATACATTAAATCAATTTGTAATGGCTCGTATCTCCGTGCCCTTTTAGTTGACCACAAAACACACGTGTCCAACTCAAATTGAACGGAAAAATGGATCATTAGGGTTGAAGAAGAAAATAGATAGAAGAAAATAGAAACAACAATACAGAATCTCATAATCGCAGCGAAACAAAATATAATATATAACAACAGATCTTTATATAAAGAAAACTATGACTGTTAATATACATACAATCATCAGAGTACAAGAATCAATACATTAATATGGACAGTTATTATAACTTGTCCTCACTAGTGTTGACTATACAGTCTACATACACAGGGGAATATAACAAGTACGTGAAATACGCTTGAAATCCTCCAGCTCGTCTCCTGAGCTCCATAGCATTCTAACTTGAATCTGTAATACTCGGTCCGACCCGAGCATTAAAATAAAATAACACCCGAGTCAGTTTGGAAAACCAGCGTGAGAAAACACACTCAATTTGAATTTAATTATATTTTCAAAATCATTTGAAAAACTAAGGTATCTCAGAAGACCACGTCACACATAAACACGATGCGTTTTTACCTTACGATAACCAAAACATTTTATATCAAAATCATCTGATATTATTATAGCGTCTATAGAAAGTAAATAGAAAATAGCTGAAATGCTTGCATCTAACGTTTCAGCATAGTTGGGCACAATCAAAACCGTACAGGCTCCTAGATATTGGATTCCATAAAATGACTGGGCTACTGGGGTACCGCTCGTCAAAGTACACTTCTGGAAAAATGCACCGAGGACCTCGCCGAGATCCCCTACCAACACAAGACCGGCCTACCCTTAACTTGGATAGTACCGAATATGTTTTCACCCCAGGTGTTCCCACACTTAATCGAGCACTCACTTTTCCATGCAAAACCATATCCATAATTATAATATATTCCGAGAGTATACTATCTAGAAAGGTGATAACATACCCTAATTGGGTGCGACCCACTTAGCCTTACTGCATCTCCCCTGTTTTAGTCATTCCCGGTTGATGAGGCTTGAGGCTACGTTTATCTTTCAAGAACAATTCCACTTAGAATGCTCATCGTCCTCCAATGACGATGTTCTGATAGCATTCGTCCATACAAGTTGTCCTAGGTCTGGACAAACCGAGTCGTCGTCTTCACCATCTTCATGATATCACCATTTGTAACGTTCAAATCAGATCGAAGTGGTTTTCAGATAATTAAATCTAATCCTTGTCTCTTCGAAACGATCAACGAATTTGGCCAGATTTCACAGTCGGTTATTTAACTATCAAATAACATCCATAAACAGTCACTAGGCCCATATTATAAATTTTTCAAACCATTCATGTAACAACCCACATATTTTACGATTTTATATTTAAATATTTTATTTAAATATAGCGCTGTAGTCGGATTTAAGTCCGAAAAGCTACTTTTTGCAAACAGTCGAATTAGGACTCGGGACCACTTCCATTGAGTCCAAAATGGCGTTTGCGACTTTTTTTATTATAAGCTTTGATATGTTTGGAGTGAGTTGAATTTTGCAATTTTATGTTAGGCTTTTGGGTTTGGGTTTCACACAACTCATCATATACTCTAACTCAGCCCTTCTCTTCATCCATTCATCCTCATTTCATTTCTTTTACTCAAGCTCAACTGAAAATGGGGGAAGAGAAGAGGAATTAGAAATTCCAAGCCCTAGATTCATTTGCAAACTCCATTTCTTGCTCCAAAATCAAGGAGAAGCTTAGGTAAGCTCCATCATCATCTTCTCCATCTCTTCTCCTCTTCAATTTCAGAAATTTCCTAAACCCTAATTTAGGAAATACTTGTTTTGATATTAGATTGAAGCTTGTAGAATTGAAGTGAAGAGTGGTTGATCTTCTTCTTGTGTTTGTGCTTCTCATCTTTGTTTTTGAGTTAATAAGGTGAGTTTTGAACTCACATCTACTTCTCTTGATATCATTGATGTTAGGTAAGAATTCCTAACACTTATTCATGTTCATTGGCTTTTGGTTTGAATTGATTTGGTGAACTTTCAATTTTTGGTGTTTTGAAGTCAAAAACTCTAAAAATCATAGCTTTGATGTTTGAACATGTTTTCGGAGGTGTATTGAAGAGCCAATAGGGCTGGGTTGTCGATTGGCAAAAACCCTTAAAGCCCATTGCTCGTCCGGTTGCAAATGGTGAGAGTTTGCTCTTCATTTGATAGGCTGGAAAACAATTTCAGTGCCAGCCAGTCGACTGGCCTCTGCAGTCAGTCGACTGACTGCAAGGTCTGAAACTCTCGGGTTTCTGGATCAGTCGACTAACTGCAAAGGCCAGTCGACTGACCTGCTATTTTTTGCCAGATTTGCCTACTTTGCTTGGTTTCCAATTCCAACCAATTCGTGTCGATTCCAATTAGTTGTTATTGCATATTTGATTTTGATGATTCCTTTTTGATTTCGTACACAGGTTTTTATTAAATGATCTTTTCAAATTGTATTAAAAGCTTGTTTCTCCAATTTATAATTTTTATTTAAAACACACACACAATTTTGCACTCCGAGCGAAGAGGGAGGAGAATTAAATGATTAGATAAAACGCATGCTATGAACACGTGCGTTCATCTTTTCAGTTAATTCCTAGTCTATTTGTTTGATCGTTTTGACCTTCAGGTCTGGTTTACCGATGAGATGAGGTAAACTTTGTACTGCTTTGAGTGTGAAATTTACTGACGGATAGTAAACCATTTAGTGCAAACGTGGGGTATGGGACTCACGTTAACATTTTCCGGGTTCCTTACTGAGAGTTGTGACACATTCCGCCAGACAGTGGTGTTCAGTACCGCCACTATGGTTTGTTGCCTTCGGGCGTTGCCTTCGAGCGTTGCCTTTTTGCATTGCCTTTGGGCGTTGCCTTTTGGCGTTGCCTTTTTGACGTTGCCTTCGGGCGTATGGATCCTTGTTGTATAGTACTGAGCTCGAGCATCTTTTGTTTCTTTGACAATTATATTTCCCTAGTGTATCGCCCTTCGGTATAGGTTCTTTGAACCAAACGATATATAGCGATTACCTTGTGGAAACTTGTGTTACCTTTATTGGTATTTGTCATTTTCCAATGTCCATAACTTTTACGGATAATACACAACCGCGGTTTCCACTCATAGGCTACCTCTAGCCAACTGAGATTATCTTTTTCACTGATATTAGCACTACATTTGGAAATGAAAAGTAGGCATCAACCACAATTAATAACCTAACAATGGAAATCCTCATCATACTCTTCATGATTTGATCAAGCTTAACAGGCTTGTCAATGAGCAAATTAATTATACAGATTCCCTCTTTAATCCAATACTCTAAATCCAAATTTGGAAATCCCATGCACAAAGGAATAGATTTAAAAAAATCTTTTGTGAGCTTCATTCCCGGAGCCCGTTTCTTAATTATCATTAATCTATTGTCATAAAAGTATGGATCATTAACCAAGTTGTTATCACAGTTTGACTGCTTTCCAACCTTTATCATGTAGAATTCATTATTCTTTAAATAAATTTGAAAATCACCTATCGGATTCTAAACCTTATTAATGTAGATTTCAAGTAATTTTAATAGGATTGGATCCAATAAAGTATAAAGCAGTTGTGTATTTTCATAGTTCTCCAACATCATTCACCACTTGAGAAGTGCTCTTAGTGCATTGCAATTTGTTGTAATTTTGAGATGGATAGTAAGGACTTGGAGCAAATGTTGATAATCCTTCCTTTCTCACTAATGCACTCATTGCCCTAGGAATCTCATGTTCCCTTGAAACGTTCTAATAAGAGGTCCCTCAGGTGTACACCTTACCGTTTAGGTCTCTGCCCAGATTTGGAAATTGGGAAATGTCACCCAAATCCAATCGCCTGCCCTAGTTTTTCACCACCCTCATGCGATATCCAAATGGCCCAATTTTCTCTCTTCTCTCCCTTTGACTACCAGAACTAAAACTGTTAACAAAATAGGCAGATAGACACTAATAATCATTGAGACTCCATATCAGTTGACTCTCAATAAAAATAGAACAGTCAATTGTGTGCTTCGAATGTAATATCTAACCCAACAAGCAGGCATAATGCACACCATAAATGCAATATATCAGTCATGCATTTCATCAAACACCAAACATTCGCATCAAATAACGTACGAATAACAAATCAAATGAGTATACTTTACCTGTAACATGAATCACCTAACATTTCATCAAACACCAAACATTCGCAATATATCAGTCATGTAATATAACGTATGATCTTAAATTTAAAATAAAATAAAAATCAGAACATTTACCGGTAACATGGTGCCGATGGCTCCTAATAAACAGCGAAGAATCCTGAGTTATCAACGGGAAATCCTGAGGAGAAAAAATGGGTGATACATATGGTTTGGTCGCCGACAGCTCACATGGGGCGGATCGACGAGAGTTGATCGTGAATGTATTCACCGCTATGTGAGAGCAACGACGAGATAATGAATTCGTGAGTGGTGGAGAGGATGATGATAAACCCTAGGTTTTCTTTTGAAGTAAAGAAATGGCACGATGAGAGGAAAAGAAGAGAAGAAGCGTTTATGTAACGCGCGGTTTTTCTTCTGAAATTATGGGCGGGTTAGGCGGCAGTGGCGGGAAGCAAAAGAAACTTAATGACATCAGCTATATTGGTTGCACTTTTGAAGTAAACGCTACCAATAGGTGCTGCTGAAACTAGATTTTCTTGTAGTGGTATTAAGTATTTATTGGAGATGTCGATCCATTTAAGTAAGAAGTGGCATTGTCGGCGTATTCAATAGATAATTAAGACAAGGCTATAGATGGTCGCTCCTATCCAGCTCTATTCTCTGTATTAGCAGACGGTGTTACTTAGTAATCCTCTTTGCTAATGTGGGTCTCGGAGTGGGGCGTTACAATTCATTTCAAAAATATCTTTACAAAGATATATATTAAAATTTCAAATATTGAAATATCGAAAGAGATTGAATATATATCTTTACAAAGATATATATTCAATCTCTTTCGATATTTCAATATTTGAAATTTTTTTCAAATACTTATATCCATAACAGGATATTTCAACCCATATTTTACTTCAACACTTATTGAAATATTTCCAATTTCGGTTTATAATCCACTACTTAGAAAAATATCTCGATATAAATCCTTCATCGCTAAATATTTCCAAAAACCTTTCATTTCCACACTTAGGAAAATATTATAAATCCATTTTCCGAAATTGTTTCTAATATCAATACTCAGGAAATTTTTCATATCTTATCTCCTACATTTCCAGAATTTATATTAATTCCTTTTACATTTACCAAAATCAATTATACTCACCTATAATCTCATCTATCTATTTATAACTTCTTTATGAATTTAGATTCAATCCCGAAGTTCTTGTTTTCTAACATTTCGGAAATTTCCTTAAGCCTCCAGAATTTCATTATAAGATTTTCTCTTATAAAATCTCATCTGTTAAATAAACCTCGTTTACAAATCTAAAGAGAACTTATAAATAAATTCAATCATTCCAAACCTCTCTATATATATGTATAAGTATATTTAAAGAATAATAATTTATTTTTAAAACCATTTGAAGTAACTATTTAAAATATCAAAACATTTTTAATAAAACATCAATAAATCATTTCCAACTCATTTTTAAATAAAACTAATTGATTTACAAAGCTGATTATAAAAATTAGAAATTTATTTCAATTAATATTAAATATTTGAAAAATCCACTTTCGAAGTATTTTATTACTAAAGCAGCTTTAAATTACATAGTTTGAATAAATAAAAATTCTCTTTTAAAACAATTTAACTTCTCGATAAAAAAATATAATTTTAAAATCCCAATAACCAATTCAATTTATAAATCCCTCTCGATTCATATTACATCGATATTATTCCGATTCCTAACCATCCTCACTTTTCAAAAATAGAATTCACTATTTTTCCCAAAAATCTATTTTTCATATCTCGATATAAATTCACCCTGTGAAATTATATTCCAATTTATCAATTGATTTCATTTTCCCTTATTTATAAACATTGTTTGTAAACTTATAACTCCTTTGAGTTTGACTTGTTTATAAAACTAATACCATTTATAAAATCTCATTTTATAAATCTATTTCTCAATAAATTTCATATATTTCACAAATCTATTTATAATAATTTTTACGAATAGTTAAATACAACCCAAAATCAATTATTGTTTTTATCCAAATCAATTCCCTTAAAAATAATCCAAATTTCGATATAAATATTTTTATACTACTTTTAAATCCTTTCAAATTCCAAAAATAATATTTATGGTTTTTAAAATACCAAAAGTTAGGCCAGTGCTACTATAGCATCCAATAAAACAAATCACACAACAATCCATAACAGATTATCAATTCACATCATATATACATATATATGAAAACAATCAATATATATTTGAGGAATCCAGTTGGATCCCTCCAACCTATCTCCCTGCATCCATAGAGTCATCTGCTATTATGTAAGGCGCATAGGGCCCCATCCGCTCCAATCGGCAGGAAATATAACCAACTACTAATATATATATACATATATATATATATACATATATATATATACATATACATATATATACATATATATATATACATATAACATCCAAACTGATCATAATGTTTAAATTCAACCAAGCTTCCAATAATTAATTTTAACTATTATCAATTTAAATCCAGCAATCCAAAAAGAGTGATATTTACTCACCTTGATTTTTAATTTTGTCGAACATCCAGATTTAAATTTTATAAAATCCAACCGACTCCGAAAAATCCCAAACCACTCCTATTGCGTGGATTCCACAGCTACGAACCAAACTCGACTTGTTTTCATCATTTTGGGACCTCGTATACCAATTTAATCAAATTTTATTAGCGGTTTCAAATTTAAATTCTTAATTAAATAAACTAATTAGATAATTAAACAATTTATACCTTAACCCTAAGTATCACGTTCGCGAATCACAACAGCAGAAACCCAGGCCATCACGCTGCCTCGCTGTCATCCGCAACCCCACTGCTCACTCCACCTCGCCACCATCCCCCTCGGCTCTGCCTTGCCACAACACCCACGCCTTCCACACTTGCTTGCACAAACCCTTCTCCCATCGCCTGAAGCCGCGACCTCACCACTGCACACACACGCCCTTCTCTCTGGCCAACGAACGAACGGCTACCCACGTCGCCATCATTCTCTTCACGCGACAGCACACACATCGCCATCGCTCTCTCCCTTCGAATAATCAATCGCAACTTCCAGCCATCCCACTACCATGTGCGCGAGCGCCTTCCCCCTACTGCCGCACGCCTCTGACATCGATCGCCTCCAAGCCACATCGCTCAGCCCCCACCTCGCCTTCCCTGTCAATCGCAACCACACCTTGCCACTGACGTCGCCGCTACCTCCCTACGCGTGCAAATCCAGGTCGTGTACACTCCACCAGGTCGCTGCTAAGCCTCAAACACATCGCGCAGTCGCGGTCGTGGTTATTATCGATCGCAACCACAGCCTTGCCGTCCACTCCAGCCTCCAACTCGCACGCGACCTTCCCCCTCTTTTTTTTTTATTAATTCGATTTCGTTTTTTTCTTCTGATTTGTTTTCGTGGATTTGAACAGATGAAAAGAAAGAGAGGCATGTTTAAATAAAGAAGGGTAGGTATGAGAATTGTGGGTGTGGCTCGAATACGTTTTTAGGTCGGCTGATGGAGATTGACTTTTGATTTGATTTCATATTTATTTATTCAGAATATCACGTATTATATACAGGGAAACCTCAATTTCCTATTGAGGTGTGCTGCCTGGCGTTCCTAATGTCATACCGCTATTTCGAACCTAATGGAACAAGTCTCGAGTCCCAATTCGATCGTATATGGAAGATAGCCTTTTAAATCGACTATTTAAATTAAATTCAATTAAATTATTCTAGGCGTTTTCAGATCGTACGACCAAACAGTAAATCCAAACATTACGAAATTTGAAATCCAATAATAATACACTATTACAGATCCAATGGAACTGATTTCGTCGAATTTCGAGACTGTGCCCCGGATTGCTATTTTAACTCGTCGATTAAATCGACGATTTCCAAAATTGTCGAAATCACTTGAAATCTCAGTTTTAAAACCTTACCAACTAAATTATAATTCCAAATCCAATATTTAAAACCATTTAAATATTCAAAATCAATCATCGAAAAATCCAGGTCGTTACATTCCTTCCCCCTTAAAAGAATTTCGTCCCCGAAATTGCTAAGGTAGGACGAATGATCTTAAACCCATTACTTTTCAAAAACCCACTTAGTTGAAATTCAATATTTCACTTTTCTAATCTTTTAGTTCCAACCAAAACAATTAGTTTCCATTTCTAATTCAAAACCTTTTATTTTCATTACATTTCAAAAATCAGCTTTTTAGTTAACAAAGAATTTTCAAAAATTTCCAAAAAATTTCTAACACCCTAAATTTCCGAAAAAATTTGGCAGAGTCTCCTTTGTACGGAGAGCCTTTTGCAATATGACAAGAGAGATAAAAATATATACATCGACTCACATGGTTGGAAAACATAGTATATATCAATATTTATATTTTTGCTGTATTTAATCTGAAAACGTACCTTATATTAGCGTTTTTAAGCGAGCGAGCTTATTTAATATGCAATGACGCAACCCAAATCTAGCCCAATAGCCCCATGTACCTGTACCTACTCAAGTAAAGTACATTAGTTTCATATATATGAAATTCAATAGCATTGCATGCATTTAACTATTTTAAACACATAATTTCATAATGCAAACATGGCATATCACCCATTTTAGAAGGTATACACAAATACAAGGTTTCAATCATTTAGTTATTCACTTCAAATTCAATTTATACGCCATTTACACAATTCCAAATGCTTCACCACTTATTTATAAGCATTTAATTCATATCAACACATATTATTCCCATATTCATATCCATTCAAATTGAGTCAAAATCAATTTATTCACTTTTCATTGATTCACAAAATTCCGTTTACGACAAACATAAATTTTTTATTATACAAATTTGGTGATATTCATTTAATAAAATAACCACTTAAACTTATAGCTATTTTAAATTGATTCCAAACCAATTTATATATAATTTTATTCCATTTCAAATTGATTCTCAATCAATTCATTTGCATTCCATTCATATCCACATTCATTATATTCAAATTCATTTTATTAAGCTCAGAATCATTTCATGCTAATTTATTAAATAACCATTTCACAAATTTATTTGAGCCTAAGCTTCCATCCAAAAATTTTAACTTAAGTTAATTTGTTTACGTTCAATCATTTCAACCATATAACTTAAGTTCATTTCCATTGCAATCAAATTCCATTTCATCTTAAATTGATTGTTATTCAATTTATTTACCGTCGATTGATTCGCATTTCCATTTGCTAGCATATCTCAATTTTCACTATATTATTTGAGAATCATTTCATAAAATTAGTATTAAGGTTTATTATAACCCTTTTATGCAACACATACATTCATTTCCACCCAAAAACTCAATTTCATACTCGAATTCATTTAAATAATATCTAAAGCCATATTCACTTTATTTACACTAAGATTGAATATATTTATAACTTAAGTTATCACCATTTCAATCCATTTCTATTTTTTCAACAACATTCCAAAATATAATTAATTCGCTTACAATTAAGACGAATTTTATTTAAAACTCAAGTTCCACATTTAATTTCAATTTTAATTCACAATCCATTCTACTTAACCAAGTTAAGTTCCATTTCTGTATTCAATTAACTAATTGATTTATCTAATTAGTTCACTTCCAATTTATAATTCAATATCTGATTTTTATTTCAAAAATCACTTCAATTGGTTTGACTTGAGTTCAAATTCATTTTATAATTCAAGTTTGGATTTTTATTCTCTCATCAAATATCCAACCATTTTATTTTGGTTTTTCCATTCCACTTTTCCAATTAATAAGTTACACAACTTATTTTTCACATTCTCATAAACTCTATACTTGAGTTGATTCCATTCAATAATTTTAACTCCCAGTTATACAATCATTTATAGCTTAGCTTGCATATGGACATTATTTCAACTCAAATTTGATATTCAATTCAATTCAATATTATTTCTAATCCAATCAGATTTTAATTAACTTAGCTTAAGTTAAAATTCATTCATTTTAAATTACTCAAGTTAAAATTTATTCCCAAAATTCAATTTCCATACCTTTCTTTCTTATTAAAATCACTCTCCGTTCATAAGTTCACAACTTATTTCCTGATGTTCTTCCCAACATTTAAATCCCAGAATTCAAACACCCGTTTTTTTTCAAATCATTTTGAAATTATAATATATATATATAGCTCTTTTTTTAACAAACCATTTCCTTAGAATTTTAAACTCAAACTTGGTTTTATCCAAAATAAATTTTCTTCAGGATTTTCAAAACAACACTTGTTTTTCAACAAAAATCTCCATATCAAATTACTACGGTAGCAATCCACTACTTAGAAACTCGAAAATGAATACAAATGATGCTGCGTAGTCATCACCAGGATTATTTTCCAGCGACTGTTGTGAGTTCAGTGCTATATCACTTCCAAAATCCTTTTTATATCCAATTTAAAGCATTTTCTATTCCAAAAATAATATCACCATTATTTATTTCAAAAATATTTCCAAAATAACACAAATTTCATTTCCATAACACTTTTGAAAATATTTTCCAAACCATCCGGGATTTAAATTTCTGAATTTGAGTTTGAATCCATTTTAATTATAATTCATTTGTATAATTCATACTTATAAAATTTTCATTTGGTTATATATAACCATTTTAATTTTATAAATCTGGTTTTGATTATAATAATATCAACCAAACACTCCAATATACTATAATAATTTCTAGAAAATTATTTCTTTCATATCAAAATATAATATGGATAAAATTATTTCATTTACCCGCTTCAAAACCATACTGTGTCGATTTACCGTGTTCAAGTGTTTAGAAACTCCTATCGATTTAGTGGCGTCCCACTATTCGACCAGAATTTATAAGCCACTTAACTGATAAGTCAATGCAATATAAAACAATTTATATTCACTAACAAATATGCACTCATATATATTAATATACTCAAACTCATTCTAGGGTACTGCTGACCCTATCTCTAATAAGTAATCTCAACCAAAGCCAAGGTTCTTGCTTAACCTTCAGCTCTGATACAACATGTAATGGCCTGTATCTCTGCACCCTTTTAGTTGACAATAAAACACACATGTCCAACTCAAATTGAACGGAAATACGAATCATTAGGGGTGAAGAAAAGAGATAGAAGAAAATAGAAACAACAATACAGAATCTCACAGTCGCAGCGGAACAAAATATAATATATAACAATAGATCTTTATATAAAGAAAACTGTAACTGTTAATATACATACAATCATCAAAGTACAACAATCAATACATTAATATGGACAGTTATTATAACTTGTCCTCACCAGTGCTGATTATACAGTCTACACACACAACGGAATATAACAAGTACGTGAAATACACTTGAAATCCTCTAGCTCATCTCTTGAGCTCCATAGCATTCTAACTTGAATCTGTAATACTCGGTCTGACCCGAGCATTATAATAAAATAACACCCGAGTCAGTCTGGAAAACCAGCATGAGAAAACACACTCAATTTGAATTTAATTATATTTTCAAAATCCTTTGAAAAACAATGGTATCTCGTAAGACGACGTCACACATAAACACGACGGGTTTTAACCTTACGATAACCAAAACATTTTATATCATCTGATATTATAATAGTGTCTATAGAAAGTAAATTAGAAAATAGTTGAAATGCTTGCATCTCACTTTTCAGCATAGTTGGGCACAATCAAAACCGTACAGACTCGTAGTGGATATTAGATTTCATACAATGACTGGGCTACTGGGGTACCGCCCTTCACAGTATACCTCTAGAAAAATGTACCGAGGATCTCGTTGGGATCCCCTGCCAACACAAGACCGGCCTACCCCTAACCTTGATAGTACCAAATATGTTATCACCCCGGGTATTCCCACCCTTAATCGAGCGCTCACTTTTCCATGCACAACCATATCCATAATTATAATATATTCCGAGGGTATCTAGAAATGTGGTAACATACCCAAATTGGGTGCGACCCACTTAGCCTTGCTGCATCTCCCCTGTTTTAGTCATTCCCGATTGATGAGGCTTGAGGCTACGTTTACCTTTCAAGAACAATTCCACTTAGAATGCTCATCGTCCTCCAATGACGATGTTTTGATAGCATTCGTCCATACAAGTTGTCCTGGGTCTTGACAAACTGAGTTGCCGTCTTCACCATCTTCACGATATCATCATTCTCAACGTTCAAACCGGATCGAAGTGGTTTTCGGATAACTAAATCCGATCCCGGTCTTTTCGAAACGATTAATGAATTTGGCCTGATTTGATAGTCGGTTATTTAACTATCCAATAACATCCATAAGCAGTCACTAGGCCCATATTATAAATTTTTCAAAACATTCATTTCAAAAATATCATTACAAAGATATATATTCAATCTCTTTCGATATTTCAATATTTGAATACATTTTCGAATACTTATATCCATAACAGGATATTTCAACCTATATTTTACTTCAACACTTATTGAAATATTTCCAATTTCGATTTATAATCCACTACTTAGAAAAATATCTCGATATAAATCCTTCGTCGCTAAATATTTCCAAAAACCTTTTATTTCCACACTTAGGAAAATATTATAAATCCATTTTTCGAAATCATTTCTAATATCAATACTTAGGAATTTTTTTCATATCTTATCTCCTACATTTCCGGAATTTATATTAATTCCTTTTACATTTACTAAAATCGATTATACTCACCTATAATATCATCTATCCATTAACTTCTTTATGAATTTAGATTCAATCCCAAAGTTTTTATTTTCTAACATTTCGGAAATTTCCTTAAGCCTCTAGAATTTCATTATAAGATTTTCTCTTATAAAATCTCTTTTGTTAAATAAATCCCGTTTACAAATCTCGAAAGAACTTATAAATAAATTCCAATCATTCCAAACCTCTCTATATATATGTATAAGTATTTTTAAAAAATAATAATTTATTTTTAAAACCATTTTAAGTAACTATTTAAAACATCAAAACATTTTTAATAAAACATCAATAAATCATATCCAACTCATTTTTAAATAAAACTAATCGATTTACAAAGCTAATTATAAAAATTAGAAATTTATTTCAATTAATATTAAATTTAAAAAAATTCCACTTTCGAAATATTTTATTACTATAGCAGCTTTAAATTGCATAGTTTGAATAAATAAAAAATTTCCTTTAAAACAATTTAACTTCTCGATAAAAAAAATTTAAAATCCCAATAACCAATTCAATTTATAAATCCCTCTCGATTCATAACACATCGATATCATTCTGATTCCTAACCATCCTCACTTTTCAAAAATAGACTTCACTATTTCTCCTAAAAATCTATTTTTCATATCTCGATATAAATTCACCCTGTGAAATGATATTCCAATTTATCAATTGATTTCATTTTCCCTTATTTATAAACATCATTTGTAAACTTATAACTCCTTTGAGTTTGACTTGTTTATAAAACTAATACCATTTATAAAATCTCATTTTATAAATCCATTTCTTAATAAATTCCATATATTTCACAAATCTATTTTGAATGATTTTACGAATAGTTAAATACAACCCAAAATCAATTATTGTTTTTATCCAAAACAATTCCCTTAAAAACAATCCAAATTTCAATATAAATATTTTTATATTCAAAATCTCCTTTTGAATCCTTTCAAATTCCAAAAATAATATTTATGGTTTTTAAAATACCAAAAGTTAGGACATTGCTACTATAGCATCCAATAAAACAAATCACACAATAATCCATAACAGATTATCAATTCACATCATATCTATTACTTATATAGGAAACAGAAACCAGTCGTTTGTTTGGGCGACACGTGTTCACTAAGATGTGGCAACTGGAGATGGCATACCACATCCATTCGTTTCCCCCATTTCCATTTCCATTCCCCTAACCGCATTCGTTCCCAATTCTAAAATCCCAGTCAGTTAACCCTTTCTTTTTCCTCTAACACAAATTTTCTTCGTTCTCCTCCCACATCTACCCATTCACAGTCCATAATGGAGTCTGATCCTTTATCCTTTACTTCCTATATGGGTACGTTTGGTGTGTGGGATACACTTACACGACGGTTACGGAGCAACAACACCAAATCGTACGACTCATTTGCCTTCACCGATTCAGTAATCATTCACAGTTTATGAGTTGTATTTCCGTTTATTATATGTAGTTTAAAATTTATGGTCAAAACTGGATCTGATTTTAGTTTTACTTCACTGTAGTGGTAAATCCATTATGTCAACGCTAATTTTTTCCCATTTTGGTAAATTGTAGATTTCAGCAATGATAAAAATTATATTTCTGTATAAAATTGTATAACATCCTAAGTTTCATTATTCACGTCCGGTTTACTTGGACCTTTGAAAACATCATTGGCGCTGGTTCTTCAATTCAAGAACTCAACAGCCTGTTATAGCAGTTTTGTTTATGTTTGATTTCTTCTTGGTGAATAAATGAAGAATTGGATGATTTAAAAAATCTTAACTGAAAAGGAAATTCTTTTAGGTGATAACATTCTTGCTTCATATTTTCTAGCTCATAACAGAAAGGAAAATGACTAATTCAAGGAGTGGAACTTTCTCCCTCTTTTTCAAATATCACTGTGAATTTAAGTAGAATCATTATTGTATTATTATACCATCTTCTATTACGAAAGGAGATTTTGAATAAATATTATTTTATTTTCTGCACATGTACCATTTATACATATAAATTTATGATTTGCATACAAGAAATATTCAACTAACTTTCAGTCTGGTTGACTGTTGTCTACCATTTCCGAATGAATTTACTCATTTGTTGTTTTTAAACGGTTATACTAATTTTAAGCTTAAATTTCTCTCACCATGTTAAAGCACACATAGTTAGCATAATCAAAAGATAAAACATGGGATGCTACAATCGCTTAGAGAATTTTTGCGTTAACGTTTGAATTAGAAAAACTTTCATTATATGTGTATTTTTTTAATGCATGAATTGGTAGGTTCAGAAGGAAATAATTAAAAATTAGATTGACATCTCCCTAGGTTTCAAGTACTATGTTTTTGCAGGTAAATATTATGTCGTCTTTGATTTAAAATGTTAGTCATTAGAATCGCGAACCTTACTTTTTGAAGGAATTTGATATATATTGAACAAGCAATAGATGGATACCTATAGCTTTGACATGGATAATGAATATGCCATTATTTTCTTCAATATATATGTGTAATAATAGGCTATTCTATCCTGCTTCTGATTCTTCTACCTATGCTCTAAAATTATTATTATTTTCATTACAAACACTTTTTAACATATCTTTCAGATTATTTATTATTAAGTATGTACTGTTTGAAGATGGAAATATCTTAAACTTGGTTCCATAAGTGAAAATGGATCAAATGAGCAATATATAACATGAGGGCCAAATTATGACTTTTTTCATTGCAAACTTCTTTCAACATATATTTCAGATTAAATATTAACAAGTATACATTGTTTGAAAATGGACAGACTTCAAAAGTTAGTTCAGCAAAAAAGTAAATAACGTGGATGATATGGAGTGGCGAAGCCCAAAGCAGATTCGAAAATACAGGTTCAAATTGATTAAGAATTTTTTTCCTTTTTTAGAAAAAAGTTTCTGTTTTCTGAAAAGTTATTGCAGTATTTCCTTTTGCAAGTAAGTTGCTTGCTTATTTTATACAAAAAATTTCTACAAAGAATTGGTAACATTGTTTTCAAGTTTGTTGTGGTTTCTCTTGGAAGATAGTAAATTTTAGTTCTTCTTCTTTATTGCTATGAAGTATTTTCTTTCTCAAGTTTAACTTGATTTGGACATTCCTTTCTGTTGCAATCGATTTGAAGTTTGGTCTAGCTTTTAACAATATGCAAATCAAATATATTCTTACACCTTTTACGAGTCGAGTCCACAATTTTACATTTAATCATTAAACTGCAAATATTTTTGTTCATGTTTCATAAATGACGGCTATCTGTTGTCTATTATTGCATGCTTTGGTTTTGATTTTGGCTCTTCTTTTGTATAACAGTGTATTATGATATGCTTTAGCCTATATATCTTTTATTTTAACCTATGATTGATCTTTGTCAACATTAAAAAAAGGGTGAGATTATTATTTGTTTTACTTCTTCGCAATTTATTGCATTTTAATTGTTTTTGTAGAATGATGACTCCATTGCATGAAAAACTATATTTGGTTTAATTGATAGTTTTCTGGTAGAAATATTAAATCATAGCAAATAAGGAATCTCATAAAATACTGCTTTTTCTATTTGATGTTTATTTTGATCGACTATATAAGGAACCGAATGTTTAAAAATACAACCTCGCCTATTTGATTTTAGAATGCATCCAACACCTTTTATTTTTGGGAATATTTTAAGTTTGGACACAATTAACTAAGAGTATATTAGGTTACAACCACTTCTATTCTATTTGTTTTTTTGTGGTCAGTAATAAGTTTTTTATTACAATTCTTATTTTAACATCAAATGAGAATAGATAATAGATAATTGCTTCGTTGGATGTTATCTTTGATTATAAATGAAAATAATTATCCTGCAAATTTGCAATGAATATGGAAAACATCACATTCTATTGGTGACCTTCAGTTAAATATACTTTGCCTTATAAAAGTTTCTAATTGAGTTAACTTCTGGATCTATAGAATACATTTTTTCTAATGGATTTTACCTTAATTGCCTCATAACGCAAGGGTTAATTTCCATCATATGTTTATATTTATCTATGCATATATTTAAGGAAAATTCCAATGAGTATATTTTGTACAAATATTTATGGAGTGAGTAATACATGAATGCAATTTCAGGTGCCAAATTTTTATCACGGAAAAATATATAATACGATTGAACTTTTGTTGTAGAGAAGAAAGGTATTTGCTGTAAAAAAAATTAGTTGAACCAGAAGTCATTCTCTTTATGGGCATTGACTCATTTATCTTCAACGATTCACTGATCATTCACAGCATATGAGTTTTATTTCCGTTCGTTTTATGTAGTTTAAAATTTATGCTCAAAACTGGATTTGATTGTAGTTTTACTTGACTGTAATGGTAAATCCATTATGTCAATGCTACTTTTTTCCCTTTTTCATAAATTGTATATTTCAGCAAAGATAAAAATTATATTTCTATATAAAATAGTATAACATCCTAAGTTTCCCTATTCACGTCTATTTTACTTGGACCTTTGAGAACATCATTGGCTCTGGTTCTTCAATTCAAGAACTCAATGGCATGTTATAGCAATTTTGTTTATGTTTGATTTCTTCTTGCTGAATAAATGAAGAATTGGATGATTTAAAAACTCTTAACTGAAAAGGAATTTTTTTTATGTGACAACATTCTTGCTTCATATTTTCTGGCTTATAAGAAAAGGAAAATGACTAATTCAAGGAATGGAACTTTCTCCCTCTTTTTCAAATGTCACTGTGAATTTAAGTAGAATCATTATTGTATTATTATACCATCTTCTACTACGAAAGGAAATTTTGAAAATGTCACAATATAAAAAAAAAGCTGAAGAGAAAAAAGTTATCAGATGATAGTTTTTATGATGAATTTTATGTATTTGCCATCCTTATGGGCCTACATATATTATTCAGGATTCTTTGACGCAATATAGTCTTGCTACATGAGTAATAATGGAAGAAATGATTTAAATGTATATATGTTGAGCAGTGAATTTAAAGACAGGAATTTTTGTTTCAGTTGAAAATGGACCCTCATATGAAAATATAAAATTTGACATTGTGTTTAGTTGGTTTAGTTATGTTTGGACCATACTTATAATGTGAGTATCATGTCCTACGAAAATAGATAATACCATGCTATGTTAATATGGATCAAACATCAGAAGGGTAGTTTTTTTATTGAGCACGTATATCAGAGGAAAGTCTGTAAACCAAATAGCATTGCTCTAAATATGAATCACATGACGTAACCAGGTAAAAACAAAAGTTGAATCAATTATATTTTCATTATTTGGCTCTTTTATAGTGTCTTGAAATTCAAATAAAGTAAAATGATGATAAATATTTACTTAAATATCCTTGAGAAGTACTACATATGTAAGTTATAATACTATAGTTAATGTATTATTAAATTTCAGTATGAATATGTAAGAATATCAATGGAGTAGTAATCATTCTTATACACTTGAGCTATAAATTCCTTGCTAGAAATGGTAAATGTATACTGTACAACTTTTTTCTATGTAAATAAGTTTTCTAAAGTCTTTTATATTCGAGTTCATAAGCTATAAAATGTAAAATTATTAGGGATTAAGCATTAACTACTGCCTATAATAATCTTTTAAAGAATGTCACCATGATCGTGCAAAGAGTCTCGGTTACATAGTATTAAAGTGACGGTATAAATCGCTATTACGAAGTATTTGTTTTTTTAAGTTCATTTGTTATGCGTTTGTCTTATATTTAATGTTTTAGAGGCTTTGAGTCAATTGGACATTTTGCAAGGTAATATTTTATATTATTGTTCGCTATTACCTGATGATCGAGAGATCTAAATATTCAGAGGCGGTGGAGTATAAAATAATCATGCAAAGCTCTACTTATTCAATAGGTCATTTACAGGCCCAAATCTCTATAAATAATTAAGTCAGTATTGTAGATTACATATGCTAAATAAAACTAATCAAAAGTATATTATTTATTCATTAGTTTTATACTACATGCTTTTGGTTACTTCTCCAATTTCCTTTCATTAGTTACAACTAATTAGCTTATTAACTTGCATGTCTTACTTCCTTCATCCCGTAATATTGCTACAACAGGCTGAGGTTATATATTAGTTGAAAGATAGAAATATGTTAACAACTAACTGTGTTAGCGCTTATTACTCCATTTTCGCTCATAAGCCATTGGATAATAATGTTATTTAATCATGATTGTATAACAGTGAATTTTATATCTTTCCTAAGCCATCGTCTGCCCTTGCATGATTTATGGATTCTTGGTAGTTTTATGTACTTTGTTTAACTAAAAACTCAAAATCTGATAATGCAGTCAATGCAGTCGTTAATATCCGTACACTGTTTCATTAGGTTGCTCCATGAAGACATCCAAAAGAATGGAGGATCTTTAAAATTTAATCTGGGTTGATGCTTACAATGATGCCCATGTCATGGTAATTTTTGAGCCTGCCAATTCTAATAGTTTTGTATTACATAGATGTATTATCGGAGAATAATTTACAAAATCTTATAACAAGTTTTAATATTTTATGGAAATAATAATAGAACAAGTTTGTATCTATCCAAAAAATTGTTCACAGTAAGTCAGGTAATAATGAATATCTTCATCAGATAATGTTTATTTTAACTTTTCTACAATTAATTTCCTACATATTAAATTTCTACTTAATCCAAAATGACATCTTACTTCAATTTTTATATAGAATTTATTACTTATAATATACATTTAGTTTTACATAGCATTCTTTCCAAAGATAATGTATAATTACACACCAATGTTATACATTGTGATTAGTCATAACATGCGATGGCATGAACATCATTTGAAAATAACAGTCTTATGAATCGCTCTACAAAATAACGAGCGACCATAATTGATGCAGTGCAAGGCATAAGTCGTACACGAGATAAGGAGGTAGACTTGAGTTGTCCACGACTCAAAGAAGCACCACGAGATAACAAAGGAAATGCGCGTATTGAAGGCCTAAGTCGGTTACGACTTGAAGGGAAGGTTTTGAGTCGTCCATGACTTAGATGGAAACCAGAGGGAGAAATTACGTTGAGTTCACGACCTAACAAAGCGGCCATAAGTCGGAAACGACTTAACGAAGATGAGGTACTAAGTTGTCTACGATTTATCGAAGCAGATGGCATAAGTCATCCACGACTTATCGGAGTTAAAGACATAAGTCGTACATGACTTAACTCGAGCGGATTACGACCTAAAACTACAAGAGGAGCAACACAAGTTGAAAACACGCAAGGCTTAAGTCGGCAACGACTTAAGGGAAGTATTTTGGGTAGTGTACGACTTAACGGGACAAGTGAAAAGTCATTACCGAGTTACGACTTAGTTAAGTCATCAGAAATCTTAAGTCGCTGAAACCTGAAATCGTAGATTGTTATGCCGCTTTAATCCAAGCCATTGATTCTGCAAAGGAGCTTGAGATAGATCGCCACTGGAGTATAAGTCGTGAGTCGTCTGTTTTAGGTCGCATACGACCTAAGTTGAGTCGTGAGAAGTTGTAAGGTCGGCAATGACCTAAGTGATGTAATTTCTGTTTGTTAAGTCGTCATCTGTTAACTCGTGGCATTGATAAGTCGTTGTCTCGTAAGTCGTAAGTCGTGATGATTGTCTTGAGTCGTGTACTTTGTAAATAAGTGAGTCGTGTTGTATTCTGTTAAGTCGCGTACGACTTAGGGTGAGTCGTAAGTCGGTACCGACTTAAGTGTTGAACATTTTGTTTGTTTTGTGTGAGTTGTAACTTCTATAAATAGGCCAGTGGTGCCATTTGTAATAGTTTAGTTGATTTGAAATAAAACTCTTGTTTTGTTAGCTTTGTGCTTTCACCCAATTGGTAGTTGAGTGTAATCTCCTATCTCCACTCTCGGATAATCGAGTGCGCTCGATTCAACGACAGCTGAAGCTGATTCACGGAATCTAGTGCGCTAGATCAACGTGTGAAGAATCACAGATCTTTGAACCCGGTATCGTGCGCGATCAACGAGTTCGGGATAGCTAGAATTCGGTATCTTCGGATCAACGAATTTGGGCATTTCAGTATTCATCAATCCACCGATTGCAACTTTCATCGATCTATATTGTTTTTGATTAATCCGTTGCGTCAGTTTTGGTATCAGAGCTTGTTTTAGCTAATCATAGCTAAATCGAGTCCTTGGAGCCAATTATCTCGAAGTAAAGATTTGAAACACGGTCGAGAATTTGGAGAAGTGGGTCGTGCATACTTTTGAAGTTTGGAGATCGGATCTATACCTTTTGGAAGGAGTTGTTGTTCATCGAGTTCATCGCAATTTGCAAACAAGAGTGAAGATTTCGATCCGTTTCATTTTGGATCAAAGTTCGAAAGGTGTTTGAATTTTGAAGTGTTGAAGAGTTTGTAAAGTTTCAAATCATGCCGCCGAGAAGAGCTAATCGTCACCAAAACGTAGAAGCTTTGTATAGAAGAGAAGAAGTTGATGAGATGGAGCAAATAATCAATGAAAACTTTAGTGAAAAGCTTAACGAAGGAATTGGTCGGTTAGAGAAGATGATGTTAGAGATGAATCAAAATCGGAGAAGGGTTTCACCTGAATCTCACCATGGGGGAAGTAGAGTCTCGCCACATTCCAATCGAGACAGAAGTGTTGACGATGATCAAAGGCGTAGGAGGAACGTGAATGAGCGTGAACGGAGGAATGTAGATAGAAGGGATGATGGGGGAAGACGTGATGGTAGTAGAGATGTGGGTGGACGAGATAGACAACGATATACATCTGATTTTGAAGAAGAGTATGATGGTGGAAGTGTTCAAGGACAAGGACGAGGACAAGGAAGAAATTACTCTGAGTATGATCACAAGTGGGAGTCGGGGATGAAGACTGAAATTCCTGAATTCAAAGGTGGTATGCAAGCGGAGGAGTTTCTAGATTGGGTGGCTAATGTTGAAGAGATTTTTGATTTCAAAGAAGTTCCAGAACAGCGTAGAGTGAAGTTGGTTGCTACAAGGTTGAGGGGTAGAGATTTGGCATGGTGGCAGCAAACCAAACTTACACGTGAACGGATGGGGAAGTCAAAAGTTGAGTCTTGGGAGAAGATGAAGAAATTGATGAAAGCAACGTTCTTACCTTACAATTATCAATCTTTGATGTATCAACGTTTGCAGAATTTGAGGCAGGGCACAAAAGCTGTTAATGATTACGCGGATGAATTTTATCAGCTTATTGCGAGGAATGATATTATGGAAACGGAAGAGCAGCTGACATCTAGATTCATTAGGGGATTGCGAATGCAGATTCAGGATATGGTTAACATGTTTGACCCCAGATCTGTAGCGGAAGCACATCAGAAAGCGTTGGCTTAGGAGAAACAGGGACGACGAGGAGGTGGTGTGTTTACTAATTCCAATAATCAAGCGAAGGGTGTTAGTGGGAGTGCTAATGTTTCTAAACCTATCAGTAGACCAGTGGTGAAGGAGGCTGAGAAGGCAAAGGTTAACAATGGTTTCAAATGTTACAATTGTCAGGAATTGGGTCATAAAAGCAATGAGTGTCCAAAGCCGAAGAAACGAACTATGATTGCTGAACTTGAAGGTGAGGATGGAGAATATTCTAGTCCAGTTGAGGAGGATGAACAGGATATTGCATCAGGAGATGAAGGTTGTAATCTAATGCTGAGGAGATCATGTTTGACACCGAAGCAGGAAGAAGCTAGTTGGTTGAGGAGTAATATCTTTCAGTCGACATGCACTATACTAGGGAAGGTGTGTAAATTTGTGATTGATGCCGGAAGCTGTGACAATATCATTTCAACCGAGGCTGTAACAAAGTTGAAGTTGAAGACAGAGAAACATCCAAATCCATACAAGTTAGCATGGTTGAGGAAGGGAGGAGAAGTGAAAGTGGATAGATGAGTTCGTGTTCCATTCTCTATTGGGAAGAAATACAAAGACGAAATTTGGTGTGATGTAGTAGAGATGGATGTTTGCCACTTACTTTTGGGAAGACCATGGCAGTATGATCGAGCAGTACAACATGACGGTCGGACCAATAGCTACAGTTTTATGTTTGAAGGCACAAAGATTACTCTAGTTCCAAAGAAGCGACAACAGGAGGAAAACAAGTTGGAGGAGATTGAAGAGCTTAAAACTTTGTTATCTTTGAAGGAGTTTGTGAAGGAAGTAGAGGAGGAGCCTGAAGTGTTTTTGTTGATTGGGCGAGAGAGCAGTGAAGAGGTTGAAATTCCAGAAGAAGCGAAGCCAGTTTTGAAAGAATTTGACGATGTATTTCCAGAAGAGTTACCAACGGAGTTGAAACCATTGAGGGATATACAACATCAGATAGATCTTGTTCCAGGTGCTGTGTTGCCACATAGACCACATTATCGAATGAGTCCGAAGGAACATGAAGAGTTGCGGAGGCAAGTAGAGGAATTGCTTGAACAGGGGCGTGTGCAGGAGAGTTTAAGTCCTTGTGCTGTACCAGCTTTATTGGTACCCATAAAGGATGGAACGTGGAGGATGTGCACAGACAGTCGAGCATTGAATATGATCACAGTTAGATACAGATTTCCGATGCCGAGGCTTGATGATCTATTGGATCAAATTAGTGGCTCTGTAATCTTTTCTAAGATTGACTTGACGAGCGGTTATCATCAGATTCGCATTAAATCAGGGGACGAATGGAAGACAGCGTTCAAGACGAGGGAAGGATTGTATGAATGGCTGGTAATGCCGTTTGGTCTATCAAATGCACCAAGTACATTCATGAGGGTGATGAATCAAATTTTCAGATCATACATTGGGAAATTTGTGGTGGTTTACTTTGATGATATTCTGATCTACAGTGCTAGTACAGAAGAGCATGTTCAGCATTTGAAGAAAGTGTTAATTATTCTTCGTGAAGAACAATTCTATGCTGCTACAAAGAAGTGTGTTTTTATAGCAAGGAGTGTTTTATTTCTGGGGTATGTTGTGTCGGAAGAAGGAATACAGGTTGACCAAAGTAAAGTCGAAGCCATCAGAGATTGGCCGCAACCCAAGAGGGTAACGGAAGTTCGTAGTTTTCACGGGTTGGCTTCATTTTATCGGAGGTTTATTCCACACTTTAGTAGTGTGATGGCACCTGTTACGGATTGCATGAAGGGTAAACAGTTTGCATGGACAGAGGAAGCAGGGGATGCTTTTGAGAAGATCAAGGAGTTGCTGACGTCTGCACCAATCCTAGTGTTGCCAAATTTTCAGTTGTTGTTTGAACTACACACTGATGCGTCAAAGGTTGGGATTGGAGGAGTGTTGAGTCAGAGGGGGCGTCCTATTGCATATTTCAGTGAGAAGTTGTCAAGAGCAAAGATGAGATACAACACATATGATGTGGAATTCTATGCTGTTGTGCAAGCTATCAAACACTGGAGACACTATCAATTTCAGAAAGAGTTTGTTCTTTACACTGATCATGAGGCATTAAAGCATTTACAAGGGCAAGACAAGATGTCAACGAGACATGCATCGTGGATTGCATATTTGCAGCAATTTACTTTTGTTGTCAAACACAAGTCGGGAGTGACGAATCGTGTGGCTGATGCTTTGAGTAGAAGAAATCACCTATTAACTACAATGAAGGTTGAAGTGATGGGGTTTGATATGTTGCCAGAATTATTTGTCGATGATCCTTACTTTGCAAAGTTTGTTGATAAAGTCAAGGAGGGAGAGACGGATGAGTTTATGATGGTAGATGGTTTTCTGTTCAAAGGAAATCGATTGTGCATACCTGATTGTAGTTTGAGAATGAAGATTGTGAAGGAGTTACACGAGGAAGGTCACCTGGGTAGAAACCGTACTTTGCAATTGATTTCACAATCTTATTTTTGGCCATCAATGAGGAAAGAGGTTGAAAGATTTGTGGAGCGATGTCATATCTGTCAGGTTACGAAAGGAACAGCGACCAATGCTGGATTATATATGCCGTTACCTGTACCAACTAAACCATGGGTTGATGTAAGTATGGACTTTGTGTTGGGGTTGCCAAGAACACAGCGTGGTAACGATTCCATTTATGTGGTGGTTGATCGATTTTCGAAAATGGCACATTTTATTGCTTGTAAGAAGACGGTGGATGCTGTTCATGTTGCTCAGTTGTTTTTCAAAGAGATATATCGACTTCACGGATTGCCAAAATCGATTGTGTCGGATAGGGATACTCGTTTTCTAAGTCATTTTTGGCTAAGTTTGTGGAAGATGGTGGGAACGAAGTTGAACTTTAGCAGCGCTTATCATCCGCAAACGGACGGACAAACCGAGGTTGTGAACAGATCATTGGGAAATTTGTTGAGATGTCTTGTGCAAGACAATCTGAAAAGCTGGGATGTGAAGTTATGTCAAGCGGAATTTGCTCATAATCATGCTGTAAACCGTAGTACGGGTTTCAGTCCGTTTCAGATAGTGTATTCAAGCTTACCGAAGGGACCGTTGGATTTAACGGTAATACCACACTCGAAGGGGACAATTAAGAAAGCTGCTGATTTTGTTGAAGGATTGACAGAGTGTCATAGGATCGTTCAAGAACGATTGGAAAAGGCAAATGAGAAATACAAACGATCCGCAGACTTGAAGCGAAGAAATGTTGAGTTTAATGAAGGAGATATGGTTTATGAAGTGTTAACAAAGGATCGTTTTCCAGTGGGCGCTTATAACAAATTAAAAGCCAGAAAATTTGGTCCTGTAGAAGTCGTGAAACGAATAAATGAAAATGCTTATAAGTTGAAGCTGCCAGAGGATGTGTACACTTCTGACGTGTTCAATGTCAAACATCTCGTACCATATTATGGAGATGAACAATCAGATGTGGAAGAATTTACAAATTCGAGGACGAATTTTTCTCAACCTGGGGAGGATGATGCAGTGCAAGGCATAAGTCGTACACGAGATAAGGAGGTAGACTTGAGTCGTCCATGACTCAAAGAAGCACCACGAGATAACAAAGGAAATGCGCGTATTGAAGGCCTAAGTCGGTTATGACTTGAAGGGAAGGTTTTGAGTCATCCACGACTTAGATGGAAACCAGAGGGAGAAATTACATTGAGTTCACGACCTAACAAAGCGGCCATAAGTCAGAAACGACTTAACGAAGATGAGGTACTAAGTTGTCTACGATTTATCGAAGCAGATGGCATAAGTCGTCCATGACTTATCGGAGTTGAAGACATAAGTCGTCCACGACTTAACTCGAGCGGATTACGACCTAAAACTACAGGAGGAGCAACACAAGTTGAAAACACGCAAGGCTTAAGTCGGCAACGACTTAAGGGAAGTATTTTGGGTAGTGTACGACTTAACGGGACAAGTGAAAAGTCGTTACCGAGTTATGACTTAGTTAAGTCGTCAGAAATCTTAAGTCGCTGAAACCTGAAACCGTAGATTGTTATGCCGCTTTAATCCAAGCCATTGATTCTGCAAAGGAGCTTGAGATAGATCGCCACTGGAGTATAAGTCGTGAGTCGTCTGTTTTAGGTCGCATACGACCTAAGTTGAGTCGTGAGAAGTTGTTAGGTCGGCAACGACCTAAGTGATGTAATTTCTGTTTGTTAAGTCGTCATCTGTTAACTCGTGGCATTGATAAGTCGTTGTCTCGTAAGTCGTAAGTCGTGATGATTGTCTTGAGTCGTGTACTTTGTAAATAAGTGAGTCGTGTTGTATTCTGTTAAGTCGCGTACGACTTAGGGTGAGTCGTAAGTCGGTACCGACTTAAGTGTTGAACATTTTGTTTGTTTTGTGTGAGTTGTAACTTCTATAAATAGGCCAGTGGTGCCATTTGTAATAGTTTAGTTGATTTGAAATAAAACTCTTGTTTTGTTAGCTTTGTGCTTTCACCCAATTGGTAGTTGAGTGTAATCTCCTATCTCCACTCTCGGATAATCGAGTGCGCTCGATTCAACGACAGCTGAAGCCGATTCACGGAATCTAGTGCGCTAGATCAACGTGTGAAGAATCACAGATCTTTGAACCCGGTATCGTGCGCGATCAACGAGTTCGGGATAGCAAGAATTCGGTATCTTCGGATCAACGAATTTGGGCATTTCGGTATTCATCAATCCACCGATTGCAACTTTCATCGATCTACATTGTTTTTGATTAATCCGCTGCGTCAATAATCTTCAACTCTAACCGAATGAAGCAATTTTGGTTGATCTGTACTAAAAGGTGAACTCGCTTTTATAATTAAAAATGAACTTTCAATCCGCTCATCTTAACTAAAAGAACTACAAGACTTTGTGGATCCATGTCTGTTTGGTGTTCCAGCAAGTATAAAAATATCATTAATTTATCAACAACCCATCATAAACAATTTTTTTTGGTTTGATATGAATAATTGGACAAGGTTTGTAGTTGCACTTCCATCTTTTAAACCTCAAAATAGCATTACAGTGTTTTGTGTGGATGAGAGAAATATTCTTGAACCAAATCCAAAGTTTTAACAAAATCAACATAGAAATATCATAGTTATTTTTCTGTTGGAAAAATAAGACTACGTTGACATGGCATTGAAGTTGATTTGGTGCACCTAGAAGGCTGACTGACCATTATATGATTCACATGATTTTTCATGTGCTGTTCTAGAGTAGTTTAGAGTAATAGCTATAATCTATTGTAGTCTATTATACTGCTGTACATATTATTTTTATTTTTAATAATCATCTTACATTCAATATCGAATAACATCAATCACTATTTGCAATTTACATTATATTGTTGTATTTATTTACTATTTATTGAATTATTCACTGAGTATGACAGTCTCAAGACTATCTTCTATTTATAAATATTTTGGTTACCATTATTTCTGAATTAACCAATCTAATGCTTGAAAATTATAGGTATTATTCCATATTTTTGGATTCATTGAAGATGAGGCCTCTGAGCTCTTATACAAAAGAACTATCATTTTAGTCCATTTAGCATTTTAATCATTGGTAAGGACTCATGATTTCCTGAAGGATAGAGTAAGAACCCTGCTTACGCAATCTTTGGACATGGATTTTTTTAAAATTTTATGTGCTGATTATCCTAAACATTAGGAAAATGCAATTTTTTTGCCTTGATAGTGTTAAAATGCCATAAATATATGTGTGTATTGTGATTGAATCTGCTGCTTTAATGTTAAGCACTTTGGAGGATTTTATTGTACTATATTTTACATATGTTTGTTTTCTAAAGTAAGTGCAAACTTTGTCAGGTTTTTTCTGAACAAAGATAATCAAATGCGTAGAAATATACGTGTTTTGTTTTTTGATAGTGCATGAAGGTACAAATATTTATTTTTTGATATTCATGGATTTTAAATGATACAAATTCTAAGTTCCAACTCTATTTCATCATTAACCTCAAAGAAAAGAGGGATAGATTCATTGATAATTGAATTTTAAGCCAACAAGTAGTAACAAAGTAACCTCAATCGGATATTCCTTCTGTGACAATGGTGTATTTAGATATTCTATTATAGGGGCTTCGAGCCCAATCTCATCTGTGTGAATTCATCATTAAAAAAGTACCAATCTATTAATGGTGTATTTAGATAGTCTGATGTTAACATAGAGCTTTACTATTTATGTTGCATAAATATAACCAGCCCACAAATTAATTTTCAAAACTAATGTCTCATTTTATTTTTAGCGATGGCTGTCAAGTAACGTAAATGTTTTTCTTTCAATAAATCCGAAGAAGAAACAATTTTAATATTACTTTATGATTGAATTTTTTTCAAAGATATATAGAACTGTGCATGAATTTATAAACAATTTGCAACCATACTATACTCTACCATAGCAGTGATAACCATTTCAAAGAAGAACAAACCTCTCACCCAATCCCCAAAAGCTGAAGTCGTAATATACATAAATAATATATGTAGTTGTATTTAATAGAAATAGTCAATACAAGGAAGAAAGAAAAAGATTCACCATACTACACATGCTCATGAACTCATGTCTAACTGATTCTATCCTACAATATCATTTATATCAGCAGTTATGTATTTTGTCTCCATATGGTTCAGTACAACAACTTTGTATCTACCCCTTTTTCTTAACATTGTAATTTTTTTCTGCTATAAAATTTGATTTATTACTAACAATTGTGTACTCTGTCTTCGTGTGGTTTAGTATAGCTACTCAGCATCATCTACGTTTACAATTAATGTAAAAATAATTTCTGATTCACTGTTGATTTAGCAATTCAAATATACACGGCTTGGAGTATGACCATTTGCTAATAATCAGACAGATTATTTTCAGCCAGCTTACAATCTAAATTAAAGAATTTCCAGTCTAAATTAAAGAATTTCCAGTAATAGCAAGTGTTTTTCTATCGGTCATGAAACTAAATTGGTGGTTCTATTTTAGTGCATTAACTGAAATATATGTAGCCTCGGTACATTTCATTGTCCTTTCCTTCAATTTTTTGGTCTCTCTAAGTTAAATGTTCCATATTACACAATATGCATTTAGATACTACATTTGTGCAACATAGAATAAAAAAAGTTATGCAAGCAATTGAACTTGCATTTTTTGTCGAACCATTCGAGTTTATGCTGGTATACAAAGGTGACGAAGCAAATAAAAGATGTTTGGATAACATGTTGAATTAAAGAATCCCGGTCACCATATATACAAACAAAATCCATAACTAAATAGAAAAGTGAGTAATAAATTCCTAAGATCAAAACTTATGACTCATAAACATTATACTTCATACATTAACATATCTTAACCAATTTAATTTACATAAAATGGAAACATTACCATTTTTTACTTTAGCTCGAATGTATATAGGATTCTAATACAAGTATCCTCGCTTTATCAAAGTTAAAAGAAGAAAGAATTAAATATATGGACTCCAAAAATTCTAAAAATCACTGTTGCACAACAGAATTAGCAAACGGATTGGCTATGGAAGTTACCTAACTAGAAAATTAGTACAACAACATTATCTATCGACTTTACATAAGTCAAAAAAAACAAGTACAATGTGAGTATAAAATTCCAAACAGTATATCACATAAAATATAGACCTACAAGCAATAACAAATAACCAAAAAAACCACATCATCTATCCTTACTTATTTGCCCGTGTGCGTAGCAGGGGCCACACACTAGTATCACTAAATAGGAAAACAATCAATATATATTTGAGGAATCCAGTTGGATCCCTCCAACCTGTCTCCCTGCATTCACAGATGTTAGATAACATAAAAATACCAATCCCACTTCGAGGGGGATATAACGGTAATATAGGGTCATCCGCTATTATGCGGGACACATAGGGTCTCATCCGCTCCAATCGATGGGAAATATATCCAACTACTAATATATATACTATTATATATATATATATAACATCCAAACTGATCATAATTTTTAAATTCAACCAAGCATCCAATAATTAATTTTAACTCTTATCAATTTAAATCCAGCAATCCAAAAGGAGTGAGATTTAATTACCATGATTTTTAATCTTGTCGAACATCCAGATTTTAAATTTTCTAAAATCCAGCCGACTCCGAAAAATCCCAAACCACTCCTATTACGTGGATTCCACAGCTATGAACCAAACTCGACTTGTTTTTTTTCATCATTTTGGGACCTCTTATACCAATTTAATTAAATTTTATTAGTGGTTTCAAATTTAAATTATTAATTAAATAAACTAATTAGATAATTAAACAATTTATACCTTAACCCTAAGTATCACGTTCGCGAATCACAGCAGTAGAAACCCAGGCCACCATGCTACTTCACTGTCAACCGCGACCCCGCTGCTCACTCCACCTCACCACCATCCCCCTCGGCTCCGCCTTGCCATAGCACCCACACCTTCCACACTTGCTTGCACAGACCCTTCTCTCATCGCCTGAAATTGCGACCTCACGACTGCACACACACGCCCTTCTCTCTGGCCAACGAACGATTGGCCACCCACGTTGCCATCATTCTCTTCATGCGACTGCACACACACATCGCCGTCGCTCTTCCCCTTCGAACAATAAATCGCGACTTCCAACCATCCCACTGCTGCGCACACAAGCGCCTTCCCCCTACTACCACACGCCTCTGACATCGATCGCCTCCAAGCCACATTGCTCAGCCCCCACCTCGCCTGCCCTGTCAATCGCGACCACACCTTGCCACTGACGTCGCCGCTACCTCCCTACGCGTGCAAATCCAGGTCGGGTACACCCCCCAGGTCGCTGCTAAGCCTTAAACGCATCGTGCAGTCGCGGTCGTGGTTATTGTCGATCGCAACCACAGCCTTGCCGTCCACTCCAGCCTCCAACTCGCACGCGACCTTCCCCCTCTTATTTTTATCAATTCGATTTCGTTTTTTTCTTCTGATTTCTTTTCGTGGATTTGAACAGATGAAAAGAAAGAGAGGCACGTTTAAATAAAGATGGGTAGGTATGAGAATTGTACGGTGTGGCTCGAGTAAGGTCGGCTGATGGAGATTGACTTTTGATTTGATTTCATATTTATCTATTCAGAATATCACGTATTATATACAGGGAAACCTCAATCTCCTATTGAGGTATGTTGCCTGGCGTTCCTAATGTTATACCGCTATTCCGAACCTAATGGAACAAGTCTCGAGTCCCAATTCAATCGTATATGGAAGATAGCCTTTAAAATCGACTATTTAAATTAAATTCAATTAAATTATTTTAGGCGTTTTCAGATCGTACGACCAAACAGTAAATCCAAACATTACGAAATTTGAAATCCAATAATAATACACTATTATGGATCCAATGGAACTGGTTTTGTCGAATTCCGAGACTGTTCCCCGGATCACTATTTTAACTCGTCGATTAAATCGACGATTTCCAAAATTGTCGAAATCACTTGAAAACTCAATTTTAAAACCTTACCAACTAAATTATAATTCCAAATCCAATATTTAAAACCATATAAATATTCAAAATCAATCGTCGAAAAATCCGGGTCGTTACACAATTTTTCGTTTGTGATATTGGTATATATCAACGTTTATACATATTCATATACACACATTAGATTTTAACATGTAAAAAATAATTTTGATTTGAACATAAAACTACGCTTACGTTTACAAATGTCATATTATATTATGAACCAAATTTTCACTTATGATACCATTATTATCGGTTATATATATATATATATATATATATTGGTACATGTACGAAATTTTGATTTCAATATAAATATAAAACAAAGCTAAACTTTAAAATGAATTCTGATACAATAAATTAAGTTTTCATTTATGATACAGATATTTATCGGCTTGATACATACATGTGTTTTTATATACATACATAAATACATAGGTATGTGTGTTTGTATGGATATAAGTTTTAATGCATGTATACAACGATTCTTATGTATGTATGTAGCTATTACGGTACATGTATTTATCAATTCTGATGTATAATTAATGAAAAAAGTTGATTTTTTATGAATATGGTGGTGGATTTTATTTTATTTTTTAAATGTAAAAGTATCTTCTTAACATATTAAGAAGATGTTTCAAATTAAGCATTGTCACACGCATTAAATTATCAAAAGGGTATTGAGGTACTTTTTTAAATGAGATGCCTCAATTTGTAAATTTAGTATGACGGAGTTGATACACATATCTTACTTTCTAACTTGAATTGTAGATTATACTTAGTTACGCAATAACTTTTGATATATTAAACCCAAAATTTGTTTATATAATAGTGATTGGCTTTGATGAATGTATGCAGATATGTTTGTGTGTTTGTATCTATAACACCTATATACATATATACATATATAAGTTCTGATACTTGTAAGTAATTCTGATTTGAATATAAAACTATGCTTAATTTTAAAATGATTTATGATAAGTTAAATCAAATTTTAGTTTAGGTATAGATATTTATCAAACTTGATACATATGTATGTGTGTACATACATAAATATATACATATATATATATATATATATATATGTGTATGGATATTAGTTTTAATACATGTATGAATGGATCTTATGTATGTATATAGCTATGACGATACATGCATTTATCAATTTTGATGTATAATTAATTAAAAAAGTTAATTTTTTAAAATATGATGGATGGTTTTGATTTATTTTTAAAATGTAAAATTATCTTTTTTACATATTAAATGGGTATGCATTTCAAATTATTATTTTCTCAATCATTAGATTATCAAAAGGGCATCAAGATACTTTTATTAAATGGGAGAACTCAATTATAAATTTATTATGACAGAGCCTGAAAAATAAATAGATTATAGAATAGGCCCCTTCGCCTAAATAATAGAAACAAATGTAAATAATTATTCTGTTTTAAAAAAAATTGATAATACATAGTGTAATTATCAACTATTGTCTTCTTCTTCTCTAATTCCATGTTGCATCTCCTCCAACTGCAGCTCTAATCATATAAAACGTCACTCCTTCATCACCGCTGCAACACATTAATGCTTCAATCATCTTTATATATATCAATCTCCATCACCATATCCTATTTCCGTCATCGTAAAACTAATCATGTCTCTCTCCATCACCGTCGTTGTTAAGCTTGACTCTGACACCATCATCGAGAGTTATTATGCTAAAGACGAGACTCACTTCTCTATCGTTTAGGTTAGTCGCATGAAAAGATGGAAGCCCTAGGCCAGTCGCGTGAAAAAGAAGGAAGCCCAAATTTAAGATGGCCTTGAAACAAGACTTTTGGATGTTTGCTATATTTGAACTAATGTTTGTCTTTCTTGCTTAAAATAAATAATGCGCCCTAGAGGATAAAAGAGGAAGTTTATCCTCCAAACTGCTTTTCTGTTTAATAACTACCATACAACTTTCTATTGTAATATAAAATTAAATTAACTAGTTGTATAATATGTTTGCATATATTCTTATATAGTCTACTTTTTGATGCATTTGAAATATATTTTCTACGGGTGAGCATTCGGTTGGTTTTGAGGTAAAAAAGGTCAAACTGGATTGGAATCCAAAAAATTAAAACTGAACAGAACAAAATTAATTTCGATTAATTATGTCGGTAGCCGATCTAATCGAACTAAAGATGTATGTTATTATTTATATGATTAATTTACTCAAAGAAAAACATAAATTTATGTTTAGAGATTTTGTTAAGTATGTCTTATGTTTATCAATATGTAAGCATTTATTTTATTACTAGACCAATTATTAAAAATATTATAAAACAATAAATTTGGATAATTAAATAAAAGTTTAATAATTTGGTTAAACTGATAACCAAATAAAATTAATTTGCAAACCAAATCCAAATCTACCTAGTTTAGTAACCGAATTAAACTGACCAGATTAAGCTAGTTTGATCGATTAATTTGGTTCTAACCAAATATTGCTCACACCTAATGTTTTCCAACTCTCGAAGTTGTTGTGTTGTTGATCACTTTTTAAGGAAAAATAAAATAAAGTATTTATTTATTTTATTACCTTTGCACTACCAACGATGCAACATGTATTTTTCTTCTTTCTTCCATAAAGCAAGCAGGATTGAACGTACCTTGTCATTATTATTCAATAGAAACAAATTTAAAAACATAAGAAAAGATGATACCGGCTGCTAAAAGAATGAAAGAAGCAACATGCTACGACATACAATAAATACATGACAAAAGAAACAAACAAGAAGACTAAAATAAAACATCAAAGCAGACCCTAATCTAAACAAACCAATTAAACCTTCTTGATCATGATTTTGAACCAAAGGATGAAGAAACCTATTCCTTCATCCCTTGTTCTATGTTCTCATATGCCCAATCAATTCTCATTCATTCATTATTTATAAACAAATTTATCAGTGTTACCTACAATCAAAATGAATGGTGTGGCTATCACTTCAATTTGGGGACGAAGAAATTGGTGCGTTGAACAAGATCAGAAAAGAAAATCATGAGCTTGGATAAAAATTATGTTCTAATCAACTCCAGAAAAAGCTTAAGTAAAATGCAGTTAAGTTTACACTGAATGAACAACATACCTTGCTTAGGTTTAACGTAATTTTGGATGGTGGAGTTATTAACATTCTTAAATTGGATATAACAATGATTATTGGTCATAAACCCATATAAATGCAAACTATATTATTTTATCGCTCACTGGAGTAGGACCAAACTAAGGCCTTGTTTCTTAAAATGACTGAACACTGAATGCCGAATAGTGGGTGCTTAATGTTGAAATGTTGTTTTATTGGTTGATGATTATAAATATGTTTTATTGTAATAAATTGTAAGTTGACAAATTTGTCCTTTGTTATTATCATTTATCATTTGAATGGTATGATGAATATACATAGAATGATTTATTTTCAACGGCCTTCTAAAGTACACATTCTTAATCATGGTCCCATCGTAAAAAAATACATATAACCATAACTAAAACAATGTGTACAATGCTGCTTTAGAATTGATGCCTTGGAATTGCCTTGAACGAAAGAAGAAAAAATTGTGCTATTTATAATATACTAAGAGTATACGTTAGAAAATATGTATGTCTTGATTCAACATTTCAAAAAACACTAAAATGTGCTAAATAGTTTTCTGCTTGTTTTACTTGATAATGCCAAATGAAATATCAAACCAAATGCTTAAATAAATGCTTAATTGAATCAACATTTTCAATCACCACTTTAATAAGTGCTTATTGCTCAAACAAAAGTACCTAAGATATTCAAATGTGTCAAATACAGTATTGAAATAATTGACCATATCAGAAGATGTATCCCTTGCGGCTGCATTACTAGTTTACTACTGCTTTATCGAAAAGTGGAACCTGAAATTATCCATCTTGATAATGAATAAAACATACAAGATTGATCTTAATAGATCGAACAATACATACTTCCCATAAGAAGTGATGCCAAGAATCAATAGGTTGATGCTAGTACAAATCCAAGTTACTCGTGACCACATAGTTCCCATAAGAACAGAAGGGATCTTATGAAAACCAGTTGCTTCCCTTTTTAAATAATTCAGTTAGGACATCGGTCCCAATTTTACGACAACTCCACAAATAGGTTATATAGGTGGCTGAGCGATAGATCTTAATTTAATTTCTGAAATTATAACTGAAAGTGTGAACTATTGTTAATGAAATTTTTTATAAAATATTTTGTGTGAGTTATTTTGTTTTTAAATAAGAAGAAGAGAAAGAGAAGAGGAAGTGGGATTGAGAATAATCCTATATCCTAGAATTATAGGAACTATATTTGTTTAAATATAGCTTTCTCAAGGGAAGGTTGGACTCTTTAGCACCCAAATGTTTGTTCTATTGTGAGAAGGGAAGTCATGCATAACCATCACATATGCGCGCCCCGCCCTCGTCCGTCCATCCGACCGACCGGGCCGGGCCGGGTTTTGTTTGGGTCTAAATTATATTTTGGATAGAATTATATTATTTAAAACAGGCCAGATCTAAACCCGTTAGCAAGCCCAGAATTTGAATTTGAATGGGAATAAATGGCGGGAGATTGGACAATTACAAATGACGGGGAACAGACGCGGTTGTTTGAATTAGCAGAACGTACGAAAATTCAAATGAAAGGAAGCATCGCTTTGAAGAAGACGCGACTATTACAAAGGAAAAGACATCTCCTCACGCCTACAAATAGCAACACCTGAAAACAGTTTCAAAAGTATATTCTTCTCCCCAAAATTTGCAACGCCTAAAAACTGTTTCAGAATCGTTTCTTCTTCCCAAAACAGAAATGCCTAAAAGCATTGCAAATCCTTATTTTTCTCATTCTCTTCTCCTCTCTTATTTCTTTCAATACATATTCGGGTTCGTGATACTGCAGATCATAAATTCGATACTCTTGTCACTTTATTCAATTCAGAAGATAGTTTGAATCGATTTCGACAGTGTTATAACAATGGATTAAAGATATAATCATCTCGGCTCTATTATATCTTGGGAGACAATTTTCCTTAACCTACAGCACCCATTTGTTTGTTTAAACTAGTGGTGAGGACAAATAAAGTCTTAAATAAAGCATCATCGACGTGCCTTGAAGGATCTCTCTTGCTTTGCAGATTGCAACCATTGTCTTTGGTATATCGAAGAATTCCGACAAAAACTATATGGTTCTACAGTACTAGCATCAGATGTGTTCAACTCAAGATTATTCTGCAGTTAATAAACTATAAACATTTCTTTAAGCCTTAGAGGGCAATATCAAAGGCTAAATATATCATACATTGTCGTTTCAAGCATGAGTTAGCAAGATTGACGAATACCCAAAGAGTTGCTTACTGATTATCGATGTTTAAGATCTATGAATCCCTTGTCAAAATAAGGACCAAAGCATGGCTAATGAACAACCATAGTACAATACAATAATAGAGAAAAAATTGAAATAAAAGAAAGGAAAAACATACGAATGAAATATAAGACAAGTGCAGGGGTGAGCAATCTTTGATTAAACCAAATAAATCGACCAAACCAATTCATTTTGGTCGATTTGGTTTGGTTTTTAAACTAGATTGGTTATAATCGACCCATAATAAAAATTATTTTGGTTATCGTTTAACCATATTAACCCAACATTTATTATATTTTCAAAATTACTAATCTTATTATAATTATTTAGATTAGTTTAGTGATCTAAAAAAAATTATTTAACATATATGTATCAAAATTACCATTAGAAAGCATAAGAATGATAAATAAGAATACTTTAATCATATATTTAGGTTTTCTTTCAAATTACAATAAATATTCTAAACACAAAATGTGAATCATTTTTAGTTCAGTTAAATCAGATAACCAACCAAACTTAAGTTGGTTAGTTAGGTTTGGTTTTCATTTTTATTAATTTTAGTTTGATTTAACAATTTTCATCATCGGATAAACCAAACCAATCAAACGCTCCCCTAGATAAGTGTAACCCCCTTTTGACTCCTAGAAGCAACATAAATGTCGCTTTGCATATAATTGGAAGAATATAAGTACCAGCCAAACTAATAAGTAAAATTTCACTTAGGGTTATGAAATCAACCTAGGAATTTTAAATGAAACTACCTTAATTTCATAAATAAAAATGGATAAGATATGGTACCGTACCTCCTACCGGGGTTATAGGAGATATTATTTTTGATGTGCTTAAGTTTTGTTAAGTATCAGCTTTCATTGCATTTTTTAGATCCACGGAATTTCAAGGACAAAATTCTTTTAAGGAGGGAGAATGTAACGACCCGATTTTTAATGTAGCATTTTTAAATTTAACTTATAGGATTTTTCCAATTTCATATAATATTATATTTAAACTTATAAGAAGAAAAGTTGAATCTTTCTACTCTCTGATTGGACCACACTTTTATGCTTATCCATATAGTATTATATTTAAAATTATAAGAAGAAAAGTTGAATCTTTCTACTTTCTGATTGGACCGCACTTTTATACTTATCCATAAAATAATTATATTTAAAATTTTTAAGAAGAGAAGTTGAATTTGTCTACCCTCTGATTGGACTAGACTTTCATACTTATCGATATAATTATTATATTTTAACTTATTCCTAAGCTTACACTCTAATCTTTTTTTTCTACTGGACCAAAATCTGGTCAAATCAGGTTATGCTATCGGAGGTTAGGTAATTACTAAAGTACATACCCTTATCTTCACCTATAAATACCCAAGTCCATATCTCATTTTAATGCATTTAAAAACTAAAGAAAGAAACCAAATTTCATCTTCATTATCAAAGGCTAGTTATTCCAACTCTCCAACAAAGAAAATAGGAAGTGAGTGTAATCTTAATATCTTTCCTTTGATTCGTCTACATTTTAATAAATGTTGTGTTAGCTATTGATTGTAAATTGTTAATAATAACGGGTTTTTATTATTCTTGTTTGATTGTTTGATTTGTGTTCGACCAGTTTATGAGCAATAACCTTGACGTTTAGTTAAAGGGAACTTACACCATCCATTAACTTAAGATTGACATTTAGTGACTTTTTGATTAAATGGAAATAACACCCCTTTTAGCTATCATTTGATTAAGAGGGAGCTTCACCCCCTCTTAGTTTCTCTTGGGGTCAAAAGGGTATCTCGCCCCTGTTTAACCATATTTCTTCGTCTTCTTGTTTCATCAATCTAAGATGAGTTGTTGCTCATTTGAGCATTGATATCATTTATCGGAAATGACCGAATGAAGAGCGATTAGGGGCCAAGTTATGTGGGGTTGCTCCCATTTAGGTCTTGTCGCATCTACTTTAGATTGGTTTCAGTTGTATGCGCATTGAGATGTGAAATAATCGGATACTCAGTAAGGTTTCCGAGGTCCGGCTTGGAGGTTTCCGAGAGCCATAGCTCTTAATATAGCACTTTGTAGATGGATGCAACTTGTTAGTATAGTGTAGTGAAATATAGAATGGTAAATAATATATGTCCATCATACTGGCTCTTAATAAAAAGCATGATAACATTGAAGTACATATAATCACTACAAGGAACAAGAGGAGTTCCGATGGAATCTTTCGACGGCCGCCGACGGCTCCGTTATACGATTTTCGACGGCTTTCGACGGCCACCTATTTTAACTAATTTAATTTATAACATTATTTTAAGTTATTATTTATAGAAGTTTGAAATTTGTTTAAAAATAATTATTTAATTTCTAAAAATTAAAGAAGATATTTTATTCAATTCTGCAATTTTGTGACGGTTTGTGGTTAATTAAATTAGTATTTTCAATAATCATTTGTTGTGTAATTCGAATTTAACTTTACTGAAAATCGAACTCAAATGATTAATCTATGCAACTTTCGGTTCATCCATTATACAACTTCGGTGAAATTTATGATGCCTAATTATTTTATGAGCTTAAATTTTTTTCTTAACCATTATATAAATAATTATAAATTTTTAAATGTATTTAAAATTATAAATTCATATAAAAGAAAATATTCTGTAGAGAAATAATTTTTTTGAATCTTATGTAGATCCAAATATTTTGGACCTACCTAGAAAAAATGATTAAAAATAAATAAATTTAGGGTTCCGACCTTGATTCTCAAATTTATAGCCATTCGTCTACATTCGGACTAATAACCTTTCATTTGAAGGCCAAATGATCTTCAAACGAGATGAAGTTCGGATCACGTATACTTTGTAATATATTTATCCAATCCGTACAGCTAGAATAAAATAAATGGAAGAAAAAACTAGACTCAAAATATATCATTTTCCAAGGAGTTGTATAACACTTGTTATATATTGTAGGACAACTTCTATGAAAATGGCATGTTTGAAGTTTAAAGTTTTCTATATTTTTCTTAAATCCAACCATACAGACTATATAAATATATAATATAGTATATATTGTTTGAATTTTGTCTCGTTTGAAGATCGTTTTACCTTCAAACGAAAGGTATAAGTCCGAATGTCGACGAACGGCTATAAATTTGAAAAAAAAAGTTTGACACCTTAAACCTGTTTATTTTCCTTTTATATTTCGACCGTATGCCCAAAATACCTTGAATGGACATAAGATTCAACAAATTTTTTTTATACTAAATATATAATTTATATGAATTTATTATGGTAAATACATTTAAAATTCATAATTAATTATCAAATCGTCAAAAAATTATTGTATAATAAATAAAATTAACCTTTTTAATAGTTAGAAACAAAACTGTGTTATTGTAAACTTTTTAAATTTTTTTATTGCAAATTAAATTTTAATAATAAATTAAACTAAAATAAATTTGTTTTACATAGGGAGAAAGGATAAATTATTATATTCAACAACCGTCGAAAACCGTTCAAATTTGTAGCCATAGACGGCTGTTGGAAACCATCGATAAGTCACGTATACAACAGCAGCCGGACCCGTTTCTTCCTCATTTCCCATTTCCTAAACCCTTAACCAAAAAACCTAAACTCACAAATCAAATCCGTCCCTAGCCATCGTAAGCTACCACAATCCATCAAATTCTTCGTCAATTTGCAATCTCCAACCATCTATGCCTTCAATTCATCAAAAATCATGTATATTCTTCACCTAAACTAATTGATCCAAATTATAATAAAATTAATGTTAATTTATGCATACATTTGTTGATAATAGCCTATTAATTGGTTATAATCATGTATATTGGTTGGTTGAGAAATGTTAATCAGGGTTATTAGCGTTTAAATCTGATAATTAATGTATAATTAGGGCTAATTTGGGTTGACTATAGTAAGTGTGTGTTAGTGTAAGATAATTTAGTGTCAACTAGTATATATGTTATCTTCAATATTAACAAATACAATTTATTTACATAATTTCTTTACTATTTTATGTATCCTTAATTATATATAAATTTAGTTTACGTGCATTTGGTAATATATAAAAATAAATTAGTGTATCAATTTAATTTTTTATTACTACGTAATAAATTAAAATTAGTGTTAGCTAACATATGTTGAAAACAAAGTTTTTATTAATTTTAAATCATTAAGAAATTTAAAAATGAATTAGTGTTAATGCTAATATATAAAAAATTTGTGTATAATGCACTTTTTAAAAATCTCTTAGAGAGTTTTTGGCTCGGTCTGATAAGTATTGTATATGATCACTATATAGATATTTGTTTTTATTACATAACGAACATCAATATTCATCTAATACAATATTTGTTGATTTTTTCATTGTATTAGACAAGATATAAACACAATAAAGTGATTACATTTTGTAATCATTTCATCTTAAATGGTTTACAAACTTTCGACAACATTTTCTTTTTGTTCCTTGTGTACATGCATTTCTGTACGACATAGGGAACAAATGGGAAGTGCTGCCAAAATTTTGTTGAATTGTTAAAATGAAATGATTTACGAAATATAATTATTATTGTACTTGTAATGGGAAGTAGGATGTTTGAATATCAAAGTAGAAAATAATAAAGTGAAAATATAATATTATATTCATAATTTGTTAAAATTAAAAATATATTATATTTTATAAAAAAGTTAAAAGAATAATATATTATATATTTAATAAAACATTAAATATAAACAAATTAGTATAAACATATTATATAAATAATATAACATTAAAATGTATAAATGAATTGAAAAATTAAATGCCAATCCATAAAGTGATCAATAATTTTTTGGATTTCTATCATATTTGTTGAAATAGGAAAAAATGGTTTATTATTTTGTTGATCGGAGGAGTTGGATGTATCAATGAAAGGGAATAAGAGGCTCAATAAAGGAATATTTTTATAATGTTGTACATGTATTAATTGAATTCGCTTTAAGTAATTGTAACGACCCGTATTTCTGACGATAGGATATTTAAATAATTGATTTAAATATTTAATCGTTAATTAAATGAAGGTCCAAAAGTACGATTTTTTGCATAGGGTTGAATTAGGACTCGAGACCACTTCTGTTGAGTTCGGATTGACGATGCGAATTAAAATGGGTATAAGTTTCGCTATATTTGGAGATCGAACGATCTGATGGCCGAAACGATCTCGAAATGCGCGAAATTATCTTCCTAGGACGCAATCTCAGATAGCGACGAGATTTATACCGTTGGTATTGGAAATATGAGATACTGTACGTAGACGAGTTCGTTATGATCGGACGCGTTGTGTGATCGTGCGAGCTCGAAACGTATGATCATTTATTTGAGAAAATAAATAAATGGAATATTATATTAATAAATTAAGCAACTTGATCCTTCCCTCTCTCAAATTCAGTTTTACATTAACTATTCCATTCAAAATTAAGGGCCACTCTTCTCAAATCCATTCAAAAAATAAAATCGTGAGATCCACTCAACAATAAATTACAAAACCAGATCCATTGAGATTGTATGGAGGAGAGCTTCGTATCAACCACGACAGAATTCGGTGTGATCACCATTGGCGACATCGATCTTCTAGAATGTGGATCTTGGGTTTCGATTAGGCGGAGCTACAGACGACTATAGGTGAAACGGAGATCACTGTTGGATTTCTCTTCACGAAATACACCTTTCCACCAAGATTCGTCGAGCCCGATCAAGCTTAGAAAAACGCATCCATGCGTTAGCCATAGAGCATGCTATAGGTCGCAATTTCCATGAGGTGTGTGATTGAGATTTGGTCGGGTGCATCATAGGGAGATGAAATGACCCTCTCTTTACTGCCTTAATTTTGTAAGGATTTTTTTTTACAAAGTGATATATATATATATATATATATATCATTCATTACAAATATATTTTCCAGGGTCATTTTCCTTTTTCCAATAAACAAACTTTATCCAGGATCAAAAGTTTTACTAATATAGATATATCAGTGCAACCACAAGGATATGCAAACACATATGAAGATGCATGTGCCCCTCTTGTTAGATCAGGTTATGGCAAACAAGAGGTTATATTGATTGATTAAATTTAATCAATCCCCACATAGCTAAATTCCATTTATGTAATAAAATTGTTTGTTCACATAGGTAACAACATGATTTTTATTCTTTGATAGCTTGCTGGATCCTCTATGAAATATGATACATAGAACCCAGATAATTATGTTATGAGTATCTGTAAAATTAATAGTAGAGTTTCTGTGCATTGAAAATGATATAAGCTTCTATCATTTCCTATGTTTGCTTTCCTATAAAATCTACCTTATATGCAAACTCATATCTGGGGTATTTTTAACTGAATTATCATATTCCGGAGGCTTGATTCCTTGATGCCATGATACTAAGCTAAATGAAATGCCATCCAGGTATAGACAATGGCATGATGCAAATGGCAATTTTGGAAACATGCAGACTCCTAATTCTCTTACCATATGCCTTTATGTTCTTGATACATTTTTCACTAAGTAAGATTATCTATGTTGATCTTCAAGACCCAACTGTTTCTACTTTTTCAATTTTTAAAATTATTCATAGACTTCAAGATTTGACTACTACATTTATAAAATGTAATTCTACTATTTGCTTACATTCTTACTCAGTTTACTTACAAAATTATAGATAAAACCTTTCAACCTTCCAGATAACGAAACTCAGATAATTTAAATTCCAGTTACAAGTTAAATTCTTAACAAAATATTTAACCAAATATCCAACATCACTCAGTACTTGCTACAATGGAAATTTCAAAATATCAATACATGCAGATTTCATCTTTTAAGCTCTTATCTATCTAATTCTAGCATGCTATAATCTTCTTCTCAATGCCTTGCTTCTACTCCTACCTAGAGGCTGTTGTTCCTGAAAAAGCATTTGAAGCTGCCTCGTTTTAAATGAGACACCCCAGATGCCATTAGCACACTAGGGTCAAACACATGTCTGGTATGAGAAAATCCACTAAAGCAATTAATTAATCAGGTTAAAAATGGAATTAAGTACATATGCATTTAGTTCTGCCCTTTGAAAACAAGTAATACTTGTGTGCATGTTCTGTGTCATTGTGCATGTGCACACTTTAATCTTTCTTTCCAGAGACATTATATATAGATATGGCACATACATTCAGGCATTTAATTTAGTCATAAATCCAATAATCATTCACACAAAACAGGAAGATAACCATCATGAGTTAAATCATATATTCCCTCCTCATATTTCATTTCTGGGAAAACTCTAGTTCCTCATCATGTCAAATATTCTTCCCTTGTTATATTTATCTATCCTGGTCTCATCTGCAATTTTTATGAATCAATGGACACACTGTAATGAACTAATTCACTCCATTACACAAAGATCTCAGGACTTAAACAAGCCATGTGTCAACTTGCATTACTCAAGAACACAAGTCATTCCTGCAGTAATCTTGACCCTATTCCCTAATCAGGTTCTCAGATACTTTCTCTTTTAAATTTTTCAAGGCAACCTAATCAGTGGGTCATTTTACTGAAACAAGCATTCATCTCATAGCATTCCTCATCATTCATATAACAAACAGAGACAACCAAGCAATTTAAGTATTGGTACTTATTAAAACATGTTCTTGCAATTTTAAAGAGATATAGACAACTAACATTGGTTTATGGCTCTATGGAAAGATTTTATTGCAAACATCTGTGCTTTAGTTAACTCAGATTGACCAAGCTTCCTAAATCACAAAATCTATTTGCTGGGTGGATATTGTATATTTTCTTTGAATCAGGAGTGTCAGCACATAGGCAAGCCTATTGCACTCCTAATTCCTTTTCATTTTAAGCCTCAGCACATATACATATGTATATTGCAGCCCATATGCTTATCAGTCCTTCTGGTTTGAGCCAAAACCAACACTACTTGCTTATATTCAACATTTTATTTTCTGGGTATTCATTTATATTTCTATCCAATATCATATCAGAAAGAGATATGGGTTTTTAAATTACTTATTCATGCATACTGATCATATTAAGAATATTCACAGAATAAAACCATCAGAACAACCATCAAGCATTAAAGCATTCTTAATTTCTAAAAAAAAACAATCACATACTCTTTTGAGAAAAATTAATTTATAACAGGCTGCCTTCTTTAGGACTTAGTGCCTTAAGTTTTTGAGTGAGTTTTCTCACCTAGTTCTCTTCTTTGCTTCCTTAATTAATTGATAAACCTCTGCCTTTAGCCTCAAGCTCTTTTCCTTCACTTGCCTTATGTTTTTATATGGTGTTTTTTTTTCAAAGTTCTTTTTGAGAAGGAGAGGAGGCTGTTGCTTATAAATATACAGAGTTCTCCTTAGGGTTTTGGGTATTGGCTAAAGCCATTTTTGCCCACCAGAAAATCATGTTATCTGCATTTTATTTGAACCCAAAATTATACCCTCCCCGGCTTAATTTGGTGAAGAGAAAAGTGGTTATTTACTTTAGTTATTTTCAGAAATCTTACTTTTCCATAAAATGCTTTTTCCCCTTGTCTATTTGCATGCTAAATGTGTGATCTGATTTCCAGCAATATTATACACATATTTCTTTCTTAATTCAGCCCATACAAAATACATTTTTGTTTTCCTCCCATTTTCTATTTTTAGATTTACTTTATTATCTGGTGTTTCCTTTTTATTTATCCACCAGAGGATTGCTCTCTCTTTTTTTCCCATCTTCATTCTTTCTGTTTTCTTTTCAAAAAAAACATATTTGTGTGTTTCATTTTACTAGTTTAAATTCTAATACTTAGTATACTTACCTATATGTTTTACAGACAATAACATATATATATATATATCTATATTATTTTATTCTGATACACATATGCACATGTATACTTAATTACATTTTGTGTATTTCTGCATATAGCACAATTGAGGGTTTCTTTATTTATCTGTAAATATATATATACATATATATATATATATACATATATACATTTTCCATACATAGCATCATGTACTCATTCATAGTATCCAGGGATCTAGCTTTACTCATGTGTATTTTCTATGCACAAATGCACATCATTTTATTACACCATATCAAGCTATCTCATCTTTCCCTTAAACATGGTTTCAAAAACTATTTAAAAATTTATTTTAAGCTTATTTATATTTTTTTTTCCAAGATAAATTCCTAAAATCTTGGGTCATTACATACACCCCACCTTTTAGGAATTGTGTCCCATAATTTTTCCAAGCTTAGATCAGAAAACAAGTACTCTTTAACTACTTAGATTTCTAGTTCTATGATAATAACTAAAAATACATGCATCCAAAAGAAAAACAAATTAAAAGTTAGGTTTACCTCTAATCTGAAAATAGCTTAGGGTAGTTCATCCTAACCTTGTCCTCTAATTCCCAGGTGCAATCACTGGGATCAAGACTCCATTGGACTTTCACAAGTTTCAGTGATTTATTTCTTAATCTCTTCACATCCTTTGCCAAAATCCCTACTGGATCTTTTTCATAAATCAAATTAGGATTTATCTGCACTTGGGTTGGGGTCTCCAGAATTTCTGCCTTGTCATGTACCCACCTTCTCAGTTGTGATACATGAAAAACATCATGCATCCCTTGCATGTTTTCTGGCAATTCCAGCTTGTATGCCAAGGAACCAATTCTTTCCAGAATTTTGTATGGTCCAATATATCTCGGGGTTAACATGCCTTGTTTCCCAAACCTCAGCACATTTTTCATAGGTGAGATTTTGATGAAAACAAAATTTCCCACTTCATATTCTACCTGCCTCCTTCTCATGTCTGCAAATTTCTTTTGCCTATCTTGAGCTGCTGCCATTCTTCTTCTTATCAACTCAATTTTTTCCTTAGTTTCTTGTATGTACTCAGGCCCTAAAATAGCCTTTTCTCCTGCTTCTACCCAACAAACAGGTGACAAACAAGGCTTACCATATCAGGCTTCAAATGGAGCCATTCCTATCGTGCTTTGATAGCTGTTGTTGTATGTAAATTCAACTAGATGAAGACAATCTTCCCAGTTGCCCCCAAAGTCCAGTACACATGCTCTCAACATGTCCTCCAAAACCTTGTTTACTACCTCAGTCTGCCCATCTGATTGAGGATGGTAGGCAGTACTTAGGCATAGTTCACTTCCCATTGCTTCTTGAAAGCTTCTCCAGAATTTCGAGGTGAAGATGGTATCCCTATCACTCATAATGGTTTTGGGAATGCCATGTAACTTTACCACTTCCTTTATAAAAATTTGAGCTAATTTTGGTGCTGTCCTTTCTGACTTGACTGGGATGAAGTGTGCTACCTTGGTTAGCCTATCAACTATCACCCATATGCTTGTATTGCCTCTCTTAGATCTAGGCAGCCCATCTATGAAATCCATAGATATATCTTCCCACTTCCACTGTGGTACACTAAGAGGCTACATCAACCCTGATGGCCTTTGGGTTTCAGCCTTGACTTGTTGGCAAGTCATACATTTGGCAATGTATTTAGCTACATCAGATTTCATCCCCTTCCACCAGAAGTCTCTTTTCAAATTTTGGTACATTTTTGTGTTGCCTGGGTGTATGGAGTATTTACTTCTGTGATATTCATTCAATATCTCTTTCTTCAATTCTGTGTCCTTTGGCACACACATCCTATTTTGGTATCTCATATAACCATTTTTATCAATATGGTGATTCATCACTTCCTCCCCTTTTGAGAGGAGCATTTTCTTCTCTAATAAGTTGGCATCCTGTTCTTGCATTTTTCCTACCTTCAGAATTAAATCTGGTTGAAGTGTCATTAAGCTTAACTTCCCTTTATCTTCTTGTGCACCATGCATCTGCTCATCAATGTGCACACAACCATTCTCCCTAATTTCTAACTCAGTTAGCAAAGACAAGTCCTTAAATTCTTCTATCATCATCATAGCCAATTTAGCATGCTGTCTACTTAGAGCATCTGCAACTTTGTTTGCTTTGCCTGGTGTATAGAGTATGTCAAAGTCATAGGCAGCTAAGAACTCCACCCATCTATGTTGCCTCATGTTCAAATCTTTTTGTGAAAATAAATATTTTAGAGACTTGTGGTCAGTGTAAAGTTCAAACTTAGTGCCTAAAAAATAATGTCTCCAAAGTTTCAAAGCATAGATCACAGCTGCTAATTCAAGATCATGTGTGGCATACCTTACTTCATGGGGTTTAAGTTGTCTGGATGCATATGCAATGACTTGGCCTTGTTGCATCAACACTGCACCCAAGCCAAATCCACTAGCATCAGTGTATACAACTAATTCTTCATTTCCATTAGGTACTTTTAAGATTGGAGCATTCACCAATGCCTCCTTCAACTGTTCAAAAGACTTTTCACATTTTTCTGAACAAACAAAAGCTTGGTTCTTCCTGGTTAGGTTAGTAAGTGGTGTAGAAATTTTTGAAAAATCTTTTATAAATCTCCTATAATACCCTGCCATCCCCATAAATGACCTCACTTCACTCATAGTGCTTGGCCTCTTCCATGCTTGGATAGCCACTACTTTATTGGGGTTCACAGAAATTCCTTGGGTAGATATAACATGGCCAAGAAAATGCACTTCTTCTTTCCAAAATTCACATTTTGAGTATTTTGCCTTTAAGTCTTTTTCCCTTAGTCTAGACAAAACCATGTGCAGATGACTATCATGCTCTTCCACTGTTTTGGAATAAATTAAAATGTCATCTATAAAAATAAGCACAAACTTGTCTAAATAATCTCTAAAGGTTCTATTCATTAAATCTACAAAGTATGATGGTGCATTGGTCAAGCCAAATGGCATAACCAAAAATTCATACAACCCATATCTAGTGTTAAAGGCAGTGTACTTGATGCTTGATTCTTCCACCTTCATTTGATGAAAACCAGATGCTAAATCTAGCCTAGAGAATACTCTTGCTCCAGCCAATTGATCAAAAAGATCATCTATTCTTGGCAGTGGGTATTTATTTTTAATGGTTACCTAGTTTAATTCCATATAATCTATGCAGAGTCTCAAAGTACCATCTTGTTTCTTAACAAACACCACTGGTGCCCCCCAGCAAGAATTACTGGGTCTTATAAAACCCTTATTTTCTAATTCCTCTAATTGTTTCTTTAATTCTTTTAGTTCATTTGGCCCCATTCTTATTGGCTTTTTAATCACTGGGCTTGCTCCTGGGACTAAATGAATTTGGAATTCCACTGGCCTATGGTTTGGAACACCATTAACCTCCTCAAAAACATCCAAGTATTCATTGACTATGGGAATTTCCTCAATAATATGTTCACTGAAATCTTTACCCAAATCAATCAAATGACACAATTTTCTTCCCTTGGACACTTCACACAAAATTGTGATCCTCTGGCTTCCATGGTTTTGCAATGATATGGTGGATGAGTCTAAGTTAATTATGGCCTTGAATTGCCTTAACCAGTCTACTCCCAAAATAACACCTATATTTGGGTAATTTAAAACATATAAATTGGAAATAAAAGTATCTCCTCCTATGTTTAATCCCACATCCACACAGATCATGTTTAAAACACTAGAACTTCCTAGTGGACTTTATATATGTAAAGGGGTTTCAACCAATATGCAACTTAATTTCAGCATTTTAACTAATTCATAGGAAATTAAAGAATGAGTTGCTCCAGTATCATATACTACTGCTATGGGTACATTACAAATAAATAGTGTACCTTCCACTTGACTGTGCTTCTCAGCATTGATCTCCACTGTTTTGCCTTTTTCTTCCAAGTTTGCTAATTTTCCTTGCTGCCTATTCTCAGGACAATTTCTTTTCATGTGCCCTTCTTTCCCACATAAATAACACTTGAAAGATCCTCCTTTCAATTCTGGACATCTTGGTTTGATATGTCCTTTTCCACATTGATGACACACAATTTTCTTCTTGGTTTCCATAGCTTTAATATCCCCAGTAGACTTAGTACTGGCCTCTTCTTTCTTCTTATCATAAGGATGATATCTCCCCTTACCCTTCTTACTACTATTGTTCTTGAATTTTCTAAATTTTTCCCTTTCCTTGTCATGCTGCTCCAACCTCAAAGCCAAGTCAATTACATGATCAAATGTCCTGTAAGCATAAGGTAACATGGCTCTGCTAAGTCCTGGGTTCAGGCCTTTGATGTACCTATCATTCTTGGATGCTTCATCTGCCACAAGCATTGCTCCATACGTGGAAAGCCCCTCAAACTTTTGAGTGTATTCTGTGACACTTAAAGTTCCTTGCCTAAGTCTAATAAATTCTTCTAGTAAGGTGGTCTTAGCTGATGCTGGTACAAATCTTGCTTCCAACATCTCCTTGAATTGATTCCAAGTTATTTCATTCTCACCTCTCCCTGCAATGATTACTTCCCACCAGCTTAAAGCTGCTCCTTTCCGCTGTCTTGAAGCCACTTGCCTCTTCCTTTGATCATCAAGCTGCATGTCATTGAAAATCCTATCCAATGTTCTCAACCATGCTTGAATTTCCATAATACTTTCTGTCCCTTCAAAGTTTTTGCCTCCTAAATGAGTATAAGTCTTGAGTAATTTGGAGAGCTCTTCATGGGGATTTTCTTGCCTTTGTCCTGCCCCATCTCTAAATGCTCTCACCAAATCTTGCAGATTGACCATTGGTGGTGCATTGGAAGATCCTGCTCCTTGATTTGGTGGTCTTCCTACCATAATTTGCTAATAATAATTTACATAGCTGGTTAGTTTAATTGGTAATTTTTATTATTTCAGTGGTTCTATTTACACTGAAAACACTATTAAATTTTTAGTCTCTTTAAATTTTATTCTTATCAGAGAACTTGATTTTTATTTCTGCTATGTTTAATAACCTTGCTCTGATACCAAATGAAATGACCCTCTCTTTACTGCCTTAATTTTGTAAGGATTTTTTTTTACAAAGTGATATATATATATCATTCATTACAAATATATTTTCCAGGGTCAATTTCCTTTTTCCAATAAACAAACTTTATCCAGGATCAAAAGTTTTACTAATATAGATATATCAGTGCAACCACAAGGATATGCACACACATATGAAGATGCATGTGCCCCTCTTTTTAGATCAGGTTATGGCAAACAAGAGGTTATATTGATTGATTAAATTTAATCAATCCCCACATAGCTAAATTTCATTTATGTAATAAAATTGTTTGTTCAAATAGGTAACAACATGATTTTTATTCTTTGATAGCTTGCTGGATCCTCTATGAAATATGATACATAGAACCCAGATAATTATGTTATGAGCATCTATAAAATTAATAGTAGAGTTTCCGTGCATTGAAAATGATATAAGCTTCTATCATTTCCTATGTTTGCTTTCCTATAAAATCTACCTTATATGCAAACTCATATCTGGGGTATTTTTAAATGAATTATCATATTCCAGAGGCTTGATTCCTTGATGCCATGATACTAAGCTAAATGAAATGCAATCCAGGTATAGACAATGGCATGATGCAAATGGCAATTTTGAAAACATGCAGACTCCTAATTCTCTTACCATATGCCTTTATGTTCTGGATACATTTTTCACTAAGTAAGATTATCTATGTTGATCTTCAAGACCCAACTGTTTCTACTTTTTCAATTCTTAAAATTATTCATAGACTTCAAGATTTGACTAATACATTTATAAAATGTAATTCTACTATTTGCTTACATTCTTACTCAGTTTACTTACAAAATTATAGATAAAAACTTTCAACCTTCCGGATAACGAAACTCAGATAATTTAAATTCCAGTTACAAGTTAAATTCTTAACAAAATAATTAACCAAATATCCAACATCACTCAGTACTTGCTACAATGGAAATTTCAAAATATCAATACATGCAGATTTCATCTTTTAAGCTCTTATCTATCTAATTCTAGCATGCTATAATCTTCTTCTCAATGCCTTGCTTCTACTCCTACCTAGAGGCTTCTGTTCCTAAAAAAGCATTTGAAGCTGCCTCGTTTTAAATGAGACACCCCAGATGCCATTAGCACACTAGGGTCAGACACATGTCTGGTATGAGAAAATCCACTAAAGCAATTAATTAATCAGGTTAAAAATGGAATTAAGTACATATGCATTTAGTTCTGCCCTTTGAAAACAAGTAATACTTGTGTGCATGTTATGTGTCATTGTGCATGTGCACACTTTAATCTTTCTTTCCAGAGACATTATATATAGATATGGCACATACATTCAGGCATTCAATTTAATCATAAATCCAATAATCATTCACACAAAACAGGAAGATAACCATCATGAGTTAAATCATATATTCCCTCCTCATATTTCATTTCTGGGAAAACTCTAGTTCCTCATCATGTCAAATATTCTTCCCTTGTTATATTTATCTATCCTGGTCTCATCTGCAATTTTTATGAATCAATGGACACACTGTAATGAACTAATTCACTCCATTACACAAAGATCTCAGGACTTAAACAAGCCATGTGTCAACTTGCATTACTCAAGAACACAAGTCATTCCTGCAGTAATCTTGACCCTATTCCCTAATCAGGTTCTCAGATACTTTCTCTTTTAATTTTTTCAAGGCAACCTAATCAGTGGGTCATTTTACTGAAACAAGCATTCATCTCATAGCATTCCTCATCATTCATATAACAAACAGAGACAACCAAGCAATTTAAGTATTGGTACTTATTAAAACATGTTCTTGCAATTTTAAAGAGATATAGACAACTAACATTGGTTTATGGCTCTATGGAAAGATTTTATTGCAAACATCTGTGCTTTAGTTAACTCAGATTGACCAAGCTTCCTAAATCACAAAATCTATTTGCTGGGTGGATATTGTATATTTTCTTTGAATCAGGAGTGTCAGCACATAGGCAAGCCTATTGCACTCCTAATTCCTTTTCATTTTAAGCCTCAGCACATATACATATGTATATTGCAGCCCATATGCTTATCAGTCCTTCTGGTTTGAGCCAAAACCAACACTACTTGCTTATATTCAACATTTTATTTTCTGGGTATTCATTTATATTTCTATCCAATATCATATCAGAAAGAGATATGGGTTTTTAAATTACTTATTCATGCATACTGATCATATTAAGAATATTCACAGAATAAAACCATCAGAACAACCATCAAGCATTAAAGCATTCTTAATTTCTAAAAAAAAACAATCACATACTCTTTTGAGAAAAATTAATTTATAACAGGCTGCCTTCTTTAGGACTTAGTGCCTTAAGTTTTTGAGTGAGTTTTCTCACCTAGTTCTCTTCTTTGCTTCCTTAATTAATTGATAAACCTCTGCCTTTAGCCTCAAGCTCTTTTCCTTCACTTGCCTTATGTTTTTATATGGTGTTTTTTTTTCAAAGTTCTTTTTGAGAAGGAGAGGAGGCTGCTGCTTATAAATATACAGAGTTCTCCTTTGGGTTTTGGGTATTGGCTAAAGCCATTTTTGCCCACCAGAAAATCATGTTATCTGCATTTTATTTGAACCCAAAATTCTACCCTCCCCGGCTTAATTTGGTGAAGAGAAAAGTGGTTATTTACTTTAGTTATTTTCAGAAATCTTACTTTTCCATAAAATGCTTTTTCCCCTTGTCTATTTGCATGCTAAATGTGTGATCTGATTTCCAGCAATATTATACACATATTTCTTTCTTTCTTAATTCAGCCCATACAAAATACATTTTTGTTTTCCTCCCATTTTCTATTTTTAGATTTACTTTATTATCTGGTGTTTCCTTTTTATTTATCCACCAGAGGATTGCTTCTCTCTTTTTTTCCCATCTTCATTCTTTCTGTTTTCTTTTCAAAAAAACATATTTGTGTGTTTCATTTTACTAGTTTAAATTCTAATACTTAGTATACTTACCTATATGTTTTACAGACAATAACATATATATATATATCTATATTATTTTATTCTGATACACATATGCACATGTATACTTAATTACATTTTGTGTATTTCTGCATATAGCACAATTGAGGGTTTCTTTATTTATCTGTAAATATATATACATATATATATACATATATATATATATATATACATATATACATTTTCCATACATAGCATCATGTACTCATTCATAGTATCCAGGGATCTAGCTTTACTCATGTGTATTTTCTGTGCACAAATGCACATCATTTTATTACACCATATCAAGCTATCTCATCTTTCCCTTAAACATGGTTTCAAAAACTATTTAAAAATTTATTTTAAGCTTATTTTTTTTTTCCAAGATAAATTCCTAAAATCTTGGGTCATTACAGGAGAACGCAATTTGGAACGCGTTGGCGAAACCATTCGTCATTTCATCAAGTGTGGATGGAGAAATCAAGGAGAGAAGGTGTTCAATGATGGGTTTGATATGCACAAATGTGCACGGCGTGGAAACATGAATTGGGGAAGATGAAGGTAGTGTTAATTAAGGTAATTAGTGATTAGTTAATAATGTAATTATTTTAATTAATCCCAATTCTTATATCGTCCATATCTTTTGCATATGAGGTCCGATTTGGATGTGCTTTCTTGCATTGCGCTCATGATGGAGAGATCTATGTTTCGGCAGTGGTTTGGACATCTTTTGTTGAGGTGAGCGATATTGTCTCTCACCATTCTATGATTGTTAGTATAGTATTAGATCGATGTTCTAGAATGGTTTTTGATTTTAAAATATGATTTTATTATACTTAAACACCTACTAGATTTTTATAGAAGAAGATAAAAATGTTTTAAAATGATTTAATATTGGATATCACATTTTTCCTATTGATGTTCCATTTTTAGGGAATCATTAGATTTTGGTTATTTTTGATATGATTTCCCCAGTGGTTGATATGGATGCATTATACATGTTGTATGTATGCTATATTGGATGCATGTATGCTTGTTGGTTGCATGTTGGCTTGTTTGTTTGTTTGGTTATTTTTGGTTGAAAACGCCAATTTAAAGGCGATCGTGTGTTAACGAATATCTTGTGCATTGGAGTTTCGTACACATGAAAATCCAACAAACGTGATAAGTTGTGGATGAGGGTTAGGATACGTGCCGACTGATCTGAAGGTGGAAGTTGAGGCTTCGGACTTCAAGATGTATGCCAGACATTTTCATTTGGTTTGTACTTATACGGTTTGGTTATGTACATGACCAAAGTGGTTGGTATTGACCAGTGTAGAGTGGTCAATGTTCATCACTATTGTTGATTGGAGATTTAGATGATCTTTGGCTTGGTCGTTGAGGAGAAGTCGTGGTGCATGATGTGATGGTTTGTTCGTGCGACCGACTTAGAGTCTTGATGTTATTGCTCTACGACGAACGATTTTCATGGCGATGTGATGATGTGATGCTTTGACATGAGAGTTGGTACTTCGGATTATGACTCGACTGTGTATGGAGTAGGTTCTAAGGTTGATAGTTTCAGGACTTCATAAATCATGCTAGAGGTGTTAGCTCGTTCGCATCAGGGGTGGATGGCGATGTAATAGCATGATGAAAAGCCTTGTATCTTTTGTTTGTGACTTATGGTGGAAGTAGGTACCGAAGATTATAGAATCCATATCTTTGGTTTATGACTCATGTAGGGAGTATATACCGAAGAGGCTCATGGTAGGAGCCATAGCATGGAGGAACAATGGTGGATTCCTGGATAGTGGAAATTTGATTGAGCAAGTAGAGCTCTGATCCAGATTGAGCGAGTAGGGCTCGATGGATGTACATGTGCTAAGGGATCGTTGATGATTCAGAGTGTTTTCTGTTGTACTCGAAGCAGGGGTATTGTATAGTAGGGACGCCCATGGATTGGTAGCGAGGATCAGTATACCTTGGACTTGTGGCTTTGGTTCTAGTGTCTAGCTTTGGGCTACAAGATACGTATCAGCTTTAGGCTGTGAGATACGAGAATACAATGAAGAACTGTGATTTTCCATTAGTTCGTGGCAGTATAGAGGCCATACGAGTTATCATATATTTAAAGCACACTAGGTGACAGTTAGTATTGCTTGATGGATGCTATGTTTGTTACGGTTGCTTCACTAGCCACATGTCACCCTAAGGATGTCACACGAGGTAGGTATTATGCATAGGGATACCTGGACACACCAACTATTTACTTAGTATGGAGTAGGTATTATGGATGGAGATAACCAGGCACCTTGATAGTTTACTGAGTATGGAGTACCCTTTTATGATGTTATAGAGTAGCATATTATCTATGTTAGGTGCTGATTCTTTAGTTGTGGGGACATGTTAGGTGTGATTCGTGTACCCTCTATTTTGTATGCTATATCGACTTTTATAGTATTTTGAGATTGTTTATCACTCACACCAGATTGTTGTCTGAACCAAGGTTTTGTGCTTTGCTTCTTATTATCTCAGGTACTCTTAAATGAGTCGATTAGAGAGTAGGTGTGGACGACATATGGAGTTCGGCGGATTGACTTATATTTGAGTTTGTTATTGTATACATCGTTGTATGACACTATGGAGCCTTGAAAGTGTTTGATTTACTATTATTAGAGACAGTGTAGCCACTGCTCAAGCGATAGTTTGCTTTTATGGAAATGAGTGCCATATCAAGGAATATCGCAATAAGAGCTAAGTGATATAGGTTCAGTACAGTTTGAGTCGAATAGTTTTGTATGCCATAGGTGGGTTTATGTATAATCAGAGTTGGATTCATCACTTTGATTCATCAAATCAGGACGCCCTTCTAGTTTCACACCTTGCCTTATTTCTACTACAACTCGAACACTATAAAGAAGATTCACCCATCAGCGCTTAAGCCTGTATCAGAGCAAGGACATTTAGTGCATATGCAAAAGTTTCAGACATTTGGCTGTACGCTAATAAATCGTGGTAACAGAAAGTTGAGTTTATTTATCTACTGTATAAACTCTGTTACTATGTTGTATAACTCTGTGGATCTTATACTCCGATGATTAGTTCACATTGTTGTTACTGTCTCGACTATTTTATACCGTGTTGACTATTACATTTTACCAGATGTGATGTGAGATATATGATAGGTTATTTGATCATTTATTGTTTCCTTTTTCTTCTCTTTTACACTCTTCTCTTCTATTCCCTTTTCTTTACTTCTTTTTCTTTCCTTTGACAACTGTTCTACATCTAAGGTGTAGGGTGGTCATTACAGTAATAATAAAAATGATGAAGAAATTCATTGTCTGTGTAGTAACTGCAAACATTTGAAGCCAGATATGGTTAAAGTCCATTTATGTCAAAATGGTTTCGTGATAGATTATTTTGTGTGGGGTCATCATGGATAACTTATTGCACCTAATCCTGTAGTGTCAGAGGAGGAGGTGGGTAATGACAATGTTACGATGAATCACATAGAAGATATGGTTGAAGATGCAGCACAATTAATGTTCCTTACGGTTGAAGTTGATGACGATGATGTAAACGTCGAAGAAGAACCAAAAATTAAAGAAAGAAAATCTATGATTTATTGGATCTTGCTAAGAAATCCCTTTAGGATGGCTATAAAAGTGATATCCAATTATCAGTAACTGCAGAATGCATTGCTATGAAATCTAAACTCAACTTCATAGAAGTAGGATTTACAGCTATTGTACAAGCTACAAAACGACATATGCCATCCGATAATTTATGTGTGAAAATCATTAAAGTGAAAAAACTTATGTCCGTTTTCATTTTTCCGTACCAAAAAACAGATACATGTTTAAATGCATGCATGTTATTTTGGAAAGAGGACATCAATCTTAGGAAGTGTAGAATATGTAACGAGGGAAGATACAAACCAAGAAAAAAAGAAAGGAAAGGAAGTTCCATACAAGAGAATACCCATCACTCCTAGACTTCAAAGGTTATATACATCTTCTGTAACCGCACCTCATATGAGATGACACAGTATGAGAACATAGGAAGAATGTACCTTAACACACCCGACTGATAAAGCATGGAAACATTTTGATAAAACTTTTTCCTCTTTTACAGCCGAGATCCGTAATGTTAGACTTGGTTTGTGTATGGATGGATTTTCACCATTCTCTTAATTTAGTTCTAAATATTCACCTTGGCCTATTATCATTACACCTTATAATTTACCTCCATTGATGTGTATGAAAACTCCATATATGTTTCTCACTATTGTCGTCCCTGGCCTTGGTGATCCGACACAAGGAATCAATGTTTATTTACAACCATTAATTAAAGAATTGAAAATACTATGGCATAAAGGAGTTGAAACATACAACATTTCAAAAATAAAATTCATACGTTCGCTTCGTTGTTATGGACTATTAGTGATTTTTCTACGTATGAAATTCTTTCAGGTTGGAGTACGATCGGTCATCTAGCTTGTCCTTATTACATGGAAGAAACATGTAAATTTTCTTTACTACATAGGTATAAAATTTCATGATTTGATTGTCATCGGTGTTTTCTCCATGTTAATCATACTTTTAGAAGAGACAACAAAAACTTTACAGCTAGTAGAGTAGAGACTAGACAACCGCCAATGATTTGGTCAAGCGTAGAAATATATGATCTTGTAAATAAATATCCAAAGATACATGAAACTGGAGTATAAATTGAAATTCTAGGTAAATCAACGATTCATAATTGGTGTAAGCAAAGTATATTTTGGGAATTACCTTATTGGAAAGATCTCTTACTTCGTCATAATATTGACGTGATGCACAATGAGAAAAATGTATATGATAATGTGTTTAATGTAATTTTGAATGTTAAGGGGTAGACTAAGGACGATTTTAAATCAAGACGTGATATAGAAGAATTATGTAAGCGTTTTGAGCTTCGTATCACGCCAAACGACACTAAAAAACCTAAAGCATGATATGCGTTAGACAATAACCAAGTAAAACATGTATTAAAGTGGATGGAAGGAATAAGATTTTGTGACGCCCCACCCCGATACCCACACTAACAAAGAATATTACTAGGTAATACTATCTGCTAGTGTAGAGAATAGGGTTGTTTAGGAGCGACCATCCATAGTCTTGTATTAAATAAGCATTAAGTATGTCGATAATGTGCTCATTTTTTTTTCATTTTTCATTTCATCTTAAGTAGTGCGACATACTTAATTCTCATCTAATACAATACCATGGTGGCTACAGGATCTATTCGGAACAAAACACCATAGAAATAACAAACACATATCACAGAACAGCAAACACAGTTATATATATACATATACATCAAGTACAATACATAGTGTCATACATGAGTGGTGATACACCACTATATAAATATACATCAAGTCCCCATAAAAGAATATACATAACCAAGTCAAGCTATTACAAGACAACTACTCAAAACTATGCATAAGATCCAAAAGGTCGATAAGAATGTCCATGGTGAACAGCTAAGTAAGAGCCAAATAACCTAACCTGCAACTCGGTCTGACCCGAGTAATAAATACACGGGTCAGTCTAACTTGAACAAGATAAGTAGTAAATGGTAATAAGATATTATTTCTCATAAAGGATCATTCCTTTAATAAAAAAAGGAATGATATAAACTCAGATTTACTCAAATTCAAATTGATGGAAAACACTGAAATATCTCAAGGGTTAAATCATGAGTAACATCAATTCAATATGAATGTTTCCTTCTTAAAAGCTACTTGAAATATAAATTTCGATAAAATCATATAAAATCTCAGAAGGAAACCACAAAAATCTTCAGAAATCTCATAACTCGTGGAACTCAATTAAGAGTTCAAAACTCAGAAATCTCATAACTCTTGGAACTCAATTAAAAGTTCAAAACTCAGGAATCTCATAACTCGTGGAACTCAATTAAGAGTTAAAAACCTCATAAATGAAATCACCATATACACATAAATTCTCACATAGCTCTAAGCTATAATATATAAAATAATCATATAGAAATGGTGAAATCATAAATAAAACTCATAACTCAGAAAATAACCCCGGATTGGATCCAAATCCCCGATTGCATGCCGAAGCAATGCTGCTCGTGCAAACCTCGTGTCCAGTACTACTGTATAGGTACCCATCTCATGGTGACCGAAGTCACATATGCCTCGTGGTATTCGAAGTCACATACCTTATGGTGATCGAAGTCACATATACCTCATGGTGACTAAAGTCATATATTCCTCGTGATGACCTAAAGGTCTAGTACTTGCATAACTCGTGAATGTGTCACAAACTCTCAGATAGGAACTCGAAAAGTGTTAACAGTGCGTTCCATACCACACGTTCTTACTTAACGGTTTACTAACTATTAGTCAATGCCATACTAGAAAACAAAATCATTCAAAATCATAAATCATAGAAAGCTCATAACTCGCCTCATATCATCGGCAAGTACAAAAGTTAATATAATGGTTTCCATAAACCATAACTCCTAAAATAGGAGATCTCAAATCTCAAAGTCCGCCAAAGATTGGCAATCTCAAATAATTCCTAAAAATAGGAATTCACAAATCTCAAAACACGCCAAAGAATGGCAATCACAAATAACAACCCGAAGGTCCATAGCTTCAAACGAACAAGTCCGGAATTAACCGAAAAAGTAAACGCACGTGTCCCATACCACGTGTTTTACTAAATCATTTAATTCTCTTTCTCATACGTTCAAAGAGTGCAAATAGTGTATTTTATATAGAAAATAACTTATTTTGAGAAAACTAGTTTTAAAACAATTTTTGAAATTGTTTGGAAAACATTTCCTTTGAAATTACCTTTATGATAGAGAATAAATATATTTTTAATAGTTTTAAAATAATTTGTAAATATTGTAAAACATTTATTTCAAAAGCCGTTTAATTATAAAAATCATTTCAAAATCGTTTTAGAAAACCCGTATTCGAAAACAATAAAAATCACCAGAAAACACTGAAATTTCAACATATGAAAATGTCTCAAAATCTTGTCAATCCGGAGTACGGATCAACCAAAAATATTGGCTTACCTATTGATAGGTTAGAACCTTCAGAAACATCTCAAAATAACACAAGAACAAGCTGCAAAAGTTGTTGGAACAAGCTCAAGAAATCACCAGAACATAAGAAAGTAGGCTGCAGAAAATATAAGGGCCGGGTCGACCTACAGGTCGACCTTGTTATTGGATAGGTCGACCTATCAATGGCCTGGGTCGACCCTAAGGTCGACCCATGTAGGAGCTTGGTCGACCTATGCTACGCGATTTTTACAGGCTAATTCTCCCTGCTTCAAACTAGGTTTTGAGCAACGATTTCAGTAGTTACCAGATGATTCAAACCATCAAATTTTGCATGCACAAACTACAACACTCAAACAACAATCCAGAGAAGATCCGGCATGATTTCACGACAAGGATAGGTAGATATAAGAACAAGAAGAAGGACAATAACACATATTTCACTGTAAACTATTAAACATAAAAAAAATTGTTTACAGCAAGCGATTATTACCAGATTTCAGCTAACAAACCATGTTTAAGTTAGAATTCGTGAGTTTTACTCACCTTAGCTTGAATTTGAGTGGATTTAAGATGCAAGATGGTGACTTTCTGGTGCAAAGGTGCTTCACAGACCTGTAGAAACTTAGAAAAATAACATGGAGATAGCAAGAAGGAAAGTTATAGATAATCACTTTCAAATAGAAGATTGATGAAATAATTTTAGGTTTTGGTTTGTATTACCTGTTATAATCTCTAATTTGCAAGCTTTTCTCTTTTAATTTCAATAAATTTAGATGCAAGTTTGTGAAGAATTAAGTGGAAGCCATTCTTTCTTTTTCTCTGTTTGTTTTTAGGAGAAGAAGTAAAAGTGAGAAGGAGAAAGTACGTACAGCTTTCTCCTGAATAATCCAGAATTGGGTTTTGGACTTCAAACCACTACCCACTAGCCCATTTGCAATACTTAGTGAAAATTTTACTAAGTGAATTCATGTTTTCACTCCTTTTCAACATATATTCACATATTTACTAATATTTACACTAAACAAATTTTGTACAATAAATGTTTATGTTAACTAAAAATGTTTTACAACATAATAAAAAATATTTTAGCTATTTAAAACCAATTTCTATTATTAAAATCCATTTTTAATTAAATGCCGCAATTTACACTATTAAATACATAAAATACTATTTTTAACATCAAAATTTACACAAAAATCATTTTCTTATATAATTAAATACAACAAACCATATTAATAATATTTTTACATCCAAAAATTATTTTAGAACAAAATTCTACCTTTTTATTTATAAAATACATCATAATAAATTCAAATGCTTCATTTAAAATTAAATAAAATAACATTTGGCAATAATTTGCAAAATTAGTGCATTTTACCAAATTAAAACTATAAAATGCTCATTTTATCACAAACTAATATAATAAAGCTTTTAAAACTTTATTTTTCAACAATTTACTTTCAAACCCATTGTTTATTTAAAATAAACAAATTTTAACATATTTATATCTCCAAATTATTTTATTTCTCCAAATATTAAATTAGAACTACCGTTATAATTTAATATTACAGGTAATCACCAAAACCAGGGTTGTTATAGATTTCCTCATGGGATTTCTTCTAATCTTCATAGATGTGTTGACTTTAAAAACAATAAATTGAGTGGAATGAGAAGTCATGATTGCCACAGAATGATGAAAAATTTGTTACCCATCTTTCAAAGGACTGTTGCTTATAAAAATTTGGACGGTTATAAAGGAATTTAGTTTTTTTTATAAAGAGCTTTGTTCGACTATGTTAAAAGTTGAACGTCTATGTAAACTTGAAGTATATATCTCTATATTGCTCTGCAAACTAGAGAAAATATCTCCTCCAGGTTTCTTTAATGTGATGGAGCATTTACCTATTCATCTTCCATTTGAAGCACGTCTTTGAGGTCCTATGCAATATGGATGGATGTATCCATTTGAGAGGTAATAATATTAAGTATGTTAATTATTAATTTAATTACATAAGTAAAATTTAATTTGAAATAAATTTTTAATAAGTACTTAAATCATCTGAAGAAAAAAATTAGACAAAAAACACGAGTTGAAGGTTCGATTTGCTGATTATATATCGAAGAAGAAGCTTCATTCTTTTTCTCTCATTATTTCAGTGACTATATGAACTTAGCATTTAAAACTATTCCGTGTAATGATGAAGGCGTTGAACAAGGTTCTTCTAAAGAAATGTTATCTATTTTTAGACAGCATGGCTGACCAGTTGGAAAATGTGTGGTACTATGCTTAGACGGTAGAGATTATCATGTAGCATACATATATGCTCTTCTTAATTGTGCTGAAGTTACAACATTTATTAGGTAATATTGAATAATAATTCTGGATATATGAATTTTCAAATTCATATTTATTTCAATTATACTTATATATTATAATGCAATATATTATATTCTTTGCATTATTTACGAATCACAACATCCACATGGCGATCTCAATAAAGAATTCGTTGATTGGTTTTCAAACTATGTTTATGATCCACGAAATTATGTAGCCGACGAAGGATTGAAACATCTTGCGTTGGACTAAAAAGAAACATCAAGACATATCCAATAATATTCGTGATAGAGTTAGGGGTATGCCCTAGGGGCAATTATGTAATTTGGTACATATGGCTAACTCATTGACCAATCTTGTTCGAAATAAAATGTATTTTCTTCTATTATATACTTGATATAATGTGATTATATTAATTAATTAACTTAATTAAAAGTATATTTAATAGAAAAATCCATAAATGGTATATTTTGAGATAGTAGTTACAAAGTGTTGTAACCGTGAGTAATTTTTCACAACTAAACAAATATACCATTTTAAATGTTTCTAGTCAAGATGCATCAAGAATAGATATCGATGTATCCGTTGAGACCGCAGTACGTAACGCTCTCCAAATGTTGGGCATTGTATTACTCATGACTACTAGGGGCACCTAGGGGTTACGTACAAATAGTTATTGGATAACTATGGAATGACTCACTCGATAGTTTTTTGTTGGTTAATATAACTAAGGTGAAATAAAAAATATCGATGTGACTGATTTACACAGTTCTCTTAACTTGAGAATACTGTGGATCTTCAATACGAAAGCTCCACTTTGATTATAGCCAAATTGTGGCATGGCGTCCATCGAGTGACTATAGTTGGGTCGAGTGGAAGTATTGGAAGTGAAGCACTATTCAAGAGAGGATTCGTCTCCTCAGTTATATGCGGTTAATATCATAGTCAACTCAAAGTCAAAGTCTTTGGCCAGAGCATTTCGGTTAATTATAATTGTTATTATTGAACCAAAGACTTTGTATTTGGACTATAGTTGAATGTGGATGAGGTTGGAATTTTGACCATTACCAAATTCCATAAGTCCAAAGTGATATAGTTTTGACAAAGAGAATTGGTGTAAACAAATGTCAAAACCGGGTAACGCTTATTAAACTAAAATTGGATTTTACCAAAAATGAGTAAGCAATAAATTTGGCCATAATGTCACGCCACTTGCTTAGTGACGTGTGAACGTTAACATTAGAATAGTTCGATGTTAATCGCTGACCAAATTTACACCCAAGAGTTACAAAGTCGAAATGATGAATTCCCTTAAGACTGAATGAATTAATTAGTTTATAATGGTTATAAATTAATTAAATTAATAAATATTTATGAAATATTAATTATAAAATTTGAATATGATTTGAGAAATAAATAATGTTATATATATTTATAACAGTTATAAATATATCGATCGATATACAATATCGACAAGCGGTTAAATTTGATTTAATTGCATAGTATTTTGGCTTGGGCTTAGATGGGTTTAAGGTCCATCATTAGGGCTGCAAAATTTCGGTTTTGGAAAGGTTTAGGGGTGGCTAAAACATAGGGAATTGGCATGGAGATAAAGGGTTGAGATCAAGTGAGAATGGGTAAAAAGGTTTTCCTCGTTTCTCTCTAATACAACCCTATATATATATATATATATATCTGTGTGTGTGTATGTATATGTATATGTATATGTATATGTATATGTATGTATGTATGTATATATATGTATGTATGTATCTTTAAAAATAATTACTAACCTTTTTTTGGCCGCCATTACCTTCTACATTGCTGGTTAAAACATAGCTCTCAATCCACTCCAAAATTCTCAAATATATTTCAAATTAAAATAGTACTATTCGATAGTTAGAGGTCGGTAATTCCGGACTTGCAATCTGACGAATCAAGAACAGTAAAAGGAAGGGAAGTCATTGCATCAACGTGGATTCAAAGGCATCATTAAATTGGTAATTTTAATTCATATTACAGTAATTAAATTGTATTCTATGATCCTATTATGAGCAATTTCATATATGTTTAAATATATTGCTACTATATGTTTAGTTAGGTGAGATTTTGTAAGTAGATGTAGTTGTCACAAATCAGTTTGGTTATGTGCATAATTTATTTATTATACTATTTGATTTATGTATAGAAAATTGTTGTTTACTGTACAAAATCAAATTTTACCATTAATAATTGTTTTATATATATTTATTAATAAATTCACACACACATATATATATATATATATATATATATATTAGTGTATATTTCTCTCTAATAATAGCATATATGCATATATAAGATATATATATATATATATGATTTAAAAAAATTAGTACACTTATTTATATATAATATGAATTTACAAATTCGAAAATTAATTATCATACATATATTCATATTTTTAAATTAACATTTATTGAATTTGAATTGTTTATTGTATATAAAATAATTGTTACATTAAAAATTCAATTTTAAATTTTTAAAAATATTATATCATTCCAGAAATGTATAGAAAAAAGTTAGGATTTTTTCAATAAAGCTTATTATTTTTAATAATTAATATTATTTCGGAAAAACTATTTATGATTTATTAAAAACAATAATTTAATTGAAAATTTCTTCAAAATTTTTTTTAACCTTTCATTTGTGATCCTAGAATTTATGAAATTTTAAAATTTTAATTTTTAATAATATCTTATTTTATATTAAATAATTATAGCCGAAATCAATGTATTTGTTTTTTTTAAAATAATATTTCAACTTTGAAATATATCCAGATTTTTTGAAGCTCTATTTTATGATCCTAGATTTTCTAAAATTGTAAATTTTGAATTTTCATTAATAGATTATTTTATGTTAATTATTTATGGATGAAAACATTATTTTATTCATAATATATACAAATTAAAATACTAAAATTATTATGTTTGCAAAACTAAGTTAATTTTGAATTATAAATAATTTTTAATAATTGTTCTCTCTCTTTCTATATATATATTTATCTATATATAAATGTTTTATGTTCATATATTATACATAATATATTTATACATACATACATACATACATACATACATATATATATATATACACACATACATACATAGATACATACATACATATATATATATATATATATTTGTAACACATATACATGTACATATTTGGACAACATACATGACATACAAAATGAGGTCATATGTTTTTTGCGATGTAAATCCCAACATCGACATATGGGTATATTATACCTTTCATGGATTATTATGTTACACATGCACTTACACACACACACATATATGTATATGTATATGTATATGTATATGTATATGTATATGATACATTTATGTATAAACTAAATCAAATAAATTAATTTCATATCTTAATATATTTGAATCTAAATAAAATAAATGATCTTATTTAAATGAAATTTAGAAATGTTCTAATTCAGTTAGACTTTATAGGCCCAATAAAGATCCAATAGGGTAAATTTTTTGGAATTCACCCATAACTTCCGCTGCGGGCTGGTCTAGTTCCAACAATTCGTCAATGGATTTAAATTCAACAGCAAAGAATATAGTGCTAAAAAATTAACTAACAATACCAGTGTATTTGTTAAAGGTAGTGATGATTCAGATAATCATATAAGTGATTTTTATGGCATGTTAACCCATGTTTTGGAATTGACATATTTCACATGACCTATGGAGAAAGTTTTTATTATTTAGATGCAATTGGTTCAGCAATGTTCCAGGTTTTGGAATCAACGTGCACAAAGATCACAATTTTATCAAAATAAAACATACCTCTCATTACCATAAGTATAATCCTTTTGTACTAGCCAAACACCCACTAGAAGTTTATTATGCTCCAATATCTATCTCTAAAAAACGATAAAGCAGATTGGTCGGAAGTTTTTAAAACAAAGGCAAGATTTACATTGATGAAAAGAATATTCTGGATAAACAAGCTTATCATGCAGATCTTAAGCAAAATAGTGAAATAATAATAACTGACGACCGTACTGATTTTGGGCCTTTAATTGATGAATCAAATGTTTTAGTAAAAGCATTTGAGACTATAAAGGAAAATGATATGGAGTAGGAGACTGAGACTAAATCAGAAAATGACGAAGACTGATTTTTAATGTACATTTTGATAGAAGGTAATTTTTGTGATTATTAATGTCACATTTTTCTATAAAAATGGTATGTTTTCACATAATTAAATGATATGTTCTCGCTTAATAAAATAAAATGTCTAGGAGAAGTATTATCGGAGATCTTCACAGTCATCAAGTTCCCCCATTTTTAGTCAAAGAAGGACCGATGTGGGAGGCGATGGTGCCGGCCTATCACAATAGGCAGAGCGTCCCATAGTAACATTAACAATTAAAGCGAGTGGGTAAGTATCAAATTTATTGCAACATCATAAATATTTTGTGTATGATATATTATTCATGGTTTATTAAAGGTCTATATCATATTTAATACTGGGGCTTTAAGCTGAAGCCCACAAAAGTTGTTCTGGATGCTTTCAAGGCTGCTAATAAGAGCAGAGTGACCGCCTGATGCAGTAGGTGGGATAATATCCCACCCTACATCTTAGAGTGTATCTGGTAGGATTTTATCATAAGTGTAGATCTTTATTTCATTTTATATATAATCACATTACAATTTGTTGATTAAGTATTAATGTGTAACTTATTTTTTTCAATGTGTAGGGGGCGGTAGAGTTACAGAAACTCGAAGCCTGATTTGATGAGTGGAAGCGTATGGCAAGCTTGGGTTGCTTTTGGGGAAAGCGACGAAACGAAGGTAAGTTTGCTAGTCTCGTATATTTATTAAAAATTCAGTAGAATTGGTATAATAATTGCATCAATTTACAAATGTCAAATATAATATTCATTTTAAATTTACAGGTAGATTCGTAGAGGAATTCCGCAAATAGAAAAAAAAATACAGCCACACACCGTGGGGATTTGAAATCATTCCAACGTTACCATCAAGCGCTGGTAAATTTATTAATTGCGATAATAAATAGTTATTAGATCGTATAATTATATATATATATATATATATAATACATTATAATTATTTTAGCAAAGAGAGCATGGTCAACCTGTTTCCTACATGGATGTGTTTGCTCGTACTCATGCCATCGAGCATGAAAATGAAGATGGCACGGTAACATAGATATGGCATGACTCGAAATAACAATAGGTCACGGAAAGCATATTTTAAATTATAAGTTATTAATAATCACTTTAAATAATAAGTTATAAATAATTAAAAGTATGAATTTTGATTGTAACTTTATTTGGAACCGTGGGAAAAATTCATGCAAGAACGAGAGAAAGTGCTTGAGGAATCGAGACGGGAAGAGATGACTGCTGAAAAGGAGGACTAGATCTTTGACGCAATTATGGAGCCGCCAACACAGAATAGGCATTATGGTTTTGGGAATCAAGAAGTAATGATTATGTATAATATATTTATGAATAACATATAACATATTGATTTTATTAATCACGCTTGTTAAACAATGATATAGGCTAGACGCAAGCAAAGTGGCTAACAAAAAACCTAGGACAACGTGAAGATTCAAGAGTGGAGAGCTAGGATTGCTGAGCTGGAGGAACGAGATAGGGTCGGGTTGTGGAGATGGCCAAGTTGGACGAACGCATTACTGCATATATGTAGGAGCATGGCACATTTCTCTCATCATGGGGATCCGGGGGTGATGATCAGGATTGATAGGTATGATTTTTCTGCTTGTGTTGGAACATTGTACATATATATGTTTTGAGATGGGTGAGGTAGTTTCACTTTGTTTCTATTGTGTTTGAGAGTTACATCTACTATGAGATGGCTGAGGTTGATCTAATATGTTTGATACATTCTGAGATGTTGGATGTGTGAGGTTGATTTGAGTTGTTTTGAGATGTTGTTGGATATGTTTGATAATTTTGGGATGTATTTTGAGATGTTGTTGGATGTATGAGTATATTGTGGGTTGTTTGAGTTTGATTTATTGTAAATATTGATGTTTTTTATTATTAATGTTATATATGTGATTTGGGTTTTAATATATATGATCCATGTACGTGAAATTGAGCTGCGATATATATCGATGTGTGTGTGTTGTTTGGGGTTGAAAGACTTCTAAAATAAATAAAATATTCCAAATTTCTGACGTTTTTCGACGACCACGGACGACTCTTTGGTACAAACTAACCGACGGCTTCCAACGGCTGCGGACGGCTCTCTGATAAAAACTAACTGATGCCTTCCGACGGCTTACCTTCTAGACATTCTGATGACTTGCGACACCAATTTGGATAAGCCATATTCTCCAACGTGTACATGACGGGTCGTCGAAAGCCGTTGAAAATGCCATTGAAAATAAATCGATGACCCGGTCAAAAAGCCGTCGAAAAGACCATTCTTCGACGACCTTCTTTTCGACGGCTACCGACGGCTTTTGACGGCCACCAACGGTTAAGAGCCGTTAGAAATACTACTTCTTCTTGTAGTGAATCATTTAGACCATTACCGACAACATACTTGTTTAGTTAATTTGTTTCTTACTTTTATACTGAACGAACGAGCTCTGCACCTAAATAAAATATAAACTAGCCGTCTGATCAGTTTAAAAATAAATGGGAACAACATAAAACGGTGAAGACTTCGCCATTTTAATTTTTTCCCCAAATGAATGTCTCAATTTTATTTAAAACAACAAGGTTTTCGCCATTTTGTATTTAAAACGGTAAAGCCTTTGCCGTTTTAATAAACAGTCCTCTGTTCAGTTCACCGGCCACCAAAATAAGTAAAACCAACCACAGCTCACTGAATAAGCCATACCTGCTTGTGTTATGGCTGGTTCAGTTTATTTTTTTCATTGAACATGTCATTGTTGGTTGTGCTCGAATACCTAGTGTAAACTTGCACGTTACAAAAGTGTTATGTGAGCTATGCTATTTTTGTGCTCTCGTTTAGTATGTCTGGTGTGAGATATGCCTTTAGTTAAAGTCATCCACATATGAACTATTTTCTCTTTTCTGAAGTGCATCATTTTTTGGTTAAATAAGTCAATATTGGATTATTTAATCTAGTTTATTTTTGTAAACCTTTCACAGTTTTTGTGGATCCACAAACAGTATTTGATTGAGCCATATATTATTTATACCTGAGTATTTAGAAGCTAACTTGAATTGAAAAATAGGCTTTTGGAGTCTTGGACTTTTCTTTTAATGATAATACATTACAAGCTAGAGGCAAGCCATTTATTGTTACTTCTTGGAGTCTGTCTATATTCGGTGCTAGGAAGCAGGTATTATCTATTCCGGTTTGGGTAAAATTTTCACATATACCTTCTGTTTTACAACCTTGGATTAGTCTAGATTGGTTAGCTAGTATTGTTGGAAAATTGAAATGTTTTGATGCTAATACCTTTGTAAGGGAAAAGATTGTTTATGCTAAAGAATTGATTGAAATTACTCCAGATAAGATGCTCCATATAAGATTAAGGTCAGGGTTGCGGATGGTCATGTTGCAGAGGTTGTTGTTCGATACAGTTGGAAACACGGCAATTGCATGTTTTATCATTCCTTTGGGCACCTATTAGATGCTTGTTCTCTCCGGCCTACTCCTAGCTTGGAAGCTTCTCCTGTTATTGCTCCTATTCCATTATCTGATAGGGTTCCTCTTCCTTATTCCCCCTATCTTGCGGTAGGTCCCGAAAGTTCCTCTGATTGTCCCTCCCACTCCTAGCATTCCTTCTCATATGGTCCCGGTGGTGGATGTTGTCCTAGTTGTTTCCTCGGTTACGAAGCTTCCATCTGATTCGATTATTTGGCACCCTGATGAGCTGTCTTGGGTTTTGTTCCTTCTGATATGAGATATTCTCCTGAGTGTGATATGCACCATAGGTTTGTGAGCAATGACGATGGTGAGTCTATGCGCCTCCTCTATCACGTTGGGTGATGGTCTATCCCTTTCTAAAGTGGGTAACATTGGGGAAGAGAACGAGAGTTTGCTTATGGATACCTCTTGAAATAGAAAATTCATTTTCTCTGCTGTCTCCATTGGCTTTGCTCTGAACCTTTCTCTTCTTTTCTTAAGGTATTTACATGTCTTTGGTCCTGACCCGACTGAAGATAGTAGTAGATCCTCTTCGTTTGAGGGGGAAGGCTAGTCATGGTCGTTAGTAGCTTTGGCGTGCTGCCAAACTTCTGTGCTGTGCTTTTGTGTTTAGCTGCTGAGGCTTTTGTTGCCTCACTCCTATATTGTTTATGTTCGTGGTCTAGCCACTATAAAATCAGATTTAGATGTCCTATGCATGTGCAGAACTCTTGTTGATTATCTATATATAATATATAATATGAATAGTTGGTTTTGAAGCTTTTGAATTTACCACTGTGACCTTTCAATATTTTGAAAGATAACTTATTGAGTCAAGGATATTTAAGTAATTATATGACAATCATAATATTTTAAAGCTGAAAACATTATGTTGCAATGCTCATGTATACTAACTCATTATTTCAACTTTGACCTTTCCAATTTCGTACACCATTTTAGTTTCAAAAAGGAAGCAACTGCCCTTGCACATGTATCCATCAAACTACACTATTCCATTCAAGGAATAACAACAGTGCTCTGTTTCTCCTACTATATTTTCTTCTAACCTTCTTTGTTCTTCCTATTTTCTAACCGTCATGGGAACCACAGATGTGCAAGAATCCAAAGTAACCGCTGATGTCCAACCATCCATGACCGATGAGTGGAACGAAACCTTTATAACTAAATTGGTAACAAACTAATAATTTATCTATTTTTCTCCATATATCATATGCTTTATTTACACCATGACTTTCTCTTTTATAATTGCATTTTGTGAGAGATACGACAAGTGATGATCGATATTCCATCACAACATTCAAGATTTCTGATGCATGTTTATGTTTTCATAGATTTTTATTTATCTACAGCCATTTCTTATGTGGTTTTTTTTGGCGATTAAGTTAGCTTTGTAATTTTCTTTTTTTGCATTTCATTATGAATTTTTCATAGTTAAGTTTTGTAATAAAACAAATAATTCGCCTTTTTTTAAAAATATTTTTCTAATGCAAAAAATATATTTTATATTTTTTTATGCACACCAATAGATATCTGAAATGATGATACCGGTGCTTTGCAATGAATTGTAAAATGAAAAAATGTTTTCATGGATTCATGTGAAGTTAAAGCACCTGCATTCCTCAATATCTGTGCAATGTCTTCCAGCCTGATCTATAGGTGAAATAACAACATATGAGTCATGCGCATTCTTCACCTTGCATAAAAAACTAAATATTAGTCTAAACTTTTAGACCCCACCAAGGATAGGCCAGAAATGGAATAGAATCTAAAACATAGTTTTTGATTACACGTAATTAGACAAAAATGTTGAGCTATTTTCTGACAGGACACATTTACTTCTGTTTAGATGAAAATATAGAGATCATGCAAGCGCGATTATCATAAGTTTTATTTAAGAATTTACTAAACATGAACTTTTCTTCTCAACTAAACATAAAATTAATGAATCAAAGACAAATAATGTAATATCATTCCAGTCTTTTTTTTGTAAAGCTAGAAATGGAGGAAAGAAATAGCCAATAGCAGCCTGGAGATCAAATGACCAAGTTACATGCTCTCCTTCCTTCTTTAAGTTGTTTCCTATCCATTCTAAAAGAGATCTATAAAACCAAGCGCAACCTGGATGCGGTCTTCAACGCACCTGATTCATATATAAAACATAGCTTAGCATAATTCTACTAAGTTTAAGAATAGCAAGCTAGATTCAAGAATAGAATCGATTGATGTTATATACTATATACTATACATCTCATTCGTCAACACATAATCTCTTTTTTATTTATTTTTTCTTCTTCCTGTATATCTACATGCATCTATTTACGTGCCTTTTCACTCAAATACTAACTAATTATATAATTGTCCACCATATATGCACCAATTTACACATTAGATTAACTAATTAATTATACCTATCTTAGCTAGCATGCAATGTCTATCTGCATGTTGCATGCCTTGAAAAGATATTATATATTATTGAATATTATGTGCTTGCATTCATTTATTAATTTTATATGCATGGTATTCTTAACGAAGTCTATTTATCACATGGTTCACTATTCCCTCTTACACCTTCTATGATATATATTATTTTGTTATGAGTGTAATGTTGAATATTCAAATATATTTATGTTCTCTCAAAGTAAGTTAAAGGATTAGTTTGAGAACTAATATCATAATAGTTTTATGTAATTCTACAAATATCTATAAAATTTGAAATAAGTCAAAAAACTTTTGTTCATGCATTTATTTCAAAGCTTATAGTGTAATCTACACAATATATTATTCTTATTCAATACATTTACACAAAAACGAAATTGATGACCAAAAATATAGCAATGAGTTTTGGGTGTATTTGTTCATATTATTTCACCATAACAAAAGGTTAGCTACACACACACACATACAGACAATACATAGATATGTGTGTGTTTGAAGTATTATTTGCGCATATGATTATTATTCTAGAACACATAAATTTACATTCAGTTTTCTTTGCACACATTAGTATGACTAAATAATACATAAAAATAACCCTTTAAAAACGTTTTTAACTCCTCCATCTATAATCTTTTACTTATAGATGTCGGTCTCAAGCCCATATAAAGGAGAAGAGAAAATAGTATATGAACAAATGATATATTCTTCTTCATCCGCTCAAAGTAATTTCTTGGACAAGCGAAGCATGCCCTATAGAAAAGTATAACATACAAATTGCTTCAAATGTCAATTTTGACTTTGACTCCAGCGCCTTTTATAAACTATGAAGTGCATGATGTGTTCAACTCTGAACTTAAGATGGTATAATCGTGATACCACTACTGCTTTGTGAAAGCTTATCAATGAATCCAAATTTATTTTTGTTATAATGTTGATGTTGAATATTATAATATATTTAGTTTCTGTCAAAGTAAGTTGGAGAATGAGTTTGAGAACTCATATCATAATCACTTTATGTAATTCTACATCTAATATTCACAAAGAAACCAAATTGATGACCGAAAATATAACCACAAGTTGTGTGTATTTGTTCATACTATTTCAGGATAAAAGAAGTTAACTGACATACTTATTTATGTCAAGTAGCATCTATTATATAACCATTTTTTCAGAATACATAAGCGTGCTCCTAGTTTATTTACACACGTCCAACGGATGTGCCAAACATACTAGTTTTAATAATGTGGAACGGTCCATTATAAAACCGGTTAACCTTATTAAAAAAAACATTACAAGCTTTGAGCTCACATAGCTTAATAAAAATATACGTATGTTTGGTTGGTTTTATGTACGAGTACATGGTATCTACTAACTTATGAGCAATGGAAAAATAGAATTGGGTTACACTTGCACACTTACATCTGAGGGGTATATATGCATGAAAGCGTTATCGTTAGAATTGTAGTAGTGTTACCAAATTAAACCTAGAATAGTTATAAAGTATCGATCACAAATACTCTATTTATAAAAGAAATCAATAGTGGAATTCTTTATATCAATTAAGTATATATTATTTTGATATTCACAACACCAAATAGCTCATTTTGTAACACTTTTCCGCTTTCAATTTGTAACGGTAATAACCGTTATAAATTTCTAACGGTTATTTCCGTTACAACCATTTATCACGGTTATAACCGTTACTAAATCTGGTAATTTGGTAAATAATTAAGAGCAACATGGATAGGATTGTAAATTTATCCTCTCTTACTACTTTATCCCATTTCTCACGAAGAACCCTTTCATGTTTTTCTTCTTTCATTCGTTCTATGGTTATTGCCCCTTGTTGTACCACCACCTCCGCCGTCTGCTACCATCGTCTTCTACCGCCTTTACCCTTTTTTCTACCAACCTGACGAAGTTGAAGGAAGATTTGGGCTAGCAGGTATTTTTTCTATGTTGGTAGATTGGAAAATCAACGAAATTGAACTTATTCACTTTCCTTTTGTCTTCGTCATTCTCTCCTGGCTGCACCTATACTGTTCTTACTTCTTATTTAAGTAATTTTGCTTCACTTTATTCAGAATTATAACATTGAAATAATAAAATCATAATTTTCTATTGAACTAGAAAATGGTGAGCGTCTGCGTTCAGCTGCAGCTAAAATACAATCCTGTCAGAAAAAATAGCAGACAACCCAGTCTGTGCAGGCAAGCAAGTCCTTACAAAAACATATAAGAAATAACACTGCTAGGATATCCGAAATTTGCTTACAAAATAGACCTGATTTTGCTTTTGCTAGGATAAGGAACAGTAGGGATGAACTAATTTAAGCTAAGAAAAACTCTGGCGAACTAACAGAATAAATCAGAACATGGTGATTACATTGTGTTGCAGCTAAAGAGATCCAACCTGGCTTTTGACGTGCAATACCATCATAAGTCAGTTAGATAGAATACTCCTAAAAGGCTGATAGAAGCTTCATGTATTAAACTAGCAACACCTAACATATATGCATCTAACATTAGCAGGTCTGTGTATGTGAGACTCGACGAATACGTAACTAGCAGGTATTTTTTCTATGTTGGTAGATTGGCATTTACTTTTGCATACTATGCTTATTTATCTTTTTTGGAAGAACTTCAATCAAATATTCTATCAAGTATTTTGTTCTTTTTATTCCCTATTTATAAGATAACTTTCCAGTATGCCATATTGGAAGTGAATATAACATATTTTGACATCTTTGCAAAAGTATTGTATTATTTTTTTGGGATACTTTTGGATACTTTGATGTTAATGATTAGGAAAATGATAAAATTGAGAGTAGAAACTACAAAAACGACGACATCGTTTTAATTTAAAACTATGATTACATGTTTATTTTTATAGTTATTTTGGCTTGTTTTATGCGTGAATATGTGAGTATCATGGAAGACGTAAAAACAATGCAAAAAATCATAAAATGATCGATTTGGTTGGCTTTTCAATAAAAACAGACTATTTATTCATATAAACTGGGTGACATTTTATTGTTTTAACTACTCAGAAATCACCTTGTTTGTTACTTAAACTCCTTCATCTGTACACCTTAGAAACTTAGTAGAGGAGCATACTTAGTTTTGAAATGGGTTATGTACATTAAATTTGAAAATTAAACACTAAAATTAGTTCATCTTACAAACATTGTTTGGTAAATTTCCATTGGATGTTGATCCGTAGCATAGTAGTTCTACTATCCTAGTGTAAGCATAACACTAATATAATAGCTCAAATAGTGGGTGCTTTTTAAATATGGTTGGGTCAAGTATTTTTAATGCTTTTAGTATTAGTACAAGGATCATGATATAAATTGAATACCATTTTACAATCGAAAGCTAAAGTTTATCAAGTTGCAAAAGTTTGGGTGTTATTGTCTATGCCAACATCTGAAACTTGGTTTTTGATATAATTATTGCTTAAAATTACTCATATGCTTTTTCAGTTCTATAAAAATAGGGTTTATAAGGTAGGTTGTAAATAACATAAGGTTGATGAAATAAAAAGAAAAATTATTGTACAACTGTTAAGGTAGTTTATATTAAGGAGGCTTAATGATTTGAGTTGAATCAACTGGCTGCAACTTAACTATCTGTTAGTTGAGTACAAAGAAGTCGATACAATTTCAAATGTTATTAATGTTTAAATAATAATAGTTGTATTGAGTTGAGAAAATCATTTATGTTTTCTCCTTGCTATTTTCATGTAGTCTAATTGCATTACATACGTAAGAAATTAAGAGACACAACAATAAAAGAAGAAGAGCTTTTTGCTAATCATTGTGAAACAATAAAATAATATTTCAGTTAATTAATGAGAGAGGTAGTGATGTAATCATAGTTGGTCGAGGAATCATAAAGGCCGCCAATCATGTTGATGCTACCAAAGAATATAGATGGAATGCTTACAAGGCAAGCTCTGCTTAATTTTCTTTAAGTTTGATTTTTAATATGTATCCATGTAACAATTGAAAACTTTGGCATTGATTTTAGGGAAATGATAATGGTTAAGGCCATAGGTTTTGGCCGTCCACAGAAGAAAAAAGATTTAGAACATGTGATGATATCTCCTTGATAAACAGTCACCATGTCAAGGTCACTGGATGCATTAAATTAACGTTACACCACTAAGGTAATTCATTAAAGCATTCCTGTCATTCACCATAAATTAAAGGCATTTAAAAATCATAAATTATAGGATAAAAATAACATTGCCATAATGAATTTCAAAATATCTTTCCATAATATATAGACCACTTTATGCAGTTTACCTTATAGAAAATTGAAATTGACCATAGTAGAGAACTAATGTAAAATAATAACGCCTAGTTTAAGTTGGACATATATTAAAAATAAAGGACAAAAGTTGTAGTTGTTTAAGATCTGCAAGTGAGACATGAATAACTGGAAGTGAATGTCCGGGTAATTACCAAGATATTCCATGATTATTTCTCAAACTACCTCAATTTCCTTACAGCTCTTTTATATACTCTTTTGTACTTGTATATTTTCAATCCTACCAACTAACCTGCGGTCCATAACTCTTCGATTTGCAACTACTCTTCCTGAACATTCTCCAAGTACCACAGGTATATCTATTTGTTCATCTAACAACATTTCAATTTTCAACAGTTCAAAATTACTTTTCTTTTTTCTTTAAAGAAAAATATATATAATCAATGCATAGAAATGCTTCGATTTTTTGAGCTGCTTCACAAGATTACTACAATAGCTTGACCAGAACATTGGGAGGTCCCAATTCTACACAACTTAGTATAAGTTCATTTTTTTTGTTATATTTACATAAATTATACATTTCTATTTCAATAAAGACATTGTTAATACACCTCAGCAATGACCATAATCAAGATAAGGTCTTGGGAATTCAAAGAGATTATAAATATTTTAACAGATTTTGTCATGAATCATCGTTAAATCAAATCCTAGGTATATCACATGAACAACTGTTATAATGATATTTTGTAGTCAGCCTAATAATATAGATAAAGAGAGCATTAATTGTAATTTAATACATTTAATATGAATCAATGCTAATTCAAATTAATTAGTTATGTTATTACCATTTATTATTGTTGTTTTGTAAATGGTAAATTCAAAATGACATAACTTAAAGGAAGATTTATGCCATTGTTATATTCTTCTTTGTTAACCATGTTTATAGTTTTTCTTTATTAACCAAGTATTAGTAAATTAACGCCATGTTTCTAGTTCTTTTCATTGACAAAAGTTCTCTTCATTTTTCCTTCTTCTAAGTCTTCTCAGTAGTCAATAAGCCCTCCCCTAACAATGTTCTAAGTCTTCTAAGTAGTCAATAAGTCTTCTCAGTAGTAAATTAACACCATGTTTATACACCTGCTAACAGCAAAGCTAAAACTGTATATGTTTTATACACCCGATAATAGCAAAGCCACAACTATACATGTTTTATACAAGTAAAAATGAAAGAATAAGAAAGGAGTCAAAATCATTTTGCCGCAGCAAGTTTCATAATTTATTTTGGAAAAAAAAATGTAAGAACAAATAATTGTTGTTGGGTAACCCAAGAAGAAATTTACTTATGTTCATTTTGTAGCATGGCATATGAACACACACTTGAATATTTAGGCAAGAAGTTCAATGGAAAATGAGCTTTGATTATTATGACTGTAGAACAACATATGGTGTAAAATAATATAAAGGAAATTATTGTCAATGACAAAATTTCTCAGCGTTTTTGCCTCAAGGACAGGTCTTCAATATTTTATCCTGAAGGACAACTTTCTTTAGGTATCAGTTTTTAGTCATTGATAGCATTTTTTAGGTATCAGTTTGTAGTTACTGGTAGCAGTTTTTAGGTATCAGTTTTTAGCTTGGTAGCAGTTTTGTTGTCCTTATGAATAATTTTGGAAAATGTTTGTCCTTATGAATAAATTTTAGGAGAATGTTTGTGCTTGTGGTAAAAATATTGAGGTTGTGTCCTTGAGGCAAAAAATATACAAATCTTTGTCCTTTAACTAGCATTTTAGATTGAAGGGCATTTTCTAGTGTAAATCACAGAATGATAGTTATAACTATCATTTTCTGTTTACATTAGAAAGTGTCCTTCAGACTAAAAAACAAACTTTTTGTCCTTAAGACTAAATTTTTTTGCGACTTCTTCCCTGTGTCTATTTTCCTGTATTAACTTTAGGTATAGTTTCAAATTTATTTGGGTTTTGTTTGGTTCATGTCATAATTAAATAGTCAATTTTGTTTAATACAATGTCTATACTAATATAATTTTTATGTGATGAATTTGTGTACAAATGGAAGTTTAAGTTTGCTAGATTCATAGAAGGTTTTAATTTCCCTTTCATGTTTTTTGGTAATTGTTATTGATTTTCCTTTCTCTGAAACATAACTTTTGCACTTTCAAATTTAGGATGGTTTGAACGTATAATTATATTTACTTAAATTTTACTTGATGATGTTAGAAAAAAATTGAATGAGAAATGTTAGAAATAATGTTTTCCAGATTTAGAATTAATAGTAAAAACTCTAAAAGGACAAGCTTACAGATCGTGAAAATAATACAGCATGAGAAACCTATTGAATATTCTAATGAAAATGTGAATGATTTGTCACTTTGTGCTTACTTACAGTAATACGTTGAATTATTTATATTTGTTTCCATTTTGTAAAATTTAAATTTGCCACTTCTTTGTTACAGAAGCTTGAAAGATGATTTTCATGGGAGCATTTGGATCAGATAAATATGGTATATGCCTACTATTTCATTTGATAATTTCATCTTAATTTATGATCATATATTACCAAAATGACATTAGTGCTTTTTTAATTTGAAGAGGCTTAAAAGAGCCTTGTGTGTTTTTTCCTCAAAATACTCCAATCAATTTTCCATTCATGTATTTATTATTAAGCTTTCTTATGCACTACGTATATAAATAAATACACAAATATGACTTTGTTGAAAATGGTGACCCTATCATGTACTCCACTGAATAGAAAATCTACCTACAATGTAGCAATGATCGAACCTCATAACATTTTACCAATCCACATGCACTAGTAGATTGTGCTCTATTATCATTATGTTATTTAACATCACATTAATAGATACCATTATTTTTAATATCTATTTATGTCATGTGACATCCCGGAATTTCGAGCAATATCAATTTAATAATTTATATTAAATATTAATTTGATTATTGAATTATAAGATTTGAATCGATATTTTTCTTCGGATAAGTATCTGATGGGTGATTTTTATCGGTAAAATCCAATAAATTATTTTCTATTTATTTATATATATTGGTATATATCGTAGATAGGAAAACTCTGTTTAAATAAAATTGATAAATTTGGTTTCCAATTTTAATATATATTCAGGTGATATGGAAATTATTATTTATTTAGAAATATACTTTTTAAAGCTATTAAATTAATAAATATAATTGTTTTAAATACTTAGATCGATATTTAAATTGTTTTGAACTTATTTCTGACTTTGGGTTAAATTTATAATTATTAACAAAAGAATTTTATTTTCCTTTCTGTTAAAGTATAGCTTGTTAAATTATAGTTTAAAGATATATACAAGTTTTCAATGTAATTTTGTTAAGTATTACTTTAAGGTATATTATAAAATAAGTATTTGATAATAAGAAATAATTTCTTTGTTTAACTATTTTAAATTGATAAAAGAACTTTTATAATATTGATAAAATATAATTCCTTTTGTAAATCGTTTCAAATTTATAGATGTGTAAATTTACTTTAAATGATATTTATAAATAAAAATAGTATAAAATATTCATCTAGAAATACCATACCATAATACAAATAACAAATCTACATATTGGAAATAACGAGTTAACAACAATCGAAATGAAATAAGTGAAGTTTATAAATTATAAAACAAACACATTGAGTAATCAAACAACATACTAAAGTAACATCCATTATATTTCATAATCAAACAAAATATTAGTATAACAATAAAACAAGTAACAAAGTAGATAATCAAACAACATATTAGAATAACATTTCAATTATATTACATTATCATACCAGAAATCTGTTGAGACAAGTAAACAAGGGAAAATTACATTTCAACATATACAACAAGGTAATAATACATAGGAATGATTTGCCAGCCCTGATATAAATCTGCATAGCCAAGTGAACTAAAGAAGTAACATTCAACTATGTTTCAAAATGTAAAACAAGAGAATAAAATACATAAACAAGTTTCCCAGCCTCTAAATAAATATCTGCATAGGAAATCATGTTCGTATGCAAGCCTGGGAAATAAAAAGGAATCAAAAAGCAAAGTGAAATATGTGTGCATGTGGCTTGTGAAGTAAGGCAGGCAAGTTTAGAAAAGGAGATAGGATAGGTATAAAATGAAAAACACAAGTACAAGCATTTATTGTCTTCATTTATTAGCAACCAAACCAGCCTATACGATTGCATACCCATTTCTTTTCAGCCTCCATTTTATACAAAGATCTCTGACAATAAAAAAATATGATAACCCTGTAAAATTGTTTAAACTTCAACCTGGAAGCAACCTTTTCTTTATCACTTTTAAATTCCAGTTCGAGCTCAACAAAAACTAAAATAAAAAACTCCATTAAAACTTAAGCAACATTCTATAATCATCTAACAACTACAACAAAGTAGAGAAGCAAAATGGAAAGAAGATCAAAGTTGAAAACATTCCCAGTTTTCAAGAAATTCAAAACTGGTTGCAAATATGGATGCTCTGTCTTTTACAAAATTGGTGAGTAACAATTTTGTTTTAAACTTATAACTTAAGTTATTGGAATGTTTTTCTCTAAATCTTGTATGTGTATGACTGGAATTTGTGTGTATCTGCTCTGTGATACTTGTATCTGTTTGATATTCTATTATCTGTTTTTTTGTATATATGAAAACCAACCTCCATCTTTTAATCTACCAACTAGTTGAACCTGGGATATGAACAGTAGTTGTTTGTTTAGCTATCATCTAAGTATTAAAATTTCATTTAGGTCGAAACAAACTATATTTCCCCTGATAACTTAAGAAATCTAATCTCATCTTTAAATATGTTTAAAACCAAACCTCTGGTTTTAAAGATTCAGGATTACAGATCGAAACTACATACAAATTTATGATTTTTAAAACAAGAACTACAATTTTTAAGCAAAGGAGTGAAGAGCAGTTTTTACTTCACCGTTTTGAACATATTGGGATGCCGTGGTCGATGGAGATGACCGGAGACGTCGCGGGTTGGTCGAAAGGTAGAGGAGTGATGGGGAAGCGTGGGAAAAATGGTGAACTAGTCAGCAGTTCATCGTGATGGCGGCGGGAAGGAATTTAAAACTGGAGACCTAGTTTTTGAGTGTCGTAACATTTCGTTCCGTTCGAGATCGACGTTTGATCGAGCTTTGAAATATTTTGGGAAGTTGAAGCTCCGGTGTGGTCGAAGTTGTAGCCGAAGTAGGGGATTTTCTGGTGATCGGAGATGGGAGCACGACGTTGTTGCCAGAGATCGTGATTTGTTTTCTGGTTTTGAGTTTCCAGGCGATCGAACTCGATTTCGATCGAGGGCTTGAGAGGATGATCGGAGGCCGGAGAGGAAATGTCGAGATGATCGTCGAGATGTGGAGGTGGTCGTAGATGACTGGACGTGGCCGGACCCTCGGTGCACGTGCACAGTCGAGAGTTCTGATGGATGTACTTATTTTGGTTGACAGGGGAATAAAACTCGAGAATTACTCGAGTAATTCTTCGTTTTGCTCGGGCGATTCTATAAATTACTCGAAGTAAAATAAGTTGTCTCGGGTAGGATCTGTTATCTTAGTTTTTAAAGCAGTGTTCAGGTTAACTCGAGATTTTCTCGAGAAAAACTTGTTTGGGCTCGGGAAATTTTTCGCTTTTCTCGAAGCAAATTGAAGTGATTCCGGGTCATGGTTTATATGTTTAAACAGTACAGATTTTTAAACAGTTTTTAAATCTGTTAGTTTTTAAAATTTAAACCAAGGGGAAACTGTATTTAATTTAAGTATAAAGTCCAGATTTTTGAAATAAAAGAAAAAGTTTAAATTTTAAATACTTCTAATAAATTTAAATTAAGGTGGTTTGATTTAAAGGCATTTATAACTAAGATTTGTTTAAAATTGTAATTTAAAGATTTCTTTTAAAGGTTAGTTTTATAGAAAGATTTAAAATTTAACTAGTATTCGTATAAACTCGACATTTAAAATGAGAGTTAAGGAAAAGAGAAATAAATGCTTTAAACATTTTAAAAGTTAAATTTAATCGAAATGAAACGAGTTTACTTTAAGAAATAAGGATTTAGTTTTAAACTCATTTATTATTAAAAAGGATTAAATTGTTAATGGAATTGTATTGATTAAATTAGGAATTGATGTTTAAATGAATCAATGCAAGTTTTTATAAATGAATTAAGTAATTAATTGGAAATTAAGGTTTAATGTATTAATTAAAGTTTTCAAAATGAATGAAATAATTTATTTGTTATTGAAAGTATGGATTAGACCTTAATTAATTTATAAATGGAAAATTTAACTCATAATCATTAATACAAGTTAATTACTTTAGTATAGAAATTAATAGATGTTAAAGAAGACTGTTAATTGGATTATTTATAATTAATCAATTAATTGATTATTAATCGTTAATTGAATTAATTAATTGAAATCAACATTTTAACTGTTAAAGTATAATTAATTTAATGGGAAGTAATTAAGAAAATTAATTACTCATTTGATTTATTGAATAAATTAATTAACCTGTATTTAATCGTTTGATGATTTGAAGATAAAATTTCTTAGAGAGGTAATTAATGTTTAAATTACAGGATGTAATTATGGGATGATGTTCGTTAATAAAGTAATTTGAGTAAATTTCTTTATATAATTAATCAAAGGGATTAATTAGAGATAATTGATTATCGAGTAATTAATTTGTTTATGAAGTAATTAAGGAAGTTAATTACCAGATGTGATTAATCAGAGGGGATTAATATTTGGGTTTAATTTAAAGATTAATTACTCGATGTGATTAATTTAAAATTTGTAAATGTTAATTTGGAATCATTAATTAATATAATTAATGTTGGAATTCAAATGGGTTTATTCGAAATATAATTGATAAATGAAGAGATTTATTAATATAAAAAAAATTAAGTAATGTAATTAACTTAGTTAATTAATAAATAAAATGATATAAAGATGAATTTCTATATTTGGTTAAAGTAATTAATCCGTGGAAATAAATTTGAAGGAAATTACTTAGATGTAATTAAAGACAATTAATCGGGGATGATTAATTAAATGGAGTAATGGGATGATGGTCAATGAATTGATTGATAATTTATTTGTAGTAATATAAGCAAGTTAATACTGATAAAGTAATTAATTTAATTAACTTTAAATTAATTAAGGATAAGATAATTGATTTAATTCATTTTAAATTAATTATCAAAGATATGATTATTATTCTTGCTTATGTATGATGATTGATATTGATATCCCATTAATTGACTGTGATCTCAGATATGAGATGAGTGTTATCTGTTATGATATGGATGCTTTGATGAAGTGTGATGATATTATAGATTTTCCATTTATGATGATATGTGATTATCCATCAGCGATATTGTGATTTATCTATCTGTTGATATAGATAATTTAATTTGAATTGTTTTAACCTTTAAAACAACTTGGCCTTAAAAGACACGTGTTGGATTCGGTGAGACCGGGATCGGGTTTCCATATTTGGATATCCGAAAACCACACCGATTCCCAATTTAACGTTAGGTCGTGAAATCCAAATGGAGCAAGTGAAGACTCGAGGTATAAGAACTATTCGTCAGTATAACTCTGTGGGTGATTCCGTAATGAGTTTGACGGAGATAGTACTTATAGATTCGAGATGGTGATTCAGAATGCAAGGGTTATTGTCGTTAACTCTGAGGGTGATTCCAATATGAGTGTAACGAGATAATGCCTTCGGTTTCGTTCGAACCCGGAACGAACTTGTATGGATCGAATGCTTTCAGAACATCGTCAGGTGGGCGATGAGCATTCTAAGAGATGTGTTCTCTAAAGGTAATCGTAACCTCAAGCCTCATCAACCGGGAATGGCTAAAACAGGGGAGGTGCAGCAAGGCTAGTGGGTAGCACCCAAGTAGGATGAGATTTCCCTTGTCTAGAGGTCCCTTTTTATTCGGTAGTGGCAGTTGGAGAGCGCACCAACTGTGGGGTTTTCTTATCCGGGAATTATCCAGTAAGGGATGTTCCGGCCTTGTGTTGCAGGGGAGCGGGCGTACTCCTCGGTACGGTGATCTAGGCCACGTACTGTGACGGGCGGTACCCCAGTAGCCCAGCCATTGTATGGAATCCAAAATCCAATAAGTGCCTTCGGTTTTGATTGTATTACCCACGTTGTGGCTAGTATGCTGGAATTTAATAGATGTAACAATTTCAGCTATTTCTTATTTACTTGACAACCCTAGACACTATTATAATATCACTGGATTTCCTAAAAATGTTTTGGTTAGCGTAAGGTAAAAACTTTTCCATGTTTATGTGTGGGAAGTCTTACGTGATACCTTTGTTTTCAAATGATTTTCAAAGTTAAACAATTTTAACCTGTTACTCATACCAGACCCATGTCTGACCCGAAGTTTATTTCTGTTTTTCATAAACTCTCGGGTACCCAAATTTTTACGGGTAGTCAAGGGATTCAGGTTAGCTTTGACGAATTCTGGAGGAGCAATGGAGCAGGAGGCTTCAGCGTATAGATATATAGTGGTTCTGCTGTGTTAGTGTTATTCTGTATTTTCCGCTGTGTTGTATCTCTGTGATGCGTGAGTTGTATTAACTAGACAGGTGTTTATAACTGTCTAGTATGGATGTATTATCTGTGTACTCTGATGTATATAATATTTGTATATTTATGTGATATATTATATTTTATTCGTTCCGCTGTTGAGATTCTGTTGTTGTTTCTTCTTCTTCTCTATCTTTTCTACTTTCTCACCTCTTTCTTTTCTTCAAAACGATACGACTTTCTGGGCATAGAAGGTCGGGTTGTTACAGTTGGCATCAGAGCACTAGGTTGAGCGAATACCTAGGCTCTTAAGTGATTCCTTTCTTGAGAGAGCGTATTTGTATTTTTGATATATATATATATATATATATATATATATTTATCTATTTCTACCTATCGGTTGGGTTACCTGTTCGGGTTTTCCAATATAAGTATAAAGGTAGATAGAATGGTGGTGCGTGTAACACGACTACCAATGGTTGAATTTGTTGAGGTTGGAAGTGTATCTACCGAGATGGTATTGGGTCTACAGTCTCGCTCGAGTTAATTTTGTTGTGGCGTAAGAATTTCTTTGATCTCTTAAGGAAATCGGTGAAGGATTCGGAGTCCAGCATTTGAGGGTAAGATGACCACACTTGTGTGAACGGATTTTCGAGTGATTGGATGAGTAGAGTTGGATCTGCCAGTTGGGCAGAAATGAGTTATAATATTTTGATCTCTCGAGGTGTAGTAGCTGTGTAATGTGACGCAGGGACTATGAATGTCTCCAAAGATATTCCTTTGGGACGAGTTAAGGTAGTGAGTCTGTTTCGGTATTGTGGCTGAGTTCAGCAGGATGTTTCTGGTTGATTGTGGTCCGAGTTCTCGAAGAGCTTTGGATTAGGAATTCCTTGGCATTGGTGTCAGCTGTATAGCTCGGAGTGTTCTGTGTGTTGGCAAGAAGTTTTCTAGCTTAGCAGGAGTTCAGAAGCAGCGGAGTGATTCCATTTCTTCGATGAATTGACCAGTTAAGCGTAAGCTATTCTGATTTGTAAAGAGGAAGCAGTAATTTTGGAATTAGGCTGGATGGATCGCAAAAGTGACTTGCGATAGCTGAGTGTTCTCTGGTGTTATGGATTTTCTGGATGTTTTCAGGAAGTCAGTATTTTATCAGCATCTGGAGATTTAATTTGGTATCGACTGGATTTCAGGAGTGGTACCGATGGATTAGCTTAGAAGTGGGATGGTTTTTGGAGAAACTTCTGAGTTTTCTCTTTATGGATCTGTTGAACCATATTTCCAGGATGGTTGGAAAGACCAGTTGTGATTTTTGACCGATGGTTGCAAAGCCTAGGTCCGTCACAGATGGTATCAGTGGAAAGTTTGTGCTTGTGTGCATCATCAGTATCTTCATTCTACCCTTATCAGAGTTGTGCAGCGGAAGCAGTTAGGAGTGCATCAGTTTTCTTTTCTGGAAAAAGAGAAGTTGTTTTTTTCTGATGATAGTAGTGATTGTGTTCTTGATTTTGGTTAATTTCGAGAAGATCGTTTTACTGGATTGTTTTCGATTCAGATTGTTCTGGAAGGCATCAGCGGGGATTTAGCTGATTGGTAGTGATGGAAGCAGCTTTGGGATCGTCTGAAGTGTTTGGTGGATAAGAGACGAAGGAATTTGGATTTCAGAATCGGAGGGTTGATTTTGGATAAATTTTCTCCGATCAAAGGAGTTGTATAGTTTGGTAAGTCTGGGAAATCAGTTCCGAGGTGTTCTGGGTTTTTTCTCTGTGTTCTGGAGAAGTTAGTGTTTGATCTTCTGAAGTGAATTGCCAGTCTGGATAGCTGGGATTCGATGTGTTGCACGTACCTCTGAGGAAGTACGTGTAAGATTCTATTTCGGATATTGGAACCAACAGTTAAGGAAGTTTTGGTTGTGAGTCTGACTCGTCTGTAGTCTGATATTTTGCTTTGTATTGTAGATCTAGAAGAGTAGTAGCTTTGTAGCTTAGTGGTAGTGACTGTCTGGATTCTATAGAGCGAGTGACCCGGTACTTATATTCGGGGAAACTCGAGAGAATCCTATCCAAAAATTTTGTCTGGATAGTCAGACTTGTTTGTTTGGATGATTGATTGCTATGGTTGTTGATATATGCATGGGTTTTAAAATTAAAATTTTTAATAAATTATTAAATTACCTTTGTTTTAAATTTCGGGGACGAAATTCTTTTAAGGGGGGAGGAATGTGACATCCCGGAATTTCGAGCAATATCAATTTAATAATTTATATTAAATATTAATTTGATTATTGAATTATAAGATTTGAATCGATATTTTTCTTCGGATAAGTATCTGATGGGTGATTTTTATCGGTAAAATCCAATAAATTATTTTCTATTTATTTATATATATTGGTATATATCGTAGATAGGAAAACTCTGTTTAAATAAAATTGATAAATTTGGTTTCCAATTTTAATATATATTCAGGTGATATGGAAATTATTATTTATTTAGAAATATACTTTTTAAAGCTATTAAATTAATAAATATAATTGTTTTAAATACTTAGATCGATATTTAAATTGTTTTGAACTTATTTCTGACTTTGGGTTAAATTTATAATTATTAACAAAAGAATTTTATTTTCCTTTCTGTTAAAGTATAGCTTGTTAAATTATAGTTTAAAGATATATACAAGTTTTCAATGTAATTTTGTTAAGTATTACTTTAAGGTATATTATAAAATAAGTATTTGATAATAAGAAATAATTTCTTTGTTTAACTATTTTAAATTGATAAAAGAACTTTTATAATATTGATAAAATATAATTCCTTTTGTAAATCGTTTCAAATTTATAGATGTGTAAATTTACTTTAAATGATATTTATAAATAAAAATAGTATAAAATATTCATCTAGAAATACCATACCATAATACAAATAACAAATCTACATATTGGAAATAACGAGTTAACAACAATCGAAATGAAATAAGTGAAGTTTATAAATTATAAAACAAACACATTGAGTAATCAAACAACATACTAAAGTAACATCCATTATATTTCATAATCAAACAAAATATTAGTATAACAATAAAACAAGTAACAAAGTAGATAATCAAACAACATATTAGAATAACATTTCAATTATATTACATTATCATACCAGAAATCTGTTGAGACAAGTAAACAAGGGAAAATTACATTTCAACATATACAACAAGGTAATAATACATAGGAATGATTTGCCAGCCCTGATATAAATCTGCATAGCCAAGTGAACTAAAGAAGTAACATTCAACTATGTTTCAAAATGTAAAACAAGAGAATAAAATACATAAACAAGTTTCCCAGCCTCTAAATAAATATCTGCATAGGAAATCATGTTCGTATGCAAGCCTGGGAAATAAAAAGGAATCAAAAAGCAAAGTGAAATATGTGTGCATGTGGCTTGTGAAGTAAGGCAGGCAAGTTTAGAAAAGGAGATAGGATAGGTATAAAATGAAAAACACAAGTACAAGCATTTATTGTCTTCATTTATTAGCAACCAAACCAGCCTATACGATTGCATACCCATTTCTTTTCAGCCTCCATTTTATACAAAGATCTCTGACAATAAAAAAATATGATAACCCTGTAAAATTGTTTAAACTTCAACCTGGAAGCAACCTTTTCTTTATCACTTTTAAATTCCAGTTCGAGCTCAACAAAAACTAAAATAAAAAACTCCATTAAAACTTAAGCAACATTCTATAATCATCTAACAACTACAACAAAGTAGAGAAGCAAAATGGAAAGAAGATCAAAGTTGAAAACATTCCCAGTTTTCAAGAAATTCAAAACTGGTTGCAAATATGGATGCTCTGTCTTTTACAAAATTGGTGAGTAACAATTTTGTTTTAAACTTATAACTTAAGTTATTGGAATGTTTTTCTCTAAATCTTGTATGTGTATGACTGGAATTTGTGTGTATCTGCTCTGTGATACTTGTATCTGTTTGATATTCTATTATCTGTTTTTTTGTATATATGAAAACCAACCTCCATCTTTTAATCTACCAACTAGTTGAACCTGGGATATGAACAGTAGTTGTTTGTTTAGCTATCATCTAAGTATTAAAATTTCATTTAGGTCGAAACAAACTATATTTCCCCTGATAACTTAAGAAATCTAATCTCATCTTTAAATATGTTTAAAACCAAACCTCTGGTTTTAAAGATTCAGGATTACAGATCGAAACTACATACAAATTTATGATTTTTAAAACAAGAACTACAATTTTTAAGCAAAGGAGTGAAGAGCAGTTTTTACTTCACCGTTTTGAACATATTGGGATGCCGTGGTCGATGGAGATGACCGGAGACGTCGCGGGTTGGTCGAAAGGTAGAGGAGTGATGGGGAAGCGTGGGAAAAATGGTGAACTAGTCAGCAGTTCATCGTGATGGCGGCGGGAAGGAATTTAAAACTGGAGACCTAGTTTTTGAGTGTCGTAACATTTCGTTCCGTTCGAGATCGATGTTTGATCGAGCTTTGAAATATTTTGGGAAGTTGAAGCTCCGGTGTGGTCGAAGTTGTAGCCGAAGTAGGGGATTTTCTGGTGATCGGAGATGGGAGCACGACGTTGTTGCCAGAGATCGTGATTTGTTTTCTGGTTTTGAGTTTCCAGGCGATCGAACTCGATTTCGATCGAGGGCTTGAGAGGATGATTGGAGGCCGGAGAGGAAATGTCGAGATGATCGTCGAGATGTGGAGGTGGTCGTAGATGACTGGACGTGGCCGGACCCTCGGTGCACGTGCACAGTCGAGAGTTCTGATGGATGTACTTATTTTGGTTGACAGGGGAATAAAACTCGAGAATTACTCGAGTAATTCTTCGTTTTGCTCGGGCGATTCTATAAATTACTCGAAGTAAAATAAGTTGTCTCGGGTAGGATCTGTTATCTTAGTTTTTAAAGCAGTGTTCAGGTTAACTCGAGATTTTCTCGAGAAAAACTTGTTTGGGCTCGGGAAATTTTTCGCTTTTCTCGAAGCAAATTGAAGTGATTCCGGGTCATGGTTTATATGTTTAAACAGTACAGATTTTTAAACAGTTTTTAAATCTGTTAGTTTTTAAAATTTAAACCAAGGGGAAACTGTATTTAATTTAAGTATAAAATCCAGATTTTTGAAATAAAAGAAAAAGTTTAAATTTTAAATACTTCTAATAAATTTAAATTAAGGTGGTTTGATTTAAAGGCATTTATAACTAAGATTTGTTTAAAATTGTAATTTAAAGATTTCTTTTAAAGGTTAGTTTTATAGAAAGATTTAAAATTTAACTAGTATTCGTATAAACTCGACATTTAAAATGAGAGTTAAGGAAAAGAGAAATAAATGCTTTAAACATTTTAAAAGTTAAATTTAATCGAAATGAAACGAGTTTACTTTAAGAAATAAGGATTTAGTTTTAAACTCATTTATTATTAAAAAGGATTAAATTGTTAATGGAATTGTATTGATTAAATTAGGAATTGATGTTTAAATGAATCAATGCAAGTTTTTATAAATGAATTAAGTAATTAATTGGAAATTAAGGTTTAATGTATTAATTAAAGTTTTCAAAATGAATGAAATAATTTATTTGTTATTGAAAGTATGGATTAGACCTTAATTAATTTATAAATTGAAAATTTAACTCATAATCATTAATACAAGTTAATTACTTTAGTATAGAAATTAATAGATGTTAAAGAAGACTGTTAATTGGATTATTTATAATTAATCAATTAATTGATTATTAATCGTTAATTGAATTAATTAATTGAAATCAACATTTTAACTGTTAAAGTATAATTAATTTAATGGGAAGTAATTAAGAAAATTAATTACTCATTTGATTTATTGAATAAATTAATTAACCTGTATTTAATCGTTTGATGATTTGAAGATAAAATTTCTTAGAGAGGTAATTAATGTTTAAATTACAGGATGTAATTATGGGATGATGTTCGTTAATAAAGTAATTTGAGTAAATTTCTTTATATAATTAATCAAAGGGATTAATTAGAGATAATTGATTATCGAGTAATTAATTTGTTTATGAAGTAATTAAGGAAGTTAATTACCAGATGTGATTAATCAGAGGGGATTAATATTTGGGTTTAATTTAAAGATTAATTACTCGATGTGATTAATTTAAAATTTGTAAATGTTAATTTGGAATCATTAATTAATATAATTAATGTTGGAATTCAAATGGGTTTATTCGAAATATAATTGATAAATGAAGAGATTTATTAATATAAAAAAAAATTAAGTAATGTAATTAACTTAGTTAATTAATAAATAAAATGATATAAAGATGAATTTCTATATTTGGTTAAAGTAATTAATCCGTGGAAATAAATTTGAAGGAAATTACTTAGATGTAATTAAAGACAATTAATCGGGGATGATTAATTAAATGGAGTAATGGGATGATGGTCAATGAATTGATTGATAATTTATTTGTAGTAATATAAGCAAGTTAATACTGATAAAGTAATTAATTTAATTAACTTTAAATTAATTAAGGATAAGATAATTGATTTAATTCATTTTAAATTAATTATCAAAGATATGATTATTATTCTTGCTTATGTATGATGATTGATATTGATATCCCATTAATTGACTGTGATCTCAGATATGAGATGAGTGTTATCTGTTATGATATGGATGCTTTGATGAAGTGTGATGATATTATAGATTTTCCATTTATGATGATATGTGATTATCCATCAGTGATATTGTGATTTATCTATCTGTTGATATAGATAATTTAATTTGAATTGTTTTAACCTTTAAAACAACTTGGCCTTAAAAGACACGTGTTGGATTCGGTGAGACCGGGATCGGGTTTCCATATTTGGATATCCGAAAACCACACCGATTCCCAATTTAACGTTAGGTCGTGAAATCCAAATGGAGCAAGTGAAGACTCGAGGTATAAGAACTATTCGTCAGTATAACTCTGTGGGTGATTCCGTAATGAGTTTGACGGAGATAGTACTTATAGATTCGAGATGGTGATTCAGAATGCAAGGGTTATTGTCGTTAACTCTGAGGGTGATTCCAATATGAGTGTAACGAGATAATGCCTTCGGTTTCGTTCGAACCCGGAACGAACTTGTATGGATCGAATGCTTTCAGAACATCGTCAGGTGGGCGATGAGCATTCTAAGAGATGTGTTCTCTAAAGGTAATTGTAACCTCAAGCCTCATCAACCGGGAATGGCTAAAACAGGGGAGGTGCAGCAAGGCTAGTGGGTAGCACCCAAGTAGGATGAGATTTCCCTTGTCTAGAGGTCCCTTTTTATTCGGTAGTGGCAGTTGGAGAGCGCACCAACTGTGGGGTTTTCTTATCCGGGAATTATCCAGTAAGGGATGTTCCGGCCTTGTGTTGCAGGGGAGCGGGCGTACTCCTCGGTACGGTGATCTAGGCCACGTACTGTGACGGGCGGTACCCCAGTAGCCCAGCCATTGTATGGAATCCAAAATCCAATAAGTGCCTTCGGTTTTGATTGTATTACCCACGTTGTGGCTAGTATGCTGGAATTTAATAGATGTAACAATTTCAGCTATTTCTTATTTACTTGACAACCCTAGATACTATTATAATATCACTGGATTTCCTAAAAATGTTTTGGTTAGCGTAAGGTAAAAACTTTTCCATGTTTATGTGTGGGAAGTCTTACGTGATACCTTTGTTTTCAAATGATTTTCAAAGTTAAACAATTTTAACCTGTTACTCATACCAGACCCATGTCTGACCCGAAGTTTATTTCTGTTTTTCATAAACTCTCGGGTACCCAAATTTTTACGGGTAGTCAAGGGATTCAGGTTAGCTTTGACGAATTCTGGAGGAGCAATGGAGCAGGAGGCTTCAGCGTATAGATATATAGTGGTTCTGCTGTGTTAGTGTTATTCTGTATTTTCCGCTGTGTTGTATCTCTGTGATGCGTGAGTTGTATTAACTAGACAGGTGTTTATAACTGTCTAGTATGGATGTATTATCTGTGTACTTTGATGTATATAATATTTGTATATTTATGTGATATATTATATTTTATTCGTTCCGCTGTTGAGATTCTGTTGTTGTTTCTTCTTCTTCTCTATCTTTTCTACTTTCTCACCTCTTTCTTTTCTTCAAAACGATACGACTTTCTGGGCATAGAAGGTCGGGTTGTTACATGTCACTACACCAAATAAGCCAATTTGCAATGCTTCTTTTTATGGAATTCACAATGGTTACAGCTGTTGCTTTTCTCAAATTTGCAGTACAATTAATGTTTGAATTTGAAAATAGGAGTAGCTTTTACTTGTAAGTGACAAATATATTAATACCTTTTCAGTAATGATTTAAAAATTCAGCCTTATAACTAGTTATTTGTGCGATCGATATTTTCCTCAATAGATAAATAAGCAACAAGATAGAAACTTATTTAGCAAAAAAAGTCTAGATCCATATTAAAATTTAAGGAGATGGTACTTAGCCAATTATGCATAGAATCTTTCATTTGAGGTAAAAATTTCAATTATTGCAGGCTTTAAAGTCTAAGATATATATTTCTGTAAATGCAAATTGTATATACTTATTTTATGTTTATGCTTAACATAAATTATGGTTATCATAATGAAAAGAAAATATGTGAACATTTTATTATGCTTATTTTTATATTCTAAATAGTGATTTATGACTATTATTGCTTCATTATATAAATAAGTAATTCATGGTTGGAAAATGGCAGTAATTTGCAATTTATTCCTAAGAAATATAAAGTTTCTGTTAAAATTAATTTTAACAGATAACATGTGTGAAGCATGAGTATTAATATTTACAAATATGCAATGATTTAAATGTTTAACAAACTACATTTGCATATGGAGATGAACAACATGCTTATCCAAAATTTGCAAACAATAAATGTCATAATACATAAATGTTGCAAACATGCTTAATTATCTAAATTTTGCAAACAATAAATGTCACAGTTATGTTTATTTAGTTCTCTGAGCTTTCAAATCCTTTTATTTTGATTATTATTGGTCCTTTGATTAGAGAAGAGAAGCACAAGTTGGGTCGAAAACATTTATGCTTTTGAACTGCTTCTCTATTTTTGAGTCATCTTCGGTGCTGCAGCAGCTGCTTTCATTATAGGAGCAGAAGTCGAGAGGTTTATTCAATTTTGAAGGAGCTCCTGCACAAAACAGGTACATACTTAACCATTAATTAAGAATCATTTCAACTTATTTGGGTGATAATTAAAAAATTAACTTGCTTGAATCTGTGCATAGTTGGAGAGAACATGAGAACGAAAGCAATGAAAAGCAGATGGTTGTGTGAAGAATAAAACTCTTCATTTTATTGTTTGGTCAAAATAGAATGGAGCCTAGAAGATGAATAAAAAGGAGAGAAAACAGGAGACACGGATGTTGTTTGAATAATCGAAAAAAATATAATAATTATATATATGTAAGCGCAAGTGGGTATCTCTGAGTTTGAAAATTGTACATTAGGAGTTTAGTTGGAAGTTTGAATGTGTCATTTGAGATCTTGTTGGATATAGACATAACTTTTCAAAAGTAGGGGAACGAAAGTCAACTTCTTGTGTGTTTCCTTTGTAAACTAAAAATAGAAATAGAATATATTTTTCCCCTTCAATTTCCACCGCATTGATGATATATATGGTGGTGATAGAGAAAATGATGGTTTCATTTAATACACAACGGCTTCATAGTAATGATTATCTTATCACAGCTCACAGCTATACAAACTTGTTGTAGATCCCAACTGGATTATGCTACCCTTTATTGCTTGAGCCGAGCTTATGACTTCCAATTGTAAAATAGAATTGGAATAACCAAGATTCCCAACGGTTATAACCGTTGGGAATAACCAAGATTCCCAACGGTTATAACCGTTACGAATTACGGTTTTTTCCAACGGTTATAACCGTTGGGAATTATGGTTATTTCCAATGGTTATAACCGTTGGGAAGTACGAAAATTACCAACGGTTATAACCGTTGGGAATGACCAAAATTCCCAACGGTTATAACCATTACAAAATATGTAAGAAAAATTATAACGTACCTGCTACCAACGGTTATAACCATTGGGAATTAGATTACCAACGGTTATAACCATTACAAAATGACAGTTCTGGTGTTGTGATTAATCGAATTTGTATATATATTCTAACCTAAAAATTGTAATTACGAAAAAAATAGCAAAATGAATGGCATTTAAACACTATTCAAATGATTGATTATTGGTGAAAGTTAGTACATCAAAATAGTAACATAGTACCAAAGCCTCTCTTACATTTGTAGCCAATCTATAGTTTTTCTCGATTTCGGTTTTGTGATTTTAGCCCTTTTTATTTTGTGGTCGGCAATTTTGCATTGATATATTTTATGGACTTGGTTCTTTTCTTACAGAATGTTAACTGAGACTTAGTCCATCGAATTGATAGGAAACATTAGGCGCATGACAACTTTAGTTAAGAATGTTCTTGATAGGGAAGAAGCTTTGGAGTCACAAAGATGGGTCTTCTACATTTCTAATGCACTCAGACAGGAAAATAAATTTAGAATGGATGACATATGATGTTCGGATTATTTCTTGAATTTTATAATCTACTGAAGCATACAAGTTGAACGATTTACGCCCTTTTGATACGGTTAAAGAAATGTCGGGGTGCTTCAAGTCCATTTATCATCAAGATAATACTGCTAGATGATTTCAACCAGTGCTCCAGATCAATATAATTATAATCCAAGTAATCTCTCTATCGTGCAATGTTATTCTAGTTTTCTAAGTTGTATAGTGAATATTGGGGCAGTAATGTGCCTAAAGAGATCTTAGTTAGCAATTCAGGATATTAGTAGACAAGATTAGCTTCTAATAAAACAGAATCTTTCGGATAAAATACTTAAATGATTCAACAGTTTCAAATTAAACTGCAATTTCACAAGCCCATGAAGTCTGTTGTTTCCTTATTAGAATGGTATACTAAGTGGGTTTTGAGAACGAAGACGCCTAGTTTTGTTAATGGGCGAGCCCATGTGTGTGCATTTCAGAATTAAAAACATGTAATTTGCTCGTGCACACGTGCGTTCGTATACCCGCACACGCATATGCATATACATGCACACACATATATCTCTATCTCTACTATATTATAATATGTGTGTATTAATAAAGAGAATTCAATGATAAGACTGTCACGGTGTCTTTTTGAAATTCTGAAAATATGCTCTACATCTATCAACGGAATTCCATCATCGATTTGCAACCTCCATCACCGTTCTCTTACCAACCATCCATCAACAGAATTTCATTATCAATTTGTTTGAAATAAGTGCTGTGATTATCAAAGCTTTTACACTTATAGCACATATTCGTCCATAAATTTTTTTATTAAATAAAAGTAAATATTTCTAACTATTAGATATACATACGTGCGATTTACACTTATAAATAGTGAATATAGACATGCAGTTAACAAATCTTGTATAGATAATAGTTGTAATATCACTTTTCTATGTGCAAACGATGATCTTTTTCCAATGCGCTAACGTTTTTAATTAGAAATAATATTACAATACATATAGGTAATAGGTTTGAATCTTGACAAAAAATCTCATTTTATTTTTCATTAGAAGTTTTGATATATAAGTAAAGCATTGAATTTGAATCCAAGCTTGGACATAAACTATACATTTTATACTATGTTTCCTTATGTTCTAGTGTTAGCACCAAAATTGGTCACTAACATCCTTGAATAGAGATATGTAGAGAGATTAATGAAGAAGGTAAATTAAAACGGAGAAAAAATTGCAATTGAATGCAAAAAGAACAATAGAAAAGGAAACACCAGATTTATAGTGGTCCGGCGTAATTGCCTATGTCCACTTTGAATATGATCTTTATTACTTTTCCACTTGATTAAGTACAGATACAATCCGTGCACAAACAACTTGAATGCAAGTTTGAACAGAAAAGAAGTGAGTATAAAAAATGGCAGAGTATCCCTGGAGTTCCCGAAAAAAGGTCCTCTCCACTGTACCCCTTCCCCTCTATTTATAGACGGAGATAGACTATTCCCTCTATGCAAGCCCATAACCAAGATACTTCGGCCCACTGTGGGCAATTTGCGTTCACCGACCCGAGCATTCCGAGCCACCAATGTCGAACGATGGTCGCTGAGCCACCTTGGCCGAACTCTAGTTTTCTCGTTAGTGACTCGAAGTTTGTCCTCACATAACTCGAGGAAAGTGGTGGTATGAGTCGAAGCAAAGGAACGCTGGCCGCAGCACTTTTGACCTAACTACCATTGCCGAGCCGCTTCTACATCACCTACCTTGACCGATCCAACAAGGCCGAATCAACATAGCCGAGCCATTCGTTTTGAACTCTCCAAGATCGATCCACTAAACACCGAGCCAGATGAACCAAACTCTCCAAGGCCAAACCAGGTATTGCTGAACCATTGAGACTGAACCACTAATACTGAGCCTCAGTCGATCGAAGCAGCTTTGGCTTTCCTTCCTTGACTGAGCGATGCACGCCGAACCACTATGGCTTCCTGGACCGAGCGAGACATGCTGTCCCACAAGACCGAACGACACACAACCTAATACTCCTGAGGCCGAACCACAATCAGCCGAGCCACCGGTGCTGATCCAATCTACATCGAGCCATCTTGACCGATCCACGTATGCCTTTGACCTAACAAGGCCGAGCCCATCACTTAACTTTCGTTGACTTAACTTATGCCGATCCTCTATATTCCCAAACCTTTATTGGCTTAAGTCCCATCTAGGCCTAACCCTAGCTTCTGTAACTGTCGCCTTGTCGCCGGGTCGAGTTGTTGGGTAACACTTGCCCCTTAAAGCGCGTTGTGTGAGTTGACATGATGCGCTTTGAACCATTGAGTAGTCCGTGCTTTCGAAACCTCGTTCTAACTCTCCAAAAGCTGAAGCTACACGACCTTTTGAAGGTTAAACCATGCTCGAGTCTAGAAACCAATATTTTTCAACCGACTCGACGACATCTGTCCTTTCGTACAGTCCCATCTTTCATCGCCATGATGTGTTTATACGCTCATGCATACACTTTCTATATTATTATTATTATTTTTGTCAATCCATTCATCATTCATTTTCATTTCATTTCATTTTTCACCTTTTTTAAACAAAATTGGGTCGGCATAAGAAGGCCGACCCACTCGTTCGGTTCCTTTGGCAAAAAGATGAGACGGCATGTCAATACTGAACCACATGTCCGGTCTACTCAGTGTCGCTCAGCATGTTCACTCATCGAACCACTGAAATGTTCTGACCGGTTCCATAGGGTAAGGCCTGTTCACCTCCCTTTCTCCACATATAAAGGTCCACTTCTCACTTCTATTTTCACTGTACTTTCACAAGCCTACTAACTTATTGCCTCTCAACCCTTGCTTACCATTATACTCATCCTTCCTCCTTCTAAACCCAGACCTCCTACTTTGTAGCTCCAAACGCCATCAAATCCGATCAATTCTCATCTCGAAGTCCCACCATTCCCAAAAGCTCCTGGCTTCTCGCATAGGTATGGATTCCTCGTTCAACCCATCCTCCATAGTTCTTAATAGGCTTGTTCGAAGTCCGAGTACATAGGTTCGGTAGAAGATGGTGGTGAGGAGTGAGTCGAGGGGAATATAGGAACGTGTTTTAGGATTATTAGACGAAGTAGTGTAGCATTAACTTTAAGGTCGGCGATGTGGAGAGCAAGGAAGTGGAGTCGATATTTCGTATGAGAGTGGTGCAGGTTGATAGGAGTCGTGCTATAGAGAGGCTCGACATTTTGAGAGGGAGTGTCGATTGTTTCCGAGAGAGAGAGAGTGGGTCGGTTAGTACGTACTTAGGAGTGTGGATCGCTCGGCATCGACAGAGTTGTTATGGGTCAGCAAAGAGCCTAGGGTAGTTGCTCAGTATAGATTGAGAAACATGGAGGAGAGGAATACAATGAGTGTGGCTCGGCGTCTGTTGAGGTGATGTAGGTCAGTAGGAGTTTAAGCTAGGCCGGGTCGGTAGTTAGGATGAGAAAGCGAGTGAGTGGGTCAGCATTTGTAACAACCCGCATATTTTACGATTGTATATTTAAATGTTTTATTTAAATATAACATCGTTAGTCGGATTAAAGTCCGAAATATTACCTTTTGCAAACAGTCGAATTAGGACTCGAGACCACTTCCATTGAGTCCAAAATGGCGTTTGCGACCTTTTTGAGTATAAACATCGATATGTTTGGAGTTGAGAAATTTTTTGACATTTTCATTTAGGGCTTTGGGTTTAGGTTTCAGCCCACCAAACTAACACATAACCCAACTCCACTCCTCTTCATTCATTCACTCATTCTATTTCCTAACACTCAAGCTTTTAAGAAAAATGGGGGAAGAGAAAAGAAATTAGATATTCCTAAGCCTTAATTCTTTTAAGTAAAATCAACTTCAAGCTGGAAATCAAGGAGAAGCTTAGGTAAGCATCCTCTTCATCTTCTCCATCTCAATCTCTCTTCATTTTTAGAAATTCCTATAACCTAACTTAGGAAAAACTTCACCTTTGATAATAGATTGAAGATTCTAGAGGTGTTGTTGAAGAGAAATCAATCTTTGCTTGTTCTAGAGCTTCTCATTTGTTGTTTTAGGTTTAAAAGGTGAGTTTTTGAACTCACATCTATGTCTATATCTTAGATAGTTGTTTGGTAGTAATTCCTAACATCTATTCCTTGTCATTTGCTTTTGAATTGAATTGGTTTGATGAATATTCCAAATTTTGGTGTTTTGAAGTCAAATCTTTAAAAATCCTATCTTTGATGTTTGAACACGTTGTTGGGGTGTATCGAAGAGCCTATAAGGCTAGGTTGTCGCTTGGCATAAATCCCTAGTCTTCGTTGCTCGTCCGATCACTTCCGTTTGGATTTTTGCCCCTTCTTGGGCTAGGTTGAAAATACTGCAAATGGCAGTTCAGTCGACTGAACGATAAGGTCAGTCGACTGAATCTGGGAGCAGAAAACTTCCTGCCCCTGTGTCAGTCGACCGACCATATAGTTCAGTCGACTGAACTGGGAACAGAAAAGTTCCTGTCCCTGTATCAGTCGACTGAACTGCAGAGTCAGTCGACTGAACCAGGAACCCGAGAGTTTCTGGCCTTGTATTAGTCGACTGACCTTCTGGTTTAGTCGACTGAATCTGGGAGATGTGCTTTTTGCCTATTTTAGGCAGTTTTGTGTGGATTTCCGATTTTTAGTCGATTCTTGATGATCCGATTTGTTGTTATCATTTATCGACTTTGATGACTTCTTTTTCGGGATTTTTGGGAATATCCATTTTGATGGATTCAGTATCGATTTCTATGGTTTTAATTCACAATTTCGTATGTGAAATTTTTGTGATTGATTGTTTCTACAATCATTTTTGTGATTTGTCATTTTAAAATTCAAAGGTTTCTATACTAGTAGTAAATACTCAAACTCTTTCACAAAAACGATTTCAACACTACTTTTAAATACAAAGCTCGTTTTTAAAGCCGTTTTCCAATCTATTAGTATATACAAACCTTTACCTCACTCATATAAGAAATCTAATTAAACGGCTTAGCAAAACAAGTGACATGAAACACTTGCGTTTACTTTGTCGGTTAATTCTTAGACTTGTTCGATTGAAATCTTGTGACAATTTTCGAGTGGAAATCTACAATTTGTTCGTAAATATTTAAGTTAAGCTAGTGGTTATGGGACATGAAGCTAAACTCATCTATTTACTAGCTTAGTGTAATCGACACTTCTTATTGATCAATGGTGATCATTTTGTGATTTAGCCTAGCGATGTGCGATGTCTATTTGTTTGTGTGGGGACTAAAAACCCCGTTTGTGGAACTTCGGTTCAATTTGGTGAGGTAGCGACCCATAGTCTTCGGGCCGTTTATGGAGCTTCGGCTCAAAATTAATGGTTGGCGACCATGGAGTAGCGTTCCGTTTGTGACACACGTGTCGGTGAGTTTTCATGCTCCCGTTTGTGATAGGCCTCCCCCCTTTGTGATTTCTGGATTTCTAGTGGTTGATTTCTAGAATTTGTGTTTCACCAATTTTCATGGATTGTATTGATAAGCTCTATCAATATTTGTGTTATGGTGAATAATTTAAAGAATATGACATTCTTTTGGTGTTTGAGAATGTTTGAGATATTGTATGATTTTTGTTGTTATCTGATGTATACTTGTCACAGTATGGCATTATTGTTATCATACGTTTTTGGTCATATCTCTTATCCTATCTCATTTTATATGATATTTATACTTAGAATGATCCGTTTATTATTTTCTTCCTAAATAATACTTGGGTCAGACCGAGGTATTTCAGGTGCTCCTGCTTGACTTCTTATCAGGGTCCGTAACCTGACTTTTGGCTAACTACTTTAGCATAGTAGTTTTTGTTAGTATACATTTGAGATGGAGACTCCTTGTTGTATACTTATTCTTTTGTCTAGTACTTGTATCTATTCTTGTGTGATGTAGTGGATCTAGTTTGACCACTATTTTGATGTACACTTTTATGTGTTATATTCATATCTGTTTCCGCCTTTGTGATATGAATATTTGTGATTGATTTGTGTTATGTTTATTTCTATATTTTTTTACGAAGGCCTCATAGCCACTGTGTGGTAGCTTTGAGTTTGTATCTGATATGTCGGATTTCCTCTTGAAATGAAATGTAAGTTATATTATCTGACATATCGGTACTCGCACAAAGCAATTACACAAATGGTCGCTCCTCAACAGCCTTATTCTTCGTGCTAATCCACGGCATTACCCCGTAGTGTTGTTGGCTAGCATGAGTATAGAGGTGGGGCGTCACAGCATTGCCAATCAAAATTGTTTTAACTCGAACACAACATTCATTTGGGTGACTTACCTCCACAACCAAACATATCATTAGCTCGAGGACCTAATCTAAACTAACTACCCCACAGCTTGAATAACCTTAAATGCAAATTTAACCCATCAAATGCAAATAATAGCCTTCACACTCTATGATGCCAACGTTTGATTTCAAGACTTCTACCGCCGATCATATGACAAAGTGCAGGGGACGGTCAGCGATGGCAGTCTCCTAGGACAATAGCTCAAAGTTCTATCACACCACACTTGTGTTTAAAACTTTTGTTTTTTCTACACTCATGTTTGAGTCGTCGCACTAGTTCATACACAACAGGGGATATATTATTATCGTTATATCTGATATCGATTGTCTTTCAAGTATAGCTTAAACAGGTATCTATCCATACTAAACGCTCGTTGAAGATGTCCAAAAAATCAAGCTCTGCTACAGTTTCTGATAAGCCTGAGCCAAGTTCTCGGCAGGAGGTAGTGGGAACTTCGAATCCACCGTCAGTCCCTATACCTGGCATCTCAGACCTGCCTGTTGCGGTTATAGGCCCGGCTCCTGACGCCGTAGATGGAGCCGTTGTTCTAAATAACCCCATTGATTGAGAAGCCTCAAAAATTGGCAAAACCGCCCTTCATTGGTCGTGCTCAATCCATGGAATCCCCTTTGACGACATTTTGGTTCCGTCAGGATAAGATCGGCCTCACCTGCCCCCAGTCGGGTATACAGCGTGCAATAAATTTATGTGCTGGGTCGGAAGCGTGCCACCTTTCAATTAATTTCTCCGTGAAGTGTTGCGGTATATCGAGATTGCTTCGGCACAGCTACACCCTAATAGTCATGTGTTTATTCATGGCACTTGTGTCCTCTTTATGAGCACCTTATTCAGACTCCCTACTCCCGAGGATATCCGTTATATCTACCGCTTCAAAAGACGGTCCGACAGTCAATCCTTCATATTTCTCGAGCCATATTCCAAATGTCAAATTCTGATGGGGGCGTGGAGTAAATTTTCCCAGTATAAGCAAGAGTGGTTTTACGTACGCTGCCCCCTGGTTTCGCGAGAAGATGGCTGGAAGGGAGTAAGTTTCATTCCTAGACTAATATTCGTCTAAGGCTCGAATTGCATCCTTTCTAAACTTCTTTCGACTTTTATAGGTATCCGCCCATGACCTGAAGGAGCTGGGTATTCTGAGGCCGTCGAGGCCATTCGAGCTATTCCTATGAGAGACCGGGACATTAAATCCGTTATTTCCAATGAATTTCTTTCGAAGTTTGGGTTATTGGTGGAGGGTCATCAAACTAGCCTTCCAATTGGCGCCACTACAACCGGATCTGCTGTGGAAAAAGGCAAAGAGCAGGCCGGACCTTAGGTGCCCCCTGTAGGAGGAGCCCCCGATACAACTGAGGAAGGTGAAATTAAAGAAACCGGGGTGCCAGAAGCGACTGACGAGAATATAAGTTTCGACTTAGCAACCGTAACTGACGCACCCGGCATCGATGAACCGCCTCCCCCTTCAAAGAGGAAAAAGTGCATAGCCTACAAGATGAAAAAGAAAACAGTAGGCGGAACTTCAAAAGTAACAATTACTCCAGTTGAGAAAGAGTCATTTCCCCCAAAATTTAGAGGGTTCACTAAAAGGTCTATCATACCTGACCATCCCTGACGACTTACTAAATTATGGCTTCAACGACCCAGAGGCTATGGGACTTAATTCGCCCGCGAGAAGCGATGAAGGCGATCAGGCTTGTCATCAAGGAGAGAAAACTCCAATAAGTAAAGCAAAAAACACTGGTCCGTCGGGGGGAAGCACTAGGACACACAAACACTTATACTTCACCCTACACTTAAATTTTAGTCATCATATGATTCCCACTAACTCGTTCATACTTGGTTTCTGTTCAGGTGATATGGGGCGTACACACGGCATTGACCATCTTCGCGGATCCTCTATCTTCTACCATCCCAGTCGGGATTCAGGATCGGTAGACGCCGAGATAGGGATGATAGCGGCGATAGAGACTACCGTCCTAGAGATTCGTCGTCTTCCCGAATAAGAACTTATAGCCATTCCTCATATCCAAATGATCCTCCCCCTCAATCAGAGCACGGTATGGAGAAATCTGCTCAAAAGGGATCTCAATTCAAAGCTCCCCGTGACCAACATTCTGGTCATCGAGCACCAAGCAATCCTGTGAGCACCATAAGAAATCCGTGACTATGGCTAGGCAGACTCCTCCAGCCTCCGCACATGACCCATTGACAGTAGACAAAATAGCTGAGCGTAAGGCCACATTCCCGAAGATATGCTTTGATGGATTGAAATTTCTCCTTGCGATTCATCCTATTCTCGGACTTGTCAAACAAAGCACCATCGCCTGCAACAACGACGTTTATGTCTAGCATGATGCGTTTGTACACTTGGCGGAGAAAGTTTCAGAGGTTTCCGTGGAACGTCAACACAAAATCGATCGCTTGAAACTTGAAGCCATTCACGACAAAGATATCATCAAAGCCCAAGATAAAGAGCTATCCTTGTACAAATCTCAACTTGAGGCCGCCCAGAAAAATTCCAAGGAAACGGCCGAGGCAGTTAGTCGCTTGGAGGCCGCTCACAAGAAGGAAATCGATGAGGCAGTCCAACGTAGTGGTGCTTTAGCTTTAGAGAAGGACTCTATCCAGAAAGAAAAGGATATTCTCCCTCAACGAGCTAAAGAACTGGAGGAGCTGCTTGCCAAAGACAAAGAAGAGAAAACTGCAGCGTAGGAAGAGTCACAACGATATTGCGATGAAATTCTCGCAACATGACTCCTAAAGACGAAGCTTGATGAGGAACTTTCCAAGGTTGAAGCACTAAAGGAGGCAACTCGCAAGGAGGGTAAGAAAATGGCGCTCACAGAAGTCGACTCTCGTCTCAAGGCTGCTACTGAGGCCGGTAGAGAGGAAATTAAATGCTCATTTGATCCACTCATTGCCGGGTATAATGCGCTAGTTCTCATGCACCATGACCTATCTTTCCTAGGCGAGGGTTACCTCGAATCATTGGCCGAAGCGTGGGATACTTTGATAAAAATTACAGCGGTTGAGCTAGGCATCGAAGAGGTCGATGAGGGAGCTCTCGTGAGGGAAGTGCTTCGAGGAAACGAGCCTTCAGACTTTTCTGCAGCAAAAGCCCTCTTCGGTAGAGACTCCTCATCATCAAAGGGTAAGGACGATATCGCTGGCCCGTCCGACACTAAGTCTCCAGTTCCTCCTCCCGCTCAGCCGGGCGATAGCTCGTTACTCGATCCTCCTGAGTAGCATGTTGGTTACGAGGTCGATGAGGGAGCTCTCGTGAGGGAAGTGCTTCGAGGAAACGAGCCTTCAGACTTTTCTGCAGCAAAAGCCCTCTTCGGTAGAGACTCCTCATCATCAAAGGGTAAGGACGATATCGCTGGCCCGTCCGACACTAAGTCTCCAGTTCCTCCTCCCGCTCAGCCGGGCGATAGCTCGTTACTCGATCCTCCTGAGTAGCATGTTGGTTACGACCCGGAGAAGCCTGGGCTCGGTGTTCACATTCTATCCCTGATTCTTCTGCGTGAGACTCCCAAGGCAACTGAGAGTCAACTGGAAGCTGGTATGTAGCTTTTCCTTCTAGAGCTCAAGAAATCATCGCTTTTGGTGAGTAATAGATGTATTCTAACATTTGTCTTTCATGACTTCATGTAGACCATTCTGATCCCGAACCAACTCCAAGGAGCGATGTTGCCACGGAGAGGGAAGAGAAAGTGGTTGAGGCACTGCACATTGGGGATACCCCTGGACCCGATGCTCAAGTGATCGGAGCGCTAGATGATGATAAACTTGAAAGTCCTTCGCCTGTAAATGAACATGACGAGGTCGAAATCACAGGCGCCTCCGAACATACTTCGAAGCTTAGCATGGAGGAACAAATCATGGAAGAGGAGAAAAAGAAAGTCGAAGTTAAGGTTGAACCTCAGGTGGTGGAACTTGATGATCCTCTAAATAGGCCCCTGAAGATAATTCTCCCCGGGGGGACCACACCTTTGGATGTCCCTCTTCCTCCTCCGGATAACACCTCATTGGGAAGCAAAGGGTCCAAGAGAAAACGTTCGGCTGAGGATCCTTCGGAGAAGCCGAAGAAGGAGAAAAAGTCAAAGAAGTAGCTATCAACTTGTCATACATCGTTCAGCCTGAATAAACCTAAGTCATGTAGTTGTTTCTTTTTTCTTTTTTATAGTCGTCGTAGATATATTTTGGTTCCGGACTTCGGAAAAGTTGTAATGGAACTTAATTTTTGATTAGTAAATAAAATTGTGTTTCTTTGTATTCCACGACTCTCATTGTTTAGCTTATCACCTAATCTTGTAATTAAAATTCAGAGTCTTGTGGGTTATGTAAGCTCCAGTCGCTTTCATATGACTTGGAGATCTTAGAATTATTTATACTCTAGTCTGCACTTCGGGGACTCAGAGTACTCTAGTCCGCGCTCCAGGGACTTAGAGATTTTTTGAATTGTTTATACTCTAGTCCGCACTCCGGGGACTCAGAGTACTCTAGTCTGCGTGCATTTAGAGATTTTCGATCGTTTATACTCTAGTCCGCACTTCGGGGACTCAGAGTACTCTAGTCCGCGCTTCGGGGACTTAGAGATTTTTGAATCGTTTAGACTCTAGTCCGCACTCCGGGGACTCAGAGTACTCTAGTCTATGCTCCGGGGACTTAGAGATTTTTTAATCGTTTATACTCTAGTCCGCGCTCCAGGGACTCAGAGTACTCTAGTTCGCGCTACGGGGACTTAGAGATTTTCGAATCGTTTATAATATAGTCTGCACTCCAGGGACACAGAGTACTCTAGTCCGCGCTTCGGGTACTTAGAGATTTTCGAATCATTTATACTCTAGTCCGCACTCCGGGGACTCAGAGTACTCTAGTCCGTGCTCCGGGGGATTAGAGATTTTCGAATCGTTTATACTCTAGTCCGCACTCCGGGGACTCAGAGTACTCTAGTCCGCACTCCGAGGACTTAGAGATTTTTTGAATCGTTTATACTCTAGTTCGCACTCCGGGGACTCAGAGTACTCTAGTCCGCGCTCTGGGGACATAGAGATTTTCGAATCGTTTATACTCTATTCCGCACTCCGGGGACTCAGAGTACTCTAGTCCGCGCTCCGGGGACTTAGAGATTTTTGAATCGTTTATACTCTAGTCCTCACTCCGGGGACTCAGAGTACTCTAGTCCGCGCTTCTGGGACTTAGAGAATTTTGAATCGTTTATACTCTAGTCCGCACTCCGGGGACTCAGAGTACTCTAGTCCGCGCTCCTGGGATTTAGAGAATTTTGAATCGTTTATACTCTAGTCCGCACTTCGGGGACTCAGAGTACTCTAGTCTGTGCTCCTGGGACTTAGAGATTTTCGAATCGTTTATACTCTAGTCCGCACTCCAGGGACTCAGAGAACTCTAGTCCGCGCTCCGAGGACTTAGAGATTTTTGAATCGTTTATACTCTAGTCCACACTCCGGGGACTCAAAGAACTCTAATCTGCGCTCCGAGGACTTAGAGATTTTCGAATCGTTTATTGATCGACTTTTAATTTTATGTGTGCGTTCATACACTATACAGATTAATGCAATTTAATTTTGCCATGGAATTGTAACACACGGAACATCAATAGTTCATAGAAAAACAGCTTCAAGCCTTTATTGATTATAAAAAATAGGGACAAACTAAGTTGTCTTAGTACATGTTGGAAGCAGAGAAAAACAAAGGAAAAACATACTAGAAACAACTACTACTAAAATGCAAAAGAAATAGACTAAGTGAAATAACGACGCAAATGCTTGCTATTCCACGTTCGGGGGAGCGTCACGTCATCAACAGTTGCTAGCTTGAAGGTTCCTTCTCTAAGCTTCCGTTCGATGACGTATGGACCCTCCTATGTGGGGTTCATATGTGACGGGAATGGAAAAACTCGCTTCAAAACAAGGTCACCCACATCAAAGGTTCTCGGTCGAACTTTTTCATTATAATATCGAGCGACTTGGTGCCGATATGCAGCCGCCCTTATATCAGATTCTTCACATTTTTCATCAATAAAGTCCAACGGCTCCAGTAAGAGATCTCGATTCGTCCTAGGATCATAATGAGTCACACGGTGAGAGGGAACTTCAAGTTCCACGGGTATAATAGCTTCAGCGCCATATGCCAAGGCTGTGCGTTAAAGCGCTCGGCAGATTCAAAGCGGTGGAGGTGCAAAAAGTCATAGCGGGGATACAGCGAGGATATAGAGGGATATAGAGGATGGCTCTAAAATAGCATATAAAACTCATACTTAATGTTTTTACAAATATTTAAATGGTAATTAAATGAAAAATTATCATTCAATTGAATTATAATTAATACATAAATAATTTTAAACAAAAAAAAGTGCGAATATACTTTAAATAAACATAATAATGTTATATAACATAATTGAATTTAGTAGAATATTAGAGTATTTTCATTTCTGAAAATATATTAAAAATTAAATCAAATAAATTAGTTCCATAATTTTTATAATGTATAAATGCAATTTTTTAATTCATTTTATTAAAGAAGATATAGCGGAAATAGCGGAATATAGCGGGAATAACGGGATATAGCGGAAATAGCGGGGCTTAAAGCGGAAAGGCTATATTTTGGGGCTATATGGAAAAATCGTAGCGGTAGAAATCCGCTATGAGATATAGCGGGGTTATAGCGGGGTAATAGCGGGGCATTAACTATACAGTGCCAAGGTGAATGGAGTGTGGCCAGTCGCGGACTTGTGGGTGATTCTGTAGGCCCAGAGTGCTGTCGGAAGCTCATCCACCCACTTGCCTCTGGCCTTCTCCAAACTTTTTTCAATATAGACTTGATTATTTTGTTTACGGCTTCAACTTGTCCATTGGCTTTAGGGTGAGCGACTGCCGCAAACCTTTCTCAATGCAATATTTTTGGTAGAATTCTTTGAACTCCCTACTCTCAAATTGAGTTCCGTTGTCTGTAATGATAGTTCGTGGGAGGTCAAAATGACATATAATGTTTCGCACAACAAAATTAATGACCTTTTTGGTGGTGATCGTAGCTAAGGGCTCTACTTCTGCCCATTTGGTGAAATAATCAACTGCGAAAATTGCATATTTCGCACCACCTTTGGAGGTCGGCAAGGAGCCGATTATATCGTCCCCCATATTGCAAATGGACATGGACTAACCATTTGCGTGAGTTCCATCGGCGGGGCTTTCGGGATCTTTGCATACTTTTGACATTTGTCACATCATCTTACATAGTCCGCGGCGTCTCGATTCACGGTCGGCCAATAGTATCCATAGCAGAGGATCTTTTTGGCTAACGTCTGCCCCTAGTATGGTCGCCAAATTCTCCCTTATGAACTTCTTTTAAGGCCCGCTTTATCTCGTCATGGGCGATGCACCGAAGTAAGGGAACTAAGAATCCTTTCCGATACATTATTCTATCCTGCATTATATACCGCGAGGCCTTGCAAATGACTTGTCGTCTCTCGTTCTTTCTCTCAAGCAGAGTCCCATGTAATAGGTATTCCTTGAATGGGGTCATCCATGACTCCCTTTCAGTTTCCGTCCCTAACACAAAAATATACTTCCATTTCGTTTATACTCGGGGCATGTAAGGTTTCAACGGGAACCAAGCCTATCTGTTGTGCATCACCAGTACTTGCGAGTTTTGCCAATGAGTCGGCTTCTCGATTGTTCATGCGGGATATGCGAAATATCGCAATATTCAATGTTTTCCAATAGTTCTTGAACCAGAGCAAGGTAGGGGGCAAGTCTTTGCCCCTTTGCCTGATAGTATCCCCGTACTTGGTACACCACCAATTGTGAGTCATAAAAGATTTCAACCGATTTCACTCCGAGTTCCTTGGTAAGTTTCAAACCAGCAATCAATGCTTCATATTCGGCTTCGTTATTCGTGGCTGGGAAATCGAGTTTTAAAGCATAACAAATTGCTTGGTTTTTGGGAGTTGCAAGAATAACACCAGCCTCAGAATAACGGTCGTTGGATGCCCCATTGGTGTATAGCTTCCATCGAATGGTGGGAACTACATCACCACCATTTGGATCGTCTGATATGGTGAATTCTGCAATGAAGTCTGCCAGCACTTGCCCTTGGACAGCCCTCCGTGGCAGGCAAGTGATATCAAATTGACTCGGCTCAATGTTCTATTTGAGTAGCCTTCCAAAGGTTTCTGGTCATTGGAGCACCTACCGCAGAGGTTGGTCGGTATAAACACTGACCAGGTGTGCCTGGAAATACGGGCGGAGCTTGCGTGATGCGATCACCAAGCAGTAGGCTAACTTCTCAATTTTACGATAATTTCTCTCTGCCCCTGTTAAACATTTACTAACATAGTACACTTGCTTTTGGACTCGGTCCTCTTCGCGAACCAAGCCTGTACTGATGGCATGCTGAGATATGGCCAAGTAAACATACAACTCCTCATGGTCTACAGGCTTTGATAGAATCGGGGGCGTCTCCAAATGTCTCACGAGAGCTCGGAATGCATCCTCACAGTTCGGCGTCCATTCAAAATTCCTCTTCCCTTTCCTTATCACATCAAAGAAAGGAATACACTTGTCGGTCACTCTGGATATGAATCGACTCAACGCGGCGACTTTTCCATTCAGGCTTTGTACTTGCTTTATATTTCTGGGCGCTTGTATGTCTCGAATAGCCTGAATCATTTTTGGGTTGGCTTCGATTCCCCACGCGTTGATAATAAAACCCAAAAACTTTCCCGATGCAACGCCAAAGGAACATTTTAGTGGATTGATTTTCATTCCGTAGTACCTGAGTACATCAAACATCTCCGCTAAGTCTCGAATGTGGTCGTTTGACTGTCGTGACTTCACGAGCATGTCATCCACATAGACTTCCATCGTTCTACCAATCTGGTCTTTAAACAGCCGATTCACCAAACGCTGATAAGTTGCTCCTGCGTTCTTCAACCCGAAAGGCATCACTACATAACAGTACAGTCCAACGTCTATGACGAAACAAGTGTGCTCCTGATCCGAAATGTGCATCGGGATCTGATTGTATCCTGAATACGCATCCATGAATGACAATAATTCGTGTCCTACCGTCGAGTCGACTAACTGATCAATTATGGGCAATGGAAAACTATCCTTAGGGCATGCCTTGTTCAGGTCTGAATAATCAACACAGGTACTCCACTTCCCATTTTCCTTCCTCACCAGTACGGGATTAGATACCCATTCAGGATAGAGGGCGTCGCGGACGAACCCATTGGCTTTAAGTTTATCCACTTCCTCTCTGAGAGCAGCAGACCTCTCAGTGTCCAAGCCTCTCCTCTTTTTTTTCACTAGCACATACTTTGGGTCAATGTTTAACATGTGACTTGCAGCGGTGGGAGAAATCCCGCACATATTAGAGTGGGTCCAAGCGAAAACATCCAGATTCGCTTGGAGGAAATCGGTAAGATCCTCAATCATTGAGGAGTTGAGTTGTGATCTAATCTTAAGCACCCGTGATGGGTCATCATGGATGACTGGAATGTCAATCGTCAGTTCAGCCGGTGCTGCTTTAGCCTCCTTGGGTTCTTCATCATCGTCTCTCGGATCTATGTCTCTATAGATACGACCCTGTTGCCCGAGCCAAGGCTCGGGCATTACTTGTCAATTTTCAGCAGCATGAATGCAGATAGAGTTTTCCACACTCTTCCCCTTCTCTTTTCGTTGGGCCTCTCTTATCTCAGCCATATAACATGCACGACCAGTCGATTGATCGCCATGCACTACACCAACTCCTCTATCCGTCGGAAATTTCAAGGTTAAACACCACGGGGCCAAAGCTGCCCTAAACTCCGCCAGGATCGGTCGGCCCAGAAACACATTATACGGGGAATCCACATCCAAAACAATGAACGGTAGGATCCGTACCCTCCTATGTTCACCTTCTCCTAACTCAACTGGCAATTCAACAAAACCTATCGCATCAGTGGCTGCACCATTATAGCCGTGAATGCGGGCTTTAGATGGTTTCAGATCCTTCGCCTCCATCTTCATATGGTCATATGCCTTTTTGAAGATAATATTAACAGGGCTGCCACAATCAATCAGTTTCCTTCTCACGAACACCGGCCCAATCGTGGTTGAAATGACCATCGGGTCAATGGTAGGTGCCTCCACCTGGTTGGCATCCCTGCTCCTGAATACTATATCATCCGTCATCATTCGCTGCTGTTTCGATGGGGTCCCGTCTTCTGTGTTCAAGCAGCATTCGAAATCCGCATGCTTTAGGGAACTAGCATAGCGTTCCATTTCTTGCCAACTCCTGTCTGTCGGGTGAGGCCCACCGACTATCATGTTTATAACCAGTCTACCTCCGATCCGAGCGGGTTCCTCAGGTCGGGGTAGAGCCTGCCCGTGATTAGGGTCGGATGTCCCTGTCCGCCTTTCTGCGGATTCTTAACAAACTGATGTAACTTCTTTTGTCGAATCAGCTTTTCTATAGCATCATGGAGGTATCTACATTCTTCGGTATTGTGCCCGTAAGTCTCATGGAAGCGACAATACTTCTGAACCTGCCTTTGTTCCTCAGTGGATTCCTTTCGGCGTGGCTCTCGGTATTGGAATGTATTACAAGTTCATAAGTAAATATTCTCCAAAGATGCATTTAGAGGAGTGTATTCGTTATAGGTCGGGATCCTTGGTTTCCACTTTCCTGCTTCCCTTTTTCTTCCGGAATTTCCTCCTCCGGATCCTTTAGACTACTCCGGCTTATTTTGAACATTGACGTAGACCTTACCAGAGTTGTCGCCAGATTGCTTCACCATAATGTTGCTTTGCACTGCTTCCTTGCTAGGCCCAGGCACACTGCTTTGCCTTGTCCACCTTGCCTCTTCCCTTCTCATGAGTTGGTTCGCTTTTGAATAAAAGCGTTCAAAGATAGTCGGAGGTTTTCCTGCCAGCCAATCACCAAAATTTGAGTCCGGATCTACTCCTCGCATCATGGCCATAAGAATAGCATGGTCATTCGGATTGCTAACTTCGGTAGCAGCAACGTGAAATCTTTGCAAATAATCCTTTAACAACTCCCCCGGAGCCTGGATCACACTGGATAATGACATCATGTCCTTTGGGCGAGTGGCATGGATCCTAAACTGCTCCACAAACCTCACCGCTAACTCATCAAACCTAGAGATCGATCGTGGGGGAAGTCTGGTGAACCACATGGTAGCGATCCCGAACAAGGTTATTGGGAAGCATCTGCATTTGGTCGCATCATTGGCCTGTGCTGAATCCATCATCCACTCATATCTCATTATATGCTGTCGGGGATCAGTTTTCCCTTCATAAGCTGGAATAGTAGGCATACTGAACCTCCGGGGGTACTCTGCCTATAGGATTGCATCTGTGAACAGAGTGTGGCTCCTAGATGCGCCCCAATCATCGTTAGACAAGCCCCGATTCTCCCTGATCAGTTGTTTGACCATAGTTGACAAATCTGGAATCTGGATGGGAGGTGGCAAGTTGGTATTTGTTATGTGTGATCGTTCCGGCTGGTGCCTCCTCGGTAAGTGATCTCCCAAATGCACGTTATGGGGACTCGCTTCGCTATGACCCTGACGAGGTGGTGGACCAGCTTCCACCTGTGCTCCAGATCTTAAGTTTCCACTCTAGTTTGAGTGCGATTTCCCAGGTGCAGGTAAGGGGCCACGGTTCCAGGTAGGGAACCTGGACCATTTCTGTTGGATTGTTCTGCTGCACCCGTTTGTGCCGCTTCAATCCTACGGCGTCTACGCCTGTGATGTTCATCTGATGAAGCGGAGTTATCAGATGACGAGTAGGAAGCGGGGCTTCCTCCAGCATTCTGATGTTGTTGCTGAGCGATCTAGGTCATGAGATTGGCGTTAGTTTGAATTTGATCGTTAAGTTGTCTCCTACTTTCCACGAGTTCTCTCATCAGCTCACTGAACTCTGCCTTGGTGACAACTTCTGATTGGTTTAGGATGGTGGCTATCCCTGGACCTGGATTAGCTTGTTGATTGCTAGGTCCCACTTGTTAGACGCAGGCGGTCTCATTGACATCCGCACTGTGGGAGGCTGATCTAGTACGTGGTCTTCCCATATTAGAGTTATCCGTCGGAACTTTGAATAGAATTTATGAACTCTTGAGAGTGAACTTGGATCTCCTTCGGGGGATTTCTTCAATCCAGTAGCGGCAAAGTAGATCCAAACAGCCTGAGAACGCGAGATTCTCAGTGAAAGTACCAAAATGTTAGCACCAAAATTGGTCACTAACACCCTTGAATAGAGATGTGTAGAGAGATTAATGAAGAAGGTAAATTAAAATGGAGAAAAAATGCAATTGAATGCAAAAAGAACAATAGAAAAGGAAACACCAGATTTATAGTGGTTCGGCGTAATTGCATACGTCCACTTTGAATATGATCTTTATTACTTTTCCACTTGATTGAGTACAAATACAATCCATGAACAAACAACTTGAATGCAAGTTTGAATAGAAAAGAAGTGAGTACAAAAAATGGCAGAGTATCCCTGGAGTTCCCGAAAAAGGTCCTCTCCACTGTATCCCTGCCCCTCTATTTATAGACGGAGATAGGCTCCCCCTATGCAGGCCCATAACCAAGATACTTCGGCCCACTGTGGGCAATTTGCATTCATCGACCCGAGCATTCCGAGCCACCAATGCCGAACGATGGTCGCCGAGCCACCTTGGCCGAACTCTAGTTTTCTCGTTAGTGACTCGAAGTTTGTCCTCACATAACTCGAGGGAAGTGGTGGTATGAGTCGAAGCAAAGGAACGCCGGCCACAGCACTTTTGACCTAACTACCATTGCCGAGCCGCTTCTAACCTACCTTGACCGATCCAACAAGGTCGAACCAACGTAGCCGAGCCATTCGTGTTGAACTCTCCAAGACCGATCCACTAAATGCCGAGCTAGATGAACCAAACTCTCCAAGGCCGAACTAGGTATTGCCGAACCATTAAGGTTGAACCACCAATACCGAGCCTCAGTCGATCGAAGCAGCTTTGGCTTTCCTTCCTTGACCGAGCGATGCACGCCGAACCACTATAGATTCCTAGACCGGGTGAGACATGCCATCCCACAAGACCGAACGACACAAAACCTAATACTCCTGAGGCCGGACCACAATCAACCGAGCCACCAATGCCGATCCAATCTACACCAAGCCATCTTGACCGATCCATGTATGCCTTTGACCCAACAAGGCCGAGCCCATCACTTAACTTTCATTGACTTAACTTATGCTGATCCTCTATATTCCCAAACCTTTCTTGGCTTAAGTCCCATCTAGGCCCAACCCAAGCTTCTGTAACTTATGTAACTATCTCTTTCCTTACGCTCTAGTATCATTGTATATCTTTTAAAATATTTAGTTTCCACTATCTTATTTACAACTTATTTAACTCTCTATATTCATGAACAATAATTCTCTTATGAAAAACTATTTCCAATATCATTTTAACTATAAATTTTTCTTTTACATTTTTTATGTCAAATTAAAACAATAAATACTATATGCAATGCTAAGTGGTTAATATCTGATAATATCACAATTACCTTTGATATATCATATATCGCCCTTTAACCAATTTTCTCTTGAGATATCTCTTAAGATATCATTAGTGATATATCACTCGCTAGTATATCGCTCCAATATTTAAGGTATGAGTATCAACCATTATTCTTGTTGGAATTGTTTAAAAAATTAATAAAATGGAATAAGTCCGTTATTATTTGAGTCTCACATAGAGATTTTTGAGTGAAATCTTTTATACTTTTAATACAAATCAATAAAACATTTAAATAAGTGCATTTAATGTTTTTACAAACGGTCATAAAGCATTTTATAACGTTTAATTGTTTAAAAAATTAATAAAAAGATTTGAATAAGTGCATTTATTGTCTGTGTCCCACACAATATGGAATGTTGAGAGAAATGTTTTATACATTTGGTACGAATTAATAAAACGTTTGAATAAGTGCATTTAATGTTTTTTCAAACGGTCATAAAACATTTTATGACATTAATTTTTGGTACAAATTAACAAAACATTTTATGCTTTTGGTTCAAATTAATAAAATGATCATTACGACCCATTAATTTTGTGAACATTTTTTAACGTTCATTTTTTGATCCTCTTCCTCTAATCATTATCCTTCTTTCTGAAACTTAATCCTCTTCCTTTGAAAAAAAAATTGTATTAAATTCTCAAATTTGAACATGTGTTTCTACCCCTTTGGCAAGAAGGAATTTTAGTTTTGATGTTGCAAGGATGTGATGGCTAGTGAAAGTAGGGAGGAAGAAGAAGGGTGAGCATTAGGTGACTATACAAACTCATAAATCTATGCTCTAAATCATATGATCTATGTGGGAATTAATTTGTGGTTTGCATGAATACAGTTAAATGCATTGAATTGACAAAGACGGCAGGGAGTAGGAGGAGTAGATCACCTGAATTAATAAGATTTAGGCATAGAAACATGAACCGGTAGGTTTCACCTATCGACCAGTGGCTTATTCTGACTTAAAAAAATATAAAAATATATATCTTAAATATAAATTTATATTAATAATAATTTTGTAATAGAAGTGTTTAGTTAATATAAATCATGTAGTATATGTCACTCTCAAAAATCATGTAGTATATGATTGTGACGTTGTTTTGAAAAAGTATTTATTTGAATTTAAATTTTAAATATATTAATAATGAAGTTTCTTTATATTGAAAATTATGATATTTGAATCTAATAGTTATTTTAAAATTGTATTTGATTATAGAAAATTATGAAATAACTTTTAAACATTACTGGGTGATTTGTAAATGGAGTTATCAAATATTTTGAATATCAAATGAAGGATTTTAATTATATTCGATGGATTAAATTAAAAAGGAATTATTTTAGAAGTTATAAACTTGTATAAATAAATATGGTTTATTGAAATAGAATTATATATTCTAGCATGCAATTATAAAAATATTTAAATAACATGGTTTATTTATATTTATTATTTCCTTTTATATGACCGATTTTGGACATATGAATGATTCACCATTGATATCGAGTTAATTAGTGTTTTGATATAATATGGTGATGATTGTTGGAACTGGGCCAACCCATAATGGAAGAATGGGTGTATTTTGAAAAAATGACCATTTTGGATCTTTATTGGGCCTATGTAGTCTAATTTATTTAGAATATTTCTAAATTAATTTTTAAATAAAATCATTATTTTATTTAAATTTTTAATATAGTTTTATATTATGTAACTAATGTTATATTATATGTATACGTGTATCATATACACACGTGTGTGTGTGCGTATGCGCATGTGTCACATAGCAATCTATGCATGGTTTAACATGATCGTGTACAAGTGCTGGGATTTACACTACAACAGACATGTTAGCTCATCTAGTGTACAAATATATCATTCAAATGTATGCTCGTGTGCTTTAATTTATGTATACAAAATATTACACACATACACATATATATATATATGAATATAATTTATATATTATTTTGAATATATATATATATATATATGTGTGTGTGTGTGTATGTGTGTATGTGTGGAATTTATAATATCTATATATATGTATGTATGTATGTACGTAAAAACATTTAAAATATATTATAAAATTTTAATTATTTATTTTATTGTAAAAATGAAAACAAAATTGAATTTTTATTTGTATGAATATATATATTTTTATAAATAGTTTAATAAAAAAACATATATGTATGTGTGTATGTATAAATATATATGAATGAAATATATAAAATATAAATATATACACACACGCATATATATATATATATATACACACATGCATATATATACACAGTATATATATATACACACGTATATATATATACACATACATACATATATATGTATGTATTTATATACTTAACTAATAATACTCGTGGCGAAATCAATTTTTTTAATTTTTTTTAATTTAAAATTTCCTATCAGAAATAAATAATATATATATATATATATATAAAGATATGTTTTCAAAATTATAATTTGTGTTTTAATATTTTCTAAATAAAATATTAATGATATTTTAGCATTTGAATATTTCAATATACGTATATGGTAATCTAAGATAACCTTAAAATTTTAATTTTGGCATTTATATTAATATTTAATTACTATAAAAAGGTTAAATAAAATTTCTTTCGAGAGTTCGTCAGGTGCAAAAATGATTTTATAAAATTTAAATTATATTTTATGATATATTTATTTATTTTTATAGATTTATCTAAGTGATTTAAGTTAAATTATATATATGTACGTATGTATGTATGTATTAAAAAGGGGCATTTCACCAGATGGACAAACTTTGCAGTCTAATTAATTTCTAGGACACGCATCTGAAATAATTACTTTCAAGGCCAAAGTCAGCAGAATAATTACTTTTATGGACGAAGTCAGCTGTCCAATTACTTTCAAGGACATAATTTCATTGGTTTTTAGGCCCTAGAAACTAATTATTTTGCGTATTGTCCTTAAAAGTAATTATTTTAGTTGTGTGTCCTAGAAATTAATTTCACTTGCTAAAAAGGCCCTTGTAGCTCATTCCCACTATTAAAAATATATTTTTTATGTTGTAAAATATTTTAGGCATAAAACTATACATATGTAATTTGATAACATATTTTATATAGTATAATGTTTAGTATTCAAACTGTAAAGCTTATGTTAATTAAATAATGAATATTAAATTAATTTAAAAAAAATTAATCTTAAGTTGTGAATTTCAATGCATGTATACGTAAAAAAAAGTTTAGTAAATATATAAGCATATACTGATATACTAGAATCGTCACCTAACTAATAAAGCAATATATGGTATATAAATTATCTAAATATTGGTATATAATTATAGATCAGATAATTACCTTTCACCAATGCCAAAGGATCACACCTTGAAGGGTTGAAATAAACTTTTGAATCAAATTTCAATTCTGAAGGTGCTATCTCCCCAATTGGAGACCACCGACTTCGAATGGTGTTTATTTTAATTAGATTTGAGCTTGGAAATGGAGGAGATGGGAAGATAAATTTTGGCCCGATGTAAAGCTAATGAGGCATCAAAAAGTTGATTGAAGAATGAGAGTTATGATCTATTTATAAAGGAAATACTACAGAAATAAGTTAGGATCCAGATCCACTTTTCTCTCTTACCCATTCTCTTCCTTTATCCGATCAAAACCTTAGCCCATTTTACATATCCAAGTCACCCTACCTAGTCTATATATGGCCTAACTCACAAGCCCCTCATCTGGGTTTCAAGCTCGTTTAAAGCCTGTATAATATTCGTTACATTTAAATCTAATTTAAACCTGTATCGATATCGTATATCAATTAATATATTTATAACTATTATAAACGTATTTATTAATATTTTTGAACAAATAAAAATAAAAATTTATAACTAATTTTTCATAAATATTAATTAATTTAATAAATTTATTACTATTATAAATTAATTAAATCATGTGGTTAAAGGAGCATTCAACGATTCGGTTGTGTGACTCTTTAGGCGTAAATTTGGTCAGCGATTAATACCAAACTATTTGAATATTAACGTTCACACACCACTTTGCAGGTGTTGTGAAATTGTGGCCAAATTTATCGCTTATTTGGTTTCGTTAAAATCCAATTTTACTTTGTTAAGCGTTACCCGATTGTGAATATTATTTACACCAATTCTTTTCATCAAAACTATATCACTCTGGACTTATGGAATTTGGTAACAGTCATAATTCCAATATCATCCATATTCAACTTTATAGTCCAAAAACAAAGTTCTTGGTTTAATAATAACAATCATTAGTAACTAAAACGCTCTGGCCAGAAAATTTGACTTTGAGTTGACTTCAGTTGACCGTGAAACTAACCTCATATAATTGTAGAGACGAAGCCTCTCTTGAATAGCATTTCACTTCCACTACTTCCACTCGACTCAACTATAGTCGTTCGATGGATGCCATACTACGATTTAGCTATAATCAAAGCGGAACTTCCACATTGAAGGTCAATAGTATTCTCAAGTCAAGAGAATTGTGTAATTTTGTTGCATCGATATTTTCCAACCATAGTTATATTAACCAATAGAAACTATCAAGCGAGTCATTCCATAGTTAGCTAGTAACTATTAGTACGTAACCCATTGGTGCCACCAGTAGTCATGAGTAATACGCTGCCCAACATTTGGAGAGCATTACATACTCTAGTCACAACAGATGTATCGATATCCAGTCTCGATACATCTTGACTAGAAATAATTAAAATGGTATACTTATTTTCATTGAGATAAATTACTCACGGTTACAAAATTTGCGGCTATTATCACAAAACATATCATTTAAGGATTTTCTATTAAATATACTTTTACTTTAATTAGTTAATTAATATAGCACATTATATCAACTATATAATGGAAAGAAAACACATTTTATTTCGAACAAGATGGGTTATCGAGTTAGATATATATATAACAAATTACATAATTGCTCCTAGGTCATATCCCTAACTCTATCAATCTCCCACTTGCACTTGGGATCAATTATGAAATCTTATTCCAACTTCTCTAATTTGTTTCGACAAAACCAATCGGGCTATTCCCTCAATGAATGGGTATGCTATTATACTTCAATTATATACTCTGTCAATCAACTCTCCCCGATGCTGATAAATTGTTTTACCATGTGGAACAATTCGGGGCATGTCTCTCATCTTCTAGTGAGCTTTATGTTCTGTTACGAAATATATCACAACATTTGGAATCATCCTCGACTCAGTTATAAATTTGTGCATTTATTATATATATATACATTGCTTTTATTGTGGGGATAAGTCACTGTACTTAGCCTTTTCATTGAATTGGCCACAATCTCTTTTATTTGGAATATTTCCAACTTAAAGATTCATAACTTGAATTTATTATTGACATATTATACTCAATATCACTTATGAAGTTTGAGTCTGAGCACTCATTCATGAGGAGTTCGCTGTTTCTGTAAACAATTCTCTAGTACTTCATAAATACATTAGAATACCTCAAATAACCATTTAGTGATAACTATTTGGATTTGATATTTTCTTTATGTATCAAATACATAAATAAATCACGATATCGTAGACAATATAACATGTATCGTAATTCTTATTGCCAATGCATAAGGAATCCGTCTTACATGTTCTGTATTAAACATTTTCATAAGGTGTCCTTGCATATTGTTTGGGGCATTCCCCGTGTCCTTGATACTATCTATGAAAAACAACATTTGCAAATCCAATGTCGAATATTAAAACAACTAAAGCTGATTTTAACGTAGGTACATCGTTAACAATCAACAGTGTGTTGTTTACTTATGGCTTATGAATATTTATGTACCTTTTGTAACGACCCTAATTTTTTGTCATTTGAATTCAGGATATTTAATTGATTTTAAATTTTGAAAAATATAACTTGTTAGTTAAATTAATCTAATTTCAAATATAAGGGATATTTGAATAATTAGATTGTGTAAATAATTGAATCTGGGGTTTAATAAAGATGAAAATGATTTATAAAGTTGATTTAAATTCTATTTGAATTAGAGCGAAGTTAGTAAACTTTAAAAATTTATTTAAAAGTGAATAAACTGAAATCTGAAATTTTATAATTTAATTAACGTGTAAAAGTAGTCATTTTTGACACTGTCTCGGATTTCGATGAAACTAATTTCATTGGATCCGTAATAGTGAGTTATTATAGGATTCCAAATTTCGTGTCAATCAGACTTACGATTTGGTCGTGTGAAGCTGAAACGCATAGAAATTTATTAAAGGAATTTTAATTAAAATAACTCGATTTGAAAATCTATCTTCCAAATACGATGGAATTAGCCTCCGATATATATTTCATTGTATTCGGAATAGGGGTAAAACATTATAAACACCATGCGGCATGCTTCGATTGGAGTTCAAAAAATTTGGCGATGAATTGTCATGAAATTTAGTATTAAAGGACCCAAACATTTTCTATTTGCACAAACCCTAGGGATTCTTCACCAGCCGCCATTTTTAATATTCAATGGCCGAAATCTCATAATCTTCCTCCCTCAAATCCTCTATATCCACACACTAATACGCTTCGGCTTCAACATGGAAGTTGGAAAGCTCGTCGAGCTCTATAATCTCAACGGTGGTGATCGAGTTTGGTGTGGCGGGGAGGAGGCTACGACAGTGCGTGCAGAAGGCATTTGAAGCATTTGGTCTCGGCGCTGGAGAGGTCGAGTCGAGCGTGGATCTGGCCGTGGGTGAGGCGTGGGGAGGTCTATCAGTGGGTGGTCTTCGATCATCCTCTAGGCGCATGATGGAGGCCCGGCAATCAAGGGTTCGCGTGCGTATATGGGTTCGTGGTCTTGTGTTCATGCCTGGAGGAAACATACGTGTGAGAGAGGGATTAGGGTTTTAATAATCTCGATAATTAACGTTAATTACTGTGATTAAAGGAAATTAATTATTTTCATGTAAATCGATTGTTTAAAATGTATAACTCTTTCATACGAGGTCCGTTTCACACGAAACGAATTGCATTGGATTCATATTATTGAGCACTACATTTTGGAGCTGGTTTGGATGGATTTGGAGCTCGCATGATTTTTGGGTTAAATTAAACGCTCGTTTAATTTCAATGAAATAAAATGCTGCAACGACGACTGCAACCAAAGTTTCTAAAACTCACTCTCTCTGGCCCACTTATATTTTTATATAAGTGGGAATAAATTTATTTTATGTTGTATGATGATAGTTTGGATGTTATACTATATTATTAGTTGGTTTGGATGTATTCCCTTATATTTTAGCAAATGAGACCCTATACGTTCCCGTGTATGAGCGGATGCCCCTTTGTACGCGCGTCTGCCTCAAAGTAGACATTGTACATATTATCTCATATGTATGTTTGTTGCAGGTGACAGGTCGGAGGGATCCAACAAGATTACTCACTATGGTTGATGTTTATTTACACATATTTTTATATATGTTGTATTATGTGATATTTGATGTGTTGGATGCCATGATTGTTATTATTGATGTGAATATCCTTATTTTGTACTTCTGTAGCATTGGGCCATATTTTTGGAATTTTCAAATATTAAAATGATGATTTTGACGTTAAAAGGAATTTAGAAGTGATTTTGAAAATATATATGTTTTAATAATTTTTGAATTGTTAAAGAAATGAATTTATTTTAAATGAATAAAAAGTTATAATTTTTATGTTATAAAAATTATGTTTTTGTGAAATATACTCAAGTATGATTTTTGAAATATGAAGTTAACTATTTTGTAAAATAAGTTAAATTGAGAATTTTGAAATTATTATAAATTTTTTATATATAGGATTTATAAAATTGATATTTTATAAAGAAAAGTAATGGAATTATAAACGAATTTTATAAGTGTTAAAATGAAAGTTTATAAAGGAATGCTATTAATAAAGAGATCTAATTAAATGGATTTTTATAAATAGTGTTTTATAAATATTAGAAATGGATTTATAATCAAATTTGTATATGGATTAAAATTTAGAAATGAATATAATGGACTTTATAAATAATGGGATTACAAAAGAATGAATTTGTAAATAAAGAGATTTATAAGTAAATAAACTTATAATGGGATTTTGGTATATAAAGGAGATAAATGGGAAATTTGTTAATAAAGGAATTTTATAAATTGAAGCTTTTATAAAATAGAAATGTGAATTATAAACACTATTTTATAAATGTTAAATCAACTTAATTTGATAAGGTAAATATGGATTTTTATAAAAGGAAATATATTCACGTTTTTAAAGTGAAAAATTCTTTAAATGAATGTTTTGGAAAGTGATATTATAAAATGGAGTTTAAATGGTTTGAAAATAAAATGACTTGTAAATTTACTTATTATTAAAATAAGTATATGAAAATGTTTTCCAAATATCCAATAAGTGAAATGGTTTTGAATATTATCTTTTTAAAGATATTTTAAAGTGAATAATTGGAAAGTGATTTGATTTACAAACGATTAATAAAATCAGTCTCAGTGACTACTTATGTGCTAGATTTTGTTTGTTGCATTGATAGTTAAATAACCGACTATCAAATTTGGCCATTTTAGTTTCTCGACTTTCTGTAGAAACTAATTAGTCCTACACTTAGTACATAACTGACTGTGTAGGCTTGATTATCATTTGTGTTGAGAATGTTGATTCGTGTAGTGTGGAGTGGTTACTCCAATCTATCGAGATTCCTTCTTGGTCGAAGGATAGCAAGTTGAAAGTTGGAAAAGTGATTAAGTCTACGAGACTTGGTTTCTGTTTGAGTTTGAGAAATGCTTTAGCGTTGTTGGTGCGAAGAGGTCAAGATCAGATTTATCTGAAAAACACTTCAGACCAACATATATGCGACGATTATGCAGGTTAGTCGATGATATTGATATTTAGGATTTTCATAGTGAAGGATTGCTTGTTGGTCATTTGGGGTTAAAATCCCAATATACATATAGTAGCAGTTGTCTCTTCGTTATGAAATATCCATTGCAAGGGCTGTCGCTACTAATCCTGTAGGATGTGGTAGGAGAGTACCTTCGGTTTGTCCTGTTCCTAGACAACTTGTATGGATGAGTGTCTAACATTACATTTCTAAGATTATGTACATTGGTTTTTACAAACGTACATCCTGTGGTGGTGGAGAAGGCAACTTCTCTTAGCTTAACTGTAATAATCCGCTTTTTCGTACCCCTTGAATAGACACTAATCTCCATCGATTAACTCAAGATGAACGGAATACCGAACCATTAGGGTTAAAAGAAGAGGTAGAAGAAGACAGAAGAAAAGAAAAACAGAAAAACACAAAAACAGAACCAATATCAGAATCTCACATTCGCAGCGGAACAATATATAATAGATAATCACTAGTCTTTTAAACAAAGAACTATATCAGTTTTATACAATACATCAATCAGAGTCAATATACAACTCAATACAACAATGGACAGTTATATAAACTTGTCCTCATACAGAATACACAGCGGAATAATACATAGTATAGATGACACGTCTCGCCATCCAGCTCGCCACTGAGCTCCACAGCATCTCCTGAATCCAGAATGACCTAATAACCTAACTCTAGACTGCCCGTGTGGAAAATGATGGGCACCCAGAGTTTAGGAAGGAAACAATAAACTCCAGGTCAGTCATGGTGACTGGTGTGAGAACTTAAAACAGTTTATCTTTAAAACACATAACAAAAGAATTTTAACATTGAAAACCCGCAATGCTTTTGGAAAATGAAACTACCATAAGACCTCCCACCACACACACAATGCAAACGCAGACTTGGAGGAGATTTCTTCTTATGTTAGTCAAAGATGCTTACTACGCAAAACAAATCATTTTGATATTATTACTAGTGCATAGTGTCAAAATCCTTTCGAAAATACAATATTAATCTTAGCCAGCATAGGTACCATTATATTATGCCTGCTATAGCTGCCTCCTGAGGAGACAGGTTATACAATTTCAATCGTAAAGGGTTCGTATTGTTTCTTTGGATTTTCCAACAAATGGTCAGGCTAAGGAACTTCCTATGCCACGTAGGAAACGCCTCTGGCTGGACGCTCCGAGAGACAAACTGCTCTCAGCCAAACAAGGCCGGGTTACCCCTGTAATAGGTAACTCACGAATATGTCATCACCCGGTCCTTTGGGACCTTTATCCGAGCGCTCAATAACATCATCACACATAATAAATCAGGTGTGTCCACATGAGTAAGTATCTGGGCTCCATACCATGATACCACCCCTTTCCAGAAGGAAATGACATACCCTAAAGGGCGCGACCCTCATAACCTTGCCGCAACATTCCTGTTTCGACCATTTCCTGGTTGTTGAGGCCCTGATGAAGTCTCGTCCACAAAGCTACGCTTTATACAAAAGCTATGCTTTAGGTCAAACAAATGATCAAAGTAATGATCACCAAGATAAATGATCAAACAAATGATCATATCACAAATGATCAAACAATGATCATTTCACAGCAACACTCAGCATGCCACATTACCAAATTGGGAATATATCGCTGATAAATTTCAACTACATAACCTCTGAGCTCGTACGCCTCAGAGAAGGGTGTTAAGCTAAGAGAATAAATTCTCCGCCACCAACAGAAATGTATTTGAAAGAAATCAGCTTTACATCTCAAAATGTAATGTCAGACACGTAACCATACAAGTCTGTTCCGGGTTCGAACAGAACCGAAGGAACTTCCAAAGAAGCCCTTGCAATCCGGATATTCACAATCCCAATAAAACTTCCCATCACAAAGGAAATCTCTATACCGTTGCTAACGGTGCAGAGACAATCGATAGGTCATCCTATCATTTTCATAAACATCCGGTCTTCACCACCGGTCTTCAATACGATCCATATCGTCGTATCACAAATTCGGAATGGGTTATACGACACAAAGGTCCTTTCCCGGCTAACCCGAATAGTGAGCGCTTATTCAAAAATAAGTGTGGCAATCAAATTCAAGCAAATCTCAACAAATACCCATTCAAGGTAATTATTGATAGTCGGTTATTTAACTATCAATAAAGATGCGCAACATCATCAGATTCCAAATAATTTTCCAAATAATTTATCTTTCAAAAATATCTTTACAAGCTATATAATTTCCACACTTTAACTATTTGAAAACAATTTCAAATAAATTTCCACATTTCAATTTATCTTTGAAGATAAAATCTCAAAACATTTCCCTTCATATTGGAAAAGCATTTCCATACCTATTTAATAATAGGTAATTCACAAATCCATTTATTTTCAACATTTGAAAATATTCAATATACTTAAATCCAGTTAAGTATATATTTCATTCTTTAAGGAAATCATTCTCTTTCACAAATTTTTATTTGAGTCAAAACGAATGTTACGTAAAACATCGTTACGACAACTCAAAATCACTAGTATAGGGATTCGAAATTTAGATAGATATATAAATCCCAATACTATATAAAACATTTCCTTTCGGAAACCATTTACTATAACAACAGTGTTATAGTCCACCATTTCCTTATTTCTCGAAACGTCTATTTCAACAATAAATGTTGAAATCTATGTATTCGATACTTAACACGTTTTAAAACATCTTTTAAAACAATTACTTCATTTCGTAATATCACTTTTCCAAAACATCTCCGTTTTATTTAATAATATATTCACTGTCCAAAATCGTGACTATAATTCGTTATCCAAACTCAACATTTCTACACATTTTATTTAATGGATTATCCACTGTCCAAAATCGTGGATGTAATTCCTTTAATTACTTCTATAATTCACTTATCAAAATAAGTGATTTCGAATTTATAAAACAATGTTTATAAATTTCAATTCTATTTATAAAAACTTCGATTTATAAAAATCCTTGAATTAACAAATTCAATTTATAACTCAATTTTATACCAAAAATCTAAATTATAAGTTAATTACTTATAAATCTTTTATTTTACAAAAAATCTATTCATTTCATAACTTCACATTATAAAACTTTTAAATTTCATTAACTTATGAAATCCAATTATACTCCATTTTAACACTTATAAAAACTCGTTTTATAATTCCAACATTTAAATTTATAAATATCAATTTTATAAATCTTTTATATAAACCGTTTATAATTCAAAAATCCCAGTTTAAACCATTTTATAAATAATCAACTATTTATTCCAAAAAATCACTTTTAAAAATCCTTTTAAAATCAAATCGTTATTTTTAAACTTCAAAAATGGATCTGATGATGCAACAGCACCAATCATCAATCACAACAATCAAAACATCATATATCATCATATGACAACAGAATATATCACAATATCTGTAAATAATCAATACGGTGAGGAATCCAGTCGGATCCCTCCAACCTGTTTCCCCGCATCCACAAATGTTAGCACAATACCAATTCCGCTCCAGTACGGAATTATCGCGGTATATGGGTTTAATAAATATTATCCGCTTACTAACGGCGCAATAGGGTCTCATCCGCTATACAATGCGGGAAATCAACAACTGCAATATATACATATGCCAATATATATATATATATATATATATATATATATATATATATATATATATTGCTATATACATATATAATACCAATTTCACTTCAATGTGAAATTATCGCGGTATATGTTTTTAATAAATAACATCCGCTTATTAACGGCGTATAATGTCTATTTATCACAATAAATAGCAATCATCATTCAATTCACACAATTATCACTATCAACAATTTTAAATCTCAACTATTTAAAATTTAAATCGAAACAAAACATTCGATTGAGTGAGGAGTTCTCACCTTGATTTTCCGATAGAAATTTGTAGCGTTTATTTCGAATGAAATTAAACAGACGTTTAATTTCACTCAAAATTTTCACTAACCCCGATCGCTTCCAATTCAGTTGCATCGCGTAGTATTCGACAAAACAAAGCCAACGCCGCTTGTTTCATGCGTTTTTGACCTCGTATGAAAAAGATATGATATTACAGAGATTATACGATTTTAAATAAATTAATTTTACAAATTCTTTTTATATTTTTAAACCTTCAGCTACCCTGGGCCGTTGATTTGGCTTGAACGAGATCAGGTCGTTCCAAGCTTTCTTCTCCCACGCGTTCGTTCACGCTAATGAACCCACCAAGGCCGCCCCCTAGGGCTTAATTATGATCTGCCTACGTCGCACTAAAACTTGATCGGAGACCATCATCTTGAAGCCTACGTCGAGCTCCATCCATGGCATGAACAGTCCCCAGCTCGGTCGCCCCTAGCACCATTGATTTGCATGCGAACGCAGCCCATACACGGCCCATTATCTCCCCCTATGGTCAACGAAACCAGATCGCAACCGTACGGATTCAAAGCTCTCACGAATCTCTACAACTTTCATGTTGAAAGTTATTTAAATTGATGAATGGATTTGAAGAATTTGAGGGAAGAAGGAGGATCAATTTCGGCCATTGAATTTAATGGTGGCGGCTACTGTAAATTAGGGTTAGGGTTTCTCGGCCAGAACAACGTATATATATACGTATAAGTGAATAAATTTAATATTATATCCACAAATTACTTGATTTTTCGGAAAATCTCCAAATCACACGTGCCGCCTGGCATTCGTAAGGTTTACCCTGCGTTCCGAACACAATGGAACGTGTTTCGGAAGCTAATTCGATCGTCTATGCGAGTTATGGCAATAAACGATCAATTTAAATTAAACCGATTTAAATCGATTTCGAGGCGTTTTGGCTTGCCCCGGACAAACGGTAAATCCAATTGACACGAAATTTGAAATCATACAATAATATCACATTACGGATCCGACGAAACTGGTTTCGTCGAAATCCGACACTGTTTGAAAAATGACTATTTTAACTCGCCAAATTAATATTAAAACAATTTCGATGTGTTTCGAGCTGCCACAGTCAAACGACAACTCCGATTGCTACGAAAATTGAAATCCGATAATAATAAACTATTACGGATCCAATGGAACTAGTTTCGTCCAATTCTGAGACTGTCCCAAAAATGGCTAATTTCACTAGTTGATTAAATATTAAAATATTCAATTTTCAAAGATTAACTTTAAATTCGATTTTAAAAGTTCTATAACATCTCTATAACTTCAATATGATTTAATATAACTTTATAAATCATTTTCATTCACATTTAATCCAGATTTCAATTAAGTCTGGAATTTCACTATTAATTTATCGGTTAAATTATCCAATTAAATCCGGATATTCGAAAAATAAATTATTCGACTTATTAATTTCACTTATTAATATTTAAAATCAATTAAATATTCAAGTTTTAATTAATAGAAATTCTGGGTCGTTACAAACTTCCCCCCTTAAAAGAATTTCGTCCTCGAAATTACCAAGTAAGAAAAATTCACGAAATCCATTAATTTTCCAAAATCCACTTCGTGAAAATTTTATATTCACCTTTTTCAAAACCTTTAACTTCAACCAAAATGATGGTTTCCATTTTCTAGTTCAATTCCTACGGTTTCATTTCAATTTAGAAATTGACTTTTCACTAACAAAAATTTTCCAAATTTTCCCAAAAATTTTCTAACGCCTTAAATTTCCAGAAAAATTCGCCAGCGTCTCCTTTGCGCGGTTCGATCGTAGTAGGATCACAATTGACATAAATATGTATACATAGACCCACCCGGTCGGAAAAGCAGAAAAACAGTTCATATTTCCTATTTTTATTGCGTAGGCGTACCTTTTTAGCATTTTTAAGCAAAGCAGTTATTTATTTAGCATTTTAGCGCAACCCAACCAACCGAACGGTAGCCACCGCACCTGTACTTACTCAATTTAAACATGTAAGTGACATATATATAAGGTTATTAACAATTTATTCTTTTAAACAATTACAACATATGCATATCAAAGAAATGCATACTAAACAAGGTTTATAAGCAACTTATAAAATCTCAACATCACTTGCAATCGTTTACAACCAATTTGTATACAATGACATTCAAATATTCATTTTCAATTAGTTTACATTCACTAATTTACATTCAAGTTGATTCACTTCCAATTTAAATCAAATTACTATTTAAATTTACTTCACTTTCAATTTAAATCTAATTATATAGCTTCCAATTTTAATAAATTTAATTTCATTAGCACTTAATGAATTATACTACAATCAACCAACAATCATCTAACAATCAATGTCATCCAATACAACCAAATTTATTCAATTTACATTTCTTTACATTCAATTTGGTTCAACACTTTTAATTTCAATTGGTTGATATTAAATTAACTTCCATTCAATTATTCAACTTCCAATTTACTATGGTAGCAAATCAATCACATAAAAACTCGAAAATGATACCGATGATGCTGCAGTCATCACCCTTATTATTTTCCAGCAATATAGTGAATTTAGTGCTTTAAATTCTTTCCAAAAAAATTTCCTTTATTCATAAATCTCATTACAAATCTTTTACTTATAAAAATTCACTTCTTATATATAAGATTATTTCTGTAATAACCCGAGTTTTTCTAACACGAAAAACCGGACCATTTGGGTAAAAAGAAGAGGTAGAAGAAGAAGAAAAATAGATAGAAGAAGAAAGAACTAAACAAAATCAGAACCTCACAGTCGCAGCGGATAAAATATAATATATAGAACAGATCTTTACACAAATGAAAACTATATCTGTTTATATACAATACATCATCATCAGAGTATGTCATAATACAATCATCAATATCCAGACAATCAGTCAATACAACAATCACAGCAGCGGAATAATACAAGTACGAGAAATACGTCTCGGACTCCAGCTCCTCTCCTGAGCTCCATAGCAACCTATCCTGTAAAATACTGGGTCTGACCCGAGCATTATAATAAAATAACACCCGAGTCAGTCTGGAATACCAGCGCATCATAAATACATCCAAACTGATTATTAAAGTTTCAAAAATCCTTTGGAAACAAAAGCATCTCGTAAGACCACGCCACAAATAAACATGTCGGGTTTTTACCTTACGATAACTAAAACACTTTTATATTAAAATCCTCTGATATTATAATAGTGTCTATAGAAAGTAAAATAGAATCTAGCTGAAATGCTTGCATCTCACATTTCAACAATAGTTGGGCACAATCAAAACCGTACAGGCTCGTAGGGAGAATGGATTTCCAACGAATGACTAGGCACTGGGGTACCACCTGTCACAGTACGTGGCCTAGATCACAGTACCGAGGAGTACGCCCGCTCCCCTGCAACACAAAGCCGGAATCATCCCTTACTGGATAATTCCAAGTAAAATCACCCCACGGTTGGGATCAGCAACCGCACCACTAAGCCGAAATAAAAAGGGACATCTAGACAGGGATGACCTTACTCTCAAGTGGGGGCTACCCACGAAGCCTTGCTGCATAACCCCTGATTTTCAGTCATTCCCGGTTGATGAGGCTTGAGGCTAAACGATACCTTTATAGCACATATCCCTTAGAATGCCCATCGTCCACCTGACGATGTCACGAAAGCATTCGTCCATATAAGTCCGTCCCGGGTCCGAACGGAACCGAAGGCACTACTCCTACTACATCCATTTTGGAAATATTCTCAGGATTAGTAGCGACTAGCCCTTGCACTTCACTGCTCCATCTTCGACTCCGAAATCGTTTTTGCGAAACGTACAAACCGGATCGAAGTGGTTTTCGAGTCTCCAGACCTAGAATCCCGGTATACGGAAACTCGATCCCGGTCTCTTCGAAACGATCAGCGCATTTGGCCAATATTGATAGTCGGTGATTTAACTATCAATTAATGTTCACAAACATCCATACACATCCATCACACAATAAATAATCTCCATATTATTTATTTTCTTCTAATATCTTTCAAAGATATATTTTCACATTTTCAAAACTCGTTTGAAAACAATTTTTCCAAACTCTTCCTTTACAAGGTAAATCCTTTACCCTTTATTCCCATCGGGAATAACCAAGTATAAAACAATTTGCATTTAAAACAGTTAAAAATACTTATACTGAAATATACTTTAAAATATGAAAATTACTTCTATTTATTTACTCAAAATATAAATTTCAAAACTATTTTAAATACTATTATTTAATAAGATCTAAATTCGATTTTAATAAAGGTTTAGTTTACTAAATTTAAAAGTGGAGTTTAAAAGAATAATACTAGCCTTTACCAATAACTTAATCATATATCTTTAAAACAACTTGAAATTTCTTCTTTCAAAGTAATAATTTTCTTAAAATACTCTTTAAACACTTTAAAGCTTTAACTTTTAATTAAATAAAAACCTTTAAAACTTTAACTTGGTTTTTCCCAGGGAAATACTATCCCGTTCAAACATTCCAAAGTATCCTTCATATAAATCCAAACGATTTATTTCAAATTCAATTTATGTTTACAACATAAATTCCCTAATCCCATATTTAACTATGACTTCATCCGAAGTTCATACCCAATTTCCCATATCCGGAATTTCACTTTTAAATATACCATTTAAATCATTTTTCTTAAATAAACAATATCGGAGAATTTCTTACTGAAAACCATATCTACCATTTACTTAAATAAATTCCCAATGAAATACGGCATTTCAAATTATTCTATTTTCTTTTGAAACTTGTTAATTTATAGTTGACAACTCCATTTAAACATATTTTTATTTTCCGGATAACATCAGTCATTATTAAAATAAACATCGTTATTTTAAACAATTTATAATTTCATAAATTTATTCTCCAGAAAACTATACTTTCCATTTACCCATTTCATAAACTTCCCATTATATTCAAAATCCCAATTTGGCCCAATTTACATTTTCCTTTCAAATCCGATTTCAAATTTTAATCTTTGAAATTCTAAATTTAACAATTCATTTTATTTTGTAAAAACACAATTTAGCCATTTATAATTTAATTCTGTGATTTCAATTTATACCACAATGTCACAGAACAACTAAATTTCCAGATTTATCAATCACATCATATAAACAGGTATCACTATCAATTATAAAATAATTGCTACAATTGTGAGGAATCCAGTTGGATCCCTCCAACCTGTTTCTCCCTGCATCCACAAATATTAGCACATCACAATATAAATATCAATCCAGACTGATAACAACAGTTATAATCAACCAATCACACAGATATTTAAATATCAACTATTTATAATGTCTAGCATCCAGATGTGAGTGAGAATAACTCACATTGAGTTCGGCGAGCGTTCGAAAATTAAATTAAACCGGACGACGTCCGATTTAACCCAAATTCCTACTTGCCCGGAATGACTCCGGATCTGCACCATCACGTAGTACGTGTTCCTGCGATTCCAACGCTTCCAATTTCGTCTCAATCTGATATCGTATGAACTCGTTACGATTTTACAAAGTTTTGATAACGATTTATAACAATTTCTTTTATTTTTAATCTTTACCTAAGCAAACGAATCTGGCCACACATAACGTAAATGAAATCAGGCCGTTAATCCCATCTCCCTCCTTCACGTTCGCACGCTCCAGTAAAACAACCCATCAACGTGAAGCTAGGGCACGCCATCACCACCGCCTCGCTCAACGTGAATGCGATCAGAACCCACCGAACTCCGCTCCTCCCCCACCTCGATACTCGGCCCAGGTGCGGCGCACCCAAACGCCACGACCATCACGAAAATCACGCTCGAAACGAACGAGAACGGCAGCGATTTTCACCCTGTCCACTTCGTTAAATCACATCTCGACCGTTCACTTCGTAGATCTCAAGGTCCTCTTCGATTCTCCAGTTGAAACCATTAGCTAATGATCTACGAATTTGAAGAAAAATGAGGAAGAAATCCAGAGTGTATCGGCCCTTGAAAACAAATGAACGGCGGCGGCTCACATAGGCTAGGGTTTGAGTAAAATGCAATTATATAATAAATTTAATATTATTAACTTAATAAAATTCTCGATTTAAATCAGTTAATGCAAACGACCTCCAATTCTCACGTTCCGCCGGGCTATCCTGGGGTTTTTCCACGTTCCGGACACGATGGAACAGGTTTCGTAAGCTAATTTGATCGTATGCACGAGATACGGAATAAAACGATCAATTTAAAATTTAATCGGTTAAATCGATTTCGATGCGTTTCGAGCCACCATGGTCAAACAACAACTCCGATCGCTACGAAAATTGAAATCCGATAATAACTATTTATTACGGATCCAATGGAACTGGTTTCGTCGAATTCCGAGACTGTGCCCCGGAAGGCTATTTTACTCGTCTATTAAATCGTGCGATTTTCAAATTTGACGAAAACGCTTAAAATTTCACTTTTAAAATTTTATTAACTTAACAATAAATCATATAAAATTTATAAACACATTAAAAATCATTCTGGCTCATCCCAGACTCAAATCTGATTAATTTGCATTTTAATAATATTAAATTCATTTTTAAATTAATATAAAATTCCAAATAAAAATTTGTCGACTTTTAAATTCATCTAAAATTACCACCACACTATTGACACTCCAATAACTCCAAATAAATTTTTAAAACTATTTTTATCACTATTTACACTCAGATTTACCTTTTATCTCAATTTTGAATATTTAAATAGTATCTTCCCGTTATTCAAATTCAACCCGAAATTACTATAATTAAAAATTACAGCTTATTTCATTGATTGAATCTGAATCTATTCATTTTAAAATCAATTAAGAATCCACATTAACATTTAAAATGAATTAAATGTTCAAATTCAATGGCTTAAAAATACGGGATGTTACATTCCTCCCCCCTTATAAAAATTTCGTCCCCGAAATTTGCTAAGGTAGAAAATACTTCCCAACCCATTTACTTACTCAATTTGCTTAGCTAAAGTTTATATTCACTTTCCAAAATCCTTTAGCCCAATCCCAAACTCAATTGCTACAATTTACTCTAAAGCCTTTATTTTAACTTTATTTCAAAATAACTTTACTTATTAATAAATTTTCCCAAAAACCCCAAAAAATTTCTAACTCCCAAAATTTTTGGAAAATTTTGGCGGAGTCTCCTTTGTACGGAGGAGCTTCTGCGATATCGCAGGATACACAAATATATATACATCGGCTCACATGGCCGGAAACCAAAATATAACACAATATACGTATCATTTCCCAATTATATTTGCGTAGGCGTACCTTTTTAGCAAAATTTTAATAGCAAGCGGCTAATATAACGCATATACGCGCTCCAACTCTCACAAACGCCTCCCGTACCTGTACTTACTCAACAAACTCATCAGTTTCCAAAGATATGAGCATTTTCATAACCTTTCTAATATAAATGCAAACCAAACATATCCATTTCATAGCCAAACCAAGCAATTTCATAATGTAACAATGTTAACCATATTTTACCAACAATCTAAAGATTTCAATCATCTTTTAATTTCTTATTCAAGTCCAACCTTCATTTTATTTCACTTGAATGCTTTAAATTCAAGTTCACTACATACAATTCATATTTATCTCAACCAATTCATTTTCACTTCAATATGATTACATATGCCTTTCTTACCTTTTAATTTTACTTACATTCCAAATTTGATTTACAATCAAATTTCATTTTAAACTTGAACATTTGCATTTCAGTTATGATCCATTTCCATTCATATGCAAACATTACTCATTAAGAGGTCAATTCATTCCTATTGATTCAAAATCAATTTCATTTGCTATTCTTAACCAATTCACTTGCATTCATATACAAAACTCTTTGAATTGGGTTCCCATTCATATCAATTTATTCACAATTCAATTCCAATTGCTTTTAAACACTCAATTGCAAATACATGCAAATTTCCATGTCATTCAAGCAAAACAATTGCCACTTAAGCTTATAACCATTTAAAATTATTTCCAACTTGGATTCATATAAATTTTATTCCATTACAAGGTTCACAAACCAAATATTTTCTCTTTCCAATGTAATTGTTAAATTACATTTTCCTTACATCTTTATTTCCATTAACCAAATTCAAGTTTATATTAATATCATTCGATCCTGGGTTATATTCAACTCATACATTCTTAATTTACCACAATAATTAATGAATATCATTTCACTTTCAATTTTATTATCCAACAAATTTCATTCAAATTTCTTAATAAAGCTCATCCACAATCATTTGTTTCTTTCAATTTGCTTAAGTAGTTTCACAATATTACCATTATCTATTTAATTTTATTTCCATCTGATTCTCATTCAACCAATTTCAATTCATTTACAACTTTAATGCTCTTCGTTTATTTATCCAATCCATGTACAAATTTATTAACCAAGAAACCATTTAAATTATTTCTCTCATTTGAATTTACTTACAATTCAAACCATCACTATTATAATCTAATCCCCTTATACATTCTCACCTCCAACATTTATTACCAAACTTAAATTTCATTCAACAACTGGATTTTTTTTTCCTTACTTTCTAAATTTTGACCAAACTATCAAAATTCTATTTATTGCAATACAAATTCCATTTAATTTAGTTTACACAAGATTTATTTCCAAACAATCATTTTGGATTTAGTTGAGTAAACATTTACTTCATTCATCATTACCTCAACTAAATTAAATTTCCATTAAACTAAATTCTTATCCCATTTTAATTCAAGGTTAACTAGATTATATATGCATTTTCAATTTAATTCCTTTCCAGAATTAATTCAAGTTCATCTAAATTTTATCTAGCCCACCTGAATTTAAACCATTTCCTTTACTACTTTAAATAAGAATTTAATTACATTCATTCTTATTCATAACACAACAGAAATTTTAATATTCAGCTTAATTCTATTTTGGTCGAAGTTAAACCCAATTTATTTTACTTGAATGATTTACATTCAAATTCTCTATATACAAGTTCAAACTTATTTACTAACTTCAGTTCACTTACATCTTTTATATTTTATAATTGCTTCACCTTACCTTGCATTCCATTTAAAATTAAGTTCGAATTCACCATTCCATTTATTATTTTTATTTGTGATTATAATTCCATTTTACTTGAGTTTAAAATCAAATTGCCCATTCTCAAGTTCTTCAACTTATTTATAAGTTTGTATTGCTCATTTCAACTCATTTACATTTTTATAATCACAATGTCAAATCTTAACACTTAATAGCTTAAGAATATGAATTCATTTGCACAATCATAAGCATTTACATTTCACCTTTATATCAACTTCCCTTTAATTCCAATTCATTTAGATTTAATTCAATTTCAAATCCTTAATTTTATTTAACTTATCATAAGTTAAATCCAGATATATTCCATTCACCTTCATTTATTCAAAGTAAATTTACATTCCATATATACTCAATTCTTCTTTAAATCAACTTTCCTTTATAAGTTATATAGTTGAATCATTTCAACTTTCACATTTTTATTTTAAAATAGAATTCCCAGAATTCAATTTACCCGGATTTATTTCAAAACCAATTCGAAATAAAAATCAACACATTTCTCTTTTGATATTCAAATCAAATACCAAATTCCAAAACAAACTGCTTTTACCAAACAATTTTCCTTTGAAAATTCCAAAATCACTTGTTTCCCAAACAAGTCCAAACAATGTCATAACCAACTATTTTGGTAGCAATCCATCACTTTAGAAACTCGAAAATGAATTCTAATGATGTGGCCAGCACCATCAGGATTATTTTCCAGCGACTGAAGTGAGTTCAGTGCTTTCCACTTCCAAAATCCACCTCAAAACAATTTCTATTCAAAAAATATTTTTCCCAAAATATACTCCATTCTTACAAATGCTTTTGAAAACATTTCTAACATTTCCACAAAGTCAAACTCCCAAAACTTTGTTTAATTCCATTTGAAATCCCTTTCAAAATTTCCGGGGTCAAAATTCTAGTTTAAATCAAATTTTAATTTTTACTTTTCTTATTTAAAACATATCCAGTTAATTCCATTTGGTTATAAACCATTTTAATATTTTAACTTCTTATTTTCTTATACATATCATTTCAAATTTTAGATCATGTTTTAATTTCTTATTTGATTATAGAAGAAACAACCAAACAAGCATCCAATACATATGATAATTTAGAAAATTATTTCTTTTTATATCAAAATACAATTTTGGGTAAAATTATTTCATTTACCCACTTTAAAAATAATACTATGTCGGTTTATCTTGTTTAAGAGTTTAGAAACCCCTATCGATACGGTTGTACTTCCCGCATCGACCAGAATTCATAAACACTCAACCGATAAGTCAACACAGTACAAAAACAATTTTATATCCACTAACAAGTACGCTCTCATAGCTATTAGTATACTCAACTCATTATAGAGTACTTCTGACTCTATTTAAAAATGAGTAATTTTCCCACCAAAGCCTAGGTTGTCGCCAATCTAAGCTCTGATACCACTGTAATAACCCGAGTTTTTCTAACACGAAAAACCGGACCATTTGGGTAAAAAGAAGAGGTAGAAGAAGAAGAAAAATAGATAGAAGAAGAAAGAACTAAACAAAATCAGAACCTCACAGTCGCAGCGGATAAAATATAATATATAGAACAGATCTTTACACAAATGAAAACTATATCTGTTTATATACAATACATCATCATCAGAGTATGTCATAATACAATCATCAATATCCAGACAATCAGTCAATACAACAATCACAGCAGCGGAATAATACAAGTACGAGAAATACGTCTTGGACTCCAGCTCCTCTCCTGAGCTCCATAGCAACCTATCCTGTAAAATACTCGGTCTGACCCGAGCATTATAATAAAATAACACCCGAGTCAGTCTGGAATACCAGCGCATCATAAATACATCCAAACTGATTATTAAAGTTTCAAAAATCCTTTGGAAACAAAAGCATCTCGTAAGACCACGCCACAAATAAACATGTCGGGTTTTTACCTTACGATAGCTAAAACACTTTTATATTAAAATCCTCTGATATTATAATAGTGTCTATAGAAAGTAAAATAGAATCTAGCTGAAATGCTTGCATCTCACATTTCAACAATAGTTGGGCACAATCAAAACCGTACAGGCTCGTAGGGAGAATGGATTTCCAACGAATGACTAGGCACTGGGGTACCACCTGTCACAGTACGTGGCCTAGATCACAGTACCGAGGAGTACGCCCGCTCCCCTGCAACACAAAGCCGGAATCATCCCTTACTGGATAATTCCAAGTAAAATCACCCCACGGTTGGGATCAGCAACCGCACCACTAAGCCGAAATAAAAAGGGACATCTAGACAGGGATGACCTTACTCTCAAGTGGGGGCTACCCACGAAGCCTTGCTGCATAACCCCTGATTTTCAGTCATTCCCGGTTGATGAGGCTTGAGGCTAAACGATACCTTTATAGCACATATCCCTTAGAATGCCCATCGTCCACCTGACGATGTCACGAAAGCATTCGTCCATATAAGTCCGTCCCGGGTCCGAACGGAACCGAAGGCACTACTCCTACTACATCCATTTTGGAAATATTCTCAGGATTAGTAGCGACTAGCCCTTGCACTTCACTGCTCCATCTTCGACTCCGAAATCGTTTTTGCGAAACGTACAAACCGGATCGAAGTGGTTTTCGAGTCTCCAGACCTAGAATCCCGGTATACGGAAACTCGATCCCGGTCTCTTCGAAACGATCAGCGCATTTGGCCAATATTGATAGTCGGTGATTTAACTATCAATTAATGTTCACAAACATCCATACACATCCATCACACAATAAATAATCTCCATATTATTTATTTTCTTCTAATATCTTTCAAAGATATATTTTCACATTTTCAAAACTCGTTTGAAAACAATTTTTCCAAACTCTTCCTTTACAAGGTAAATCCTTTACCCTTTATTCCCATCGGGAATAACCAAGTATAAAACAATTTGCATTTAAAACAGTTAAAAATACTTATACTGAAATATACTTTAAAATATGAAAATTACTTCTATTTATTTACTCAAAATATAAATTTCAAAACTATTTTAAATACTATTATTTAATAAGATCTAAATTCGATTTTAATAAAGGTTTAGTTTACTAAATTTAAAAGTGGAGTTTAAAAGAATAATACTAGCCTTTACCAATAACTTAATCATATATCTTTAAAACAACTTGAAATTTCTTCTTTCAAAGTAATAATTTTCTTAAAATACTCTTTAAACACTTTAAAGCTTTAACTTTTAATTAAATAAAAACCTTTAAAACTTTAACTTGGTTTTTCCCAGGGAAATACTATCCCGTTCAAACATTCCAAAGTATCCTTCATATAAATCCAAACGATTTATTTCAAATTCAATTTATGTTTACAACATAAATTCCCTAATCCCATATTTAACTATGACTTCATCCGAAGTTCATACCCAATTTCCCATATCCAGAATTTCACTTTTAAATATACCATTTAAATCATTTTTCTTAAATAAACAATATCGGAGAATTTCTTACTGAAAACCATATCTACCATTTACTTAAATAAATTCCCAATGAAATACGGCATTTCAAATTATTCTATTTTCTTTTGAAACTTGTTAATTTATAGTTGACAACTCCATTTAAACATATTTTTATTTTCCGGATAACATCAGTCATTATTAAAATAAACATCGTTATTTTAAACAATTTATAATTTCATAAATTTATTCTCCAGAAAACTATACTTTCCATTTACCCATTTCATAAACTTCCCATTATATTCAAAATCCCAATTTGGCCCAATTTACATTTTCCTTTCAAATCCGATTTCAAATTTTAATCTTTGAAATTCTAAATTTAACAATTCATTTTATTTTGTAAAAACACAATTTAGCCATTTATAATTTAATTCTGTGATTTCAATTTATACCACAATGTCACAGAACAACTAAATTTCCAGATTTATCAATCACATCATATAAACAGGTATCACTATCAATTATAAAATAATTGCTACAATTGTGAGGAATCCAGTTGGATCCCTCCAACCTGTTTCTCCCTGCATCCACAAATATTAGCACATCACAATATAAATATCAATCCAGACTGATAACAACAGTTATAATCAACCAATCACACAGATATTTAAATATCAACTATTTATAATGTCTAGCATCCAGATGTGAGTGAGAATAACTCACATTGAGTTCGGCGAGCGTTCGAAAATTAAATTAAACCGGACGACGTCCGATTTAACCCAAATTCCTACTTGCCCGGAATGACTCCGGATCTGCACCATCACGTAGTACGTGTTCCTGCGATTCCAACGCTTCCAATTTCGTCTCAATTTGATATCGTATGAACTCGTTACGATTTTACAAAGTTTTGATAACGATTTATAACAATTTCTTTTATTTTTAATCTTTACCTAAGCAAACGAATCTGGCCACACATCACGTAAATGAAATCAGGCCGTTAATCCCATCTCCCTCCTTCACGTTCGCACGCTCCAGTAAAACAACCCATCAACGTGAAGCTAGGGCACGCCATCACCACCGCCTCGCTCAACGTGAATGCGATCAGAACCCACCGAACTCCGCTCCTCCCCCACCTCGATACTCGGCCCAGGTGCGGCGCACCCAAACGCCACGACCATCACGAAAATCACGCTCGAAACGAACGAGAACGGCAGCGATTTTCACCCTGTCCACTTCGTTAAATCACATCTCGACCGTTCACTTCGTAGATCTCAAGGTCCTCTTCGATTCTCCAGTTGAAACCATTAGCTAATGATCTACGAATTTGAAGAAAAATGAGGAAGAAATCCAGAGTGTATCGGCCCTTGAAAACAAATGAACGGCGGCGGCTCACATAGGCTAGGGTTTGAGTAAAATGCAATTATATAATAAATTTAATATTATTAAATTAATAAAATTCTCGATTTAAATCAGTTAATGCAAACGACCTCCAATTCTCACGTTCCGCCGGGCTATCCTGGGGTTTTTCCACGTTCCGGACACGATGGAACAGGTTTCGTAAGCTAATTTGATCGTATGCACGAGATACGGAATAAAACGATCAATTTAAAATTTAATCGGTTAAATCGATTTCGATGCGTTTCGAGCCACCACGGTCAAACAACAACTTCGATCGCTACGAAAATTGAAATCCGATAATAACTATTTATTACGGATCCAATGGAACTGGTTTCGTCGAATTCCGAGACTGTGCCCCGGAAGGCTATTTTACTCGTCTATTAAATCGTGCGATTTTCAAATTTGACGAAAACGCTTAAAATTTCACTTTTAAAATTTTATTAACTTAACAATAAATCATATAAAATTTATAAACACATTAAAAATCATTCTGGCTCATCCCAGACTCAAATCTGATTAATTTGCATTTTAATAATATTAAATTCATTTTTAAATTAATATAAAATTCCAAATAAAAATTTGTCGACTTTTAAATTCATCTAAAATTACCACCACACTATTGACACTCCAATAACTCCAAATAAATTTTTAAAACTATTTTTATCACTATTTACACTCAGATTTACCTTTTATCTCAATTTTGAATATTTAAATAGTATCTTCCCGTTATTCAAATTCAACCCGAAATTACTATAATTAAAAATTACAGCTTATTTCATTGATTGAATCTGAATCTATTCATTTTAAAATCAATTAAGAATCCACATTAACATTTAAAATGAATTAAATGTTCAAATTCAATGGCTTAAAAATACGGGATGTTACAATTTCTCAATTGCAAATCATTTTAATTATAACTTCATTCATTATAATTCATTTGCTTATACAATTGTTGTTTTATTTAACTTATTCAAACAACTTAATAATCAAATATATACACTTTAATAATTTCTAAAAAATTATTTCTTTATATACAAAATATAATCGAGGTAAAATTATTTCATTTACCCAATTTAAAACAATATCGTGCCGAATTGTTCTATATAAGTGTTTAGAGATCCCTATCGATAGAGTTGTACGGACAATACCGACCAGAATCCATATACCACTCTACAAATCAATCATCAGAATATAAAACAATTTTATATTCACTAACAAATACGCGCTCGTATCTATTATTACACTCAAACTCATTCTAGAGTACTACTGACTCTATCTCAGATGAGTAACACCCAACAGAGCAGGGTTGTCGCTTAACCATATGCTCTAATACCAAATGTAATAATCCGCTTTTTCGTACCCCTTGAATAGACACTAATCTCCATCGATTAACTCAAGATGAACGGAATACCGAACCATTAGGGTTAAAAGAAGAGGTAGAAGAAGACAGAAGAAAAGAAAAACAGAAAAACACAGAAACAGAACCAATATCAGAATCTCACATTCGCAGCGGAACAATATATAATAGATAATCACTAGTCTTTTAAACAAAGAACTATATCAGTTTTATACAATACATCAATCAGAGTCAATATACAACTCAATACAACAATGGACAGTTATATAAACTTGTCCTCATACAGAATACACAGCGGAATAATACATAGTATAGATGATACGTCTCGCCATCCAGCTCGCCACTGAGCTCCACAGCATCTCCTGAATCCAGAATGACCTAATAACCTAACTCTAGACTGCCCGTGTGGAAAATGATGGGCACCCAGAGTTTAGGAAGGAAACAATAAACTCCAGGTCAGTCATGGTGACTGGTGTGAGAACTTAAAACAGTTTATCTTTAAAACACATAACAAAAGAATTTTAACATTGAAAACCCGCAATGCTTTTGGAAAATGAAACTACCATAAGACCTCCCACCACACACACAATGCAAACGCAGACTTGGAGGAGATTTCTTCTTATGTTAGTCAAAGATGCTTACTACGCAAAACAAATCATTTTGATATTATTACTACACGAAATTTGAAATCATACAATAATATCACATTACGGATCCGATGAAACTGGTTTCATCGAAATCCGACACTGTTTGAAAAATGACTATTTTAACTCGCCAAATTAATATTAAAACAATTTCGATGCGTTCCGAGCTGCCACAGTCAAACGACAACTCCGATTGCTACAAAAATTGAAATCCGATAATAATAAACTATTACGGATCCAATGGAACTAGTTTCGTCCAATTCTGAGACTGTCCCAAAAATGGCTAATTTCACTAGTCGATTAAATATTAAAATATTCAATTTTCACAGATTAACTTTAAATTCGATTTTAAAAGTTCTATAACATCTCTATAACTTCAATATGATTTAATATAACTTTATAAATCATTTTCATTCACATTTAAGATTTCAATTAAGTCTGGAATTTCACTATTAATTTATCGGTTAAATTATCCAATTAAATCCGGATATTCGAAAAATAAATTATTCGACTTATTAATTTCACTTATTAATATTTAAAATCAATTAAATATTCAAGTTTTAATTAATAGAAATTCTGGGTCGTTACATTAACACCCTCCTTGAGACATACGAGCTCAAGGGTTGTATTTTTGTGGAAGGAAATTAGTAGTCAATGGGAATGACAATGTGGCATTCAAAGATGATGATGGTGTGATATGTGAAAGGTAACCAATACCACTTTTGGCCTCAGTCCTCGCAAAATGACTGAAATAGGGATAGAAGCAGCAAGGCTAAGTGGGTCACTCCCAATTAGGAGATATCATCACTCCTCTAGATATTTCTTTATAAGCTATGATGTCGTGTATCTGATTATTGTTGATGTATGCTTGTGGCCACGCATTATAGGTCGGTAATGATCGGAGTGATGACATATTCGGTACTAAGGAATAGTTAGGCCGGTCTTGTATTGGTTTAGGCACTCAATATCTGGACCCTAGGTACATCCCTCTAGAGGTGTACTGAGCTTGGAAAAGGTAGTCCCTTCACCTAGTTATTTATATGGAAATCCAAAATCCACTACATGCTTATCATTTTGTTTGTAGAGCCTAGTATTGCTGGAATTTAATAATTTAACAATTTCAGCTATGTTGATTATTATTTGTATAATAGACACTATTATAATATAACATGATTTGATATGAAAAGGTTTTGGTTATCGTAAGGGAAACCCCGTCTCTGTTTATGTGTGGACGTGGTCTTACGAGATACCTTTTGTTTTGATAAAGGAAAACGTTTTGATAACTTCATAAATTCAGTTGAGATGTGTTTTTCTTACGATAGTTTACCAAACTTATCCGGGCATTCTCCCCTTTCAATGCTCCGGTCAGACCGAGTATATTTACAGGTTCATATTTGGTGCTTTTGGAGCTTCAGCAGGCGAGCTGGAGATCTTCATGTCGTATACACGTATCTGTTTATTTTTCGGCCGCTTTTCATTGTTGTTGCTGTTGTTGTAAATTATCAGTGTTTATGAGGACAGGTTATTATAACTGTCCAAGCTGATGATTACTTATTGTGTACTTTGATATTGATTTATGTATATTACGGTTTCTCTTTGTAAAGATTATTGATCTATATTATATGTTATTCCACTACGATATGAGATTCTGTATTGTTTTGGTTCTGCTCTCTCCCTTCTTCTTCTCTTCTCCTCTTCTTTCTTCTCTCTTTCTTGTCACCCTCTCTTTTCTTTCTCGTTTCATATGCAATTCTGTTCGCTTTGGGTCAACATGTGTGGTTTATTGTCGGTTCAGAGGGTACGGATTTGCAGGTCGTCATAGGTGGTATTAGAGCTTAGGTTTAGTATACTCCTAGGCTTTGATGTGTACTCATTATAGATATGGTTAGAAATACCATAGAATGAGTTGAGTGTGTGTGTATATGAGCGTGTATTTTTTAGTGATATAAAATTGTTTTGTATTGTGTTGATTGATCTGTTGAGTATTTTATAAATTATGGCTGGTATGTGGGTTGCCATTGTATCGATAGGGATTTCTAAACTCTTAAACAAGGTAAACCAACATAATATTGTTTTGGATGGGTAAATGAAATAATTTTACCTCGATTATATTTTATATATAATTATATATATTGATTGCTGGTTGTTAATGAATGGTAATATTTAATTATTATCATTTGTTATTTGTTGTGTCTAATAAAAAGAAGTTATTATTATAAATCTAAACAAAGAGAAACAAAATTGGAATTATCTTATATAAGTAAAGTAAAATAGTGAAATTATATAAGTATAAATTTATAAATGTGAATTATAAATAAAAAGGGATTTTAAAAGAATATAAAGCACTGAATTCACTACCATTGCTGGAAAATAAAAAAGGTGATGACTGCAACATCATCAGTATCATTTTCGAGTTTCTGAGTGATGGATTTGCTACCATTAGTAAATTTAAAATTTAAGTTTTGTTGTGATAAACAAATTTGAATTTAAAATCCAAGTTTGAAATTGATAAATATAAGTGAAATGAGTATTGGACTTATAATATGAAATTAAAATTTAACTTAAGTAAAGTTAAATAAATTTGAGTTAGTGTAATATAATATATGATTTAGAATTTAACTAAAGGAAAGTTAAATAAAACTGAATTGGATTTAAAGCTTAATTAGATAAGTTATTGAAAAGAATATACACATAAGATTGTAAAGTGATTATATAACCATGAATTTAATTTATGGAAGGTGAATAAACTTAAGTATATATTCATGAAAACTTAAGTAAATAAGTTTATAACTTATAATTTGAGAGATTGTAAGTAAAGAAAATTTATATTTGTTAAATATGAAGGTTAAGAAATGAAATCTGAATTGGATTTATAATTTGAAATTTAAGTTAAGTAGAATAAAATGAAGTTGAAATGAAATTTAACTTAAGTGATGTTGAATGAAGTTGAAATTGATATTAACAACGAATTAATAAAGTAAGTTAATAAGTTGAAGTGATGAATATGAATATAAACTTGAATTGTTAAATGAAATTCAACTTTGGTTGTTAAATAAATTAGCTAATTGAATATGGTTTGGGATGATTATTTGTTAGATTAAGTATAACTTAAATTGGGAATGGAATAAAATTAAGTTAAGAAGTTGTGAATTAATAATAGCATTGGAAGTGTTGTATAAAATGTTGAATTAAACTTAAGTAGAAATTATATGAAATGAAATGTGATTCAACATAATTTGAATCTAAATTGAGTATTAGCAAAGAATGTGAATATTGAATATCAACCAATTAAAATTAAATGTGTTAAACCAAACTGAATGTAAAGGAAGTAAATATGAATGTTTGAGTGTAAATTAAATTAATTTAGGTTATGTTGGATATGCATTGGTTGTTAGTTGGATGTTAGTAAAATCCAGTAATAATGAATCGAATGTGAATAATTTGAAAACCCAATTCAATGAATAATAATGATAAATGAATGTATATTGATTTGGTTATATTAGTTGAATGTTAGTTATTGATGGTTTCAGTGTTTGCTGGTGTTTCATTTGCATATAATTGTTGTATAGTATGTGTTGTATATGTTGTATATTGATATTACTTTCCATATATACATGTACTAATTGTTGTTGAGTGTTTAGTAGGTGCGGACGACGTATGCTTCACACTTGGAGCTCGCTTTTGTGCTATATTAGCCGTATATGCTCACTAAATAATATATAAGGTACATATCTCGGATTACATATCGTACTTTTATATTTTTCCCTACGGGATGCCTCATCCTCGAAGATGAGATGTATATTTGTGATATATATTGTGATTTTTTTCGTATCGAACCGCGCAAAGGATTAAGGAATTAGAAAACTTTTGAGAAATTTGAAAAAAAATTAATAACAAAATTTTTGACTCTGAGTTATAAATTAAAAGGATATTAGTTGATCTTTGAAATGGCATTAGTTAATGACTATGAATGAATTTAGAAACTTAGAGAATGTGATAATGAAGTTGCAACTAATTAATGTTAGAAAAGTTAAAAGACTTAAGAGATTTGGTAATCCAACTTAACTAAATTGGTTTTGAAAGGTTAATGGATTTTGTGGCATTTTCTTACTTGGTAATTTCAGGGACGAAATTATTTTAAGGGGAAAGATAGTATGTAACGACCCAGATTTTTTGTCATTTGAATTCAGGATATTTAATCGATTTTAAATATTGAAAAATATAATTTGTTAGTTAAATTAATTTAATTTCAAATATAAGGGATATTTGAATAATTAGATTGTGTAAATAACTGAATCTGGGGTTTAATAAAGATGAAAATGATTTATAAAGTTGGTTTAAATTCTATTTGAATTGGAACGAAGTTAGTAAACTTTTAAAATTTATTTAAAAGTGGATAAACTGAAATCTGAAATTTTATAATTTAATTAACGTGTAAAAATAGTCATCTTTGACACACTCTCAGATTTCGACGAAACCAGTTTCATTGGATCCGTAATAGTGAGTTATTATAGGATTCCAAATTTTGTGCCAATCGGACTTACGGTTTGGTCGTGCAAAGCTGAAACGCATAGAAATTTATTAAAGGAATTTTAATTAAATTAACTCAATTCGAAAACCTATCTTCCAAATACGATGGAACTAACCTCCGATATATATTCCATTGTGTTCGGAATAGGGGTAAAACATTATAAATGCCAGGCGTCACGCTTTGATTGGAGTTCGAAAAATTTGGCGATGAATAGTGTCATGGAATTTAGTATAAAAGGAGCCTAACTTTTTCTATTTGCACAAACCCTAGGGTGTAACGACCCGATATTTCCAACCATTTGCATCCGCACATGTCGGACTTGAATTGCTCAAAATACCACGTTGTAAATAAAATTTGGCAAATCTCAGAGTATACAGTAAATAAATATAATCACAGATCACAGACAAAGAGTAAAATAATGCAGCGGAAGTGAAAGAAATAGTAGTTCATGAAGCTACTATATAAATATATCAGAGTTACATAAGATATAACAGAAAAAAATAGAGTACAACAGAAGTCTCAATAAAATAACCAAGTACAAGATGAGTAGAACAACGAAACTGAAATAGATAGGACAAGACAAGCAGATAATCTCCGGCGATTCAAATCTCCAAGAGAGTGGAAATCCAAATCTGTGAATAACTCAGGCTGACCCGAGCGTAAAGCAAAACACAAAACACTCGAGTCAGGACAATATATACTTATATAATGTAAACCAACTCAAGTGAACTGTAATAAGGTACAAGTAACTTAAAGAATGCTTGGGATCGCCCATTCTTTAAGGATCCGTTAAACTATCTACTATGTAGTAATATTCGCTATTATAATAATGTCTAATCATAAAATAAACATACTTTTAAATAGCGTTAAGGCTTTACATTTTCCACCTTAACACGTATTATGCCAATAGTCTACACAGTACCTGCATACCTCGCAAGGCTATGAGAAGATACTCCATAGGTACGACACAAATAGAAACTCGTAGTAAAGCTCGATATGGTAGGTGACACGGCACACAAGGCAATGCCAGGGTAGATATACCAATTACGCACACGGACTGATGGAAATGCATAGCAGCCACTACCGCTCCACCTCGAACAACACTCCCAAATCAAGGGTGCGCACCAAATCAATCACAAGTAATAGAATGGTATCGAAGAAGTGTGTCCGATAAGAGGTGCTACCTCACTGGTCCGAGATCGCTCCTGTTTTAGCCACCTTATGCCAACTCACGGGAGTTGGGTCCACGTATATACCTTAGGATCGTCGCCACCATCCTACTTCATTCTAGAAACTCCACCGCGTACACAGTTGTTAAAGTGGTTTTCGGTATCGACAGAGAGTATGTCCATATCTGATCCCGGTCTCTTTAACAACCAATCGTTATTATAACCCGTGGTTATAATTTAAAAACAGTTTATACTTCAAAATAGAATTTCAAATCCAAATCTTTATCAAAATAAAGATTAAATCAATTCCAAACCATTTCAATATATTTAAAATATCATATCATTTCAAAACCTCATTTCAAATCATTTCAATATATCAAAATATCATATCTTTCCAAAACTTCATTTCAAATCATTTTAATATCTCAAAATATCATATCCTTTCAAACTTCATTTCGAATCATTTTAATATATCAAAATATCATATCCTTTCAAACTTCATTTCAAATCATTTTAATATATCAAATATCATATTCTTTCAAACTTCATTTCAAATCATTTTAATATCTCAAAATATCATATCCTTTCCAAAACTTCATTTCAAATCATCATTTGAGTTCAAATCCAAATATTCAACTTTAAATACCTTTTTTAACTCAAAGATATCCTTCATTTATTATCATTTCAAGTCACCTTTACATAATTTATATTCCAACAAATTAATTCATTTAAATTCATTTAAAAGTGTAGGTATTATATTTCAAATCAAGTATTCAATTTCCAAAGTTTCAATTCAATTCAATCATTTATTTCAAATAAATTTCCATAGACTATTTCAAATCTTATAAATTTCCAATATAGATTTAATCCACAAAATAACTATTCAAATTATAAAATAAATTCCAAAGCTTTAATATCCTATATTTCATAAGTCCAATATCTTTTAAATAGATTCAAATTACAAGTAAACCAAATATTTTTCATACTAATATAAACTTCAATTATTCATTCCAAGATTTAATATCATTTCAAATTCATTTCAAAATATCAAAATATCATTTCAAAACATCATTTATTTAATTTAAATTTAAATACCATTTAATCACATTTCAAAATAGTTGTATTTCCTAAATCAACTATTCCATTTAAATCATTTAAAGTCAATTCGTTATATTTAATAATTAAATATTTAATTTCCAAAATTTAGTCTTTTCAAAAATCATTTATTCATTTGAAGTTATTAAACAAAGAAAATTCAACTTTCGCAGCACTTAGAAAAGTCTACGAAATGTTATGTTTAAAAATAGTTCATTAACAAAAGACGGCATTTAAAATGCTATAATATCTTAATTTAGTTTCAACTAAAATTTTAGTTAAATTTAACAACTATAGCACTAACAAAGTGCTATAATAACCCTTAGTTCAAATTTGCTATTTGGTTCATTTTAAACAACTACAGCATTTTCCAATGCTGTAATATCTTTACATTACATTTCAAAAATGCTGTCAAATCAAATTCAGAGTTTTATTTACAATCTCACACATAATTAACTTTTAATATAAATCATTTTAACTTATAAAATCATATATTTTCACATTTAAAAACAATCATTTAAATACCTTTATTTCAATGATTTTATAAAGTCAAATTTCCATACAAAAATCAAATTAAATAACAATTAAATTTTCATTTCTTTAATTAAATTCTTAACTTAACAACTAAGTTTAAATTTCCAAAATATAACTTATTTCCATTTATTTTAATAAATTAAAATTTCACTTTTAAACAAATTCCACAAAATTCAATTTAAGTTATATTTCCAAATTCAGCTTAAATATTCATCTATTCTATATTTTAATTTATACAAAATCATTAACACTTTTAAAAATTAGTATTACTTAATAAAGATCATTCAATTCATCTTTTAAATCAAATTTTTCATATTTCTGACTTTACATAAATTCCATTTATAAACAAAATCATAAATTCCAAAATTAACTTATATTTCAAATTCTACTTCACCATTTACTTAATTCACTTATTTAACTTGTAGAAAGTCACAAATATTTTATAGAAATCATTTTAATAACGTTTAAATCAAAATATCATAATATTTACATTTTTAAAATATTTTAGAAATTTTAGAAAAATATATAAACCACGGGTCTGTATATAATTTTCTAGCCTAGGTCAGGTGATACGGATATGTATCATTTCAATCCGCAGTTTACAAAGAAATAACGGGTTTTATCATTTCAAACCCGCAATCCTAAGTAATATAATAAATAAATAAAAACCGTTCAGGCCTATCATTTCAGCCGATAACGATTTTTCCTTATTCTAAAGTCCGTTCGGGTATGTATCATTTCAACCCATAGTGAACCTAATCTACAGGGAACTTGCAGTGTGATAAACTGAAAAAATGAACAGATTAACATCATATAACAGTAATAAATGATATAACATGTGTATAAACAGGGATGAACATCATATAATCATAATATAACAGTTATAACAGGATGATATAAATTTTCAGATTCAAGTGATGTCAGTTTATCAACTATATAAGTACATATTAGTCTGGTGAGATTTACTCACTTGTTCAGAGCTGGAGATATCCACCAAAGCACACAACACAAACATAATGAAGGCACGATGACATGGATATGACTTGAGAGTGGAGAGCCAAAGCAATTTGACTTGTTCAAATATTTACACAAAACAATACAAGCATATGTAAGTTTCAACTCGAATTAAACATCAAATAACATTAGAATTCAAAGCCCAAAACAATGCCAATTTCTTTGCACTTGTTCTCAACCTCATATGCTTCAGTTAGACATGTGTTAAGTTCAGCCAAGGCAGGTGATTGGGTCTGGTTTGGGTCACAAAAGGGTCGGCCATCATGGGTTATCAAGGTGAATAGATCTAGGTGCAACCATGTGAACCTACAAGCCAAAGTTCATCCTTTCAAGGCCACAAAAGGGTTCGGCCCTAGGTCCTATGGTCATGGCCTGATGTCCAGATAGTGGTGGATGATGTGGAAGAGGGTGGAGGTCAGGTCAGAGATGGTGGTGGTTGTGGCGGCAAAAGGTGGAAGAAGAAGGAGATGGCAATTCTAGACTAGGTTTGGCACATGGATGGTTAGTGCTAGTTTAGGTGGATTTTTGTGATGATCTTCACCATGGCTTGGCTTGGCCTGAGGAGGGGAGGTGTTAGGGTGTGTGATGGTCAGAGAAAAGTGGTGGTGGTCGTCGGCTACAGCTTGGAGGAGGGGGAATAAAGCTATGAAGGTGGAGAGCATGTGCAAATTACAATAGGAAATCATAAAAACAAGGAAGAAGATGATAGAATTTACCAAATTTTTTGCAAGAGAATGATTGTGGCCAATTATTTTGGAGATGAGAAAGATTTGTATTCGTGAATTATGAGAAAAATAAGTGGCTGAGAGAAAGAATCAGATCAGGCAAAGCAATTGAATGCAAGAGGTTGGAAAATGAAGAGACGGGAAGACAAAGGGTCTTAAGCAACTAAAGAGACATAAACTTTTCAAATTTCCTTTTATTTATTTTGTAATTTGTAAATACATATAAAACTGATAAATAAAGATAAAACTCAGAAAATAAAATAAATATATAAAATAAATAAATATATTTTAATTAAATAGAATTAAATAAGGAAAATAGCTTAAAAATGTAAAGTAGGCTTTAAAATTTGGAAATAACTTCAATACACTTTGGAAAAATCTATTTTAATTTAAATACATGTAAAAATGAATATAAATAAAGTAAAACACAGAAAATAAAAGTGAATGCATGAAATAAATAAATAAATTTTAATTATATAACTAAATTAAGAAAATCGCAAAGAAAATGGAAACTAGGTTTCATAAATTGAAATAAATTCAAGTAAACTTTAGAAAAATTATACTATCACTTTAAAATTATTAAAAGATAAAAAGATACATAAAATAATGTATTAACACATATAAAAATAAAATATGACAAAGAAAATATAATTTATACAATTTAAAATAACAAAATTTCAGAATAAAACAAATCGCACTCAATATTGAAATATACATAACTTTTACAGTCTAACTCCGTGTTCTACGAAACAAAAAGCAGTGTTCAAGTTATTACATCTATTTTCATAATAAAAGATAAAATTTAAGAATTTAAATATTTAAAATTTAAGTTTAAAAGCCAAAGATTGAACAGTTTGAACAGAAATTCACTTTTCAGTAAAATAACCAATTTATACTAGTTTGAAATTATAGTTCACATAATAATTAACATTTATTTAAAAAAATGAAATGTTTGAAATCAAACAAGTTTAAAATAGTTTCAAAATAAAATAAAGTCAAATTTAAAAATATATGCAAAAATCTAGGGTTGTTACATAGGGTATCTTCACCAGCCACCATTTTTAATATTCAATGGCCGAAATCACACAATCTTCCTCCCTCAAATCCTCTAAATCCACACACTAATACACTTCGGCTTCAACGTGGAAGTTGGAGAGCTCGTCGAGCTTAATAATCTCAACGGTGGTGATCAAGTTTGGTGTAGCGGGGAGGAGGCTATGGCAGCGCGTGCATACGGTGTTTGAAGCACTGGATCTCGACGCTGGAGAGGCCGTGTCGAGCATGGCTCTGGCCGTGGGTGAGGCGTGCGAAGGTCTATCAATGGGTGGTCTCTGATCATCCTCTAGGCGCACGATGGAGGCTCTGCAATCATGGGTTCGCGTGCGTATATGGGTTCGTGGTCTCGTGTTCATGCCTGGAGGAAACATACGCGTGAGAGAGGGATTAGCGTTTTAATAATATCGGTAATTAACATTAATTACTGTGATTAAAGGAAATTAATTATTTTCATGTAAATCGATTGTTTAAAAATGTATAACTCTTTCATACGAGGTCTGTTTCGCACGAAACAAATTGCGTTGGATTCATATTGTCGAGCACTACATTTTGGAGCTGGGTTGGATGGATTTGGAGCTCGAAGAATTTTTGGGTTAAATTAAATGCTCGTTTAATTTTAATCGAAATAAAACGCTGTAACGACGACTGCAACCAAAGTGAGTAAAACTCACTCTCTCTGGCTCACTTATATTTTTATATAAGCGGGAATAAATTTATTTTATGTTGTATGATGATTGTTTGGATGTTATACTATATTATTAGTTGGTTTGGATATTTTCCGCATATTTTAGCGGATGAGACCCTATATGTTCCCGTGTATGGGCCGATGACCCTTTGTACACGCGTCTGCCTCGAAGCAGACATTGTACATATTTTCTTATATGTATATTTGTTGCAGGTGACATGTTGGAGGGATTTAACATGATTCCTCATTATGGTTGATGTTTATTTACACATATTGTTATATATGTTGTATTATGTGATATTTGATGTGATGGATGCCATGATTGCTATTATTGATGTGAATCCCCTTATTTAGTACTTTTGTAGCATTGGGCCGTATTTTTGGAATTTTCAAATATTAAAATGGTGATTTTGACTTTAAAAGGAATTTAGAAGTGATTTTGAGAATATATATGTTTTAATAATTTTTGAATTGTTAAAGAAATGAATTTATTTTAAATGAATAAAAAGTTATAATTTTATGTTATAAAAATTATGTTTTTGTGAAATATACTCAAATATGATTTTTGAAATATGAAGTTAACTATTTTGTAAAATAAGTTAAATTGAGAATTTTGAACTTATTATAAATTATTTATATATAAGATTTATAAAAATGATATTTTATAAATAAAAGCAATGGAATTATAAACGAATTTTATAAGTGTTAAAATGAAAGTTTATAAAGGAATGCTATTAATAAAGAGATTTAATGAAATGGGTTTTTATAAATAGTGTTTTATAAATGTTAGAAATGGATTTATAACCAAATTTGTATATGGATTAAAATTTAGAAATGAATTATTAATGGACTTTATCAATAACGAGATTACAAAAGAATGAATTTGTAAATAAAGAGATTTATAAGTAAATAAACTTATAATGGGATTTTGATATATAAAGGAGATAAACGGGAAGTTGGTTAATAAAGGAATTTTATAAATGGAAGCTTTTATAAAATAGAAATGTGAATTATAAACACTATTTTATAAATGTTAAATCAATTTAATTTGATAAGGTAAATATGGATTTTTATAAAAGGAAATATATTCAGGTTTTTAAAGTGAAAATTCTTTAAATGAATGTTTTGAAAGTGATATTATAAAATGGAGTTTAAATGGTTTGAAAATAAAATGATTTGTAAATTTACTTACTATTAAAATAAGTATATGAAAATGTTTTCTAAATATCGAATAAGTGAAATGGTTTTTGAATATTATCTTTTTAAAAATGTTTTAAAGTGAATAATTGGAAAGTGATTTGATTTATGAACGATTAATAAAATCAGGCCCAGTGACTACTTATGTTAGATTTTGTTTGTTACTTTGATAGTTAAATAACCGACTATCAAATTTGGCCATTTTAGTTTCTCGACTTGATGTAGAAATTAATTAGTCGTACACTTAGTATGTAACTGACTGTTGATTATCGTTTGTATTGAGAATGTTGATTCATGTAGTGCGGAGTGATTAATCCAATCTATCGAGCTTCCTTCTTGGCCGAAGGATAGCAAGTTGAAAGTTGGAAACGTGATAAATCTACAAGACTTGGTTTCTATTTGAGGTTGAGAAACGCTTTTGTGTTGTTGGTGCGAAGAGACCGGGATCAGATTTATCTGAAAACCACTTCGGACCAACATCTATGTGACGATTGTGCAGGTTGGTCGATGATATTGATATTTAGGATTTTCATAGTGAAGGACTACTTGTTGATCATTTGGGGTTAAAATCCCAATATATATAGTAGCAGTAGTCTCTTCGAAATATCCATTGCAAGGGATGTCGCTACTAATCCTATAGGATGTGGTAGGAGAGTACCTTTTTTTTGTCTTGTTCCTGGACAACTTTTATGGAAAAGTGTCTAACATTGCATTTCTAAGATTACGTATATTAGTTTTTACAAACGTACATCCTTTTGTGGTGGAGAAGGCAACTTCTCTTTGCTTAACATCCTCCTTGAGACATACGAGCTCAAGTGTTGTTTTTTTGTGGAAGACAATTAGTAGTCAAGGGGAATGGCAATGTGGCATTCAAAGATGATGATGATGTAATATGTGAAAGGTAATCGATACCTCTTTTGGCCTCAATCCTCGAAAAATGACTGAAACATGGATAGAAGCAGCAAGGCTAAATGGGTCGTTCCCAATTAGGAGATGTCATCACTCTTCTAGATATATCTTTACACGTTATGGCATCGTGTATCCGATTATTGTTGATGTATGCATGTGGCCACGGATTATAGGTCGGTAACGACCGGAGTGATGACATATTCGGTACTATCCAGGAATGGGTAGGCCAGTCTTGTGTTGGTTTAGGCGCCTAGTATCCAGGAATGGGTAGGCCGATCTTGTATTGGTTTAGGTGCCCAGTATCTGTACCTTTTCACAACTCAATTTCTATGGACGTATTTTTAATTTATTTGAATGGATTTTTCCATAATTTTTAATTGGAAAATATTGAGACTTGTTGTTTGACGTTTCATCGACAAACGATGGTATTTTGTAATTTTACAGAACTCAATAACCAGTATATATTATTTTTGATTTGGTATCATCTCACTGATCTGAGCATGACAGTATATTTGATTTGTTAATTCGGAGTCCATAGACAGACGGAAAGTGGTGCAGTGAAATGCTGAAAATAACATCTAAGATAATCCAAATCTCACACGTAAAGCACTTAGGCGCACATCATACTTTTCCTTTTCGTACCTCCAGCCGAATTCGTGTTTAGCTCGTACACTTCAAATTAAATTTGTGTTGTAGCAAGGGAAAAAGGGCTGACTAACATATTCATTTTGTTCCCCTAAATTTTGTATATAAAGGCGAATGAAAAAGTGGAAAAAGAACTTAGCCATTTATCATCTGTTCTTCTTCCCTTCCTTTTGTTCACCTCAGATTAACTATGGCCGCATCCTCTTATATAAAAAAATGAAAAAAAAAGAACTTATAAAATTTTGGAGATAAGTAAATTAAAACAATGTTTAAACTGTTGAAAATAAATATTTTGAAAAGCAATATTGAAATGAATCTTAAGTTAAGTTAAGCATAAAATGAATTATGGAAAGAAATTTGGCCTAAGTTAGGTTAAATAAAATAATTATTAGGAATGAATTAAGGAATAAACTAATTGAATAAATTAGTGAGTTGAATATGATTTTTGGAATATGGTTGAAATTTAAACAAAAGATTGATTTGCCATGGAAGTTGTTTTGGGAAAACAAATTTGGTTTGAATTGAAAGGTATGATTTGATATACAAAGGAGTTATGTATGAATAAATGGTTTCAAAATGATTTTTGAAATAAAACGGGTTTTGAATTCTGGAAATTGGTAATGAACCAATTTTATAATTAATGGATTGAATTTTAAAATTTAACCTTGGATATTGAAATTTAACTTAAGATAAGTTAAATAAGGAATTCGAAGGAAATTGAATTTATGTTGTAATGAATTAAATGGAATAGATGTGGACTTGAGTCATAAATAGAATTCGACTTAAGTGGCTAGTAACTAAATATGTTTTGAATGTGTTAATGAAAATGATATTAATGGTGAATCGAGATGAATAGATTGAATGAACTAATAATATAAACTAGGTGAAATATGAATTGAATACAGGAGAATTGAATGTGAATCAATTGAAATTAAATAAGTGGTATATGAATCACTTGAAAGTGAATACACGAAATGGGAATCGTTAAATTGTGAATGGACTTAAGTAAGATTTAGGAATTTGAAGTAGATAAGTTGTATAACTTATAAATTGAGCAGTCAAACCAAATTGAATAAATGGTTAAACATTTGTGTGAAGCAAACAAAATATCCAATTGAGTTATGAGGTGTAATTTAACTGAAGTTAGTTAAATGAAATTGAATTTGATTTGGGATAAATCAATGAATTGAATATGATTTGAATGTGGATTGTAAGAATATATATGAACTTAAGTCTGGATGTGATAATAACCATGAGTGGTGTTGTTTAAAATGCTTATAACTTAAGTACTGAGTTTGGGCATCCTTCTTACCTTAGCAATTTCAGGGACGAAATTCTTTTAAGGTGGAAGGAATGTAACGACCCAGAATTTTAGTCGTCTAAATTTGAAATATTTAATGGATTTTAAATATGGAATTTTTGGTTGAACAAATGAGAAAATTAAAATTTTCAAATATAGCGATTTATTGGAGTTGGTGAATAGTGAATTTAAAATTGGTAAATAATTGAAATTTTATTTGTAAAACTGAAATTGGAAATTTTATATATTAATTTAACTGTGAAATAGCGATCCGGGGCATAGTCTTGGAATTGAACGAAACCAGTTTCATTGGATCCATAATAGAATATTATTGTAGGATTTCAAATTTCGTGGCAGTTGGACTTATCGTTTGATTGTGCGAACTCGAAAGAATTTATTGCACTAATAAACTATTTGAATAGCAGTTGAATAATTAACCGAAAATAAAAAAATTATTTTCACAACTCGATTTCTATGGATGTATTTTTATTTTATTTGATTGGATATTTCCATAATTTTTAATTGGAAAATATTGAGACTTGTCGTTTGACGTTTCATCGACAAACGACGATGTTTTGTAATTTTACAGATCTCAATAACTGGTATATATTATTTTTGATTTGGTACCATCTCACTGATTTGAGCATGACGGTATATTTGTTTTTTCAATTCGGAGTCCATAGACGGACGAAAAGTGGTGCGGTGAAATGCCGAAAATAACATCTAAGATAATCCAAATCTCAAACGTAAAGCACTCAGGCGCATATCATACTTTTCCTATTTGTACCTCCAGCCGAATTCGTGTTTATCACATACACTTTAAATTAAATTTGTGTTGAAGCAAGGGAAAAAGGGCCAACTAACATATTCATTTTGTTCCCCTAAATTTTGTATATAAAGGCGAACGAAAAAGAGGAAAAAGAACTTAGCCATTATATCATTTGTTCTTCTTCCCTTCCTTTTGTTTACCTCAGATTAAAAATAGCCGCATCCTCTTATATAAAAAAATGGAAAAAAAGAGCTTCTTTAAAAATTAGAATCTAAGACTCTTCTCAACCTCTTTATTGCCTACATGTACTCCTCCGTTCTATTATGTCGTCCTCTCTGTTTCACCATTCATTGTTCCAGTGTGCAAACAGAATGAAAACAAGAAATTCTTCTTATTCAAAAATTTCAAACTAATAGATATAAAATCATGGAAAAAGGGAAATCTTGTTGCTTAGAGTTTAAATTGAAGAAATCTATGAGCTATGAAAATTGCAAGGGTTGCGTTCGTGATTTCAATGGCTCGATGGTTTGATGAGGCAAGTTAGGGTTAGTGATTTGGCGAGGTATAAGAGGAGATGGAGAGAAAGGAGTGTGGCAAAGGGTCCACTGTAGCAAGAGAGTCGGAGACCGGAGTTTGGTGGCGTATGGGTTTCTCAAGCAAAATGCATCGAGTAAAAATGGTGGTTTACTGTAGCAGGTCGCGACTTTGGTTTGTTTGACCGTACCCTGTCTATTTGTGACCGTCGGGAAACTCTCGCGAAGAGAAAATGAACGAAGGTGGTTTAAGTGGTTTCCGTGGCTTGTGGAGTGCAGTAGAAGGAGAGAAGGAAGTCGGCATGGTGAAAACATGAGATACTGAGAGCAGGAGAAGTGAAAAAGAGGAAGAAAGGATTAGTTATTATAGGGTAATTAAATTAATTGTTTAATTAATTTATTTAATAACTTATATATTGTGTAACTCTCTCACACAAGGTCCGTTCGATACGCCGTCAGTCGTGTTGGAATCGAGTCGTCATCATCCATGCGATGGAGTTGAATAAGTTGCATTTGGACCTAGCTGAATCTGGAGCTATAGTCGAACGTTGTTCGACTATTAACCAAACTAAACGCGAAAGCGATAGCTGAAATAAATGTGAGTTAAACTCACCTTTCTGATTTACCAGTATATTATTGTGTAGATTAACTTTATTTATATCTGCTTGAATTGATTGAATTGGCTGATTGATTGAATATGATTTAGGATGACAATATAACACCTTGAAATGCTATTAGATTGTTTGAACCTGATCTAGGATCACGATATAGCATCTTGAATTGCTATTAGATGTTTGAGTTTAAATTTGTATTCAAATTTGTTTAAATTAATGGATCGTATACGAGGTGATAAATTGATATTGATTAATTTAATTACGTTGTTTAATTAATGACGTAGTTAATTTAAATATACTGTATTGGTGTTATCTATTTGACCAAATAAACACCATTGAACAATCAATGAAAGAATTTTATTGTGAATGACATTTGGTTAGCAGAATCAATACATGTGCAGCTATTAGATTAAGTTGGACATTATTTAAGTGCCAGTTGATTTATACTGGATAATTGATGTGTTACAATTGATTGTTAATTTTGGATTGGTTTACATATATGCATGTTATTATGTAAATGCATGTAATTTAAGTTGGAAAGTTAAATTGGAATTAAATGGTAGCTTGTTAAGTACCATTGTGATCGTTAAGCCTCTTTCAGAATTTGGAAAGTTACGAATATTGTTTAACTTCAAATTGTATGAATTGAAGTAAAAGGTTTTATTTAATTATTATATATACAAATTGTTTTGTTTAATAATTGTTTTACAAATGTTTTGTAAAATCATTCCTTTAGTAAAGTTAATTATGTTTTAAAATTAATTGTTTATTTGACTTTGTTCAAAGATAATAAATTATTTTATTATAAGTTATTTAAAATAGATAATTATTCATTAAATAATACTATTTAAAAGTTAATTAATTTTATTTTAAAGTTGATTAAATTTATTTTATTATATTAAGATCTTTAAAATGTTAAAGGTTAAATGATTATATTATTAATAAATGTTTTAAAAGTTTTTTTATATTATAAAAAAGGTTAAGATATTTTTTATGACGTTTAAAATCTTATTTATTATAATTATGTAATAAATTGTTTATAAAAGGAACCCTTTATGTAAAAGAATTGGTTAAAGGAATTTATAAATGTGAAAGTGGTTTGAAATTTGAAAAGGGAAGTTTTACAAATGGTTTGAGATTATAAAGGAATATTTTTCTAAACCAAACTTGGAAATTTATAAAGAAGCTTTATAAATAGATTTTGGAGATATTTATAAAATAAAGGGATTTTGGAAAGAAATGGTTAAATTTCATAGCGTAATTTGAGGGGCAGAGATTGCCTACCGTCTGTTATGGATTTGGTGGGACAGCGACGTAACCATTGTACAAATTGTGATCTATGAAATTTCATGGCGTAACTTGAGAGGCAGAGATTGCCTGCAGTTAAGTTTGGATTTCTCTGGGATAGAGACGTAACCATTAAGCTACGATCCATGATCGATACTGAATGGTGTTTTCCATATTTATTTTAAAAAGTTTTCAAATATTTTTGAAGGGGATGGATTGTGAATATACTTATTCCAGTGAGATAAGTATATGATTGTTTTTGATAAAGGGGTTCAATTTATCGAAATTGAATTAAATAAGGCTTAGTGATTTCAGTGGGAAATGTAATCATTGGTAGAAATGTTTGTTTATTTAATAGTTAAATAACCGACTATCAAATCTTGGCCTAAATATGTAATCCTTTTTTATTTTGGTGGTAGGTAAACGATTCCCTACTTAACACTGAAGGATTTTAACTTTGGAAATATCTAGGAGAAACAAGAGAATTATTTGGTACGGTTACCATCGGTGGTGCTATACTCTACGTATAAACTCGTTGTTCTTCTAGAATAAATGATAAGGAGATCCATCCACTTAAACGGTTAGGGGGTGATCCCCGCTCTTACGTATTGTCTGATTATTTTCTAAAGAACCGGTATTGAGCATTCCGGAAAATCGACAAATAGTTTATGGAGTTCCCGGGAAGCGGAAGAGTGTACTCATAAGAGATGACTTGAATATGTAACCACTATGAAACTACATACGGTTCTATGGAGGAGTTTCGTGTTTATTTGAGATGTGGGAATACATGTGTGATTCCAAGACCCATTGGGTGTGGGAATCTGTGTGTGATTCCAAGATCTATTTGAGATGTGGGAATACACATGTGATTCCAAGACCCGTTGGGTGTGGGAATCTGTGTGGGATTCCGTGATCTATTTTGGTGCGGTGCGTAATCTGGAACGCCGGATGTAGCCTCATCAGCGGAAACAACTAAAACCAGAGATAGGAGACATGGCCAACATGGTTGGCAAACCCATAGGGTATAGTCGGCTCCCTTTTTCTAGCAATATATCTATCGTTTTGGCATGTCGGGAGCGATGCATTCGGTCTTAGCAAGACCAGTTATGTTTTTCCTATAAAACCTCGGCTAGACAGGTATGATGCTTCAGAAGGATATCTCTGATCCTTGTGTAGGAGGACCGTTCTCGAAGTACTGAGGGCACCTCCGTGGAAATCCTACACAATCAGTGAACGAGCCTTATCGAGTTTTGATTTTATACCTAGTATTGTTGTGATGTACACCCACGAGCATCATAGCTACTTAATTATTATTATTATTTTCACCTTAGGCATTATTATAATATCACTGGATTTTATATATAAATGGTTTGGTTATCGTAAGGTAAAAACCCATCTGTATTTATGTGCGGCGTGGTCTTACGAATACCTTTGTTTGGAAAGGGTTTTGGTAACTTAAAAATCAAATTGGGTGTGTTTTTCTCACGCTGGTTTACTAGACTGATCCGTGTGTTATTACTTTATAATAATGTTCAGGGCATACCGAGCATATTACAGATTTAGATTTGGATGCTTTGGAGCTCAGGAGACGAGCTGAAGGCCTGAGACGTATTCTCGTACTTGTTTATTCGGCTGCAGTGTTTGTTTAAAATTATCAGCATTTGTGAGGATAGGTTGTTATAACTGTCCAGGCTAATGATTTTTGATTGGTGTACTCTGATTGGAGGTTTGTATATAATAGTTTTCCTTTGTGTAAAGATCTGTTGTTATATTATATATTATTCATTCCACTGAGAGATTCTGTGTTGTTTAGTTTCTTCTTATCTTCTATCTTCTTTCTTTTCCCTAACAATCCGCATATTCGTTCAATTTGAGCTGGACATGTGTGGTTTATTATCGGCTTAAACTGTACGGAAAAGTGAGTTGTTACACATCTCCTCTTTCCAATGGCAGAAACCCTAATTTATGTTTCAATCAAAACTCAATTTCAATTTCAAATCAATTTCAAAATTCAAACTCTCCAAACCCTGTCATATTATATACCGTTTTGAAGCTCTCGACAATACGAATCCACGACAATTGTTCATTTTTGAAAATGATGCTCATATCAATGGCAAATCGTGGTCAAAATCAATGATTGCGAAACCCTAATACAAATTGGGGGTTTTGATTCGGGCGACGATTTCTGAAATTGATTGAGGGGTTTTGTAGAGCTCGCTGCATGGAGTTGAACGCTGGTAGTCACATCATCTATGGTTGTTGGAGGTGGCTGGAATTCATGTTTTAGGGTTCGAAAACCCTAGCAGTTAGGTGGCGGCGGCACTGGTTTTTGGCTGGCGTTGTGGGTCGCGAGGTGATAAGGGGGTGCGGTTGGTGGTGGCAGGGGCTATGGCAAGGTCGGATATGGGGATGGAGGCGCGTGCATTGTCAGGGAGCGACATGCGGCAAGCAAGGGACGATGGCGCCGTGTTCGTGTTGTGCGTTGTAGGGTAGGGTTTGAGGAGGTAATCAAATTACTAAATTGCCCTTCTTTATTTTTTTTATTTAATTTTAAATTTTAAAACTTCTAACGTTAATAACTTTTGCATACGATCTCGGATTTAGACACGGTTTTCTCCATTGCGATCTTATCGAAATTTCGGAAAATATGGAACTAGTTTGGCAAAGTTGGATTTTTGGGCTTTATTTGGATTTTAAATCGACTGAAAATCAAAGGTGAGTGATTTAACTCACTCACAACTACTAACCCATCTTATGTTACTTAAATTGAATTTAAGATGTGATACGAATATTTTTTGTTGTTGTTTGGTTGTTTAATTTGACATTTTAATTGAAATTGAATTTTTATTGAATTAAATTGCCATTTCAATTAATATTGAATTTAAATTGTTAGTTAAATATCTGATAATGATAACCAGTTAATTGTTGTGATTTATTGGCTGATTTGGATGTTGATTGTGATGGATGTTTATTTGTTGACATTTTGGATGATTCGATCTTTACATCTCTGTTATCACTATGGGTTGAAATGATACATACCTGAACGATCGTATAGTTTAGGGAAAATCGTTATGGGTTGAAATGATAAACCTGAGCGATTTTGTTGATTTGGAAATCTTTAATTCGGGATATGGGTTGAAATGATATATACCCGGAAAATTTAACTATTTTGGGATTGAAAAGATACATACCCTATCACTTGACCATAGGGTAGAAAACTATATACGAACACCGTTGGTCAGTTTTAAGTTATTTTCTAAATAGTAAAGTATGTTTGATTTATAAATTTGATTTTTAAAATTTTATTCAACGATTTCATTTAAAATTTATATTTGGAAAATAATTTGTTTTATATGTGTTAAAGTTTCAAATTATAATTTAATATATGGTTTAAATGTAAATTTAAGATTTTAACTTATGCTTTTATTTAGTTTTAAAATATATTTTTAGATAGTTTAAAATTTAATATAATAAAATATTTAATATAATTTTAATATATATATTTTAAATTTAATTTAATATAATAAATATAGTTTTGATTTAATATAATAAATATAGATTTTATAATAACTTTAATAAATAAAAATGTAAGAGGTTTTGTAAGGAATTTATAAAAGTTTTGTAAGAGATTTTATAATGGATTTTATAAAAGGATTCTTATAAAATATTTTTATAAAGGATTTTATAATGGTTTTATAAAGGTTTTAAAGGATTTTATAAAGGGTTTTATAAAAGAACTTGTATAAATGGATTTGGAAGCGTATAAAGGAATTTGTGTAAAAGTTTATGATAAAGGGAAGAGTTGTAAATTGTTTTGGAAATTTATAAATAGCTTTATAAATGGTTTTAAAGCATATAAATAGTTTATAAATTATTTAGAAGAGATTTATAAAAAAATTTCTTCCAAAATTGATTGAAAGAACTCTTCCTCAGTATTTATGAATATATTTATACTTTTGGAATAAGTATATGGATATCTTGATATAAAAGTATAAACTATTTTCTGGATTTATTATTTAAAAATGTTTTAAATGACCACAGTGTGAAAAATATAAGGATTAGTTGTTAAAGAGACTGGGGTTGGATATTGTCATACTCTCTGCCAATTCCAAAACCACTTTAACAATTGTGCACATGGTGGAGAATTCAGAACGAAGTAGGATGGTTTGGCGAACGCTACTGTATGAGGTATGAACGCAGCCCTGACCCCCTGGGTCAGCTTTATATGACTGAAACAGGAGCTATATCGGGCCAAGTGAGGTCGCTCCTCCGATCGGGCACATTTCTTTGATACCATATCTATTACTTTGTGATTGATTTGGTGGACACCTCGATTTGATAATGGGAGTGTGTTCCGAGGTGGGCGGTAGTAGATGCTACGCGTTACCACCAGTCCGAGAGTGCAAAACGGTAGAATCCTACCCTGGGCATTGCCTCGTTTGCCTTGTCATATGCCTTATCTAACCCACTACGATTTTGGTTTGTGTCGTACCTATAGAGTGCTCCTTGATAGCCCACTGGTTTGGTGGAGTTTACAGTACTGTATAGACTACGACATTTATAAAATGTGTTAAGGGGGTTATGGTTAATGCGTTAACGCTATTTTAATACTTTACTTTACTGATAGACACTATATATGTGGCGTATATTACTACATAGTAAATAGTTTAACGAATCCTTAGGAGATGGAAATCCCGAACATCTCTTAAGTTACTGTATGCACGTTATACACTAGATAAAAGATGTAAAACCCCGTAAACATCTCTGAAGCTGTTACACTCATATTTATTTACTGTTGATTTAACCTACAAAAGATCTTTTAGTTCTAACTTGAGTGTTTTGTCTTTTCATTATGCTCGGGTCAGCCTGAGCTTTTCAGTGTTGAAGACTTTATTTCTGGAGGACAAAGACAAAGATTTGTATATTATTTATTATTATTATTATTATTCTATTGTATCTTGTTGTTTCGCTGCATTATACCTGATGTATATATAACTCTGATTGTATTGTCAAAGTGTAATCAAATGTTATTTGTTAAACAGCTTCATGAACTGTTTATTTGATTATTATATTTTGTCATTCCGCTGTGAGATTCTGTATTTTGTTTTTCCTTCTTTTTCTTTTATTTTCTTATTTACCCCATTAACAATCCTCCCTTTTAAATGATTTGAGTTGACATGTGTGGTTTATTGTCGATTTAAACCGTCCAAAAAGGTGGGTTGTTACAATTGCTATCAGAGCTAGGTTTATAGATACCTTAGCCTGTTCAGGGTTTAACTCATTAAAGATAGGATTATTAATACCATAGAATGAGTTTGTATGAGTGTAAATATATAAGAGAGCGTACTTGTTAGTATTATAAAATATTTTATATTGTCTTAATTTGTTATGTTTAGTATTAATAAATTCTGGTCGGTACATAGGATGCTTGGCATCAACAGGGATTTCTAAACACTTAATAGGGCAGACCGACACAATATTGTTTTTGAAATAGAGGTAAATGAAATAATTTTACCTAGTATTATATTTTGTATATAAAAGAATAATTTTTATAAATGGATATAGTTGTATATGATATGTTTGTTTGTTAGGAAGTGAATTTTATAAATATTGGTTGCAAATAGGATTTATAAATAAAATGAATTAAATTGGAAATTTGAGAACTTAAGTTTTGGGGTTTTGAAATTGGTTTTCAAAAGATTTTGGAGTATAATATTTGTATTATTTGGAAGTATTTTCAGATATAAATATTTTCAATGTAATTTGAAGGAAATATTTTAAAAGGAAGTAAGTCTGTACTCCCCTATTCTGTCGCTAGAAAATAATTTCGATGATGATAGTCGCATCATAGACATTCATTTTCGAGTCTCAAAGTGAGGGAGGCCACTTAGTAGTTTTGCTACGCATTTGGTTCGATAAACAGATTCTGATTTAAAATTTCTAAGTATGATTTGATATATATAAAGATACGAATATATATATTATTTCAAAATGATTTGAAATGAACCCGGTTTTTAGTTCTTAAGTTCCAGTTAAATTAATGATTTTCAGTTGTAGAAATCAAGTGACTATTTTAATAGTTGGAAACTTCAAAATTGAAAAATAAGAAATTAGAAGCTAAGTGATTAATGAAATTTTAAAGAAATTGGAGATTTGTCACTTGTAAATTAAAAGATATTGAAACTTAAGAAGATGTGAACTATTGAACATTTTCGTTAACAAAATTTGAGTAAGATAAACTTGTGTAACATTCAATTACATTCCAAAAACATATATATAACTTACCAGAATTGTTTAAAAGTTGAAATGTTAATATGGATATGTAATAGAATTTTATACAAGAAAAATCTAAATAACAAAAATGCTTCAAAATAAACGAATGTTTATAATGAAAATTTAAGATGTACAAGAAATGTTATAAATATGAGTTAATGTTTTGAAATCCTTAATAAATTAAATTGAATAGATAAATGTAAATACTATTTAAGTAGATAATTATAAACTTATGAAAATGTTTGTGACGACCGCCCATGACCCCTGCACTGAACCTAGAGATAGTGCGCTGTAAAGTGTGCCAGGCGACCATGGACGATTGCCAGGGTAAATTAAAAACATCAGAATATATCGTATTACTCACAGCGCATGGACAAAATACAATAGAACATATATATAGTGAAGCTTCACAGAATAGAATCTCATCAATAAAACTTCATAATAGTTGGATACAAACATCTGAATAGTCAATACAACCAGCCTCACTACATATCACTCAGAGAATACAAAGCAGCAGAACATCCAGTACATATAATAAGAAAATAATATGCAACCCTCCAGCTCGCCTTCGATATCAGCACCGTGGAAAGCATGATCAGCACCTGTCACCTGCTACCTAGTCTGCCCGTCCAAAATGGACGAACAGCCCAAGGAAATAAGAGTTAAAACATAAAGCCTTGAGTCAGACAACAGTCTTAGTGAGCAGTAAATTAACTAACAACATACCAAAAGAGCATAAAGGAAAAGGAATAGGAATACAACCCTCCCACTCCAACCTCATTCTACAGTGATAGCCCCCAGACACACACTAAGTAGAAGCAAACATAGCAGAGCATACAATGTAAAGTAAAGCAATTATCACTCGAGTCAAGGACGATGTTTTCCAAGCACAAACCCCCAAGGCCTAAACCAAGATCAGATAAGCACCCAGAAAATACCGCTCTTGAGACCGAATGACGATACAATCAAACATCCATGACTTTGGCTATCACTGTTATCATTGCTTCAATATCACCGTTAATTGAATGACCAGCACATTCTTTCAGCCGTCCGTCAAGGGCTAATGGAAACCCCGGTTCTAGACATAACTCCCACACGTCATCGTGACCCGTGCCTAGGACTATCGAATCTGCCCAGAGTACTTGACTATCAATCATTAGCCTTCAGGGACTATCGAATCTGCCCAACGTACTCTTGATTTGAGCATGCTAGAACCTTCAACAATGATGAGATCTCAGCCTTCTAGTCATCCTCCTCGACGACTATTTCCATACTAGCTCAAGCGGCTCTCGAGCATCCATTATCCTCAACTCGAACCATATCACCGAGTTATCAACATGCTTGGAATGATCCCGTCTGGATTAGACCAAGACTATCTCATATCATGCCTCGCTTCATCACATCCTCGCAAAGCTTCATCTCAACATCATCATCATCGAATCTATGCATAAGAGCTTCACCATCCTCTACATATGCCACAAGCAGCTTTTCCAATTCAAGAGCCTTTCCCTTAGCTTTTGAATCATCTTCGGTCTAAATCAAATCATCAATCATCTAATTCATTGCAATCAATCAAATCAAACATTAATCCAAGTAAACAAGCATTCAAATATGATCTAAATAGACAATTATAACAATAATGGCAATTTCGTAATTAAAGAGTCAAAAGTCCAAAAAGCATGAAAACATGAGCAATGTCTCTATAATCTTGATGAATGAACTTGCATAGGTTAACATGTAGTAAAATGGATATCAAATCATCATGGACAATGGATCTATATGGATCTACACATATGATTAGGAAAATGCATGGAAATCTCTACTTTAACACCAAATCAAGCCAATGATCCGATATACTCCTTTGGATCCGTGTGCGAGATAATCACCACTCACCAAATCACCTAAAAAACCCCAATTCAACACGCTTCAGATCTGGACAACGAAGGATCTAGCTTGATCTATCACGAATCCGCTTCAAACGAAGAAATCTCACTTCAAAGGATGAAGATCTTCAATCTAAGCTCTTGAATCTTCGATTTGATCTTCAATATGGATGGATGGAATCACAAGATTAGAGTGGAGAAAAGAAGTGAAGAAGTGTAGAAGTCGAGCTCTAAAAATGGCAGCACTTCGTCGCTTCGAAATCCAGATCCCAAAAAATGAAGAAATGGACGAGTATTTATAGCTGAAATCTCCTTAAGTCGTCACTCGGAATTAGGTCGTCCACGACCTATAGAGCCACGACCTACGACTTATCAAAACACTTCGACCTAACACGTGTGCCTCCTCTACCTAAGACTTAGCGCATCAGCGCGCAACCTAGCGACTTAACAACATGAGTCCTCACGCGACTTAACACATGCCGACCTAAAAACCCATACGACTTAGCTAACTCACCTGTCTACGACTTAACCAAGACGCGACCTAACACTTAGCTATCCTCCTTAGGTCGCTTACAAGCTAACAACTCACGCGACCTAACGTAACACAGAACCCACGACCTAACTCTTAGGTATACGACATAACGACTTAACTGGGTATACGACATAACGACTTAACTGGGTATACGACATAACGACTTAACTGGGTATACGACATAACGACTTAACTAACAGGTGCGACCTAACGACTCATCACCCTATTCCCTTAACTCGGCCACGACTCAACTGAGTTACGACTTAACTGCTAGACTTAGGTCTCTCACATCCTAACTCCAACACTCCTTAAGTCGTTAACTCGCCCAACCGACCTAACATTTAACCCGTCCATTCTCTTAGGTCGTCACCGACTTAAGTCTTCTATCTATAAGTCGGTCATTACCTTAAGCCTACCTATCCTTGAGTCGCCAAATTCTTAAGTCGTCCCAATCTCTCCTAAGTCGGTCAGTTCCTTAGATCGTCTATCTCTTAGGTCGTACACTTCCTAAGTCGGTCACTCGACCTAAGCCACCCCATACGACCTAATTTCCCCACGACTTATCCCAATGCCTAGGTCGCTCCAAACCTTAGGTCGCTAACTCCTAAGTCGCCACTAACTTAAGTCGCTCATTCGACCTATCCTATCCCACAACTTACTTCCTACACGACCTAAGCTACCAGACGATCTAACTCTTAAGTCGTCACCGACTTAAGTCTTCCTTCCCTTAAGTCGTCCAATCTATAAGTCGGTCACGACTTAGGACTTGAACAAAATTCTGCCCAAAATCTGAAACGACTTAACAACGCTAAGAATTCCAGATTTTTATGAACTTTTCGATCCGTAAAAATACGGGTCGTTACATTCTCTCCCCCTTAGGAATTTCGCCCCCGAAATTCCTAACAAACAAGAGCAATCAAAGACTATTCTGCACGCCTACCATCCATAGCAATCAACAAACCATGCATCCAATTCTAGCTTAGCATGCAGAATTCTAAGACTTAGAACAAGTTACAATGTCGTTAGATGACACGACACCTTAGGGCCATACCTTGAAGGGTTCAGGATGAGCTGCCTTCATCCTCTCTTCCACCTCCCACGTACAGTCGTTATCATCATCACTCCATTGTATCTTGAGAAACTTAACTATCTTCCTCCTAAGCTGTTTCGTGTTGGTTTCCACAACACGAAGCGGCTTACGAGGTCTCTTATCGACTGGATCAACTTCGAAATCTTCACAGCTATCAGCAGAAACCACTGTATTCGAGTCGTGCACAAACTTCCGTAGATACGATACATGAAAAACATTGTGCACACCCGACATCTTCTCCGGTAACTCCAATCTATAAGCGAGCTTTCCAATTCGCTCAATGATCGGGAATGGTCCAACAAATCTCGGAGTCAATTTTCCTTTCTTCCCGAATCGAATAACATTCTTCAGTGGAGAAATCTTCACAAAAACCATATCACCTACGTCGAATACCAAATCCTTACGACGCTTATCAGCATAACTTTTCTGACGATCTTGGGCTGCCTTCATTCGTTGTCGAATGATCTTTATACAATCTGAAGTTTGTCAAATCATCTCTGGCCCAAGCATTAGCTTCTCTCCGGCCTCTAACCAACATGTCGGAGAGTTACACGGTCTTCCATACAATGCCTCATATGGTGCCATACCAATGCTTGACTGGTAACTGTTGTTATACGAAAATTCCACCAAATGAAGATGATCTTCCCATGATCCTCCGAAATCCAAAAGACAAGCTCTAAGAAGATCTTCCAAAACTCGGTTGACTCTCTCGGTTTGACCATCTGTTTGAGGATGATAAGCTGTACTCAAACACAACTCGGTTCCCAAAACTTCCTAGAAGCTCTTCCAAAATCCACTAGTGAACAATGGGTCTCGATCGCTCACTGTACTCTTCGGAATACCATGGAATCGAACTATCCACTTAACATACAACTCAGCCAACTTTGATGTAGTCCTAGTCGATCGAACAGGAATGAATCTTGCACTCTTAGTCAAACGATCTACAATGACCCAAATTCCTTCATTTCTCGTTCTTGTTCTAGGTAACCCATCAATAAAATCCATCGATACTTTCTCCCACTTCCATGTAGGAACTTATAATGGCTGAAGCAATCCACTTGGCTTCTTTTGTTCGGCTTTTACCAACTGGCAGTTCATACACTTGGAAATAAAATTTCCAACATCCTTCTTCATACCTTCCCAGTAGTAGGTTCTCTTCATATCCCGATACATCTTATTTCCACCTGGATGAATTGTCAACTTCGAGTGATGACTTTCCTTCAGCACTTCACTCCTCAATTCATCTATATCGGGAACAACTAGTCGTCCTTGCTTCCGAAGCCAACCTTCTCGATCGACCTTGAATCCTTTATCCTTTTCTGGTTCCAATCCAGATTCCAAATCACGGATAATCCTGACAATCTTATCATCTCGCTTTTGACTCTCGCCAATCCTTTCCATAAGAGTCGGTCTTATTGATAAGTTTGCCAACATCTCAGGTTCCAATTCGCATCTAGGCCTGAAGTCAAATCCAGCTAAATACTCGAGATACTTCCATTCTGAAAACATGGCTCCCAATCCTGCATGTCTCCGACTTAACGCATCTGCCACTGCATTACCTTTTCCCGGAGTATAAGCTATACCAAAATCATATGATGCTAAAAACTCTAGCCATCGCTGCTGCCGAAGATTCAAAATCCTTTTGGGAGAAAAGATACTTCAACGACTTATGATCTGTAAACAACTCGAATCGAACTCCCAATAGATAATGTCTCCACATCTTCAGAGCAAATACAATCGCCGCTAACTCCAAATCATGAGTCGGGTAATTCCTTTCGTGTGGCTTCAGTTGTCGACTGGCATAAGCAACAATTTTATCCCTCTGCATCAGCACTACTCCAAGTCCAGTACCACATGCGTCGGTGTAAACCACCATCTCATCATTCCCACTAGGAATAGTCAAAACAGGAGCACTCGTCAATCTTTCTTTCAGGATTCTGAAAGCTTGCTCACACTTATCTTCCCACTTGAACACTTGGTTCTTCTTCGTCAATCCTGTTAACGGTGCAGCCACCTTGGAGAAGTCTTTGATAAACCGTCGATAATATCCTGCCAATCCAAGAAAACTTCTCACATCAGATGCATTCTTAGGTCTAACCCAATCCTGGATTGCTGCCACCTTAGCGGGATCAACCACTATTCCGTTTCCAGAAATCACATGGCCTAAGAACCTCACTTCATTCTTCCAGAAGTGACACTTCGAAAACTTAGCCTTCAGCTGATGTTTCCGTAAGATTTCCAAAACAATTTGCAAGTGTGTCTTGTGCTCTTCTTCAGTTCTGTAATAAATTAGAATATCATCCACGAACACAAGTACAAACTTGTTCAACTGATCTCTGAATACCCTATTCATAAGATCCACAAAATATGCTAGCACGTTAGTCAATCCAAACAGCATTACCAGCCACTCAAAGAAACCGGATGGTGTCCTAAAAGCAGTCTTCGGCACACTATCCTTAGCCACTCTCAACTGGTGAAATCCCGTTGCCAAATCCATCTGAGAAAACACCTTAGCTTCGTGAAGCTGATCAAACAAGTCATCTATTCTCGGCAATGGATACTTGTTCTTCTTAGTCACCTTATTCAGCTCACGATAATCCACACACAACCTCAACGATCCATCTGCCTTGGTTGCAAACACAACTGGTGCACCCCATTCGGACACACTACGCCGAATGAATCCTTTCTGCAAAAGATCATCAACCTGCACCCTCAACTCCTGCTGTTCCCTATGCGCCATCCTCCTAAGAGGCATCACAATAGGTTTGGCTCCTTCAACTAGATCTATACGAAACTCGATCTCTCTATGCGGTGGTAACCCTTTGACCTCGTCAAAGACATCCTCGAATCCATTCGCGATTGGCACCGATGACAGTCCATCCCGTGGAACAACTAGCAAATACATGAAGCTCATGAAGATGCCTTCTTCATGCTTACATCGTATCACAATCTTTCGCCCCTCCACATTCTCAACTGTCACCTCCAACCTTTTGCAATCAACCTTTGCCGCATACTTCCTAAGCCAGTCCATACCCAAAATAATTCCGAACCCCGCAAAGTTCAGAACAAAACAATCACAAACAAAAGAGCAACCATGACTCGACACAATCAGACCACGGCATAACATACACAAACAAGACGAACCCCCAACTGGATTAGTCACAACCAATGGCCTATCAACAATATCCGGTTCCAAACCTAACCGGCCTACAAGATCACTACAAACAAACGAATGCGACGCCCCAGTATCAAACAACACTCTAACTGGAACACCACATATGGAAAGAGTACCTTGAACAACCACACTCTTTCCTTTCTCTTCAGCGGTAGGAGCTTTCGAAGACGATGGAACAGCTCCCAAAGCATAAGCTTGCACAATCTGCTTGTCCCTCCTCGGTTCTGGACAATTCTTCCTGATATGCCCCGGCTTGTCACAGTTGTGACACTTCATCGGCACCTTCAGATTCTTACAATCCTTAGAGAAATGGCCCTTCTGCTGACAATTGTAGCAAGTCACTTCGCCCTTCGGCCTCTTCTGGCCATCCTTACCCTTCTGCTGCTGCTGCTTCCTTTTCTTGTTTCCACCCTGCTGTGGTTTGGACTCTCCCCTAGTCATAGCAACAACAGATCCTTCCTTAGGAAACAGACTCTCATGCCTAAGAGCTTTCTCCACAAGCTTCTCAAATGAATCGTCCAAATGATCCACCAACTGCCTCCCAAGATAACTGTCCAAACCTGTCACAAACTTCTCATTCTTCTGATATGCAGATTCAATATATGACCGGGCATACTTGGACAAAGCTTCAAACTCAGAAACATACTCAAGAACTGGTCTTCCTCCCTACTTGAGCTCCACAAAGTTCTTGAACAGAACAGACTTCTGAGCTGTAGAAATGAACTTAGCTTCAAATTTAACTTGGAATTGCTCCCAAGTAATCTCTTCCTCCGGAGTATTGATGGTAATAGAGTTCCACCAATCAGAAGCTCTTCCTTGAAGATGTCTTGATGCTAACTTCCTCTTAGTTGCATCCTCTATTCCCAAATCACCAAAAATCATTCTACAAGCATCTATCCATCTCTGGACCTCAATGGTTGGTTCTGTTCCCAAGAAAACCTTCCCTCCAAGAGCAGTATAATCTTTGCACAACTTAGAAAAATCCACCGGTCTTGGAGCCTGAACTTGAACTCCAACATCAACTGATGGCCCTGGAGCTGGCATCCTTCTCATGATCGAAGTCATCATAGCTTCGAACATGGCTGCATAATCAGCAGTCCCTTCAGCAGCTCGGCCTTCCCTAGCAGCTGGTCTCCCTCTTCGACTCATCCTTAATATCTATAAAAAGGAATGATTAGAACACTTAGAGAAACAACTGCATAAGGAATTCAAATCCTTCTAAGCTACTATATTATATATAGTAATCATCCATCAAAATACAATTACGTCTCTCATACGTAGCTACATCAGCGTGCGTTGGGTAAAATCGATTAACCAATGCTCTGATACCAAATGTGACGACCGCCCATGACCCCTGCACTGAACCTAGAGATAGTGCGTTGTAAAGTGTGCCAGGCGACCATGGACGATTGCCAGGGTAAATTAAAAACATCAGAATCTATCGTATTACTCACAGCGCATGGACAAAATACAATAGAACATATATATAGTGAAGCTTCACAGAATAGAATCTCATCAATAAAACTTCATAATAGTTGGATACAAACATCTGAATAGTCAATACAACCAGCCTCACTACATATCACTCAGAGAATACAAAGCAGCAGAACATCCAGTACATATAATAAGAAAATAATATGCAACCCTCCAGCTCGTCTTCGATATCAGCACCGTGGAAAGCATGATCAGCACCTGTCACCTGCTACCTAGTCTGCCCGTCCAAAATGGACGAACAGCCCAAGGCAATAAGAGTTAAAACATAAAGCCTTGAGTCAGACAACAGTCTTAGTGAGCAGTAAATTAACTAACAACATACCAAAAGAGCATAAAGGAAAAGGAATAGGAATACAACCCTCCCACTCCAACCTCATTCTACAGTGATAGCCCCCAGACACACACTAAGTAGAAGCAAACATAGCAGAGCATACAATGTAAAGTAAAGCAATTATCACTCGAGTCAAGGGCGATGTTTTCCAAGCACAAACCCCCAAGGCCTAAACCAAGATCAGATAAGCACCCAGAAAATACTGCTCTTGAGACCGAATGACGATACAATCAAACATCCATGACTCTGGCTATCACTGTTATCATTGCTTCAATATCACCGTTAATTGAATGACCGGCACATTCTTTCAGCCGTCCGTCAAGGGCTAATGGAAACCCCGGTTCTAGACATAACTCCCGCACATCATCGTGACTCGTGCCTAGGACTATCGAATCTGCCCAGAGTACTTGACTATCAATCATTAGCCTTCAGGGACTATCGAATCTGCCCAACGTACTCTTGCTTTGAGCATGCTAGAACCTTCAACAACGATGAGATCTCAGCCTTCTAGTCATCCTCCTCGATGACTATTTCCATACTAGCTCAAGCGCCTCTCGAGCATCCATTATCCTCAACTCGAACCATATCACCGAGTTATCAACATGCTTGGAATGATCCCGTCTGGATTAGACCAAGACTATCTCATATCATGCCTCGCTTCATCACATCCTCGCAAAGCTTCATCTCAACATCATCATCGAATCTATGCATAAGAGCTTCACCATCCGCTACATATGCCACAAGCAGCTTTTCCAATTCAAGAGCCTTTCCCTTAGCTTTTGAATCATCTTCGGTCTAAATCAAATCATCGATCATCTAATTCATTGCAATAAATCAAATCAAACATTAATCCAAGTAAACAAGCATTCAAATATGATCTAAATAGACAATTATAACAATAATGGCAATTTCGTAATTAAAGAGTCAAAAGTCCAAAAAGCATGAAAACATGAGCAATGTCTCTATAATCTTGATGAATGAACTTGCATAGGTTAACATGTAGTAAAATGGATATCAAATCATCATGGACAATGGATCTATATGGATCTACACATATGATTAGGAAAATGCATGGAAATATCTACTTTAACACCAAATCAAGCCAACGATCTGATATACTCCTTTGGATCTGTGTGAGAGATAATCACCACTCACCAAATCACCTAAACAACCCCAATTCAACACGCTTCAGATCTGGACAGCGAAGGATCTGGCTTGATCTATCACGAATCCGCTTCAAACGAAGAAATCTCACTTCAAAGGATGAAGATCTTCAATCTAAGCTCTTGAATCTTCGATTTGATCTTCAATATGGATGGATGGAATCACAAGATTAGAGTGAAGAAAAGAAGTGAAGAAGTGTAGAAGTCGAGCTCTAAAAATGGCAGCACTTCGTCGCTTCGAAATCCAGATCCCAAAAAATAAAGAAATGGACGAGTATTTATAGCTGAAATCTCCTTAAGTCGTCACTCGGAATTAGGTCGTCCACGACCTATAGAGCCACGACCTACGACTTATCAAAACACTTCGACCTAACGCGTGTGCCTCCTCGACCTAAGACTTAGCGCATCAGCGCGTGACCTAGCGACTTAACAACATGAGTCCTCACGCGACTTAACACATGCCGACCTAAAAACTCATACGACTTAGCTAACTCACCTGTCTACGACTTAACCAAGACGTGACCTAACACTTAGTTATCCTCCTTAGGTCGCTTACAAGCTAACAACTCACGCGACCTAACGTAACACAGAACCCACGACCTAACTCTTAGGTATACGACATAACGACTTAACTGGGTATACGACATAACGACTTAACTGGGTATACGACATAACGACTTAACTGGGTATACGACATAACGACTTAACTAACAGGTGCGACCTAACGACTCATCACCCTATTCCCTTAACTCGGCCACGACTCAACTGAGTTACGACTTAACTGCTAGACTTAGGTCTCTCACATCCTAACTCCAACACTCCTTAAGTCGTTAACTCGCCCAACCGACCTAACATTTAACCCGTCCATTCTCTTAGGTCGTCACCGACTTAAGTCTTCTATCTATAAGTCGGTCATTACCTTAAGCCTACCTATCCTTGAGTCGCCAAATTCTTAAGTCGTCCTAATCTCTCCTAAGTCGGTCAGTTCCTTAGATCGTCTATCTCTTAGGTCGTACACTTCCTAAGTCGGTCACTCGACCTAAGCCACCCCATACGACCTAATTTCCCCACGACTTATCCCAATGCCTAGGTCGCTCCAAACCTTAGGTCGCTAACTCCTAAGTCGCCACTAACTTAAGTCGCTCATTCGACCTATCCTATCCCACAACTTACTTCCTACACGACCTAAGCTACCAGACGATCTAACTCTTAAGTCGTCACCGACTTAAGTCTTCCTTCCCTTAAGTCGTCCAATCTATAAGTCGGTCACGACTTAGGACTTGAACAAAATTCTGCCCAAAATCTGAAACGACTTAACAACGCTAAGAATTCCAGATTTTTACGAACTTTTCGATCCGTAAAAATACGGGTCGTTACAATGTTGAAATGATTCATTAATAGATTTAATATTTATTTATTCATAAGTAGATGTAATATTAAATGATGTTATATATGAAGGAATGAATGTAAATTTAAAAGTTAAGAAACTTAAGTATGAATTGGTTTACAAATGAATATTGATATTAAATGGAAATCAAGTTATATAAGTAAATAATTACTGTGAATTAAATTTGCAAAGAAACTTATATAATATTTTAAGAATTAATTTATTGATGATCTAAATAAGTGAATGGAAAATAATATATGTAAGTAAATGAATGTTAGATTAATGGAAAAATGACATTTTATGAATGAATGAAAATAAATAAAAGAGTTAAAAGGAAACCAATAGAACAAATGTAAATAACATTTAAATTCTGTATTGTTTGGCTAATGGGATGTTTGGAAAAGGATACTTCAAATGGTTTAAGGATGTATGAATAATCTATTAAGTAATTATCTAAGATTATTGAGCGTAGGGTACACTTGATAGTTTATTTATCACCCTTGTACGATTAAAAGTTTCTAAAACCGAACAAACCATTAGTTTTTGGGGATATAGATATATGGTTGATTTTTTTTGTTACATATAATGGTCGTGCTGTTTTGTTTGCATATGTTTATTATTTGTGTTGTATTGCTTTTGTTATTGATGGTAACAACTAAAATATTAATCTTTTACATAATTTTAACTCTTTGGTTTATATAAGTGGTATACAGGTTTATGGAAGCAATAGCTACTGCTTTTGGTTTCATAAATAAAGTTGTTTGCCCGACAGATAGGTACGTTTTCGAATTACGGTTTTAAAATGATATTTTATTGTTTCCCATAGTTTGGGATATTTTATTAGTGAATATGATATATATTGTAATTATTGATATTATTATTTTTCTAGACCTAACCGCGCAAAGGAGACTCTGCCGAAATTTTTCATAAATTTAGGACTTAGAAAATTTGGGAAAATGTGGTAATTTTCAAAGTTATAATAAACTTAATTATGTAAGTTAAAATGTTTATATATTGATTATTTTGAATAAAATTATATCAAGTTTCTTAATTCCTTCTGTTCCTTTTCGAGGACGAAAAGTTTTGAGTGGGGGAGAGTGTAACGACCCGTAATTTTTGATAATTAAAAATATTAAATTAAATAAGATTTTAAAATTTAATATTGTGAGAAATTAAAATCTATGATTTACAAACGGGATTTTTTTTATCAGAATATAAATTTAATAAGGTTGATTGAATGAGATTGACAACTGTTTAAGGTTATTGCAATTAATAGTAGTAATAAAGGTAAATAATGATTTAAATCAATGTTGTATTAAAAATAGAAATTATATGTAATTAATTGAAATTTGTTAATATAGAATGGAATAAATATTTGGTAAGTAATTTATCAACCTTTGTTTGTAAACAATAAGTTAATAAAGGTGAATTATTAATGTATTGCAATTGATTGATTATCATCTTGATATCTTATCCGTTTGAAATTAATTGTAAATCAATTGAAATTAATGTAATTAAATATTACAGTTAATACAGTAAAAGATGTTAACTGTAGAATATGAATGTAAGAAAATGTAAACTAATGTTAATTATATTCATAAGATAATAGTTGATTAAATAATAAGAGTGAAAATCAAAATAAAAGAATTTATTTGAATTTAAATTATGATAAACTATGGATTTATTATAGTTGTAATTGAACGCTGGAATTAGTGTAATATTTAAATATTGGATTTAATATGGAAAATTTATTTTAAAAAATTATTAATTTCTATGTAATCAAGAATGATAAAAATTGTTAACTTTCAAATTTTAATTTAAAAAGGATTAAATCTATTTAACGTGAAAATTAGCCATTTTGGCCACTATTTTGGATTTCGATGAAACTAGTTTCATTGGATCTGTAATAGTGAATTATTGTAGGATTTCAAGTTTTGTAGCGATCGGACTTGTCGTTTGGCCGTGCGAGCTTGAAACGTGTAGAAATCAATTTATGGAATTTAAAAGAATATAATCTGGTTTTAAAAGCTAACTTCTGTATACAATGGAATTAGGGTTTGAAACTAGTTTCATTGAGTTTAAAAATATCAAAAACATATATTTTGATATATGGGATGACCTACTTTCGTTTTGGAAACGAAATGGGCTTTTTGGGTCGTTGTTATCGTTTCGACCCAATTCGATATGTCCGTTCTTTCTTATCTATCTCTGCCTATATATAAGATATTATAAACCCTAGCAGCCTTTCATGTTATACTGTCCGTTCGTACATTTCTTTCTCATCTCCTCTTTCCAATGGCAGAAACCCTAATTCATGTTTCAATCAAAACCCAATTTCAATTTCAAAATTCAAACTCTTCAAACCCTATCATATTATATACCATTTTGAATCCCTCAACAATACGAATCCACGGAAATTGTTTGTTTTTGAAAATGATGCTTAGATTAATGGCAAATCACGGTCAAAATCAATGATTGCGAAACACTAATGCAAATTGGAGGTTTTGAATTGGGCGACGATTTCTGAAATTAATTAAGGGGTTTTGTAGAGCTCGCTGCACGGAGTTGAACGCTGGTACTCGCACCATCTATGGTTGTCGGAGGTGGCCGAAATTCGTATTTTAAGGTTCGAAAACCCTAGCAGCTAGGTGGCGGGGGCAGTGGTTTTTGGCTGGCATTGTGGGTCGCGAGGTGTTAAGGGGGTGCGGCCGGTGGTGGCAGTGGCTATGGTGAGGTCGGATATGGGGATGGAGGTGTGTGCGTTGTCAGGGAGCGGCATACGGCGAGAAAGGGACGCCGGCTACGTGTTCGTGCTGTGCACTGTAGGGTAGGGTTTGAGGAGGTAATCAAATTACTAAATTGCCCTTAAGTCTGAATTGCCCTTCTTTGATAATTATATAAGTAATTAAATTATTCCTTAAGTTTGTTTGAGGAGGTAATCAAATTACTATGAACTCAAATAATATAAGTTTTTGTTGTGTAGGGTAGGGTAGGGTTTGAGGAGGTAATCAAATTACTAAATATTATATGAATGTATAAACATGTACATATGTATTTATTCCATAAGTATGTTTGGGTTTCTTTGATGTTCCAACTTTAGTTTATACATTCATATAATATAAGTTTTATTATTATATAACTTTTATAATTTATATTACTTATATAATAGTCTTATGTATAACATTATAAATTAAATCTCATTTAATTAATTTCAATTAATTAACATTTTAATTAATTTTATATTGATTTAGTATAACATTTATATTTAATATTTATTATATACTATAACCTTTATAGTGTAACACATATATCCCATATATATGTATATTATTTAATTAATCAACCCTTTAATTAACTTATTTAATTAAAATATGTTAATTTTGAAAAATCATTTTATATACATACATGTATACTTAAGATACCTTAAACATTTTCAAATATCATAACATATAACAAAATATATAATACATGTATATTTTTCATTAATTAACTTATTTAACTAATTTATATATTTTATTAATCTTATTAGTAAATTCAAAATTTTAAAATTAATTTACATTTCAAACATTTTGAAAAAAATTAATATATTATAGCTTTTATAATATATGTATACCTTAAATTGACTAAGAGTGCTCTTTAAAAAAACACCGATATAAATACCAAAATTTTCTTAACACTTGATAAGTAGACCAAAAGGCAATTAGGAATTCGTATGCTATATGAATCCATAGCTTTCATTATGCTAATATTTCGGCTTCTCGATAAGCATTTGGTAGAAGGATTTCAAAGACTTTATATCATTGTCCTGTTGAAATGATTTGTAGATGTGAGGTAAAAATAACTGATGAATCATATAATTAATGATTTTGAAAGAGGTAAATTTTATACTTTATGTTGTGTGATGAGCTTAAAGGTTAAAACATGGAACTTTATTCAAAAATGCTAGACTTATCCCATTTAAGACTAATGAAAATACTAAATTCAAAGGATTTATAAAGGTTTAACATTACTTCTCTGATACACAGGTTTATTGCGAGGTTAGAGGAGCTCATGATGCTCGACCTAGCGAGCTTGCTGCGATTATTTGGTGGCGAAGTTCATTTGGGCAAAGGCATGACCTGGGATTGCACGGCATAACACATTTTGACATGAAAGTTGGGTAAGAAAAATAATCATTTATTTGAATATATATTTGCTCGAAATGGAAATAAATATTGGTTTATTTATTATTTGCTTTCGGATGAAACCTCAAACTGTATTGCAAATTGCTATCGAAAATACGCATGTCAACCATTATACTTGCACTATGTCGAGTTAATTTTTAATATATTGTTTATACATTCAACGTATCATATTCCTTATAATATGATGATATTTAATTATGGTTGCTTTCTGAAAAGTTGTTATAATGAGATTGTGCCCTTCAAAATTATTCAATCTTTTGACATTAATACTTAATCTTTTATCAGTCTAATAGCCATCATTGTCAACAATAATAACTATATTCCAAAGTTTGGTACCTTTGTTGAGTAACTAATGTAATGTGCATTACCCGCCCATACGTAATATCACTGTTCCATAACAAAAAAATACAAATAACTGTGATAACACAATTGAAAGTCCAGTTTCTTTCTCAATATTTGTCTGCAAAACTAATAGTTTTCTCATATTTTCTTGGATAACAAAATTGGACTAGCCGTTACAATATAAATATGGTAAAGAACATTACTAGACTTTCCACTCTAAATGGGCATGCCCATAAGTCCAATTAGCCTTTGAGTGCTCACTTGTGCTGGCAGTAGTACTAATGCAGATATCCATTCCAATTTAATTGGAAAAATGCTCAAAATGAAATAATGCCTCCACTGAATCCAATATAAGATTAAATGCTTGTACTAAATCAAAAATGGAATGCATTAGTTCTTACATCTTACATTATTATGTTCATGTAAAGTTTTACTCAATTTATCCTCCTACATTATTTTGTAAACTGTTTGCATCATGAAGATTTACTTTAGTAACTGGACCAGTCTGTTTTCCCTTAGAATGTAATATTAAGAAACTAAATTAGACTTTATTCTCCTATCTTCGTTCAAGGTATACCGGCATTCATGCTAAGTCTGCTTAGACTTTATTCTAATTTTCATGAATTCCAATGAAGACCTTAGCAAAAACTTAAGATTGTTTTAACTATGAATGTTAAGGTAATGATTGAAGTATCCCTTTTACCAACATTTATTTCCATTGTCTAGTTTGCATTTTTCTTCTATTCAGTCATTAAATTGAATCCTAGCATATTCGATCCATATTTTAGTATTAGTCTTTGTAGAGACTGTATATTGATTTGCAAAAATTTTTATTAAATATTTAGATGTATATTTTATTAGTTTGAGAAAGTTTAAATTGGATTAAAAAAATTATTTTAGCAATATTAACTTGGTTATATAACTTAGTTAGCAAAAGTTGACCAATGCATGGATATTATTAATAAAATGAGTAGCTTCTTGAAACAAATTATGGAGTCTACCGTATTATTATGTACTGCATAAAGTATAGTTGATGCATAAGAGAGCACATACAAGTAGATTCTTACTTTAATAAGCATAATTTATTATTCTTTTTCTTAAAAGTTTTGAATGTTATTAGTATGTCGCATCATGATCAGCCACTGTTATTATCACTTATATGTGAATGGTCATTCTGAGTTCATAGGAATGCCAAAACACACTTGCTATTGTTCAGTGTACTGCATATCAATTGACAAATATAATAGCAGTAATAGTATGTTTCTACAATAGTTGACGAAGAGTGTGCATGTGATTTTTCTTTTATATCCTGTGAATATGTAACGACCACGACTTTCTCTCCACAGAAAGTCGCATCGTTAATAAGAAAAAAAGGGGTAGAAAATAGAAAAGAAGAGAAGAAAGAAAGAAACAACAACAACGATCTCACAGCGGAACGAATAAATTATATTAATAACATAAACTATTACATAGTACAACACTTATTAGAGTTTACACAACTATACAACACATACTAGACAGTTATAAACATCTGTCTAGACATTACAACTCAAATACAAGACAAGACACTAACACAGATATCAACACAGCGGAATACTATATCTACGAACGCCGAAGCCTCCTGCTCCATTGCTCCTCCAGAATATTCGTCAAAGCTAAACCTGAATCCCTTGGCTACTCGTAAAAATTTGAGTACCCAAGAGTTTATATAAAACAGAAATAAACACTTGGGTCAGACATGGGTCTGGTGTGAGTAACAGGTTAAACTTGCTTAACTTCAAAACCTTTTGAAAGAAAAGGTATCACGTAAGACTCCCCACAAATAAACATGGGTAAGTTTTTACCTTACGCTAACCAAAACATTTGATAGGAAATCTAATTTTATTATAATAGGGTCTAGGGTTTTCAAGTAAAATATAGAAATAGCTGAAATGCTTACATCTCACATTCCAACATAGTTGGGCACAACTAATACGTACGGCACTTATTGGAGTTTGGATTCCATACAATGGCAGGGCTACTGGGGTATCGCCCGTCACAGTACGTGGCCTAGATCACCGTACCGAGGAGTACGCCCGCTCCCCTGCAACACAAAGCCGGAACCATCCCTTACTGGATAATCCCGAACAAGACAATCCCGTAGTTGGCGCGACCAACCACAGACTAAGCCGAATAAAAGAAAAGGGACCTCTAGACAGGGATCTATCTTGCTCTCAATGGGTGCTACCCACGAAACCTTGCTGCACCTCCCCTGTTTTAGCCATTCCCGGTTGATGAGGCTTGAGGTTACGATTACCTTTAATCAGAACATATCACTTAGAATGCTCATCGTCCGCCTGACGATGTGCTGAAAGCATTCAATCCATACAAGTTCGTTCCGGGTTCGAACGAAACCGAAGGCATTATCTCGTTACACTCGTTTTGGAATCACCCTCAGAGTTAACGACAATAACCCTTGCACTCTAAATCTTCATCTTCACTTGAGATTCACGACCTATCGTTAATTTGGATCGATGTGGTATTCGGGTCTCCAGACCTGGAAATCCGGTATACGGAAACCCGATCCCGGTCTCATCGAAATCCAAAGCGTAACTTTTAAGGCCAAGTTGTTTTAAAGGTTAAAACAATTCAATTCATTATCTTTATACACAAAGAAAGATAATTCCCAACAGATAATCAACATTATCAGATAATCCATACAATTCAACTAACATCCATATCATACAGCATATATCTCATCAGAGATATCAATCAATGCCAAGTAATTATCCATTTTAAAGTTACTTCCAAATAAGTAATTTCACTTATCTCAAATACCCCTGTAATTTAATCATTAATTACTTCTCTTAAGTAATTTCTCTTATCAAAACTTATTAAGTAAACAAACTTAATCATTTATCAAGTGACTATCTTTAATTAGTTAACAAATTAATTAACTTACTTGATCACATTCACCTCATAAATCATAACTGAGTAATTCATCCCTTAATTACTCTTTAACCAAATTAATCTTCAATTAACAGATTAATTATCATCATTTATTAATTAATAAACCTTAATTATTAATCAATACTTTAATACAAAATAATCATTCACTAATTTCTTTTATAATTAATTAATTAACCTTAATTTACTAATTAATCATCTCTTAATCATTAATTAATAAAACTTAATTATTAATTAACAACCTTAATTACAAATTAATTAATCCATAATAAAATTAATTAATCCTTAATTATAATTAATTTACCTTAAATAATAGTTAATTAATTCTTAATTAACTTGCATTATAGATTAATAACCATTTTTATTAATTAATTAAGAAAACTCAATTAAAACTTAATTACTAGTTTAATTATCCCTTAATTACTTAATTAATAAATAATTACAATTTAATTAATCATTAGCCATTAATTAAATCATCATAATTATTTGTTAATTAAAATAATAATTATACTTAATTAATTACTTAATTAATCCTTAAAAATAATAAATTAAATTAATTAACTAAACTTAAAATTCTTAATCAACTTAATTAATTACAAATCATTAACACTTAATTATTATTTAAGATAAAACATTATCTTAAATTAATTTTAAAAAAAAACTTTACTTAGCATAAGTCATTAATTGGTTTTAAATATAAAGTAATCATTAATTACTTTCCTTTAATCATTAATTAACAATCCTTAGTTTAAGTTAATAAATTACTTGAAAACTTTAATTGTTAATTTATAAATCATTATTCATTAACTAATTTAATAAAAACATTTCCTTATAAATTTCCTTTTATATTTCAAAACAAGTTTGAAAATAACATTAAGTTTTTAACTTAAAACATTTTTTTAAAACCATTCATACAAATTCATTTATATAAACAATTCAATTCAAAGAAATGAATTTCAAGAACTTTAATTTAGTTTAAATTATTTAGAGTTTAAAACCTAATTTATTTTAAATTAAAAATCTGTTTAAGCATTTCAATTTGGGTTCAGTCCATGTATACATGAATCCAAGAACATCATCTTTCTTTTTTAAAAACAATTTGACTTAAATTTTAAGAAAACTGTTTTAGTTAAAATTTTAAAACTGTTAAACTTAACAGTTTAACCAGGCTTGCAAAAACCCAGAAACACTCGAGCCACAACCCAGAATCACGCGAGTTTCCCCGAGTCAACTACCTTATACCCCGAGACCCTACTCGAGAAAACAAACAATTCCCAAAGCAAAAATGGTGCACCGATCACCACGTGCACCTGCACCAGCGCCTGACCCTCCTCCGATCAACGACGATCCCATCGCCAAGTCACCCAACATCATTACGAGCACCCACGATCAACAGAACTTCATCTCCTTCCTCGATTCAAAATCGAGTACCCAGGGTGAACTGAAACCCAAACCCATCACCAGAAAATCCCAAATCACTCGCCTCTAATCGATGATAAACCCTACAACTCCGGCCATGGGTTGTTAACCTACTACGCCTCCTTCACCCAGAATTTCTTCAAGCTCGATGCACAGAGGAAGTAGAATTGACCAATTTTCCAAACTCAACCAAACTAGGTTTAGAACCTAAATTTATCTCGCCGCTGTCGCCACGACCATCAAACACCTCACCACCCATTATTTTCCAACACTCCGATCACCAACCTTGCTTCTGACAAAACCCTGAGACCTCCTTACCCAAAAATCGCCAGAAATTTGCCCAAACCCAATTTCCAGAAAATTCCCAAATTCATATCCAATTCAAATCTAAAAATCATAATTTTCATTTTAAAAATCATGTTTACCCAGACCAATTCAGGTTATGTATTTGAATCAGAGAATTGTAATAATTGATTTTAACATATATATAAATTTTTACTGTAAATTTTAATTTCCAGTTACTATATATATACATAAACATGTTTAAACTATTTTTAAATTCAAGTTCAAGTTTAAACAAACTAAATTTGTTTTGGAACTAAGGTCTAACAGAGATCAAAGGAGAAGATTTTGAACTTAGATAAAAAAAATTAAACCTGAACTAAGAACAGAGATATTCAAGAACAACAGTCATGCATGCTTTCAATCAGATACATATACATATGCAACACATTCATATACACAGCTAATACATATATACAGTGTACATCCATAAATATAAACATGCAAAGTTCTTCATTCAAAAATCACATAAAAGCAAATTTAAATCCAATTTAAACTTTTGAAAAGAATGTTTACTCACCAGGCATGCAAATAAACAGAGCTTTATTTTTTTGAAATAGCCTTAGCTTCTGGTTTTCGATTTAAAACTTGAGTTGCTTGCTATAGAAACTTGCAGACAACTTCATTGATTTCCAGATTCAACTTGCTTTGAATTTAAAACTTGAATTACAGATTTCCTTTTGATATACCCAGGTTTGAAAGATGAATGCAGGCAGGCTTTTGAATTGATTCCTGATTAAAGAAAAATGTATGCACCCTTTTGATTTTGGAAATGCTTTGCATGTTTTGTTGTTCTCAGGTTTGGAAAAATGCAGATGCTCAGGTTAATGATTTTGAAAAATGCAGGCTAGTGGTTTGAGGAAGATGTTTTGCATATTTCTTTGATCTTTGAAAACGTACAGGATTGAAACATGCAGGCTTGATTTTGGTTTTAAAAAGAATGATTACAATTTTTGATTTGAACATGATTCTGGTTTTGAGGAGTTTGGTTACTGATTTGTGAATGTTGTTACCAGATTTCATTTTTGAGAAGCTTGAGTTTTTCTTTGCTTTTGAAAATGAAAATTAGAAAAGAAATGAGGAGGAGGAAAACATGTTTTTATAAGTATAAATGATTTATTTTAAAAATAAAAGAAAAATTAAAAACAAAAATGACACTTGTCTAATCTATTTACATTTGTCATGAGCATAAATTAACACTTGTTGTATTAGGCTCAATATATTTACACTTGTCCTATAAGTAATTTATATTTATTTTATAATGTTAATAAAGCCCTTTTCTTAATTTATTAAATACTTATCTATATATATATATAAATTTCTTTAAAGAAAATAAAATCAATTATACTTATAAATAAAAGTTCATACATATATTTTAAAATCCAAAACTATTAAAATGTATATTAGAAATTTAAAACAAGACTTTATTTATTTATTAAATTTCAAACCAAAGCCTATCTATTTACAATATATATACACATATATATACATTATAAATAGAAATCATTTTATTAGTTTTTAAAAGATAAAATTTACCAATTAAATACTTATTTAATCAGATTATTAAATTAAATTCAAATTTTATTGTCAAGATTATCAATATCAATTTAATTATTTAAACAGATTATTAAATTGATATTGCCCCAAATTTCCGGGATATTACAGAATAGTTGATGTTATAGATGCTGATATTGTTGTTTGTTATAGAATATTATGAAGTATCTACATATATCAGTAAATGGTTTCACATATGAAGGCAAAGCAATTGAAGATTGGTTTACTATAGGGAATATCACATCGCCTATAACTAATGACCACCTAATAACACTAAGGTTGTAGAAATATATCTCTTTGGTATGATGTTGAAGTGTGGTTGCAAAAACATAAGCATATATGAACGTATTGTCATTTTTTTAAAATTTATATGTGTTATCATTGTTACTAGTGCAAACCCGTGCTTCGCATACAGTTATTCATAGAAAAACTGATCTATAATGTAAATCCAACTATGGAAGAGTGGGTATGTACAACAAAACTATATAAAACTATAAAAATTAACTAAAAGCCTTCAATTTTGTGAAAAATTTACATATATAGGTTATAATAATATTCATAGTCTCACTGATGCATGTTTAGCAAATGTTAGGAAATTGGCAAAACAATTTTGAAATTGTAAAATTGGAGATAGAAAGGAATATTTAATAGGTATGAGCTTAAACTTTTAGACAATTAGGGAAAGAGAAATAGAGAAGTAACTATAATGTAGGTTTGTCAGTTTAAAACAAATGCATCACATTAGAAAACAACAAATGAAATTATTTTAAGTTCAATGGATTTCTACATATTGCACAATAAATTTTAATGTTAAGCGAAACCTTTATCCCTCCGAAGGTAATGACGAATGTAACAAAATTTATAATAACTGCACTTGAATTCAGACTATAGCACTACAATTGACTAAAGCATTATTAACGTAAACCTGCACAAACTTTTTCTTCATGTGATTAATAGTTATGCTTATTTGCTAGAAGGATATCGATTGGTCCATATCTACTTCTTCATGCAATCTATTTAGTTGGAATATTTAAAAGTTTTAGTTTTAACAGTAATAAACATGTTATTTTGTCATCTCATCGAAAAATTGGTTATTTGATAAGAATCTACACAAACAGCAACAATGTATGTGATACATAAAATGGAATATGTGAGCTATATAATTTTTGAAAGGCAATTGAAACTCAAGCTATATAATTTTTGAAAGGAAATAGAAACTCAAACAAGCAAGTAACTATGTCATATATACAATCATTTGTTACCTTGTTAATGAAGATACCTTATTTTTTGGAATGACATTATGCTTGTTAATGTATTGGAATTGAGTACCTTGGAGAATGAAGTGCTGTCTAGTATTAGTGAATTATTGATCTCTACTAAAATACATGGTGTGTATTGATTCATGAATTTTTATGTGAGAAAAGTATTTAAATGACTTTAATAAAAAAAATGTTTAGCTTAATAATGGATTAATGTCTTTGTTGTTCTTCAATTTCCTTCATGAAAGAGTTTTAGTTTGTACATGCTGGATTCTTCAACGATGTGAAGTCCCAAGCCTGAATGAACTATTTCAAAGTTATTATTTTCAAAATGTGAATAATTAAACATGGAGAACAAAATGATAAATGTCTTATCTTAAGATGGTTTCTTACATATACTTTTATAAGACGGACATGTCGACTATAATTTAATACATCTTTGCAAGTTTTAAACTCATAAGCCTACATGATTTCGTTGATAGCTTAAACTTCAATGTAAGTATAGGTCCTATTGCATTAGACCGTCGGCGTCTCTATAGTATCACAAAAATTATTTGTATTCTTGTGGAATTACTAAATTGGCATCACTATGACATCCTTAACCTTTTAGTGACGATTATTTTTTCATATGAGCTTTTGGCATGGCTAATTAGATCAGCAACGCCATAGCAATGCCAAAAGCCCAATATAAATATGCAGGTTTATCACAGTGTATAGACAAAATCATATTATACTTTTAACTAGAATATACAAAATTAAAAAACCTAGCGGTTAATGGTCTTATTAACATAATAGTGAAGATATTTCATATGTCCGTAAAATAAATCTGGTGATCCTAACCAAACGTTTATCAAACTGTTTATCATATGTCCGTAAAGTAGAAATTCTAAGAGAAACTATGCATTTTTACACGTGCTACATTAGTTTATTTCTGTGCTAAATATTCCCAATAGTTTTCGAATGTAATTATTAAAGAGTTTGGTGGAACAAAACTATTTGAGACTGAAAATTATAAGCAACGACTATTGCATCCAAATATGTTAGACAGTCATGAATGCTAAGAATGAGAAAAATTATGTGAATAAAAGACCGACACATTAGAAACTAAAGTCATGAATGAATAATGATAGAGGAATGTTTCTATGTAACGATATATGAATTTATTAAAGAACCATCATCAAAACTTTTCCTTTATTAAATTCATACATGGATGAAAAATATAAAGAAAATAATTTAGTTATAAAAATTATTATTATTATAAAGAAGTTGATTACATTATTTCAATTAAACAAATCAATGGAGCTAATTAAAAAAGACCAAAATAATAATATTTCAAGCCTCCTCATCAAGATATCTAGGTTGTTAAAACAATATTGCTTATTAAAAGTAAAAATGATTATCATAAACTGATTAGTTCTCTTGCTTTTAACTACCAATGAACGATGCTAGTTCTATAGATTCTTATAGATAAGTTTTAGCCTTCCTTCCTCTACTTGCATTTTTTTCCAATGTTTATTACTTATACAGTACAATACATCATATAACTATGATATTGTAGTAAACACATTGTAATCAATAAAACAAACTTTTTATGTATAACCGCGCACTCAATCAAAATTGTAAGCCTGACCATAGAACTTTGAATATGGTTAGATCTTTTAATTAGAAAGTAATTTTGACAACATAAAATGGATCATTAATACTAAACTCCATCTTGATATCCAATACCATTTTGTCAAATAACTTGTTATCTCAATCAAAATACAATTGGTATAAGCAGCAATTGTCCCACCCGCAATATGTATCTTTATTAAAATCAAGCGATGGATAATTAACTCCAAAACAGTATTTACATAATATTTACCAGAGTGAAATAAGGTTAATATTATAAAATTTTACTACTTTATGTACCCTCTTTTGGTAGCCAACAGTAAATTATTGGATTGCTTTTATGCTTTTTCTACATATCATTATATAAATTGCCTTAAATTATTAGAAAAAGGTATGATGCAGAGATAAAGATGTTTTTGTAAATTCAGAATAGAACGATAAAGCAATAAGTATTATATTACAAAAAAAATTAAGCTAATTCACCACTTAATAGGCATGTGATCGTATCTAGTATTTGATATACATAGTTCACCAAAAATAGATATTCGAATAAAATATATTCAACCAAATTGTAAAGATAATGATAACTAAAGCAAAAGAATATGGAGTAAAAAAACAAAGCACTATTTTTTCTACAGTTTCAAGTTGTTGGTCCTAAAAAATAATTAATGTAACTCTATAATAGGTTATCCTTTGTAGAATACATGTTGTTCATAAATTGTAAACATCATATTTAAAAATTACCGGCCACACTACATCATTTCAAAAGGTGAAACACTAATAACATTTAAAACAACACTAATGAGTCAAATAACACCTGTTTAATCTAATTTAAATAGTGAATGATATGCCCTATAAAATTTGAAACTGACACTTTAAACTTATAAATTAAGAAATGGTGATAATTCAACAAATAGGTAAACAACATTTACAAGATAAAGAAGAAACGTGAAAGATCCCATAGATCTATAAATAGAAATCAAAGGAGATGGATTTGAAAATTTTCGAATATTCATCAACCACTAATAAAATGCCAATAAAGCCATCGAGTGTATAATTTAGCGGTTACATATTTTAAATGGTAAAATCGAAACAATATATAGGAAGAGAAAACTACAAAACTATTGACAAAACCGATGCTCCATTATCCCAATATAAAACTGTACGGATCGCCAAAATCTCTAATTTACTTGCAACTTCCCTTTATTTAGCATTGGAGGTGAATTTTTAAGACAAATGAAAGAAAATTTACGGAACAATAACAGTCAGCATTATAAAAAAATTTAGTTAAAGTTGTTGGAACTGGGCTAGCCCGCAACAGAAGTTATGGGTGATTTTTTTTACCCTATTGGATCTTAATTGGGCCTATGAAGTCTAATTTAGAACATTTCTAAATTTAATTTAAATAAAATATCTTATTTCATTGAGATTTAAAAATTATAGATAAAATTTTATTTAATTTATATTCATTTAAAAATAATTATGCACATATGTATTATATACAAATATGTATATGTATGCAAGTGTAGCATAATAATACGTGCAAGGTATAATATGCCCGCATATAAATGTTAGGATTTACATAGCAACAAACATATTAGCTCATCCTATATGTATTGAATGTTGTCTAAATATATGTATGCATGTAAACTTGTTATTATATAAATATTAAAACTATATATATATATATATGTATGAATGTGTATATCTTATAATATTAATGATTTTTACACACACACACACACTATTGCACTTAATATTAAATAAATATATGTATGTATATACATCTCTACTATTAATAAAGAGAATTCAATGAATAGAATTTACACGATGTCTTTCTGAAATTCCAAAAATACCCTCTCCCATCAAAGGAATGTCACTATTGGTTTACAGTCTCCACCACCATTCTATTTTCAGTCACCTACCAATGGATTTCACTATCAATTTGCAACTAACCCCACCAACAACTACTTGAAATAAAAGCATCGTGACCACCAAAGATTCTGTACTGATATCAGATATCCATACATTAATTTTTTATTAAATAAAAATTAAATATCTCTAGCTACTAAATGCACGTATGTGCGATTTATACTTGTAATACATAAAGATTTTTTTAAATCATTTTACACATATACATATATATGTATGAATTACAGTAACAAAATTATTACAATTATATTTAAATATATATATAAGTATATTTATTTTTTGAGAGATGTGTGATCCTCTAAAGAAGAGAGCACACATGTACATATACATACATACACATACATACATACATACATACATATATATATATATCACTTATAGTAAAGGAGCTATCAACAAGCCTGGCAAGTAAAAAACCCCATACAAAAAGAAAAAATAATAAAACTCTCCCAAAAGCCTATGAAACTAAAGACTCTCCCAAAACAATCTACTCTAACAAGAATCTAATGCCTGAAACGACTTCAAGAAATGAGCAGCCTTCTATAACAACTCCCATAACCTCAACAACCAAATCTGATAAAGCCTCAAAATAACATACCGCATCTACTCAAGCCAGATATAGTCTCCAATACAACAATCACCATAAAAACTCCCCAAAATAGCCATCATCCCTCATGCATAAGACTTAGAAGCTTTAAGTTTCAATCGAGGACTCCTTCTAATGTTTACTGCTGAAATACTCCTACTAATTCTTTTACCAGCTTTGGGAGTATGAGTAGAATCACAAGCATGGATAGTAAATGGTGAAGATCTTCTTAAAGATGCAAGACAACAGTACAATACAAATCTAAAACCTCCAGTATTATATAAACAGACCTTTCCACATAGTTTACATTATCATGTGACCTTTCAACTGTAGTAGAGAAGACACTATAATTCCAACCTTATGTGATAAAACATGCACACACGTCCCCCAAAATTATGTATATTGATTTCCTAGCCTAAATGAATCTTTCTTGACAATCTTACATTCACAAACAATTCCTGTATTCAAACTTGTCATGTGTTGTAATAAATCCTCTACAATACGCCTAAATGAAACTATGTTGTCAATCTTGCACACACAAACAATTCCTGCATTCAAACTTTTCACACGTTGTAATGAAACCTCTACAACACTACCACCCATAGAGACATCAACGCCTCTCTTTGATAAAACTGAATCAATATCGCGTTGTAATATATACTGTTGAGTCATCAACGCATTGCTCACATACACTTCATCAAACTGAAGATTACCATCCAGAATATTATCATCAACAGACTGTACATCACCAACCATATGATTATCAACATCAGACATTTCATCAAGAACCGCAACCTCTACACAAGATCGATCACCGATAACAACAACATCAATATCTGCATAAATACCTTTCTCATCCTGTAGATCACCAGAACTTGTCAACCTGTTCTCAGCCACTCCATCAAGATTCACACCCACACCATAGAAGCAATCAACAACCTTACGTATATCAATATCCTTGTGCACACCATTTAACTTGTGCATATCATCATCATCACCTAAAGCACCAATAGTCCTATGCTTATCCTCACATACTACATTAGATTCACAGTGCACATTATCTTCTTCCATACTGTCAGATGCAACATTCCAGACATCAGATACATCAGATACATGAGATACATGAGAATCACTAATTTGTTTAACACTTTCCCTATTAAAACACCTTGGCAACTTATTCAAAATCCTCAATCAGACTGATAGTGTTACCTTTACACCCAAAAACCTGATTCTCAAGTTTGCTCTCATATGCCAAAGAATCAAAATTTGAAGTATCAACAGTACTAATATCATTACACTGAGAATTCACAACATCCCCTTCGAATAAATCATAGTTCGTACCTGGACCCTCCAAAGACTTAAGACAATCGAAGCAGTTATCAAAGACTAAATCAAAACTCACAACATCATAAGATTTTGCTCTAAATTTTTTGCTATAAACATTAACAAAATCATTATTAAACTCCCGCAAATGAATTATAGAATCGGAATCCCCATTAGAATAGACTACATTATCATTGGTTTTTAGTGAATAAGAACCCAATATACAAATCAAAACGGCAGGGTTTAATAGCAATGGATCAATGATATTAAACTCCTTTCTATGAAACGCGACAGAGTTAGAGAAATCTAAAGCTTTAGAAGCACCATTAGTAAAGTTCGAATATCCCTTATAATCACTATAACCTGGCAACATAACAGCAGCCAAATTCTCATCATCCCAAAAAGGAGCAGATTTCCCACAATAATCTTCGGCATCTCCAAACTTCATTCTATAATTTTTACCAATATTAACTGCATTGATTACATCGAAATGCTTGAACAAATCCTCCAAGAAATCAATCCCTTCTTGCCTTTGAATCCATAGATGATCTAATAGGATTCTGTTTAGTTTCATACATTTCAAAGCAAACAGATATCCATGATCAGAGATAGATAGATTTTTATGCCTGTTAGAAATAGGTTTTAATTTCGTCGAACATTCGGACTTCTTATGACCCGATAAACTGCATCCAAAACATCTCACGAGATCGCGACATTCTTTCGCTAAGTGAGAAAAGCCTCCACACCGATAACATATTATTTTCCTTCTTTTGGAATATATCCAATTCTTGGAATTAGGTTTTTGGAAGAAAGATTTCGGAGAAGATTTCTTAAATTCCTTGACCACTTGAGCATAGGTACGCTTAGATGAAGTATCAGACCGATAAATGAGCAGGAATTGGAAAATTTTGAGGAGAAAGGACGCAAGCAAGAAGAAGATGGATGTTGGGATGATAAAACTGCTGTTACCATTAATGCGGTCCTATGTATTCTATTAACGCGAGCAAGAAATATATAAGTATATTTATAATATTTAAATATGTATATGTATAATAATTATGTATTTAATATATACACATATATATATATATATATTTAAATATTTCTAGATCGAAAGTACAACACAAACAAATTATTTATAATATACTATTAATATATATATATATATTAATTATTCAAAATATAATAAAATAATAATAAAAAATATTTTCATGTTATTTTATTTGAATTTTAAATTTTTAGAAAATCAAGCATGATATTCTAAAGTTATAAAAAAAATTCCATTTTTATTAATTAATTAATTTCAGCCATTTATTTAATCGATTTTTAAAAAATATTATAAATAAATTTTAAATTTTTATTTTTTGGTCAAGAGTTTATATGGTGATTTGATTTTTTTATAAAATTTAGAGTTTAATTTTCGAAACATATTTTCTCTTATATGATTTATTTAATTAGTATATTGATTTAAATAATATTAAATAATAGTAAATAATTATTAAAAATTAATTTTCTGCCACCAAAAAATATAATCTATGTAGATATGCATTTATAAAATATAAGTTCAACTATTAACATGATATTATGATATAATTAAACACAAGTTATAAAATTAAAATTAGGTAATACAATAATACATATATATATATATATATTAAATATTAAAATGATAATAATTACAATAAAATTTATTTGGCCTTGCACTTCAGATCTATATATACATACATACATATATATATTTATATATATATAAATTAATAAATTAAAACATATGTATAACCAATCTAATATGTGACAACATTGATGATACATATAAGAATCTTACCTTACTAGAAATATAATAATGATATATATATATATATTGAAAGTGTATATGGATCGATAATATAGTTAAACTACGACTAGCAAGTGCGGAATTATAAATAATAGTAAATGGCAGTAATAAAAATGACACCAGGGATTTTTATACTGGTTCGAACTTCTCGTTCTACGTCCAGTCCCAAACTCCTTCTGGAATTTCTCTAACAACCCTCACTTAACCCGGAGGAACAGGTATTACACCGCCTGAGCAACCGAACAGGACTTTTCCGCCTAAGCAACCGAATAGGACTTCAAATACAATTTGGTAAATTGTTTCTTGACTTGTGTGTTCTTTGAATAACACGAATATAGTCAATGTAGTACACCCTTCCTATAATCTTCTTGATATGATGATTTGAATGTGCAAAGATAGGAAGTAGAGAATTGAAAATCACTTGTGATTATGATAATACAAAGCAAGTATAGATAGAAAGAATTGGTTTTTAAAATAGTGGATTTTCATCTCTATTTATAGTATTGAATAGTCTTAATTTAATAGTTGCAATTATTAGAAGAAGTGCAACTCTTGGTGAAGAAGACAACTCTTCAGAATTTGATATTTCATGAAGAGATGCTTCAGTTCGTCAAGTTCTGATGTCTGAGAGAAAAGTGACAGATGTCTGAATAAAGTTTGAAATTCAAAAAATAGAAGAAGGAAAACAACAGTCATTTCAGACATCTGTCTTTTAATTCAGACGTCTGTCTTTGATGACAGACGTCTGTTATTAAATTGACAGACGTCTATTTCATATAGAAATAGAAGCACTATATACAGAGGGTTCAGACGTCTGTTATTTTATCTTTAGACGTCTGACATTGGTGTCAGACGTCTGAATTAAGATACAGACGTCTAAATCTGTACTGTTTTGTTCCTTCCTTTGTTTTAGCACTTTTGAACTTGAGATATTATATAATTTTGAAAATACCTTTTTATATCTTTAAATAATTAAAGATATTTATTTATTTTAAAGCATGATTTTCAAAAGAATATTTGTGTGTGTGTGTTTTATCATCATATCAGAGATTGTACAAAAAAATATCTAACTTAGAAATAATAAAATTTTGAGAACTTAATCTTGTTGATGATATGATAATAGCTTCTCTTGTAGATTCCAGCAAGAATATTTGACATTATAGTTTATAGGTTGAAATATATAGTTGTCGCATTAAAATCGAAGAAGGCAGGTTCCAACATTCTCCCCTTTTTGATGATGACAACTATATAATTCAACGGTTATTATAACCATACCTTTTGCTCCCCCTGTCAATATGACCAATTTATATAGCAGAAATGTTATTATTTCTCCCCCTTTGTCATTAACAAAAAGAGTTGTAGGGGGTGTTAGATATAGAGAAATGACAAAACTGTGAATAACAAAATAGTTAAGAAGTGTAGATAGACCAAGCATGTACCAAGATGATAATAACAAATCAATATTTTAAGACAGAGCATTTGTTTAACCAACACAAAGAACTAAGAGAGACATAGAAAAATATACAAAGAACAACTAATAAGTTTTAAACATCACAAAAAAATAGAATTTTTATGAAAGTGAAGTTTTTGGACCAAAAAGGCAAACCAAAAGAAAAAACATCTTCTTTCACCATTCTCCCCAAGTTGGAGAGGAAGGAGGAGAAGATCCATGAGACTTCTTCCACAATTGACGAAGAATTGTCTTGACATTTTTCAATTCTCGTGCATTTTCTTCGACTTTGGCATCTAAATCATCGAATCTAGAATTGATGGAAGAAAAGCCTTGTGCAATTTGTTGAGAGATTTTCTTTTGATTTTTAGAGATGGTGATGTCAGACTTGAGCTTTTCATTTTTTGTATAAGTGCGTGAGGTTCCAGAAATTAGTTCAATCTCGTAATTTTCCGGGATTGAACTTTGGATAAAAGCTTGCTCAAAAGCTTCGTCTTTGTAACGACCCGTATTTTTAACACTTTAAAAATACGAATTAAAATAAAAATTTTGGATAAAAATCCGAAGGAAATAAAATTTTGTGTTGTTAAATGTGAATTATAAGTTAAAATACAAAACTGAATTCTGAAATAACTTATTTGTAAATTAAATATGGATGTTAACTTGTAGTGAATGTAAATAATGAATTGAATTTGATTGTAAGCCAAATTGGTTATGATTGTAAACAAAGAATAAATAAAATGGTGGATTTAATAATGGAAGTTTATGTTATTGAAACTAATATAAATAAGTGTAACTTAATATTACAGTTGATTGAAATCAAATAATAATCGAAACTGTAATTTGATAAAGATGTTAACTGGTAATTGAACGTGAGTAAAGATTTAAACTTGAATGTAACAAGTAATTGAATTGAATTGAATTTGATTGTAAACAACGAAATAAATAAAATGTACATTTAATATTGAAGTTATAATATGGAAATCAACGTAAATGAATGTAATTTAATATTACTGTGAATTTAAATAAGATGGTAGTTGAAGAAAATAAAAGTAAATGAATTATAAACTATTGATAATAATGTATAAGTAAATGATCGAGTCAATAATGAAAGTGTAAATCGAAATAAAAGAATTCAATTGGAATTAAATAACTTGAATTTGAATTATAATATAATTGAACGCTGAATCTAATGTAATATTTTATACTGGATTTATAATGGAAAAACTGCATTGTAAAAGATTGTAATTACTGTGAAATAAAAAATGAAATTTGTGAACAATTGAAATTTGATTTAAAAGTTAATAATTTAAAATTGGGAATTTTATATTGAAATTAGACTGTAGAAATAGCCATTTTTACAACTGTCTCGGATTTCGACGAAACCAGTTTCATCGGATCCGTAATAGTGAATTATTGTAAGGTTTCAATTTTCGTAGCAATCGGACTTGTCGTTTGGTCGTGCGAGCTTGAAACGCGTAGAAATTTAACGTCGTTAATTAAAATAATCGACTTCAAAAGGTTATCTTCCACATACGATTGAATTAGGCCTTGAGACTAGTTCCATTGCGTTCGGAATATGGGTAAAACCTTATAAACGCCTGGCGGCACGTCTCGTTTGGAGTTCGGACGATTTTGGACCTACCTTTATAAATACGTACGCAACCGAGACAGTTTTATTTCATTTCATAAACCCTAATTCTATCTCATGGCCGCCACCTATTCAATGGCCAGAATCGCTCGAACTTCTTTCCTTAATATCTCTCAATCCGTTCAACGAAATCAAAAAATTCCAAAAGCAAAGTTGTAGATCTCGGCGAGCTCTTCAAATCCATACGGTTGATTCGTGCTAATTCGCCACGGATTCGCCCAGATCTGACTTGGAAGCGTGCGCGTTTTTCTTGGTTTGCGTGCAAACGGTGGCGAATGGGGTGGCGAAACTTGGCGCGGAGGTGGAGCAAGGCGAGGCGCACGTGATGATGCCCCCTGATCGATGTCCGGTCGTCGTTTGCTGCGCGCGTGGATGAAGATGAACGGCGTGAAGTGGGTTCGGGTGTGCTGCGCGTGAAGAAGAAGGTTAAGCGATTAATTAATTTTATTATACTGCTAATCATGTTTAAATTTTATCGTTATATTAATTTAAGCGTAACTTCTGCATACGAGATCCGTTTCGGGCGAAACAGGTGGCGTCGGAATCGTAGCGACGAGATCTACATTATGAAACAAGTTTGGTTGCATTCCGAGACTGTGAAATTTTGGGTCTTATTAACGGGCTTTAAATCAAAGGTGAGTGTTTATACGCTCACAATTGACTAAAATAATTTTTGTTAGTTAAATTTGATATTATGAAGTGATATGAATTTTATTTGTCGTTGTTTGATAAAAATTTAATTGTCATATAGATTGTCATTTGAATTCACCGTTGAAAATTAAATTGACAGTCAAATTGAAATTAAAATTGAATTGCGATTAAATTACCTGACATTGATAACTATGAAATTGCCGTGAATTGTATTGTCTATTGGATGATTTATTTCGATGGATGCTATTGGTTGATATTTAAATGTTTGGATGTTTATTTGCTTATATGTATCCTGTTATACATACATATGACACTTTGATTGGTTTATGTGATATATATATTCATCCCTGACATTTAATTGAAATAAATAATCACTTGGCCATAGGTTAGAAAATTATATATGGACACTGGGTTGGTTAAATTAAACGATTTTAAAAAGTTGTTTTGAAATTATTTAAATGAATTGATTTTAAGAATAAAATCCAATTTATGGAAATTGAACTGTTTTGAATTGAAGCTCGAGATGTTGGAATTTAAACTTGGTAAATGAAATTGTTTAATTATTCGAAGTTTAGATTTTTAAGAAAAAGATTGAAATACGACATAAATTTTCGAAAGTTGATTTGTTTTAAAAGATTGGACTTTTAATCGAACTCTGAATATTTCTAAGAAAATTTATATGAAATGATATTTCAAGTTTGAGTTTGGAATTGAAAATTGATTTGAAATTGAGATTTAATTAATTTGGAATTTAATTGAAATTCAAAGAAATTTGTGAATTGGACTAAATTGAAACTATTGAATTAAATTTGAAGATAAAATTGATTTGAATAGGATTTGAACCGAAATTGATTTGGAAGTTAATACTTAAATGAATTCTTGAAATCCGAATGTTAATCTAAGTTTATTGAATTGGAATTGTTCCAGAAATTTAGTAAACTACTTAATTCGGATGTTTAATTTGAAGAATATTCTAATTTGAATACGAAATGGTTTTAAAGCGAATCTTATATTCTTATATAAATATATGAACTGTTTTGAAATGTGAAATATTTAAAGTTTCGAAATATATTGGAAGTAAAATTGTTTATTTTGTGGTTCAAATATGTATTTGAAATTGATAATTTGAAATGGTTTATTGAGAAGCTGAATCGAGTTGAAATTGATGATTTGAGATTTGATTAAATTTTAAATTTTGGAATTCGAGTTTATGTGAAATCGAAATGAGATTTTGAGGCGAAAAGTGATTTTGAAATCGAAATGAGATTTTGAGGCAAAAAGTGATTTTGAAATCAAAATGAGATTTTGAGGCGAAAAGTGATTTTGAAATCAAAATGAGATATTGAGGCGAAAAATGATTTTGAAATTGAAATGAGTTATTGAGGCGAAAATGTTTTGAAACGGAATCTTACATCTTGAATAGATATGATGATATTTGAAATGGATTTGATTTTGAAGCGAATATGATATTTTGCTATCAATTATGAATCGATTTGAAAATGTAAAAGATCGAACCGGTGTGAAAAATATAACGTAGTTATTAAAGAGACCGGGATCGGATATGGACATACTCTCTGTCGATACCGAAAACCACTTTAATAACTATTATACGCGGAGTGTTGATCCAGAATGAAGTGGATGGTTTGGCGAACGCGTTGACTGAAGAAAGAGAACGATTTTGGATGACCCCTGACATGACTAAAACAGGAGCCGCGCCGGGCCATTGAGGATCGCCATCTCTAGCGGACACACTCCTTCGATACCATGTCTATTACTTTTGTGATTCGATTTGGGTGCACCCCGCGATTTGGGAGTGTTGTTTCGCGGTGTTGGGGTAGTAGCTGCTATGCCCAACATCAGTCCGGATCATGCAACTACTAGTATCCTAGTTGGTATTGCCTCATGTACCTTGTCATACTGATTATCCTATTCGCGACCACTACGATTTTGATTTGTACCTTTAGTATATGGATTGCCCTCTGGTGACTTCCGGTTTTGGGGAAACTACGGTCTTGTATATGCTCTTGGGAATATAAACTGTGTTAAGGGTGGAATGGGCCATGGCTTAACGCTATTTTAATACTTTTACTTTAATGTAGACATATTATAATAGCGTATTGTACTACATAGTAGATAGTTTAACGGATCCTTGAGAGATGGAAAATCCCGTAACATCTCTTAAGTTATTGCACTCACGTTGACACTGGACAGGAGATGTCAAACCCCGTAAACATCTCTGACGCCGTCACACTCATATTTTCTTATTCGATTTGACTTACATGAGATATTTTAGTCCTGACTCGAGTGTTTTGTCTTTTCATTACGCTCGGGTCAGCCTGAGCATTTCAGATAAGGTTGAAGATCTATTTTGGAGGACGAAGACGGAGTTTGGTATTACATCATTTGTATTCTACTACCATATTATTTTTCCGCTGCATTATTGTATTATCTCTAATATGTATGTAACTCTGATTTATGATGTATAATAATAATCAAATTTATTTATTTAACAGCTTCATGAACTGTTATTTTATTATTATATCTTGTTCCTTCCGCTGCAAGATTCTGAGTTTGCTTCTGTTCTTTCTTTCCTTTTCTTATTTAACCCCAATAACCATCTGCCTTTTTGAACGGTTTGAGTTGGACATGTGTTTGATTTGTCGACTTGAACGGTCGAAAATGGCGGGTCGTTACAGTTGGTATCAGAGCTTTGGTTTAGCGATAAACCTTGGCTCTTGTGGGGAATAACTCATTGAAATAGAGGTAAACTATATGAATGAGTTGAGTGTATATGAGAGAGCGTATTTGTAATTTTGATATAAAAATGATTTTATATTGTGTTAATTTGTTCCGTTGAGTATTTATGAATTCTGGTTGGTACTTGGGACGCCAAGGCATCGATAGGAATTTCTAAACACTCGAATAGGACAAATTGACATAATATTGTTTTGGATTATATTTTATATCTAAAAGAATTATCTTGAAAATTTATAAATTTTGATTGTATTAGTTGTTAGGAGATGATAATATTATATTATCATCGTTTATTGTTGATTAGTCAATATTTCTAACTATTGACTATTGGATGATTTTAAGAAATGAAACTTGTAAATATGATTGACAATGAATATAAATGGTAAATAAAATAAAATAAAAATGAATTTAAATTAAGATAGAGAATTTAAATTTCGGTGTTTTGAAAATTTATTAACAAAAATTTGAAATGTATAATATAAGTATTATGTAATATCCCGGAAATTTTGACAATATCAATTTAATAATCTGTTTAATAATTAAATTGATATGGATAATCTTTGATAATAAGATTTGAATTTAATTTAATAATCTAATTAAATAAGTATTTAATTGGTGATTTTATCTTTTAAAGGCTAATAAGATATTTTCTATTTGTAATATATATATTTATTTGTATATATTGAAATAGAAAATCTTTAATAAATTGGAAATTTAGATTAAATTTAATAGGAACTTTTCAATGTTATTTAAATAGATAACCTTATAGTTTTAAAATACTTTAGGTAATGTTTAAATTGGTTAAGATATATTTTAACTTAAGATTAAATATAAATAAGATTTAACAAAAAGGTTTGTTTTATTTCTTTTTAAAATATTACTTGATAATATAATCTCTTATATAAATTATTTAAATTATCAAATATGTTATTTCAAAATAATAAGTATAATGTATTATTTTTATATGAATGGAATTTTAAAAACTATGGACTTGTTATTTTTAAATGGATTAAGTAGTTGTATATGTATATATATATATATATAACTTAATTTTTAATTTGAATCTTAGGATTTAATTTGATTTCAAATTGAATTTAAAGTTTAAAGTTCAAAAGAATAAATATTTAAATTGTTGGATATTATAATATTTGTATAAACTTTTATTTATAAATATAAATTAGTTTTGTTTCTCTTTAAAAAGTAATTATCTATATATAGATAAGTATTTAATAAATAAGAAAAAGGCTTTTATTTACTTTTAAAATAAATAAAAATATGAATAATTACTTAAAAGACATGTGTCTTTATCTAAAGCCTTGTTTTAACATGTGTAATGTAAGTAATCAATGTATATGACAAGTGTCATTTAATCTTGTTTTTCTTTTATTTTTATTTTTAGATAATTTCAGCCTTTATATAAACATACATCTCCATTTTCTTTTCTTTTCTAATCTCCTTTCTAAACAAAGAAAATTTAACAAATCTCAGATCAACAAAACCTGAAAACAAATAAAGTAAGAAACTCCTCAAAACATTTCCTCTAAACAAATCTGATAGTTTATACCTCCTCAATTCAACAATCTGTAATTAACTCCTTCTCAAATCTGAAGTAAATCAAATCAAAACCCAAGCCTGCATTTCTTTAAGCCTGAGCACTTTCTTCTTCCAACCTGAGATAATCAAGCAACCTGGAAATCATATCATTAAACCATCTCAACAACTTAAGGTTTCCAGTAGCATGCATTCTTCAACAATTCAAGTTCAAGTTTTAAAAGTTTTTCAAAAGACATTTCCAGCAACTAAATCTCTAAGGGTTCAAGGCTGTTTTCAAAGAAATCATCAAAGGCTCTGTCTCTGTTTTAAATCAAGTGAGTAACTTTTAAAAAAATTTAAATTATAATTGGTTGCATGCTAGTATGGTTGAATTTAATGTGTATTGCATGTATATAAGTAAATGTCTGATATTTGTGTGCATGCTATTTATAAGGTTCTGTTCTTAAAATGGTGAGTAACATCATTTTTGAAGGCATAAGTATTGAATATATGATTGCATGTAAATCTCTATGTTACGCATGTATTATGTGAATATATTTCAGTAAATTTTCTATGTATATAGGAATGAAGATACTATGTGTATGTTGGTTATATCAGTGATCATCTCTGTTAAGTTCACAGTTTAAAATTTAGATTTAAATTCCAATTCTTCCAAACTAATCTCTGTTAGAACTTAGGATTCATACAAAAGTTGTTTGTGAAATCATGAAGTAAAGTTTAAAATGTTAATCAAGTTAGAATAACTTGAATGTCTCTGAAAACTTAAGAAGAACAAAGTTAACTTAGAATAAGAAAAAAATTCAAACATCTTAATTTATTAAGTCAGGTATATAATCTGAAATCTTAATCGAAGACTTGATTTTTAAAACTAAAATCATGATTTTTAGAAATAGATTGAGGGAGCAGTTTGAGATTGAACAGATTTTGTATTTTGAGTGATTTTAGATGATCTAAAGAGGACGGAATGGTCGTGGTTGTTCCTGGAAGTAGGGAAGTGATAGGAGAGTCAAGAAAAATTGCCAGAAAGGCGAATTCATCATCATGGTAGTTGTGGTGGAAGATTGAAATCTGTAGCCCTAGTTTGGGTAGATTTGGTATATTTGATCGTCACGGTTCCTATGTTGAATCGAGTTCTACAGGACTTAGGGAGATGAAAGCGTGGACGTTGGCGAAGGTGCTGTTCGATTTTCAGGTGATCTGATGATTGGAATCTCGAGAGCGATGTTGGATTCCAGGCTTTGGGTGGTTCGAGACTTTTGTTCCAGGCGAGTTGAATAGCTCGATTTCGAATTCAAGCATGATCGAGGCTCTGGGTGGTCGCAATCCAGTGAGAAGATCGTAGTCGAGTTGTAGGCGTCAGCAGAGATGGTCGGAGCATCACAGATGAACTGTGCACGTGCACGTATATGTCTGGGTATCTGTTGTGGTGATTGGGAAAGAAGGAGTGGGAAACTCGGGTTGTTCTCGTGGAATTGGATTGGAGACTCGAAGGAACTCTCGAGTAAATGAAGGCATGGCTCGGGTTGAATGGTATTACAGGTTTCAACAGAAACCTGTTTGCCCAGTTTTTAAATTTTAAAATAGAATTTAAAAACTGAAGTTTTAAATATAAAAGTAAAGTTTTGAATAAGTTTTAAATCTAGTTTTTAAAATCTGGAGTTAAGTTTAAATCTCAGTTTTTCTAATAAGATAAAGTTTTTAAAATTTAAATTGATTTAACTACTTTAAAAAGGGTTAAGTAGTTTGAATTTTAAAAATGAAGTTTTAAATTTTAGATAGGTTCTAAATCTAAAGATTTATATGGAGTCAAAGTTAATATGTGTTTCAAATTTTGAAATAAAAAGGAAGTTTTTAAAATCTAAAATGTTTTAAACAATTTGAATGTTTAAATGTATTTTTAAATTGATTTGAATCTAAAATGAATTTGGTTTAAATTTCTTTAATTAAATAAATATTTCTGTAACAACCCGGCATTCCGTACCCATTTTCTTATCGTCTCTTGACGATTTAATCTGGGAACGAATAGCTTCTGGCATTTTAATCAAATTGAAATTCAGGGATAAAATTTTGTTATTCGCTATTTGGAATTTTTAAAGCCGTTCTAAATGTTAAACGAGCTTTAGAAAGATTCGTTAAGTGTCGTTTGGGTTTAAACAATAATCTCGGCCCATGATCTTTTGTTTTGAAACCGTGATTTCACTCAACACCCAAACAACCCATCCCCATTTCCCTCTTCGTTCAATCGCGTTTCAAACCCTAACCGAAAACAAAGCAAACGAAAAAAAATGGCGGTGATTATTTTTCTTCGATCTGGAAAATTAGGGCTTCGTTCCCTTTTAGCTCGGCTTTGCTCGAGGAGGTGATTCTTGCTTGCTTTGGCTTTGGGCGCTCCTTCTATTCGTTGATGACTTGATTGCTCGAATTCAACCAATTTCTGGGCTTCGTGATCTCGTTTTCAAATCATCGTCACGCGAGATGATTTCAGCTGGATTGAAGCTTCAAAAACTTCAACTCGACCGAACTGAGGTGAGTAATTCCCCTTACTCACATCTACTTCGAACCGTTCGAACTTAACTGTAAAGCTTGATTTTTGTTTGATGTTAAACTGCATAATTTTTGGGCTTCGGCTTTGAAACATTTGCAATGCTTGGCCCCCCTTCGGTTTCATTATCTCTGGGCAGTTGTTCATTTGAGTTTGTGGATTGCTACTGCTGTTTTGGTTGGTAGTTGTGTTGTCGTTACCAGACTTAAATTCTTGTACCAGGTCTTCTGGCCTTACTGTATCTTCATGTGTATATATATATGATTGTTATTACTTTTGGTCATTTTCTTGTACCCTTTTGAGCTTGAGCTCACTGTGTTGTCTCGACCAGTCCACTTCTGATTTCACTGCATATGTTTTGAGTCACTGTTGCATACTTATCCATTATATAGTCCCTGATATCGAGTTGTGAACATGAGTTAGGTTCCATCGAGTCTGAATTTGTACTCTGGTAGTCATTATGCATCCCTTACCTGTTACACTGGCAGTGGATAGAATGCCTGTTCTTTGTTCTGTTTACTCAAGTTTGTTTAGCGAGTTGCCTCTGCGTGTAGTTGGGTTGGCGTCGATCTGTAGTTGTCTCCATCCTGTACATTTGTCTGCAGTGTTAGTATATTCACTTGATAGCCAAGTGGGTCGTTTTAGTTGGACTTATTCACTTATGGTTTCACTATATGGCAGTGCATTTTTGGTGAGCTGAGTATTTTGACTGATATTCAGTTTCATAAGCATTGATCTGGAGTGTTGGTTGCATTCAATCTTCACTTGAGTCTGATTTTTAAAGGGGTATGCACACATGTTGTTGCATCACTTGTTGTCATGCCCGTGCTCAATATTGTTCTGCATACATTTATATAGGTGTGCATGATTTTTACTTCATTGTTTAATTGCATATAAACTTGGACTTCCTTTGGTTCATTTGATGTTGCCATCTTGTTTGCTTTCACTTCCAATCTGCATCTTCAGTTGAGTAACTGTCACTGTCTTCTTTGTACACTTGAAGTTCATTGTTACATTTATTCACTGAATTTTTATGTTGTAATCTGCAATCACTAAAGGTTGATTTGAGCCTGCATTGTAGTTTTCGAGCAGTTGTTTTAGGAGCCGTTTGGAATTCGGCAAGCACCACTTAATTGCATTCCACTATGTGATTACCACTATCATCAGTTTTAGTTGCACTCCTCTGGTCTCTTCATTTTGACACTGTTTTGTCGATGATGTTGCCCTTGTACATCTTCACTGCATCATCTCTACCTGTTGCACTTGCAATGATGTTCTCCATTTCATGTTTGAATTCATACTTGTCTGCACTGCATGTGTGCAGTTTTACTATTTTGGGTTCAGGTCAGCACTTGATGTTCGCATTACTGCACACTCTGGTCTTTATGCTGTTGAATCCTTTGTGTAGTTTGTTTGATCACTTCACCCTTGTGTATTTGAAGTTTGCATTCTTTGTTGGCTCCATTGTAGTTGTAAATGCACCATAGCTTGCTGTAGCTTTACTGAGTGGCATGTACGATCCTATAGGCTGTTTGCTTATATTCCTTTGACCTGATGCTAAACTTTGACATTGTTTGGTTTTGTTCGAACTTGTTTGGTTGCCGTTGCTTGAGACAGCCAACCACTTCTAATTCATTTGAGTTGAACCCGATTTCGGGGTTTGACCTTGCGATCATTGTGACTTGGTTCACTTTGACACTGCATATCCATGTGTCATTTTCACTTGCATCTGTTCATCCTTGAGCACTTGCTGACCTGCTGCATTTTCGTAGCAGTTTTACCCTTGTCCCGTGTGATGACTTTATATTCCGTTGTGGCGAGGCAGTGCACGCGTGCGTGCACTGCAGTCACACCGAATTGACAGATTTTAGTCGATATCTCTTTTATCCTTAATTCATCGATCTGTTGCGTAATTCGTAGGCTGTATTGGCGAGGCAGTACACGTTAGCGTGTACTGCAGCCAATTAGCATTGTTATTTTTAAATTGACATTTCAATTGCTTAAACTGCGTTGGATTTCTGTTTTGTGGATTAACACTGTTTAGTGTTATATCTGCCGTTATCCAATTCTCGTATCGAGAGTTGGATATACGAAATTATTGTGACTGTCGTCTATTTAAATTATTACTGCCTATATGCACTAATAAACTGGTTTGAATTAGACTGATCCGGGTATTATTTTCTTTTGAATGTAATACTCGGGTCAGACCGAGTATTTACAGGTTGTAGATTTTTAGCTTTGGGTTGCTGCTAGAGCTATGAAGACTTTTTATATCATTTGAAGTGGTCTTCGTCCTGTTGAAGTAGTCAGTGTGTCTGTTTTAAGATGATAATGTATTCATGTATATTAGTCGATAATGTACTTGTATATATAACTTCTTGAGTCGACAATTGTAGTTGTATCATTTGTATTGTGTCAAATGTATTGTAACTGATATCAGTTATTGTATATATGAGACTTTTCGTTCCATCTTTATTCCGCATTTATGTTATCTGTGTTATTTTTATATCTATTGTCCTAAACTATTATAGCCACTGTGTAGTAGCTTTGAGTTTGTATCGGTATGTCGGGTTTCCTCTAAAAATTGAAATGCAATGTTTTATTATCTGACATATCGGTGCTCGCACAAGGCAATTACATAGAGGGTCGCTCCTCAACAGCCTTATTCTCCGTGCTAGTTGACAGCACTACACCGTAGTGTTCTTGGCTAGCGTGGGTATAGAGGTGGGGCGTCACAGCTTGGTATCAGAGCCTGGGGTTTAGGACAATTATAAAACATAACTTAGATGGAGCATGTGTTACAACTATTTGTCGATGTTTTATCTCTCATCTTTACATATGATTATTTTTGACTGTTAGGTATGAATTCCTAACGCTTAATCTTGTGTTTTCGGCTCTGAATTGATTTAGCCGATGTTGATTTTGTTCGAATCTCTGCAATTTTGAACTTGTTCTTTTGTGTTTTCCTCATCTGGATTTCCCTTCGACTTCGGTCACTTTGTTTTTGAGAAATTGCTAATTTCTTGATTCTCAAGACTCTGATTTTGTTTGCCGTTGGTTTCTTTGGTAATGATGATTGATTCATTTTGTACTCGACTGCGGCTATTAATTGTTGACTTCGACGTTGACTTGATTCTTACTTTTGTTGAAGTCATTTATGCATTTTTGCTCGATTTGCTTTGTTTTTCCAGTTGATAATCGATTCTTCTTTTCTAATTAGTTGTTATCACCTTTGTCGATTTTGATAACTTCTATTTCTAGAATTTTTGGGTATCCCTACTTTGATGAATTTGGAATCGAATTCTTTGGATTTTATTCACGTCTTCGAATGTGAAATATTAGTGAACTGACTTGGTTTCCTAATTTAATCGATTCTTGATCATTTCCCCGATTTGTTGCTATCATTTATTAGCAACTTTGATGACATTTTCTTCGGGATTTTTGTGAACATACTTTCTGATGGATTCCGTATCGATTTCTCTGGATTCCATTCACATCTTCGTATGTGAATTCTTGTGATTGATTGTTTCTACAATCATCTTTGTGATTTGTCACTTTAAAAATATAAAGGTTTTCTATACTAGTAGTAAATATTAAAATCCCTTTTTCCAAACGATTTCAAAACTATTTTACTACAAAGTTCTTTTTCTTGAACCGTTTTCCAATCTATTAGTATATACAAGCCTTTATTTCACTCGTATGAGAAATTGAATTAAACGGCCTAGTAAAACAAGTGGTATGAAACGCTTGCGTTTACTTCGTCGGTTAACTCCTGGACTTGTTCGATTGAGCCCTTTTTGTGACAATTTCCTAGTGAAGATTTACAGCTTGTTCGTAAATATTTAAGCTAAGCCAGTGGTTATGGGACATGAAGCTAAACTCATATATTTACTAGCTTGGTGTGATTGACACTTCTTTATGATCATGACGATCATTTTTATGATTTTGACTGGACCTCATCGGTGTGATTTCGTCTCACACATATCTCTTGGGCTTTGAGGATTGTCTAGACACCAGTGTGTGATTTCGTCTCACACATATTGCACGGTTAGACTAGGCCTCATCGGTGTGATTTCGTCTCACACATATCTCTTGGGCTTTGAGGGTTGTCTGGATACTCTTTGTGTGATTTTTATGATTTAGACTAGCAACTGTGCGATGTCTCTTTGTCTGCGAGGGAGACTAGACCCCGCTTTGTTGTAGGGTAGCGCCCTACGGTCTTCGGGCCATTCCTGTGTGAAAATTTAATGGATGGCTTCCATGAGATAGCGTCTCGTCATGTGATACCGGTCGGTGAGTTTTCATACTCCCATTTTTGTGATAGGCCTTTCCCCTTTTCTTTTTATGATTTAGACTAGCGATTATGCGATGTCTCTTTGTCTGCGAGGGAGACTAGACCCCGCTTTGTTGTAGGGTAGCGCCCTACGGTCTTCGGACCATTCCTGTGTGAAACTTTATTGGTTAGCCACCAAGAGATAGCGTCTCGTTCATGTGATACCGGTGTTTTGGAGTTTTCATACTCCCATTTTTATGCTAGGCCTTTCCCCCCTTCATGTGTTTTCTGGATTTCTTGTGATGATTTCTAGAATTTGTGCTTCACCAATTTTCGTGATTTCTATTGACAAGTTTCGTCAATTTTTGTGTATTGGTGAATTCATGTGTTATTAACTTGTTATGAATACAAGTTTAGGGTATGATATCCCTTTCTATCTTTGAGAAGATTCTTGTGACATTTTTTGATGAATGAAAATTCATTTGGTATTATATTTTGATGCCAGTTATTTTGATGAGATTTTGACGTGTTAACTTCAGTAACCGTCAATTTTGAAATGGATTTACAAGCGGATCTCCCGCAATACTGATATTGCTAATTTAATCACGTATTTACAAAATTCTTTATTTTTAAAAGTTGTTTCAAAAATATAAATTAAAATTGTTTTCAAAATTTTTACGGCTTACATTTTCAAAAGAACGAGGAAGCGATTTAAACATTTCAGAAAAATCGAGGACTATGACCCCTTTCTTTTACTGATTCGCTTAATTCCAGACTTGTCCGTTTGAGAATGCGAAATGTTATTTTTAAAACACACAATCCTGCACTTTCAAGGAAACGATAAAGAGATTTAAACGATTTAGCAAAAGTACGGACTATGAAACCATACTTTTACTACTTCGGTTAATTCCGGACTCGTTAATTGAATATTTATGACTTCTGATTATCGTTTTTGATAATTAGATGTTTGTGTTTCTGATTATCGTTATTGATAATCAGATATTTGTGAAATTTGATTATCATTTGTGATAATTAAAAATTTTCCAATTTAATTATCGTCGGAGATAATTAAATATTTTTCGATTTGATTAATCGAATATTTGTGTTTCTGATTATCGTTTTTGATAATCAGATATTTGTGAAATTTGATTATCATTTGTGATAATTAAATATTTTCCAATTTAATTATCGTCGGAGATAATTAAATATTTTTCGATTTGATTAATCGAATCTTTGTGATTTCTGATTATCGTTTTTGATAATCAGATATTTGTGAAATTTGATTATCATTTGTGATAATTAAATATTTTCCAATTTAATTATCATCGGAGATAATTAAATATTTTTCGATTTGATTAATCGAATATTTGTGTTTCTGATTATCGTTTTTGATAATCAGATATTTGTGAAATTTGATTATCGTTTGAGATAATTAAATATTTTTCGATTTGATAATCGAATCTTTGTGATTTCTGATTATCGTTTTTGATAATCAGATATTTGTGAAATTTGATTATCGTTTGAGATAATTAAATATTTTTCGATTTGATAATCGAATCTTTGTGTTTCTGATTATCGTTTTTGATAATCAGATATTTGTGAAATTTGATTATCGTTTGAGATAATTAAATATTTTTTCGATTTGATAATCGAATCTTTGTGATTTCTGATTATCGTTTTTGATAATCAGATATTTGTGAAATTTGATTATCGTTTGAGATAATTAAATATTTTTCGATTTGATTAATCGAATCTTTGTGATTTCTGATTATCGTTTTTGATAATCAGATATTTGTGAAATTTGATTATCATTTGTGATAATTAAATATTTTCCAATTTAATTATCGTCGGAGATAATTAAATATTTTTCGATTTGATTAATCGAATATTTGTGTTTCTGATTATCGTTTTTGATAATCAGATATTTGTGAAATTTGATTATCGTTTGAGATAATTAAATATTTTTCGATTTGATAATCGAATCTTTGTGATTTCTGATTATCGTTTTTGATAATCAGATATTTGTGAAATTTGATTATCGTTTGAGATAATTAAATATTTTTCGATTTGATAATCGAATCTTTGTGTTTCTGATTATCGTTTTTGATAATCAGATATTTGTGAAATTTGATTATCGTTTGAGATAATTAAATATTTTTTCGATTTGATAATCGAATCTTTGTGATTTCTGATTATCGTTTTTGATAATCAGATATTTGTGAAATTTGATTATCGTTTGAGATAATTAAATATTTTTCGATTTGATAATCGAATCTTTGTGATTTCTGATTATCGTTTTTGATAATCAGATATTTGTGAAATTTGATTATCATTTGTGATAATTAAATATTTTCCAATTTAATTATCGTCTGAGATAATTAAATATTTTTCGATTTGATTAATCGAATATTTGTGTTTCTGATTATCGTTTTTGATAATCAAATATTTGTGAAATTTGATTATCGTTTGAGATAATTAAATATTTTTCGATTTGATAATCGAATCTTTGTGATTTCTGATTATCGTTTTTGATAATCAGATATTTTTGAAAATTCAATTATCGTTTTGATGATTGAATATTTGCGATTTTGAGATTTGAGCTTCGTCTTTTTCTCTGACGATTCAGGTGAGTAATTTGATTTACTCACATTCAATTCGTGCAGTACGTGATTTCTGCTCTGATTCCTTTCTTTCAATTGCTGGAACTCGATTGATTCTTGCTCTTTGATAGTCGTCTGATTTTGATTCCTTGATCCCCACGATGTTGATCCTTTTGACTTGAAGCAGTCGAACCTTTTTGATTCTATATCTGATACTTCCATAATTCTAATGCTTTCCTGTTGGCATTTTCTTTGCTTATGCATTCGACATTGTTATGTTCTTATGGTTGTTACCTTTTTCCCACTTATCCCTTAGGATTGCGAGGACGCAATTTCTTTAAGAACGGGAGTCTGTAACAACCCGGCATTCCGTACCCATTTTCTTATCGTCTCTTGACGATTTAATCTGGGAACGAATAGCTTCTGGCATTTTAATCAAATTGAAATTCAGGGATAAAATTTTGTTATTCGCTATTTGGAATTTTTAAAGCCGTTCTAAATGTTAAACGAGCTTTAGAAAGATTCGTTAAGTGTCGTTTGGGTTTAAACAATAATCTCGGCCCATGATCTTTTGTTTTGAAACCGTGATTTCACTCAACACCCAAACAACCCATCCCCATTCCCCTCTTCGTTCAATCGCGTTTCAAACCCTAACCGAAAACAAAGCAAACGAAAAAAAATGGCGGTGATTATTTTTCTTCGATCTGGAAAATTAGGGCTTCGTTCCCTTTTAGCTCGGCTTTGCTCGAGGAGGTGATTCTTGCTTGCTTTGGCTTTGGGCGCTCCTTCTATTCGTTGATGACTTGATTGCTCGAATTCAACCAATTTCTGGGCTTCGTGATCTCGTTTTCAAATCATCGTCACGCGAGATGATTTCAGCTGGATTGAAGCTTCAAAAACTTCAACTCGACCGAACTGAGGTGAGTAATTCCCCTTACTCACATCTACTTCGAACCGTTCGAACTTAACTGTAAAGCTTGATTTTTGTTTGATGTTAAACTGCATAATTTTTGGGCTTCGGCTTTGAAACATTTGCAATGCTTGGCCCCCCTTCGGTTTCATTATCTCTGGGCAGTTGTTCATTTGAGTTTGTGGATTGCTACTGCTGTTTTGGTTGGTAGTTGTGTTGTCGTTACCAGACTTAAATTCTTGTACCAGGTCTTCTGGCCTTACTGTATCTTCATGTGTATATATATATGATTGTTATTACTTTTGGTCATTTTCTTGTACCCTTTTGAGCTTGAGCTCACTGTGTTGTCTCGACCAGTCCACTTCTGATTTCACTGCATATGTTTTGAGTCACTGTTGCATACTTATCCATTATATAGTCCCTGATATCGAGTTGTGAACATGAGTTAGGTTCCATCGAGTCTGAATTTGTACTCTGGTAGTCATTATGCATCCCTTACCTGTTACACTGGCAGTGGATAGAATGCCTGTTCTTTGTTCTGTTTACTCAAGTTTGTTTAGCGAGTTGCCTCTGCGTGTAGTTGGGTTGGCGTCGATCTGTAGTTGTCTCCATCCTGTACATTTGTCTGCAGTGTTAGTATATTCACTTGATAGCCAAGTGGGTCGTTTTAGTTGGACTTATTCACTTATGGTTTCACTATATGGCAGTGCATTTTTGGTGAGCTGAGTATTTTGACTGATATTCAGTTTCATAAGCATTGATCTGGAGTGTTGGTTGCATTCAATCTTCACTTGAGTCTGATTTTTAAAGGGGTATGCACACATGTTGTTGCATCACTTGTTGTCATGCCCGTGCTCAATATTGTTCTGCATACATTTATATAGGTGTGCATGATTTTTACTTCATTGTTTAATTGCATATAAACTTGGACTTCCTTTGGTTCATTTGATGTTGCCATCTTGTTTGCTTTCACTTCCAATCTGCATCTTCAGTTGAGTAACTGTCACTGTCTTCTTTGTACACTTGAAGTTCATTGTTACATTTATTCACTGAATTTTTATGTTGTAATCTGCAATCACTAAAGGTTGATTTGAGCCTGCATTGTAGTTTTCGAGCAGTTGTTTTAGGAGCCGTTTGGAATTCGGCAAGCACCACTTAATTGCATTCCACTATGTGATTACCACTATCATCAGTTTTAGTTGCACTCCTCTGGTCTCTTCATTTTGACACTGTTTTGTCGATGATGTTGCCCTTGTACATCTTCACTGCATCATCTCTACCTGTTGCACTTGCAATGATGTTCTCCATTTCATGTTTGAATTCATACTTGTCTGCACTGCATGTGTGCAGTTTTACTATTTTGGGTTCAGGTCAGCACTTGATGTTCGCATTACTGCACACTCTGGTCTTTATGCTGTTGAATCCTTTGTGTAGTTTGTTTGATCACTTCACCCTTGTGTATTTGAAGTCTGCATTCTTTGTTGGCTCCATTGTAGTTGTAAATGCACCATAGCTTGTTGTAGCTTTACTGAGTGGCATGTACGATCCTATAGGCTGTTTGCTTATATTCCTTTGACCTGATGCTAAACTTTGACATTGTTTGGTTTTGTTCGAACTTGTTTGGTTGCCGTTGCTTGAGACAGCCAACCACTTCTAATTCATTTGAGTTGAACCCGATTTCGGGGTTTGACCTTGCGATCATTGTGACTTGGTTCACTTTGACACTGCATATCCATGTGTCATTTTCACTTGCATCTGTTCATCCTTGAGCACTTGCTGACCTGCTGCATTTTCGTAGCAGTTTTACCCTTGTCCCGTGTGATGACTTTATATTCCGTTGTGGCGAGGCAGTGCACGCGTGCGTGCACTGCAGTCACACCGAATTGACAGATTTTAGTCGATATCTCTTTTATCCTTAATTCATCGATCTGTTGCGTAATTCGTAGGCTGTATTGGCGAGGCAGTACACGTTAGCGTGTACTGCAGCCAATTAGCATTGTTATTTTTAAATTGACATTTCAATTGCTTAAACTGCGTTGGATTTCTGTTTTGTGGATTAACACTGTTTAGTGTTATATCTGCCGTTATCCAATTCTCGTATCGAGAGTTGGATATACGAAATTATTGTGACTGTCGTCTATTTAAATTATTACTGCCTATATGCACTAATAAACTGGTTTGAATTAGACTGATCCGGGTATTATTTTCTTTTGAATGTAATACTCGGGTCAGACCGAGTATTTACAGGTTGTAGATTTTTAGCTTTGGGTTGCTGCTAGAGCTATGAAGACTTTTTATATCATTTGAAGTGGTCTTCGTCCTGTTGAAGTAGTCAGTGTGTCTGTTTTAAGATGATAATGTATTCATGTATATTAGTCGATAATGTACTTGTATATATAACTTCTTGAGTCGACAATTGTAGTTGTATCATTTGTATTGTGTCAAATGTATTGTAACTGATATCAGTTATTGTATATATGAGACTTTTCGTTCCATCTTTATTCCGCATTTATGTTATCTGTGTTATTTTTATATCTATTGTCCTAAACTATTATAGCCACTGTGTAGTAGCTTTGAGTTTGTATCGGTATGTCGGGTTTCCTCTAAAAATTGAAATGCAATGTTTTATTATCTGACATATCGGTGCTCGCACAAGGCAATTACATAGAGGGTCGCTCCTCAACAGCCTTATTCTCCGTGCTAGTTGACAGCACTACACCGTAGTGTTCTTGGCTAGCGTGGGTATAGAGGTGGGGCGTCACAGCTTGGTATCAGAGCCTGGGGTTTAGGACAATTATAAAACATAACTTAGATGGAGCATGTGTTACAACTATTTGTCGATGTTTTATCTCTCATCTTTACATATGATTATTTTTGACTGTTAGGTATGAATTCCTAACGCTTAATCTTGTGTTTTCGGCTCTGAATTGATTTAGCCGATGTTGATTTTGTTCGAATCTCTGCAATTTTGAACTTGTTCTTTTGTGTTTTCCTCATCTTGATTTCCCTTCGACTTCGGTCACTTTGTTTTTGAGAAATTGCTAATTTCTTGATTCTCAAGACTCTGATTTTGTTTGCCGTTGGTTTCTTTGGTAATGATGATTGATTCATTTTGTACTCGACTGCGGCTATTAATTGTTGACTTCGACGTTGACTTGATTCTTACTTTTGTTGAAGTCATTTATGCATTTTTGCTCGATTTGCTTTGTTTTTCCAGTTGATAATCGATTCTTCTTTTCTAATTAGTTGTTATCACCTTTGTCGATTTTGATAACTTCTATTTCTAGAATTTTTGGGTATCCCTACTTTGATGAATTTGGAATCGAATTCTTTGGATTTTATTCACGTCTTCGAATGTGAAATATTAGTGAACTGACTTGGTTTCCTAATTTAATCGATTCTTGATCATTTCCCCGATTTGTTGCTATCATTTATTAGCAACTTTGATGACATTTTCTTCGGGATTTTTGTGAACATACTTTCTGATGGATTCCGTATCGATTTCTCTGGATTCCATTCACATCTTCGTATGTGAATTCTTGTGATTGATTGTTTCTACAATCATCTTTGTGATTTGTCACTTTAAAAATATAAAGGTTTTCTATACTAGTAGTAAATATTAAAATCCCTTTTTCCAAACGATTTCAAAACTATTTTACTACAAAGTTCTTTTTCTTGAACCGTTTTCCAATCTATTAGTATATACAAGCCTTTATTTCACTCGTATGAGAAATTGAATTAAACGGCCTAGTAAAACAAGTGGTATGAAACGCTTGCGTTTACTTCGTCGGTTAACTCCTGGACTTGTTCGATTGAGCCCTTTTTGTGACAATTTCCTAGTGAAGATTTACAGCTTGTTCGTAAATATTTAAGTTAAGCAAGTGGTTATGGGACATGAAGCTAAACTCATATATTTACTAGCTTGGTGTGATTGACACTTCTTTATGATCATGACGATCATTTTTATGATTTTGACTGGACCTCATCGGTGTGATTTCGTCTCACACATATCTCTTGGGCTTTGAGGATTGTCTAGACACCAGTGTGTGATTTCGTCTCACACATATTGCACGGTTAGACTAGGCCTCATCGGTGTGATTTCGTCTCACACATATCTCTTGGGCTTTGAGGGTTGTCTGGATTTAATTAATTAGTAAATTAGTAAGGTAATAAAAAAAATTAATTAATCAATTTAATTAATTTATGATTTGGTTAATAAATTTAGTAATTAAGAGTTAAATTGATTAATTAAGGTTAACTTCTTGAAGTTAAGAATCATTAATTTGGAATTATTAATTAATGGTTAGGAATAAATTAATCAAATAATTAAGGATAAATTAAGTTGTTGTTAGGTACTTAATTAATTAAGTAATTAGGGATTAATTTATTAGTAATTAGAATTAATTAATTTGAAATTACTAATGGTTAATTAATGTTTAATTATTAAATAATAGTTAATAATTAATGTAAATCATTAACTTGGGATTAAATAAGTAATCAATGAATGTGATTAATTTTGATAATTAAATAGATTAATTAATTTAGGTTAATCATTTGTGAAATTGTTTAATTAAATATAATTACTTAATGGAAGTAATTAATAAATTAATTACTCATTGTAATTAATTGAGTTTATTTTGATTGTTAAGTTAATTAATTATGTTTAATTAATTTAAGATAATCATTTAATGATTTGTGAAGTATAATTACTTAATGTAATTTAATGGGGTATAATTACTTAGGAAAGTAATTAATGAATAATTACTGATGTAATTAATAGAGTAATTAAGGGTAGTTAATTACTTAATGGAATTAATCAAGGGATTAATTAAGAAATTAATTAAGGAGTAATTAATTTATTTAAAGAAGTAATTAAGGGTAGTTAATTACTGAATATGATTAATCAAGAGTGATTAATAAATGTGGTTTAATTAAAGATAATTACTTAATGTAATTAATTAGAGTAATTAATAATAAAAATAATTAGAGATCATTAATTAATATAATTAATGATGTAATTAAGAATTGATTAATTAAGGAATAATTAATAAATGAAGTGATTAATTAATGTAATTAATTAAGGAGTAATGTAATTAATTATAGTTAATTAATAAATGAAATAATTAAAGGTTAATTACTATAAGCGGTTGAGAATAATTAATTTGTGAAATTAATTTAAATGCTAATTACTTGAATGTAATTAAATGTAATTAATCAAGGATGATTAATTAAGATGAATAATTAGATAATGGTTGATTAATTAATTGATAATTAATTAATAGTGACTTAAGCAAGATTAATAATAATGGAAGTAATTAATTTAAATTTACTTTAAATTAATTAAAGATGAAGTAATTAATTTAATTCATTTTAAATTAATTATAGTATGATTTATAGATCATTGCTTATGTATGGATATATGATATTGTTTACCTTGAATGGTTTGAGATCTCAGATATGAGATAATTGATAATTGATACTGTATGATTTGGATGCATTGGTTGCATAGTAAAGATGATAAGAATTATCTGCTTATAATGATAATGTTGATTATCTATTATGAATCTGTGAATTATCTATCTGTATGTTAATAGATAGTAGAATTAAATTGTTTTAACCTTTTAAACAACTTGGCCTTAAAAAATACGCTTTGGATTTCGATGTGACCGGGATCGGGTTTCCGTATATCGGATTTCCAGGTCTGGAGACCCGAATACCACATCGATCCAAATTAACGATAGGTCGTGAATCAAGTGAAGATGAAGATTCAGAGTGCAAGGGTTATTGTCGTTAACTCTGAGGGTGATTCCAAAACGAGTGTAACGAGATAATGCCTTCGGTTTCGTTCGAACCCGGAACGAACTTGTATGGATTGAATGCTTTCAGAACATCGTCAGGTGGACGATGAGCATTCTAAGTGATGTGTTCTTTTCTAAGGTAATCGTGACCTCAAGCCTCACAAACCGGGAATGGCTAAAACAGGGGAGGTGCAGCAAGGTTAGTGGGTAGCACCCAAGTAGGACAAGGTTACCTCTGTCTAGATGTCCCTTTCTATTTTCGACTTAGTGGTGCGGTTGCTGATCCCAACCGTGAGGTATCTTGTGCGGGAATTATCCAGTAAGGGATGTTCCGGCCTTGTGTTGCAGGGGATTGGGAGTGATCCTCGGTACGGTGATCTAGGCCACGTACTGTGACGGGCGGTACCCCAGTAGCCCTGCCATTGTATGGAAACCCATTCATCCTACGTGCCCTTACGGTTTTGATTGTATAACCCACTTTGTGGCTAGTATGCTGGAATTTAATAATGTAACAATTTCAGCTATTTCATATTTATTTGAAAACCCTAGACCCTATTATAATATAACTAGATTTCCTATCAAATGTTTTGGTTAGCGTAAGGTAAAAACTTACCCATATTTATTTGTGGGGAGTCTTACGTGATACTTTTTCTTTCTAAAGGTTTTGAAGTTAAGCAAGTTTAACCTGTTACTCACACCAGACCCATGTCTGACCCAAGTGTTTATTTCTGTTTTATAAACTCTTGGGTACTCAAATTTTTACGAGTAGCCAAGGGATTCAGGTTTAGCTTTGACGAATATTCTGGAGGAGCAATGGAGCAGGAGGCTTCGGCGTTCGTAGATATAGTATTCCGCTGTGTTAATCTCTATGATAGTGTGTGTATTGTATTGAGTTGTAATAACTAGACAGATGTTTATAACTGTCTAGTATGTGATGTGTATCGGTATAACTCTGATAAGTCTTGTATACTATGTAATAGTTTATGTTATTAATATAATTTATTCGTTCCGCTGTGTGAGATTTTGTTGTTATTTCTTTTCTCTTCTCTTCTTTTCTCTTTCTATCCCTTTCTTTATTATTAGCGATACGATTTTCTATGGAGAGAAAGTCGTGGTCGTTACAGTGGTATCAGAGCATAGGTTGAGCGAATGCCTAAGCTTTTGGTTAAGTGAATATCAGAACACTAGGTTGAGTGAATACCTAGGTTCGGAAGGATTGTTCATTAGAAATAGGATCTGTAACAACCTGTTTGAGTCCGAGTGTATATATATATATATATGAGAGCGCGTATTTGTTAGTTATATAAAATGGTTTTATATTGTGTTAATTGATCGGTTGAGTGGTATATGGATTTTGGTCAATACGAGTAGCTAACGTTATTGATAGGGATCTCTAAACACTTGAACCAGGCCAACGGACACAATATTGTTTTAAAGAGGTAGATGAAATAATTTTACCCAGAAATAATTTCTATATAAAAAGTATCATTTTAAATATATATATTTCTACCTATTTGTTGGGTTACCTGTTCAGGTTTTCCAATATAGGATATAAAGGTAGATAGGGTGGTGGTGTGTGAAACACGACTACCAATGGTTGGAGTTTAAATGTTGAGGTTGGAAGTGTATCTGTCGAGACTGTAGACCTAATACTGTCTCGAGTAAGCTTTGCTGTGGTGAAGGATTTCATCGATCTCCGAAGGAAACTGTAATGGTTCGGAATTTATCTTTGAAGTTTGGATGAGTAGAGTTGGATCTGTCGGTTGAACAGAAGCGAGTGATGGTACCTTGATACCTCAAGTAATAGTAGCTGTATGATGAGATACAGTGACGATGGATGTTCCCGAAGATGTTTTCTTTGGAACAAGTTTAAAGAAGTGTGTCTGTTTCAGTGTTGTGGCTGAGTTCAGCACGGTGTTTCTGCTTTGGTTTGAAGTTCGAGTTTCTCGAAGATCTTTGGAATAGGAAGTCCTTGGCATCAGTGTCAGCAGTGCAGCTCGGAGTATTCTGTGATGGCAGGAAGTTTTCTGGATGAGCAGTTTTTCTGAAAGTGAAGTTCAGAAGCAGCAGAGTGGATCCATTTCTTCGATAAATTGGATAAATAAGTGTAAGCTGTTCTGATTTTTAATTTTTAAAAGAGGAACAGTTTTCTTTGGAATTACGCTGGGTTGATCGCAAAAGTGACTTGCGATTGTCTGAGTGTTCTCTTGTGTTGTCAGAATTTTTCTGGATGTCTTCAGAGAAGTCAGAAGTTTGTCCGCATCTGAAGGTTGAGTTTTCTTATCGACTGGATTCCATGAGTGATACCGGTGGTTCAGTCTAGTGGAAGGATGTTTCCTAGAGATGGAGTTGGTGAAGCAGCTCAAGTTTTGCTGGAGTATCTGAGTTTTATTTATGGATCAGTGAACCTTATTTCTGGAATGAGTTGTCCAGTCTGTGCTTGTGTCCTACCTCAGATCAGAGTTGAGCAGCGAAAGCAGTTTGGAGTGTATCTCTGGATGGGAGAAGTAAGTTTGGAATCTACTGATGTTGTGAGGTAGAGTTATGTTTGGATCTCGTCTGTGTTCTGATTTGGATAAGTAATTGGTCTACTTGGTTGAATTGTCAGTTTGGATAATTGGAATTCATTGAGTTTTACGTATCTCTGAGGGAATACGTATTTGATCTATCTCTGGTTTTAAAATCTGCAGTTCTGGAAGCTTGGTAGTTGAGTCAGACTCGTCTGTAGTCTGATTTCTTGTTTAGTTATATAGATCTAGATGTGTAGGAGATCTATAGCTTAGTTGTTTAGATTATTTGTAGAGCGAGTATCCCGGTATATATATATATATATACTTGGGGAAACTCGAGGAATTTTATCTAGAATTTGGTCTAGATAGTTAGAATTGTTTGATTGGATGAATTGGTTGCTAGGGTTGTTAGCATATGGATGATAGTAGATGCTTGTGTTTTAAATTAAAATCTTTAATAAGATTATTAAATTACCTTTGTTTAAATTTCGGGGACGAAATTATTTTAAGGGGGGAGGAATGTAATATCCCGGAAATTTTGACAATATCAATTTAATAATCTGTTTAATAATTAAATTGATATGGATAATCTTTGATAATAAGATTTGAATTTAATTTAATAATCTAATTAAATAAGTATTTAATTGGTGATTTTATCTTTTAAAGGCTAATAAGATATTTTCTATTTGTAATATATATATTTATTTTTATATATTGAAATAGAAAATCTTTAATAAATTGGAAATTTAGATTAAATTTAATAGGAACTTTTCAATGTTATTTAAATAGATAACCTTATAGTTTTAAAATACTTTAGGTAATGTTTAAATTGGTTAAGATATATTTTAACTTAAGATTAAATATAAATAAGATTTAACAAAAAGGTTTGTTTTATTTCTTTTTAAAATATTACTTGATAATATAATCTCTTATATAAATTATTTAAATTATCAAATATGTTATTTCAAAATAATAAGTATAATGTATTATTTTTATATGAATGGAATTTTAAAAACTATGGACTTGTTATTTTTAAATGGATTAAGTAGTTGTATATGTATATATATATATATATAACTTAATTTTTAATTTGAATCTTAGGATTTAATTTGATTTCAAATTGAATTTAAAGTTTAAAGTTCAAAAGAATAAATATTTAAATTGTTGGATATTATAATATTTGTATAAACTTTTATTTATAAATATAAATTAGTTTTGTTTCTCTTTAAAAAGTAATTATATATATATAGATAAGTATTTAATAAATAAGAAAAAGGCTTTTATTTACTTTTAAAATAAATAAAAATATGAATAATTACTTAAAAGACATGTGTCTTTATCTAAAGCCTTGTTTTAACATGTGTAATGTAAGTAATCAATGTATATGACAAGTGTCATTTAATCTTGTTTTTCTTTTATTTTTATTTTTAGATAATTTCAGCCTTTATATAAACATACATCTCCATTTTCTTTTCTTTTCTAATCTCCTTTCTAAACAAAGAAAATTTAACAAATCTCAGATCAACAAAACCTGAAAACAAATAAAGTAAGAAACTCCTCAAAACATTTCCTCTAAACAAATCTGATAGTTTATACCTCCTCAATTCAACAATCTGTAATTAACTCCTTCTCAAATCTGAAGTAAATCAAATCAAAACCCAAGCCTGCATTTCTTTAAGCCTGAGCACTTTCTTCTTCCAACCTGAGATAATCAAGCAACCTGGAAATCATATCATTAAACCATCTCAACAACTTAAGGTTTCCAGTAGCATGCATTCTTCAACAATTCAAGTTCAAGTTTTAAAAGTTTTTCAAAAGACATTTCCAGCAACTAAATCTCTAAGGGTTCAAGGCTGTTTTCAAAGAAATCATCAAAGGCTCTGTCTCTGTTTTAAATCAAGTGAGTAACTTTTAAAAAAATTTAAATTATAATTGGTTGCATGCTAGTATGGTTGAATTTAATGTGTATTGCATGTATATAAGTAAATGTCTGATATTTGTGTGCATGCTATTTATAAGGTTCTGTTCTTAAAATGGTGAGTAACATCATTTTTGAAGGCATAAGTATTGAATATATGATTGCATGTAAATCTCTATGTTACGCATGTATTATGTGAATATATTTCAGTAAATTTTCTATGTATATAGGAATGAAGATACTATGTGTATGTTGGTTATATCAGTGATCATCTCTGTTAAGTTCACAGTTTAAAATTTAGATTTAAATTCCAATTCTTCCAAACTAATCTCTGTTAGAACTTAGGATTCATACAAAAGTTGTTTGTGAAATCATGAAGTAAAGTTTAAAATGTTAATCAAGTTAGAATAACTTGAATGTCTCTGAAAACTTAAGAAGAACAGAGTTAACTTAGAATAAGAAAAAAATTCAAACATCTTAATTTATTAAGTCAGGTATATAATCTGAAATCTTAATCGAAGACTTGATTTTTAAAACTAAAATCACGATTTTTAGAAATAGATTGAGGGAGCAGTTTGAGATTGAACAGATTTTGTATTTTGAGTGATTTTAGATGATCTAAAGAGGACGGAATGGTCGTGGTTGTTCCTGGAAGTAGGGAAGTGATAGGAGAGTCAAGAAAAATTGCCAGAAAGGCGAATTCATCATCATGGTAGTTGTGGTGGAAGATTGAAATCTGTAGCCCTAGTTTGGGTAGATTTGGTATATTTGATCGTCACGGTTCCTATGTTGAATCGAGTTCTACAGGACTTAGGGAGATGAAAGCGTGGACGTTGGCGAAGGTGCTGTTCGATTTTCAGGTGATCTGATGATTGGAATCTCGAGAGCGATGTTGGATTCCAGGCTTTGGGTGGTTCGAGACTTTTGTTCCAGGCGAGTTGAATAGCTCGATTTCGAATTCAAGCATGATCGAGGCTCTGGGTGGTCGCAATCCAGTGAGAAGATCGTAGTCGACTTGTAGGCGTCAGCAGAGATGGTCGGAGCATCACAGATGAACTGTGCACGTGCACGTATATGTCTGGGTATCTGTTGTGGTGATTGGGAAAGAAGGAGTGGGAAACTCGGGTTGTTCTCATGGAATTGGATTGGAGACTCGAAGGAACTCTCGAGTAAATGAAGGCATGGCTCGGGTTGAATGGTATTACAGGTTTCAACAGAAACCTGTTTGCCCAGTTTTTAAATTTTAAAATAGAATTTAAAAACTGAAGTTTTAAATATAAAAGTAAAGTTTTGAATAAGTTTTAAATCTAGTTTTTAAAATCTGGAGTTAAGTTTAAATCTCAGTTTTTCTAATAAGATAAAGTTTTTAAAATTTAAATTGATTTAACTACTTTAAAAAGGGTTAAGTAGTTTGAATTTTAAAAATGAAGTTTTAAATTTTAGATAGGTTCTAAATCTAAAGATTTATATGGAGTCAAAGTTAATATGTGTTTCAAATTTTGAAATAAAAAGGAAGTTTTTAAAATCTAAAATGTTTTAAACAATTTGAATGTTTAAATGTATTTTTAAATTGATTTGAATCTAAAATGAATTTGGTTTAAATTTCTTTAATTAAATAAATATTTCTTTAACATGTAATTTAAAAGGATTTAAATAGTTTCAAAACTTTGTTAAAGTTAAACTTGTCTTCATTTTAAATCTTAAATTAAAATGAAATTTAAATGTAAATTTAAAGGTAATTTGGTTCAAATACTTTATTAATGATATTTTAATCATTAATAGGAATAAAGTGTTATCTTAAAGATAATTAAGATTTAATGATATAAAATAAATTAGTAAGGTAATAAAAAAAATTAATTAATCAATTTAATTAATTTATGATTTGGTTAATAAATTTAGTAATTAAGAGTTAAATTGATTAATTAAGGTTAATTAATTTGAAGTTAAGAATCATTAATTTGGAATTATTAATTAATGGTTAGGAATAAATTAATCAAATAATTAAGGATAAATTAAGTTGTTGTTAGGTACTTAATTAATTAAGTAATTAGGGATTAATTTATTAGTAATTAGAATTAATTAATTTGAAATTACTAATGGTTAATTAATGTTTAATTATTAAATAATAGTTAATAATTAATGTAAATCATTAACTTGGGATTAAATAAGTAATCAATGAATGTGATTAATTTTGATAATTAAATAGATTAATTAATTTAGGTTAATCATTTGTGAAATTGTTTAATTAAATATAATTACTTAATGGAAGTAATTAATAAATTAATTACTCATTGTAATTAATTGAGTTTATTTTGATTGTTAAGTTAATTAATTATGTTTAATTAATTTAAGATAATCATTTAATGATTTGTGAAGTATAATTACTTAATGTAATTTAATGGGGTATAATTACTTAGGAAAGTAATTAATGAATAATTACTGATGTAATTAATAGAGTAATTAAGGGTAGTTAATTACTTAATGGAATTAATCAAGGGATTAATTAAGAAATTAATTAAGGAGTAATTAATTTATTTAAAGAAGTAATTAAGGGTAGTTAATTACTGAATATGATTAATCAAGAGTGATTAATAAATGTGGTTTAATTAAAGATAATTACTTAATGTAATTAATTAGAGTAATTAATAATAAAAATAATTAGAGATCATTAATTAATATAATTAATGATGTAATTAAGAATTGATTAATTAAGGAATAATTAATAAATGAAGTGATTAATTAATGTAATTAATTAAGGAGTAATGTAATTAATTAAGGAGTAATGTAATTAATTATAGTTAATTAATAAATGAAATAATTAAAGGTTAATTACTATAAGCGGTTGAGAATAATTAATTTGTGAAATTAATTTAAATGCTAATTACTTGAATGTAATTAAATGTAATTAATCAAGGATGATTAATTAAGATGAATAATTAGATAATGGTTGATTAATTAATTGATAATTAATTAATAGTGACTTAAGCAAGATTAATAATAATGGAAGTAATTAATTTAAATTTACTTTAAATTAATTAAAGATGAAGTAATTAATTTAATTCATTTTAAATTAATTATAGTATGATTTATAGATCATTGCTTATGTATGGATATATGATATTGTTTACCTTGAATGGTTTGAGATCTCAGATATGAGATAATTGATAATTGATACTGTATGATTTGGATGCATTGGTTGCATAGTAAAGATGATAAGAATTATCTGCTTATAATGATAATGTTGATTATCTATTATGAATCTGTGAATTATCTATCTGTGTGTTAATAGATAGTAGAATTAAATTGTTTTAACCTTTTAAACAACTTGGCCTTAAAAAATACGCTTTGGATTTCGATGAGACCGGGATCGGGTTTCCGTATATCGGATTTCCAGGTCTGGAGACCCGAATACCACATCGATCCAAATTAACGATAGGTCGTGAATCAAGTGAAGATGAAGATTCAGAGTGCAAGGGTTATTGTCGTTAACTCTGAGGGTGATTCCAAAACGAGTGTAACGAGATAATGCCTTCGGTTTCGTTCGAACCCGGAACGAACTTGTATGGATTGAATGCTTTCAGAACATCGTCAGGTGGACGATGAGCATTCTAAGTGATGTGTTCTTTTCTAAGGTAATCGTGACCTCAAGCCTCACAAACCGGGAATGGCTAAAACAGGGGAGGTGCAGCAAGGTTAGTGGGTAGCACCCAAGTAGGACAAGGTTACCTCTGTCTAGATGTCCCTTTCTATTTTCGACTTAGTGGTGCGGTTGCTGATCCCAACCGTGAGGTATCTTGTGCGGGAATTATCCAGTAAGGGATGTTCCGGCCTTGTGTTGCAGGGGATTGGGAGTGATCCTCGGTACGGTGATCTAGGCCACGTACTGTGACGGGCGGTACCCCAGTAGCCCTGCCATTGTATGGAAACCCATTCTTCCTACGTGCCCTTACGGTTTTGATTGTATAACCCACTTTGTGGCTAGTATGCTGGAATTTAATAATGTAACAATTTCAGCTATTTCATATTTATTTGAAAACCCTAGACCCTATTATAATATAACTAGATTTCCTATCAAATGTTTTGGTTAGCGTAAGGTAAAAACTTACCCATATTTATTTGTGGGGAGTCTTACGTGATACTTTTTCTTTCTAAAGGTTTTGAAGTTAAGCAAGTTTAACCTGTTACTCACACCAGACCCATGTCTGACCCAAGTGTTTATTTTTGTTTTATAAACTCTTGGGTACTCAAATTTTTACGAGTAGCCAAGGGATTCAGGTTTAGCTTTGACGAATATTCTGGAGGAGCAATGGAGCAGGAGGCTTCGGCGTTCGTAGATATAGTATTCCGCTGTGTTAATCTCTATGATAGTGTGTGTATTGTATTGAGTTGTAATAACTAGAAAGATGTTTATAACTGTCTAGTATGTGATGTGTATCTGTATAACTCTGATAAGTCTTGTATACTATGTAATAGTTTATGTTATTAATATAATTTATTCGTTCCGCTGTGTGAGATTTTGTTGTTATTTCTTTTCTCTTCTCTTCTTTTCTCTTTCTATCCCTTTCTTTCTTATTAGCGATACGACTTTCTATGGAGAGAAAGTCGTGGTCGTTACATATTATATGATAGTATATTCGATTAGAAATTGTTTTCAAAGGATTTTAAAATGAAGTAAGTGTTATACTCCCCACTTGACACTAGAGAATGATTTCGGTGATGAGTGCACGCATCATCGACATTTATTTTCGAGAGTCCAAGTGGGGGAGATCACTTAATAGTATTTCTAAACCCTGTTTTGATTAAAAATTGTAAATTTCTAAAGTATGAAATGAAAATAAGTATATATGTATATATTTCAACGCTGATTAAAATTCTTCTAAAAAGTATGATTTGAGATATAAAGATATTAGTATATATATATATATATATTAGAAAAAAAAATGGTTTAAATCAAATCCGGAGTTGAAATTCTTAAGTTCTCTAATAAGGAATGATTTTAATTATTAAACTAAAGTAAATCTTGAATTGTTAGAAACTTATGAATTGAAAGGGTGAAATTGAATTTAAGTGAAGAAAAAAATTAAAATTAAAATTGTAGGAGTAACCCTTAATTTGGAAAATAATAAATTGGAAATTTATTTAATAGGTATAACACTCAAATTGAATGAAAAGAAGTTGTATATTGTTTAACTACATTCTATTTGCATAGCTATAACTTACCAAATACTTAAAAAGTTTAAAATGCTAATATGGATAAGTAAATGAACAATATACAAGTGTGATTGCGAATAATAAAATGTGAAGATCTATTGATAGTTGTAAATATAAAGGAAATTTAAGTTGTAAAATGAATTAAATTTAAAATTAATTAAATATAGAATTAGTAAATGGAAACTAATTAAATTTGAATAAAACTAAATGTCAATAAACTTGGAAGTGTATGAAATTAATATTTTGACTTGGAAATGTATAATTGATTTATTATAGATTTGGATGGATGTTAATGTTTGATATGCATTGGTTGTTAGATGGATGATAATTGATTAAATAGAATTCATTAGTGTTAATGGAATTGAATAAACGGAATAAAATTTTAAATAATTAAATTCAAATTTGAAGCGAAGTGAAATTAAATATAATTGAATTCAAATTAAATTGAAGCAAATTGACTTGAATTTAAATTAAGAATGAAACAAACTTGAATAAATTGGAAACAAATCGAATGTAAACTTATTTCATGGATATATAAGAAAATAAACGACTTTGTGTTTGTGATTGTTTCTTTAGAAAATTTGAAGATTGATGGTTTGTACTTTGAAATAACAAAAGCAAAATTTGAAAAATCCAAAATACTCAAAGAGAGCTGAAATGAAAATAGCCATAACTTTTAAATGGTTGAACGAAATTAGACGATCTTAGACTTTTCAGAAAGCCTGGAAACTGTGCTACATCTTTTGTTTAGAATGTTTTGATAAATACCTTCATCCACTAGGCTTAAAACACCAATATTAGTCGCTGGTCTGTGCGAAGTAGAAATCTGAATCACCTTAGTATTCTCGCCATAACTTTTTACTGGTTTATCGGATTTTGATGATCTTGCCCTTTCTGGAAAGCTTAGAACTTACGCTAAAACTTTTGTTTTAAATGTTTTGTGGTTTTCTGTAATTTAGAGGGTCGAAAACGTGAGTGGAAGTCGCTGACCTGCGCAATTCATTGTCCAGGCTGAGGCGTATCCTTTTAGTAAAACGGCCGTAACTTTTGAACGGATGGTCCGAATTCGATGATTTTGGACATTCCGGAAAGCCTGAAACGAATGAAATAACTTTTGTTTAGATTACATTGCCAAATTTTTTCGTTTAGAGGACCAAAAACTGTGATTTGTTTGCTGTCCTGGAATTGAAATTTCTGTTTTGAAGCTAAACATGTAATATGTGTGTCGTTTATGATAAGTATATCGATCTATCTTTATATGCATGGTTCTAACTTGGTTATTGAGCACTTTAGTAGGTAGCAAAGGGGTTGCGCTTCGCCTGTGGAGCTCGCTTCTGCGCTAAATGCAAAATGTAAGTTAAAATGCTAATAAACGCTTAATAAAAGGTATGTTCTCGGATTATAGTTTATGTTGTGGTATATTATTGTGTTCCCCATGTTTTGGGATGCCTCATTCTTGTAATGAGATGTATATCATGCAATTATTACCACTGTGAAATTTTTCGGTCCTAGCCGCGCAAAGGAGGTGCTGCCGAAATTTTTCAAAAATCCGGGAGTTAGAAAATTTTGTGAAAAAAAAAATCCTATAACTAAATTTTGCAAATAAGTAGAATATTTTGAATGAATTATATCTAAATGATGTTTTCCCCTTCTCCATTCCTTTTCGAGGACGAAAAGTTTTAAGTGGGGGAGAATGTAACGACCCGTATTTTTAACACTTTAAAAATACGAATTAAAATAAAAATTTTGGATAAAAATCCGAAGGAAATAAAATTTTGTGTTGTTAAATGTGAATTATAAGTTAAAATACAAAACTGAATTCTGAAATAACTTATTTGTAAATTAAATATGGATGTTAACTTGTAGTGAATGTAAATAATGAATTGAATTTGATTGTAAGCCAAATTGGTTATGATTGTAAACAAAGAATAAATAAAATGGTGGATTTAATAATGGAAGTTTATGTTATTGAAACTAATATAAATAAGTGTAACTTAATATTACAGTTGATTGAAATCAAATAATAATCGAAACTGTAATTTGATAAAGATGTTAACTGGTAATTGAACGTGAGTAAAGATTTAAACTTGAATGTAACAAGTAATTGAATTGAATTGAATTTGATTGTAAACAACGAAATAAATAAAATGTACATTTAATATTGAAGTTATAATATGGAAATCAACGTAAATGAATGTAATTTAATATTACTGTGAATTTAAATAAGATGGTAGTTGAAGAAAATAAAAGTAAATGAATTATAAACTATTGATAATAATGTATAATTAAATGATCGAGTCAATAATGAAAGTGTAAATCGAAATAAAAGAATTCAATTGGAATTAAATAACTTGAATTTGAATTATAATATAATTGAACGCTGAATCTAATGTAATATTTTATACTGGATTTATAATGGAAAAACTGCATTGTAAAAGATTGTAATTACTGTGAAATAAAAAATGAAATTTGTGAACAATTGAAATTTGATTTAAAAGTTAATAATTTAAAATTGGGAATTTTATATTGAAATTAGACTGTAGAAATAGCCATTTTTACAACTGTCTCGGATTTCGACGAAACCAGTTTCATCGGATCCGTAATAGTGAATTATTGTAAGGTTTCAATTTTCGTAGCAATCGGACTTGTCGTTTGGTCGTGCGAGCTTGAAACGCGTAGAAATTTAACGTCGTTAATTAAAATAATCGACTTCAAAAGGTTATCTTCCACATACGATTGAATTAGGCCTTGAGACTAGTTCCATTGCGTTCGGAATATGGGTAAAACCTTATAAACGCCTGGCGGCACGTCTCGTTTGGAGTTCGGACGATTTTGGACCTACCTTTATAAATACGTACGCAACCGAGACAGTTTTATTTCATTTCATAAACCCTAATTCTATCTCATGGCCGCCACCTATTCAATGGCCAGAATCGCTCGAACTTCTTTCCTTAATATCTCTCAATCCGTTCAACGAAATCAAAAAATTCCAAAAGCAAAGTTGTAGATCTCGACGAGCTCTTCAAATCCATACGGTTGATTCGTGCTAATTCGCCACGGATTCGCCCAGATCTGACTTGGAAGCGTGCGCGTTTTTCTTGGTTTGCGTGCAAACGGTGGCGAATGGGGTGGCGAAACTTGGCGCGGAGGTGGAGCAAGGCGAGGCGCACGTGATGATGCCCCCTGATCGATGTCCGGTCGTCGTTTGCTGCGCGCGTGGATGAAGATGAACGGCGTGAAGTGGGTTCGGGTGTGCTGCGCGTGAAGAAGAAGGTTAAGCGATTAATTAATTTTATTATACTGCTAATCATGTTTAAATTTTATCGTTATATTAATTTAAGCGTAACTTCTGCATACGAGATCCGTTTCGGGCGAAACAGGTGGCGTCGGAATCGTAGCGACGAGATCTACATTATGAAACAAGTTTGGTTGCATTCCGAGACTGTGAAATTTTGGGTCTTATTAACGGGCTTTAAATCAAAGGTGAGTGTTTATACGCTCACAATTGACTAAAATAATTTTTGTTAGTTAAATTTGATATTATGAAGTGATATGAATTTTATTTGTCGTTGTTTGATAAAAATTTAATTGTCATATAGATTGTCATTTGAATTCACCGTTGAAAATTAAATTGACAGTCAAATTGAAATTAAAATTGAATTGCGATTAAATTACCTGACATTGATAACTATGAAATTGCCGTGAATTGTATTGTCTATTGGATGATTTATTTCGATGGATGCTATTGGTTGATATTTAAATGTTTGGATGTTTATTTGCTTATATGTATCCTGTTATACATACATATGACACTTTGATTGGTTTATGTGATATATATATATTCATCCCTGACATTTAATTGAAATAAATAATCACTTGGCCATAGGTTAGAAAATTATATATGGACACTGGGTTGGTTAAATTAAACGATTTTAAAAAGTTGTTTTGAAATTATTTAAATGAATTGATTTTAAGAATAAAATCCAATTTATGGAAATTGAACTGTTTTGAATTGAAGCTCGAGATGTTGGAATTTAAACTTGGTAAATGAAATTGTTTAATTATTCGAAGTTTAGATTTTTAAGAAAAAGATTGAAATACGACATAAATTTTCGAAAGTTGATTTGTTTTAAAAGATTGGACTTTTAATCGAACTCTGAATATTTCTAAGAAAATTTATATGAAATGATATTTCAAGTTTGAGTTTGGAATTGAAAATTGATTTGAAATTGAGATTTAATTAATTTGGAATTTAATTGAAATTCAAAGAAATTTGTGAATTGGACTAAATTGAAACTATTGAATTAAATTTGAAGATAAAATTGATTTGAATAGGATTTGAACCGAAATTGATTTGGAAGTTAATACTTAAATGAATTCTTGAAATCCGAATGTTAATCTAAGTTTATTGAATTGGAATTGTTCCAGAAATTTAGTAAACTACTTAATTCGGATGTTTAATTTGAAGAATATTCTAATTTGAATACGAAATGGTTTTAAAGCGAATCTTATATTCTTATATAAATATATGAACTGTTTTGAAATGTGAAATATTTAAAGTTTCGAAATATATTGGAAGTAAAATTGTTTATTTTGTGGTTCAAATATGTATTTGAAATTGATAATTTGAAATGGTTTATTGAGAAGCTGAATCGAGTTGAAATTGATGATTTGAGATTTGATTAAATTTTAAATTTTGGAATTCGAGTTTATGTGAAATCGAAATGAGATTTTGAGGCGAAAAGTGATTTTGAAATCGAAATGAGATTTTGAGGCAAAAAGTGATTTTGAAATCAAAATGAGATTTTGAGGCGAAAAGTGATTTTGAAATCAAAATGAGATATTGAGGCGAAAAATGATTTTGAAATTGAAATGAGTTATTGAGGCGAAAATGTTTTGAAACGGAATCTTACATCTTGAATAGATATGATGATATTTGAAATGGATTTGATTTTGAAGCGAATATGATATTTTGCTATCAATTATGAATCGATTTGAAAATGTAAAAGATCGAACCGGTGTGAAAAATATAACGTAGTTATTAAAGAGACCGGGATCGGATATGGACATACTCTCTGTCGATACCGAAAACCACTTTAATAACTATTATACGCGGAGTGTTGATCCAGAATGAAGTGGATGGTTTGGCGAACGCGTTGACTGAAGAAAGAGAATGATTTTGGATGACCCCTGACATGACTAAAACAGGAGCCGCGCCGGGCCATTGAGGATCGCCATCTCTAGCGGACACACTCCTTCGATACCATGTCTATTACTTTTGTGATTCGATTTGGGTGCACCCCGCGATTTGGGAGTGTTGTTTCGCGGTGTTGGGGTAGTAGCTGCTATGCCCAACATCAGTCCGGATCACGCAACTACTAGTATCCTAGTTGGTATTGCCTCATGTACCTTGTCATACTGATTATCCTATTCGCGACCACTACGATTTTGATTTGTACCTTTAGTATATGGATTGCCCTCTGGTGACTTCCGGTTTTGGGGAAACTACGGTCTTGTATATGCTCTTGGGAATATAAACTGTGTTAAGGGTGGAATGGGCCATGGCTTAACGCTATTTTAATACTTTTACTTTAATGTAGACATATTATAATAGCGTATTGTACTACATAGTAGATAGTTTAACGGATCCTTGAGAGATGGAAAATCCCGTAACATCTCTTAAGTTATTGCACTCACGTTGACACTGGACAGGAGATGTCAAACCCCGTAAACATCTCTGACGCCGTCACACTCATATTTTCTTATTCGATTTGACTTACATGAGATATTTTAGTCCTGACTCGAGTGTTTTGTCTTTTCATTACGCTCGGGTCAGCCTGAGCATTTCAGATAAGGTTGAAGATCTATTTTGGAGGACGAAGACGGAGTTTGGTATTACATCATTTGTATTCTACTACCATATTATTTTTCCGCTGCATTATTGTATTATCTCAGATATGTATGTAACTCTGATTTATGATGTATAATAATAATCAAATTTATTTATTTAACAGCTTCATGAACTGTTATTTTATTATTATATCTGGTTCCTTCCGCTGCAAGATTCTGAGTTTGCTTCTGTTCTTTCTTTCCTTTTCTTATTTAACCCCAATAACCATCTGCCTTTTTGAACGGTTTGAGTTGGACATGTGTTTGATTTGTCGACTTGAACGGTCGAAAATGGCGGGTCGTTACAGTCTTCTCCTTCTTCATCTTCCCCTTCATCTTCATCATCCCCTTCTTTTTCAGTATCTCCTTCATCTCCATCGTGTCCGGAACTCCCTACTTTTGTTTTTCCTTTTTCTTTTTGTAAAGCTAGTTGTTCCGCTTTATAATCATTATATGTTGGAAATGTCGGAGGAGATTCCGGTAATCCCATCAAACTAAAGAAGCGAATGTTGGATGGATACCTTAATCTTTTCAAATTCAATTGACGGACTTTGAATAGACAGGTCAATTAGAATTCGAGTAATATAAGGGGCATAGACAATTGAACGCTTCTTTGAGTCATGATAAGTACGAAATGCATCGTAAAAATATTGTGCCCAATTTATTTGTGAATTTGATAATATTGATTGAAGCGCCTTATCTTCGTCATCATAAATGACTTCATGGCTTCCTTGCCGAGGAAAAATTGTTTTTATTAGCATTCTAAGCAATAATCGAGGTCGGGGACGAAGATGATTTGATTTATCTGTGGACTTTCCTGGTTCAAAAAGATGATATTCTATTTGTTTAAGCTCCTCTCCTTCTAAATTAAAATCATCTAAGTCGACCCCATCCGAGCTACATTTTAAAACTCGTCCAATGTCAGCAGGAGTTATTTGTAGAATGTTTCCAAATACGCTTGTCCAAAGCGTTCCTTTATCTCGATGAAGTCTAATTTTTGGATTTTTGACATTTGCAAGAAATAATAGGACACTAAGTCTACAAATGTTGACTTGATTGTCTTTGAAATCAATAAGACTAGTGATCTGAGATCTATCAGTATAGAGCCTAAGTTTGTACATAGGAAAATGATCAAGGTCATGAAAAATACCATGAAATGATGGCAGAGAAGATAGATGTTTGTAACGAGCCATACTTCGGGGTTCATGGTAGAGCCAAGCTCCAATTTGATCTTCTGAAGGGAGAATATGAGGAGCTTGTTGAGAAGAATCCCCTTTTTGTTTCTTTGATTTGGGCGCCATTGTTTAATTTGAAGAAAGGCTAGGGTTTTGAATTTTGATTTTGAGAAAAAAATAGACGTGATGAAGAAGAGAAACCGTTGGTATGATTTATATTGTTTTCTTTCTAACAGAGTTTCAGACGTCTAAAAAATATACAGACGTCTGAAGTTCTGTAGATAAGAAACAAATTCGAGAAGTTTAGACGTCTAAATTATTATAACAGACGGCTAATAAGAATGACAGACATCTAAATAATAGTGACAGACGGCTCAGTAGGTTCAAATTGAAACAGAGAGTGAAAAACATTTTGAACTAAAATCAGACGTCTGAAAATTTTATGTTAGACGTCTATATTGGAGAACAGACGTCTGTTATTTTCAAACAGATGGCTAATTTTATTCCAGAAAAATTGAAAAATTTTAAACTTAATTTAGACGTCTGTGATAAATGATTCAAACGTCTGTGTGGCTGAAAACAGTAAAAGAAGGTGTTCTACAGACGTCTGTTGTAAAAGAATAGACGTCTGTATGTCTGATGTTGAATGTTTTTGCTTAGTTTAATGATAAAAAAAATTCAAATATTTATTTATTTTGAAAATACAAAGCAAACATGAATAACCAAATCAACATACAATCATATATATATTATCTACTTAGGAGTCTTTGGAGTTTTTGGAGACTTCGGAGACTTCCCTTTGGATGATTCGTGTTGATTGTGTTCATCAGACTGTTTAATGGGAGACCATTGAGGCTGACGGTCCCACGAATTTGGGGAAACATGAGGACGTTGAGGTGAAAGAATATGTGCATTTGTGTTGATCGGATATGAACCACATATTTTTACAGCACAACGTTTAAGAAAACTGAGTCGTCTACCATGACTCTTTTGCTCAAAATACATTTCACGCTGAAGATTAAGTGTTTCCCTCTGATAGTGATGTAAGTCATCTATCTTTTCTTTAGTAGTTGGAGATGGAAATAAATTTCTTTACGTGCGTTTATTTTCTGGCGTATACCCCGTATGATGACTTTGTGGTGGACATATCGGAATATAAGCTGGAGTTGGAGTTGGAAGTTCGGAAGACCCAGAACTAGGTGTTTCAAAATCAATTGACGAATATTCATATGAATAGGAAGGCTCATCTGAAGATGAACCAGCCATTGTATATATGAATAATGCAAAGTTAAAAAACATAATTGACAATTTTGCTTTCACCTTTGTAAAGAATAATCTGAATGAAGGTTTTCTTCGAAATGAAAGATTTTATAAAAAACTGAAGGCTAAATAAGAAATGGTTAAGATTAAAAGAAGAATAATTTAATTTTAACCAAAAAATATGTGTGGATAAAAAAAGTTTTTTATATTAACCTTTAAATAAAAACAGAATTGAGATGAAGTAAACTTCATAAATTTTTGAAAGAAATAATTCCAAGTTCTCGTCTTAATTTTACAAAAGTGTTTTCATTTAATGGTTTAGTAAAAATATCTGCTAATTGATTTTCCGAAGATACGAATTCTAGATTGATTATATCTTTTTCAATATTATCACGAAGAAAATGATGACGAATATCAATATGTTTTTTCCGTGAATGATTTACTGGATTTTTGGATAAATTAATAGCACTAGAATTATCACAGAAGATTGTAGATTTAGATAATTTAAAGCCAAAATCTTGAAGAGTTTGTTGCATATAAATTACTTGAGCACATGCCAAAGCTGCAGATATATATTCTGCTTCACAAGTAGAAAGTGATACGCAATTTTGTTTCTTACTGAACCAAGATACTAGAGACTGTCCAATGAAGTGACAAGTCCCACTTGTACTTTTTCTATCCGTCCGACTTCCTCCAAAATCAGCATCACTATATGACACTAATTCAAAAGGACATTCTTTCGGATAAAATAGTCCAAAATCTTTGGTTTTGTTAAGATAACGTAAAATACGTTTCACTGCTCTAATGTGTGATTCTTTAGGATCGGCTTGAAATCGTGCACACAAACAAACGCTCATCATTATATCGGGTCTACTAGCGGTTAAATATAATAATGATCCAATCATACTTCGATATGATTTTTGGTCTACACTCTTGCCATTTTTATCTTTTTCAAGATGTATGGTTGTACTCATAGGAGTTGGTTTGGCAGAAGTATTTTCCATACCAAAGCGTTTGATTAAATTATTACAATATTTTTCTTGATTTATAAAAATGCCATTATTAACTTTTTTAATTTAAAGTCCAAGAAAATATGTTAATTCTCCCATGTGAGACATTTCAAATTCATTTGTCATTATTTTAGAAAATTCTTGACATAATTTATCATTAGTTGATCCAAAAATAATATCATCTACATAAATTTGAACAATTAAAATATCATGTTTCTTTTTCTTAATAAAAAGAGTTTGATCAACCTTTCCAATTTTAAAAATAGAGTCGATTAAATAATTTTTTAGACGATCATACCAAGCACGAGGTGCTTGTTTTAAACCGTATAAAGCCTTTTTAAGTTTATAAACATGGTCTGGAAATTGTTCGTGTATAAACAAGGGAGGTTGTTCAACATAAACATTTTCTTTAATAAATCCATTTAAAAATGCACTTTTAACATCCATTTGATATAATTTGAAATCATGAAAGCAAGCATAGGCTAATAGGATTCGTATTGCTTCTAATCTTGCGACAGGAGCAAACGTTTCTTCATAGTCAATTCCTACTTCTTGATTATATCCTTGTGCAACTAATCTAGCTTTATTTCTAGTGATATTACCATTTTCATTAGCTTTATTTTTAAAAACCCATTTAGTGCCAATAACTGATTGATCATTCGGTCGTGGAACTAAATCCCAAACGTTATTTCTTTCGAATTGGTTTAGTTCTTCTTGCATCGCAATAATCCAATAATCATCAGTTGAGGCTTCCCTAATATTTTTAGGTTCTATATTAGAAAGAAAAGCTATATGACCCATTTGATTTAGTTGATTCCTTGTTTTAACTCTTTCATCAATTTCTCCTATTATATTTTGAAAAGGATGATCTTTTAAAATTCTTGGTGGGGATTTTAATTCAGTTTCAATTTGATTTATAGAAGCGGTATTGTCAGGTGCATTGTTGTCAAAAGTAGAGTTTGAATTTATTATAATGTCTTCATCATCATTTGTTTTAATTTTGAAATTTTCATCAAATGATACATGAAGTGTTTCTTCAATAGATTTAGCTCTTTTATTATAGATTATATATGCTTTGCTTCGTTCCGAATATCCGATGAATATACATTCATCCGATTTTGGATCAAATTTTCCTAATTGATCTTTCGTATTTAAGGCAAAACATTTAGAACCAAACACTTTAAAGTAAGATATATTAGGTTTTTTACCGTTGAAGAGTTCATATGGAGTATGTTTAGTTAAAGGTCGAATAAAGACACGATTTAGGACATAACAAGCAGTAGCAACGGCTTCTGCCCAAAATTGTTTTGGAAGAGTGGTTCCATTCAATAAAGTCCTAGCACATTCTTGAAGTGTTCTATTTTTACGTTCAACAACTCCATTTTGTTGAGGCGTTCTTGGAAATGAAAAGTTATGAAATATTCCTTTCTTATTACAAAACTTCTCAAACATTTCATTTTCAAATTCACATCCATGATCACTTCTAATGTTTTTAATTTTTAGATTTTTAATATTTTGAATACGTTTAGCAACGATTTTGAAATTTTCAAATGTATCACTTTTGTTTTTCATAAATAAAGTCCAAGTATATCTAGAGAAGTCATCAACTATTACAAAAACATATCTATTGTGATTAATAGATTGAGTCTGAGTTGGTCCAAATAAGTCTAGATGTAACAACTCAAGAGGTTGTAATGTTGAGACGATCTTCTTAGATTTAAAAGAAGATTTAGTTAGCTTTCCTAGTTGACAAGCATCACAAATGCTATTTACCTTAAAATTCATTTTAGGTAATCCTTTTACCAAATTGTTTTTGGATAATTTATTAATAGCTTTGAAATTTATATGACAAAATCTTTTATGCCATAGCCAAGGATCATTTTCTTTGACTAATAAGCACATATTTGTATTATGATTTATTTTCATATTCAAAATATAAATATTACGATCTCTTACTCCTTCGAAAATAATATTTTTGTTATGATAAAAAATATTGCATTTATTTTCAGAAAATACTATGTTAAAACCTTTATCACATAATTGACTAATACTTAGTAAGTTATGTTTTAAATTTTTAACTAATAAGACATTTGTAATAAGAGGTAAATTAGATGTACCGTCATTGCTCACATCGCCTTTGCCGATGATGTAACCTTTGGAATTATCTCCAAAAGTGACAGATCCTCCATCTGAGTAGATAATGTTAGTTAACATATTTTTGTCGCCTGTCATGTGTTTTGAGCAACCACTGTCTAGAATCCATTTTCCTCTTTTCTTAATCGGTACCTGCAAAAAATATTGAAATTCTATTGGTACCCAATTCCTCTGTTAGGGTCCTAAGGGTTAAATCTTTGGAAGCCAAACCCAGTTGGGTTTAGAGTTCCCTTTAAAAATAAAATTTTCATTCTTATGTACAGACATAATGAAAGATTTAATGTAGTTTTTCCTAATCAAATTATTATTAGTTTTTGGAACCCAAATCATAATTGATTTTGGATGAATAACTTTTGAAGAAGCTTTTTGAGTAGATATAGATTCCTTTTTCTTGAAATTAGTATATAAAGAATCATTATTTTTAGAATACTTTTGTATTGGTTTTTTATATCCTAACCCCCTTTTATTTGAACAGGTTTGAGAGTTCTCAATTATTTTAGAGAGACTCTCTCTTCCACTGTTAAATTTAGAAACGTTTTTAGAAATATTTTCCAGTTTTGTTTTATGATTTGATACTTCTATATCAATTGTTTTAATATTAGAGTTTAAATCATAATTCTCTTTTGCTAATTTAACATTCTCATATTTCTGTCTTTCTATTTCACTGCTTAAATCAGTGAATTGAGATGTTATATTAACATAAGATTCTTGAGATTTTACTAACTCTTCCTCTAATATTTTCTTTTCATCTTTTAACATGTCAGTTTCTATTTCAGTTCTATTTAATTTTCCTAAAGCATCTTTATATTTACTCTTTAGGATTCTAAGTTTATCTAACAATTCAGAGTTTATTTCTATTAAATCGTCAAAAGTTAGATCACTTACATCATCATTTGTTGCCATAAAACAAACGTTGGCTTGTTCTGAATCACTGTCATTATCACTGTCTGATGAACAAGATTCTGTATCATCCCATGTAACTGAGAAGGCTTGTTTCTTTTTATATTTGTCCTTTTTGAGATTATTCTCTTTCTTCCAATCAGGACAATCTTTCTTTATGTGGCCCTTCTTGTGACATTCGTAGCATTCAAGAGATGAGCTTGATGGCTTATTGAAACCCTTGTTATTTCCAAATTTATTACCCTTTTTGAATTTCAAAAACTTTTTGAAATTCTTAGCTATAAATGCCATATCGTCTTCTGATTCAAAGTCTTCTTTTTCTGCTTGAAAAGCGATAGTTTTCTTGTCCTGTGCTTGTGCTCGTCTTGCCTGTAAATTTACTTCATAGGACATTAGATTTCCTATTAACTCTTCTGTTTTTATGGTTGAAATATCATTAGCTTCCTCGATAGCTAAGACTTTTCGTTCCCATTCATCAGTTAAAGAGTTAAGGATTTTTGATACAACATCAGAGTCAGTAAAAGTAACTTCTAAAGCTAATAGTGAGTGATAGATATCCTGGAATCTAGAGTACATTTCACTAATACTTTCTCCTTGTTTCATCCTAAAATTTTGAAATTGGTTTTTAAGCATAGAAATCTTGCTTTGTTTTACTTTATTTGTTCCTTCGTGTGTAACCTTAAGAGTATTCCAAATTTCATATCCAGTTTTACAGATACTAACTCGATTGAATTCATTTTTGTCTAAAGCGCAAAATAACATGTTCATTGCTTTTGCGTTTGCAGTAGCATCTAGTTTTTGGGTATTAGACCATGTAGCATACTCTGTAGTAGGAATATGATATTCAGTTTTAATGATATTCCAGGTTTCAAATCCACTTGCTTGCATAAAAATTCTCATTCTAGTTGACCAATAACTATAATTTAATCCGTTAAACAATGGTGGTCGTGTAGTGGCTTGTCCCTCTATAAAACTGTTGCTAGTGTTATTGTCCATATTATTAAAAAAATATCAGATAACTATGTTATAGTTATGTGATGACCTTGCTCTGATACCAAATGAAAGTGTATATGGATCGATAATATAGTTAAACTACGACTAGCAAGTGCGGAATTATAAATAATAGTAAATGGCAGTAATAAAAATGACACCAGGGATTTTTATACTGGTTCAAACTTCTCGTTCTACGTCCAGTCCCAGACTCCTTCTGGAATTTCTCTAACAACCCTCACTTAACCCGGAGGAACAGGTATTACACCGCCTGAGCAACCGAACAGGACTTTTCCGCCTAAGCAACCGAATAGGACTTCAAATACAATTTGGTAAATTGTTTCTTGACTTGTGTGTTCTTTGAATAACACGAATATAGTCAATGTAGTACACCCTTCCTATAATCTTCTTGATATGATGATTTGAATGTGCAAAGATAGGAAGTAGAGAATTGAAAATCACTTGTGATTATGATAATACAAAGCAAGTATAGATAGAAAGAATTGGTTTTTAAAATAGTGGATTTTCATCTCTATTTATAGTATTGAATAGTCTTAATTTAATAGTTGCAACTATTAGAAGAAGTGCAACTCTTGGTGAAGAAGACAACTCTTCAGAATTTGATATTTCATGAAGAGATGCTTCAGTTCGTCAAGTTCAGATGTCTGAGAGAAAAGTGACAGATGTCTGAATAAAGTTTGAAATTCAAAAAATAGAAGAAGGAAAACAACAGTCATTTCAGACGTCTGTCTTTTAATTCAGACGTCTGTCTTTGATGACAGACGTCTGTTATTAAATTGACAGACGTCTATTTCATATAGAAATAGAAGCACTATATACAGAGGGTTCAGACGTCTGTTATTTTATCTTTAGACGTCTGACATTGGTGTCAGACGTCTGAATTAAGATACAGACGTCTAAATCTGTACTGTTTTGTTCCTTCCTTTGTTTTAGCACTTTTGAACTTGAGATATTATATAATTTTGAAAATACCTTTTTATATCTTTAAATAATTAAAGATATTTATTTATTTTAAAGCATGATTTTCAAAAGAATATTTGTGTGTGTGTGTTTTATCATCATATCAGAGATTGTACAAAAAAATATCTAACTTAGAAATAATAAAATTTTGAGAACTTAATCTTGTTGATGATATGATAATAGCTTCTCTTGTAGATTCCTGCAAGAATATTTGACATTATAGTTTATAGGTTGAAATATATAGTTGTCGCATTAAAATCGAAGAAGGCAGGTTCCAACATATATAAATAATATAATGTTATCAAGAAATTACAAATCGTATAGTATAGTAAATACATACGTAATGCTAATGCCTTAGAGCACACCTTCTAATGATGAATTCTCCCTCCTTTGAAATCTTATCGATTTGCCAAATTGTTAATCCCTGAACCGTAGACCTTTTGCTATCCAATAGCTATCGCCTTTTGAATCGATTTGAGATAAATTTGTTGGAGCTCCTTGTTGATGAGATCGGCTAGCAATGATGGAAAAATGGCAAACAAAAATGTTCTTTTTGTATTAGAGTAAGGGGTCCTTTTATAATGGAAGAAATATGCATCACATCTCATACCATTTCTCATCAAATCTCAACCATCCATCTCCAAACCTCTCTAGCCTTTTTAGCCACCTCCTACAAGCCCTATTGCTTCTAGAATAACATCTTAACATCATAGGCTAACAACTCATTTAAGCCCAAATAAATATTATTAATTAAATCAAATTTAACTGCTTGTCGATATCGCATACCGATCGATATAATTATAACTATTATAACTATTATAAATGTATACAATAATATTTATTCCTAAAATCATGTTCAAAATTTTATAATTAATATTTCGTAAATATTAATCAATGTAATTAATTTTTAATAATTATAAACAAATTAAATCGTTTGGTCTAAAGAGAATTCATCATTCATGTTGTGTGACTCGTCAGGTGTAAATTCGGTCAATGATTAACAACGAACTATTCGAATGTTAATGTTCACACGTCGCTTAGAAGGTGATGTGATATTTTGGCCAAATTTATCGCTTACTTAGTTTCGGTAAAATCCAATTTTACATTATTAAGCTTTATCTTGTTGTGACATTTATTTTACACCAATCCTCTTTGTCAAAACTATATTACTTTAGACAAGTGGAATTTGGTAACGGTCAAAATTCCAATATTGTCCATATTTAACTCTATAGTCCAAACATAAACTTCTTGGTTCGATAATAACAATTATTATTAACTAAAATGCTCTAGCCAAAGACTTTGACTTTGTGTTGACTTGAGTTGACCGTGGTACAAACCCCATATAACCGAGGAGACAAATCCTCTCTTGAATAGTGCTTCACTTCCAATGCTTCCACTCGACCCAACTATAGTCACTTGATGGATGTCATGTCATGATTTGAGAATAATCAAAGTGGAGCTTTCATATTGAAGATCCACAGTATTCTCAAGTCGAGAGAAATGTGTAAATCAGTCACATCGATATTTTCTGTTTGACCCTAGTTATATTAACCAACAAAAAACTACCGAGAGAGTCGTTCCATAGTTATCCAATAACTATCAGTACGTAACCTCTTGGTGCCCCCAGCGGTCATGAGTCATACACTGCCCAACATTTGTAGAGCGATACGTACTCTAGTTTCAACGGATACATCGATATCCAATCTCGATGCATCTTGACTAGGAACATTTAAAATGGTATATTTATATTTATTGTGATAAATACCTTATGGTTACAACACTTTGTAACTACTATCACAAAATATACCATTTATGGATTTCTATTAAATATACTTTTAATTAAATTGATTAATTAATATTACACATTATATCAAGAATATTATAGAAAGAAAATACCTTTTATTTTGAACATGATTGGTCAACGAGTAAGATATATGTAACGAATTACAAAGTTTCCCTTAGGGCATATCCCTAACTCTATCAATCTCCCATTTGCACTTGGGGTCAATTATGGAATCTTATTTAAACAATTACAATCGGTTTCCTCAAAACTAATTTGGTCAATCCCTCAGTGAATGGATATACTATTATATTTCAATTGTCTACTATGTCAATCAACTCTATCCGATGCTGATATATTACCTTTATCATGTGGAATAATTTAGAGTATGTCTCTCAACTTCCAATGAGCTCTTAATTCTATTATGAACTATATAGCAACATGTTATCATATAACAATATTGTGGGATTCTCAACATTTGGAATCACCCTTGGCTCAATTATAAGTTTGTGCATTTATATTTATATACATTTCTTTATTGTTTCAGTATTCAAGGCAATGTACTTAGCATTTTCCATTGAATCAGCTACAATCTTTCATTCAGAACATTTCCAACTTAAATATTCTTAACCTGAATTTATTATTGACATATTATACTCAACATCACTTATGAAGTTTGAACCTGTACATTCCTTCTTAAGAAGTTCATTGTTTTGTAAACAATTCTCTAGTATTTCATAAATACACGAGAACACTCCAAACTACCATTTCGTAAATACACGAGAATGCATAAGGAATCCATCTTACATGTTTGTATTAAACATTTAAATAAGGTGTCCTTATATATTGTTTTAGGACATTCCCAATATCTTTTATACTTACTATAAAAGACATCATTTACAAATCCTACGCTGAGTATTAAAACAACTAAGGCTGATTTTAATGCAAGTACATTGTTAAAAATCAGCAATGTGTTGTTTACTTACAGTTTTAGAAATATCAATTTACAATTTAATGTTCTTTGTTATGAACACATGCTTCCTCTACATTTTGATTGATAATCAAATTATTTGATATTTCTATCAAAATATATATTCAATTCCAATGCTTATAAAATGATACTTTCTATCATTTCTTGGATCATATCCAAGGACTCACAAACTCAATATCGCTTCCACTAACTTTGAGACATTATTGGTTATTATATGTAAACAACTTACTTTAAATAATTATATAGAGTTTTTTGTTTCAATACATATGTACCAATCATAGAGTAAATCTAAATTAACTTGAGCATGTTGAATATTGAATCTATTACGCTAATTTCAACAATTGAAATTTGCGATGTTATTTTTATCAATGTTGCTCATTATATTCCAACTGCATTAGTCTTGCTCTCAAAGACACATTCACGGTCGATGGATTATATCCCTCTCGGGTATATCCACCAAAATCATATTTTGATAATGCACTTGAAATCTATTTCGGATCTTCGCATCATACCGTATCATAAAGTCAATACTCTTAATGGTTTAATTAAACAACCGAGGATTATATTTTCAACATCTATAAGAAACTCATAGTTTCTTTTCAATATGCGAGAATACTTATTAGAGAGTTTAATGTGATGTGTTCACTTAGGTAAGTTAATTTTATTTCATATCATGTAATCAATTTTATCTTTGAATCGTATCCAATTCCATTTTACTACCAATAATTTCTCAAAGAAATTCCTTTACTATGAAGTTGCTACTTCTTAAAACAACAATTGTTTCTCGGTGCAACGGAATATATATTCATTAACATTTTATGAATTTCCTTATTTATAAAACTGATTTAGTTTTAGTTTACAAAATTTATGTTCAACGCATAAATATGTCACCCAATGATAATCTTTCCCAAACTTCTTTTGGGGAGATTAACACAAGATCGCTCACGAACAATTATTATGTTCAGGCTTTCGACTCGCACAACCTGCCAACTCCTTGGCCTAGGTTATATTGGGGTTTCTTACAAACCCTTATCTTGTATGACTTTGTAAACTATCATCTAAATGAAATAATTAACCTTATGTACTACTCTTAAACACACGACCCTATAGAAAGAATTTACCTCAACTATACTCACAATTAATCATACTTTGTTCAACAAAGTTTAATTACTTCTTATTGATACATCATTATGTATTACATGAAGGAGTAACTTTTGATATTGAATCTTTATTCATATTAGGTACATATGGAACTCTTTCCAATATACTTACCCATTCGATCAAATCGAATCATTTCTATTTCATGTTATATTATTTACTTTTGTTTTACACTCTATAAATATATCTTAGACATACTACATATGTATCAAATACACTTGTCCATGTCGATGATAACTCATCAGTGAATATGAAGAAGTACGTGGAAATGTTTTGGTACTAATAGACTTACGAATACATACATCTATATGTATCAATCCAAAAGAGTTCATCAAGTCCTATAATGCACCCCACAAAATAGGCGCATTACCCTTAATTGTTTGAGATATAATTAACCGTTATCATATGATTTATAATCATATAATAAAATTATTTCTCAAAACTACAGCTTAGTCTATGATTCCAAAATAACTGTAAATAATATTAGATACTTCTATATTTTTCAATGCATCATTGTTTTTATGAAAATAAGTACCACATTATAGTTTTATTTCATAACGAATATTCATAATATTCATATTGAGATATAACTATGTCTATCTTTCAGCCGATACCGAAAAATAGTCATTATTTCATAAATTAATTTAGGTATGTTTTACGAAAACATTTTTCGTAATTCGATGTAATCAATAAGTGTTACATGGCATGCTCCCAATATTTTCGTCATTACTATAATAGCGTGTTGAATCTAGAGGTCCATCATTCACTTAATATAGATTATTTATTTCATATATTGTAACTAGTTTACAACGAAGAGTTCTTTGATCAAATATCCTGAACTTAAAGAAATAAATCTCATTGAAGACAATTTCTTGTATGAAAATACATTTTGAAATAGAAATCATATTTCTTATTCAATGTTAAGTATCAATTACTGTTACTACAATTCTCATTTTCGATGTTTCTTTATAAAGCAGAAGTGAATATTCACTCTCTTTATCCCAATTGTTCCTTAAATTATATTTACTATGATACATTCGTTTTCTTTTTAAATGGTCAAACCATTCAAACGAAAGACCCTTACTACAATATCATAATGAAATCTTTACAAAAGCGCATTCGATTATCCTTAACATTTATGGACATCATGCATGTTGCACTTCACGTAAACTGCTCAAATTGACGTTTTAGTGATCGAGTTCTTAAATTTATATTGTAGTTTTGGTCTTGTGTTACAGTTAACACAATATGATCTTCTATTGTGATCATCCAAATTGAATACTCGATCTTATAGTACTGTTTATTTGGTTGTTTCGAATGAACTAATTTTATTAAAGTATCGTACATTACAAACTATGACCGTTCCCTATATAGCACTTATATGCAATAGTATATGGATCGAATATCCACAGTCTTGTATTACTTTTAGAGTTCGAAACTCATCGAATGCAATACACGATCTCGACCAAATAAATGTTACTTGAAAATTATGAATGTATTAAGTAATTGTAAAATAAGTCACTTGCGTGGATATAGAAACGTTCACATGCAATAAGTATTTATTAGTAAGTATATATTATATTTCTATTTGCCAATTTTCAATTCAATTCATTTGTATACCTTAATTGATAAATGTTTTATTAGTCATTTTAAATACATAAATTTATCAATATAGATTATTATTATATAGCATATGTTCTTACAATATTAGAAAGGTTAAATAATATAATTTTAATTTTCTAATAAGGCTCCCACCAATCTTATGTTTCGCCAATGCTAAGTCGAAACATAGAAGTCTTTTAACTTCACTAGTAGGTGTTAGGACTTGTCCATCTTGGAATTATGACCTTAAGTCTACTCAGCAAGTCATAGCTCCACAAACGATGGATAATTCCTTATCGATTATATCATATACAATTCATAACCTTATGGTACCTTATCCTAATTCCACTTTGACCATGAGTCTGCTCAACAAATACATATAGTTATCTTACATCGTCTATTCAATATATTAATAATACTACATATAACATCCTCAGCTTGAGTCTACTTAACAAATAAGAAGTATGCAAGTAATTTATTAATACATATATGGTAAAGGACAACATTATATTGAACATTCATAATCTTCAACATATATTATATTGAGTGATATCGACTTATGAAATAATGTATTTCTTATGAAATACACTCGTGATTCAAGTGTCGGACGCATCGGAAATCACGGTATATGTACATTTACGTATGTATTTATTCCTTAATTCTATTTAGATTTTTTTTAATATTCCACAATTAGTTTATACATTCCTATTATAAAGTTTATTATTATATAACTTTTATATTTCATGTTACTTATATAATAGTCTTACGCATAGCATTATATAAATAAATCTAATTTAATTAATTTATATTAATTAACATTTTAATTAATTCCATATTATCATCATATAAAATTTATATTGAATATTTATTTTATACAATAACTTTTATAGTATAATACATATATCATATACATGTATATTATTTAACTAATTAACTTTTAATAATTTATTTAACTAATTAACCTTTAATTAATTTATTAATTAAACAATTCTAATTTAATTATACTACTTTTGAAATTCAATTCATATACATACATGTATACTTATGTTATTTTAAACATTTTAAAACAACATAACATATGTCATAATATATAATACATATATTAATTAATTAATTAATTTAATTAATATATTTTATTAATCTCATTAATAAATTTTATAGATTCGAAATTAATTTTCAAATATTTTGAAAATTTTATTATATTATAACATTTATAATATGTATATATTTTATTTTGAATTTAAATTTTAAATTTTAAATCTTATATTTTAATTTTCAAACAAATTTGAAAATTAGCCTAAGGCCCAACTTAAATTTGGGCCTTTTCTATTAGGGACAACATTTGGGCCGTGGGCTTAATAATTAACCATAATATAACTAATTTAGACTGCATAGGCTATTGGACTTTGATACCATTATTGGAACTTTACCAGCCCGCAACGGAAGTTATAGCTGAATTTCATATATTTTTTTACCCTATTGGTTCTTTATTGAGCCTATGAAGTCTAATTTATTTAGTATATTTCTAAATTTAATTTAGATAAAATCTCTTCTTTCATCCAAATTTACAAATAATAGATAGTACACATATGTAACATATACATTTATAATATACATTTATGTACGTGTATGCATATGTAACATAATAATCCATGCAAGGTATAACATGCCCTGACATATTAGCTCATCCTAAATGTATTAAATGTTCCAAATATATGTATGTATGCAAATTTTTTATTTATATAAATATTAAAAACTATATATATATATATATTATATGTAAAAATATTAATGATTTATATATATAATATTGCATTAAATAATATATATATATATGTATGTATGTATGTATGTATGTATGTATATGTATTTACATAATATATAAAGATTTTTTTAAATCATTTTACACATATAAATATATATGTATGAATTACAGTAACAAAATTCAAACGAAAGCGTTATTTCAATGAGGACTAGGGTTCCATCCGTCAGCCGCAATTTTCTCACCACTTTTCCCCTTTTCATTTTCGTCCTTTTCAGACTTCTCCCTACCACTCTCAGATCATCCTTCCCATCTATATTCCCTAACCCTAGCTTTCTCTGTTGCTGCAATGTTTTCCTTCTTGCGACTCCCATCTTCCTCGTTTTCTACTTAAGCTACCTACCATCTTCCTTTGCTAAATCTGACGTTGCCAGCGCACAAGCTCCCATGAGTGGTTATGTAGCAAATCTAGAATTTCAAGATGAACTTGTTAGCTTGGTTTTTCGGGTAGCGATATTGTGCTTCAGCATTATCTTGCCTTTGGGTTTTGGTTGCGACGGTCTCTCCTTTGGTTGTGGGTTGTTCGCTTTTGTAATCTGGCTATGCTTGTTTCATCGGTTACTATATACTTATATAAGATTATTAATCTGGCTCTTGCGGCTGCCTCTTTACCTATTTGATATCGATTCCTTGCTATCATCCCATCACCACTTTTGGTTACCTTGGCGATTACTTGTGCAATGGGGGTTCATCTATTTAGTGGTGGCTTGTGGTGCTTTAATGAACTGTCCATGCATCATATCTTCAAGATATGGTGCTCTACTTTGGGCCTGTGATTTTCTTCTTTCCTTCTAGTGTATGGTCATGAGATTTTCTCTACAAGTAAGCTTTCTATGTCACTTCATTTGGGTGCAATGTGTTTGTGTAGTGTGATGGGTTTGTCACTAGTTTTCTCTTATTTAGATTTCTGCTTGGCCAGTGTGTTTTGTGCTCCTATGTCTTGCCTTTTTTTAAGGGTACTTTTGGCACAGGTCCTTATTAAGTTTCAAAATTCACGAAAAGTCCTTCACTAAATTTCAGTGTAAATTAGGTCCCTGTTTTTTATTCACGATTATTGCAGAGCATGATGCAACATTTTATAAAAGTTGCTGACATTTCCGCAACATTTCTGTACACTGTGAACATAGTGTATGAAAGTTGCTGAAATATCAACACTTATTTATAAAAGTTGCTGATATTTCAGCAACATTTCTCTACACTGTGAACACAGTTTATTAAAGTTGCTGAAATATCAACACTTATTTATAAAAGTTGCTGACATTTCAGCAATAATTTTTCTTTGTTTTTACAATAAAACTTTGACACAGATAGTTGCTGAAATATCAGCACTTATTTATAAAAGTTGCTGACATTTCAGCAATAATTTTTCTTCGTTTCCAGAAAACAGGGACCCGCTTTACAATGAAACTTTGACAGGGATCCGCTTTACAATATGAAAGTATGATAGGGATGTCTCCCTAATTTCCACTTTTTTTAATTTTTGGTATCTTAGTTGATACTGGTTGTCATTTTGGAAGCTTTTTGTTTCTTTTGGTAAGTTCTATTGATGAAATGTGTATTCTATGTCAGAGTGCTAACTATAGTTAACTAAGTGTGGTCATTGTGATCTTGTAACATGTTTTATTGCTTGCATCTTGGGTATTGTAGTTTCATAGGAAATATTGCTTTGATGTTGTCATAGTGTGAAGCTATATGCTTCTGTTGAACCCCTGTGAGTTAGTGTGAGTGAATGCCTTTGTACATCTTGTATGTTGTACGCACCCTGCATGATGTTTGAGACTGCCTAGCATAGCTTGATGTCATATGCACAATGCGTCGTGTTTGAGTAAGTTTTAGTAGTTTAGGCATGTTTCTTAACTCATGTGATGTTGCTAGTTGTGTCGTTTTATCAATTGCTGAGGTGTCTTAGCCTCAAACATGTATTTCATTTGTAAAGTGGTATAGCCACTATAAAATTAGCCTGTCTCTGAAAAATAATAAAATTTTGTTTTGCTTACAATATATATATATATAAGTATATTTATAAAATTTAAATACTTTTATGTATTTATATATATATATATATTCATATTTTATAGATCGAATGCACAACCCAAAAATTTATTTATATTTTGTTACATTAAATATATATATATATATATATATATATATAAACTTTATTATTCGAAATACAATAAAATAATAATAATTTGAATTAGTTGATTTTATAAATATATTATTTGGATTTTAAATTTTTAGGAAATCAAGCATGATATTTTAAACTTACAAAAAATTTTCCAAAACTTTCTCAATCAAAATAACATTAATTAATTCATTAATTTCGACCGTTTATTTAATTAATTTTTTTAAAATATGAAATATAATTTTAAATTTTAATTTTTGATCGAGAGTTTATATGTTGATAGTAAAATTTTATAAAATTTAAAATTTAATTTTCAAAACATATTTTTATCTTATATGATTTATTTAATTAGTATATTGATTTAAATAATATTAAATAATAGTAAATCAGCCACCAAAAAATATAATCTATGTAGATATGCATTTATAAAATATAAGTTCAACTATTAACATGATATGATTTATATAGTTAAATACAAGTCATATAATTAAAATTAGGTAATATAATAATACAGATATATATATACTAATTAATAAAATGATGATAATTAAAATAAAATTTATTTGGCTACGCACTTCAGATCTATATATAAATAATATATTTTTTCTTTAGTAAATTAAAACATACGTATAACCAATCTAATATGTTACAATGTTGATGATACATATAAGAATCTCACGTAATTACCAACATAATAATGATATATATATATATATATGAATATAATAATGTTATCTAGAAAATATAAATTATATAGTATAGTAACAACATACCTAATACTAAACACCTTGTACTAATGAATTCTCCCTCCTTTGAAATCCTCTCGATTTAGCAGATTGTTAATCCTTGAACCGTAGACCTTTTGCTATCCAATAGCTATCACCTTTTGAATTGAATAGAGACGAATTTGTTGGAGCTCCTTGTTGATGAGATTGATCGGTAATTATGGGGAAATGGAAGCCAAAAAGGTTCTTTCGCATTAGGGTTAGGGGTCCATTTATAGTGGAAGAAATATAGAGAAATATGAATCACATCTCATACCATTTCTTATTAAATCTCAACCATCCATCTCCAAACCTCTCTAGCCTTTTTAGCCACCTCCTACAAGCCCTATTGCTGCTGAAATAACATCTTAACATCATGGTCTAACAGCCCATTTAAGCCCAAAAAAATATTATTAATTAAATCTAATTTAGTTGTTTGTCGATATCGCCTATTAGATATATTAATAACTATTATAAATATATACAATAATATTTATTCCTAAAATCATATTCAAAATTTTATAATTAATATTTCACAAATATTAATTAATTTATAATAATTATAAACTAGTTAAATCATTTGGTCTAAAGAGAATTCATCATTTCGGTTGTCTAACTCGTTAGGTGTAAATTAGGTCAGCGATTAACATTGAACTTTTCGATCGTTAATGTTCACATGCCACTTAGCAGGTGGTGTGACATTTTGGCCAAATTTATCGCTTACTTAGTTTCGGTAAAATCCCATTTTACATTATTAAGCATTACCTGGTTGTGACATTTATTTTTCACTAATTCTCTTCGTCGAAACTATATCACTTTGGACTTATGGAATTTGGTAATGGTCAAATTTCTAATATCATCCATACTCAACTCTATAGTCCAAAAACAAAGTTCTTGGTTCGATAATAACAGTTATTATTAACCGAAATACTATGAATGGTGTTTTTGTTGGTAAAGGTTATGTTGTAGATGGAATGTTTATGCAATGACCTGAAATTTTATCACTTTAAATGTGGTTATTTAATATATTTTTAAATAATTTATAAATGGATTTTATTTTCCAAAATACCCTTTTTCAAATAATAACTAGTGATGGTGAAATGCTTTTCAAAATGTATTTATAAAAATAATGAGTTTTAAGGGAGATAGGAAATGTGACCGGAAAGCTTTTCCAAAAAATCAATTTTTCACCATTAAAAAAGTTGTTTAAAATGTTGTGAACACCTTAGTGCACATAACCACATACTTATATAAATAATGTGTACTTAATTAAGTGTGTTATAAGGGTAAATATGTGTGTACTTAAGAAAAATGAGTGATGTGACCATTTTCAAAAAAATTAAAATAAAAGAAAATAAAGAAAATGGGAAAGTCACGTTAGCACGACATATTGGTACACTTAAAGGTCTAACATGTTGGATAAAGGGGAGCTCTTTGATCCCTTGTGTGTGCTACAAGGAGGGAAGGAGTGTGTAATGATGTGGCATGAAATTTATGAAGGGCGTGGTAATTAAGGGCTTTATGGTAAATTCACAAACTTATTTTACATGAAAAAATTCAAAATTTCTCTCCATCTTCATTCTCATTTTTCACATTTTCAAAAATTTTCAACTCCTTCTCTTAAGCTCTACACTCTCTTTAATGGCTTTCAACTGCCTTTAAGATTAAAAATCTTCCTTTTCCTCCTTTTTAATTCTCAAAACCACTCAAATTTACTTCCATTCTACTCCTAAACCCCTCCTCCTCCTCCTAAAACAAGACCACACTCCCCCAACCATCATACGCCAAGCCTAAAGGCATCTAGGCCGAGCCCACACCACCTAGGATGAGCTCATCTACCTCCATTCTTGGCCAAAAATCACATTTTTCTAAAAGATATACAAGATCTAAGGCTATTTCAAAGTTCTAGTGATATAGTTTGGTTTGATTTCATAGCTTTGGTGATCAAAACTCTTTATTTTTTGGGAAATTTATTTTTTGGGAAAAATAATATCTTTATCTTATGACTAGTATTTTTATGTAGAATTGCTTTTGTATTGACTAGTTATGTGGCTTCGATGTGAATGTATATGGGCTTGCATGTGGATTTGTCTTAGACTTGAAAGTGAAGTCTAAAAGTGATGTGAATATTGTAAAGATTAGATCTTTACTTATGATATGGTTGTCATATGATTATGTATGCTATGAACATGATAATGTAGTGATATGATAAGAAAGTTAGCAACTTTACTTAGTTAAGTGATATGGAATCCAAGTATAAAAAACTATGGTTATTAGTTTTAAGTACAAAATCATTTCAAGATTTAATCATTGTTTAGTTTTATAGGATACTTACTTTATGTTTTAAAAGGGTAAGTAAGCTTTATAAGTGATAAGGATTTCAAAAAGAAACTTAGAAACAATTTCCAAGTTATGGTATCCATAGTGATAGTCGTTATGGATGCAGTTTCGATAAAAGTTCAACTTTTTGCAAATTAGAGTTTACACTAAGTATACTTTGGAAATGTTTTCTAAACTTAATAATAAGTATTGAGGAAGTAGTTAAGAGTTTTTTAAGTAATTTTTAATTAATTAATTTTTGGGTAATTAATAATTAATTAAGTATTAAGTAAGATTTAATAATTCTAATTAAGTAAAGATTAGTTATTAATTAATTATCTTTTAAAGTAATACTTTTATTAATTAATTATTAACTAAGTAAGATTAATTTATAATTAATTATTGGTTAAGTATAGGATTAACTTTTAATTAATTAATGATTAAGTAAAGGATTAATTATTAATTAAATATTATTAAGTAAGTGTTTAATTATTTTTAATTATCAATTAAGGGTTTTAAATTATAAATAAATTATTTATTAATAGTTTAATTATTACTTTAATTTGTAATTAAGTTAAACTAAGATTTTAATTAAGATTTAATTATTATTAAATAAAGGTTTATTTTAAACTCTGTTAGTTCTATTTTAACATAGCTTTCTTTTATAATAAATAAGTTTTAAACAAGGGATGTTTTGTCTAAGCCATTAAGTAGCCAAACAAATATGGATAAGTTACCCTAAACTTTAACATTTGTTTAGCAGAACAAATCCACTTTGTACTATAACATAATTAAGTAGATTATTTGGGCATCCATTTAACATAATAAATCCCCCTTTTGCTAATATATTGATTTGGACATTGAATTGTATGCCAGTTAATTATTGTTGGGTAAGTGATGTTTTAGTTAGTGATTGCTAATTGATTTTATTTACATATGTGTTGGCATATGTAAAGCCCTATTATGTGACTTGAAATGTCAAATTTAAGAGAATGGTAACTTGATTTAGTAGTATTATTGTCGCTAAGCCTCTTTCTGAATTTGTAAAGTTAAGGATTTAGAATAAATTCAATTGTATAACCATTTGAGGTTATAAATGATGTTTTAAAGTAACTTGTTTAATTATTTTAATAAAGATGTTAAAGTTATTATTTTAATATGTTTATAAATGATGAATTATTTTATAAAAAGAATTATACTTAGTAAAAGGGATTAATTTATGGAGATTTACAAATGTTATTTTGTAAAGGAGATTTTAAATGATATTTGGTGATTGAGTTTATAAGAAGTTTATAAATCATTTTAGATTTTTATAAATTAATTTGAAGATTTATAAAATGTATCCGTAAATATGAAAGAGGCTTATAAAAAGGGAATTTTATAAAGGAATGAGATTTATTTTGACCAATAATCCTTTTTAATTATGGTGGTATGAAAACATTCTTTCATACTTAACACCGAAGGATAATGGTTTGGTTTAAATTAAGTAATGTTTTAACTGATATTTATTTTGGCTCATTTATATAATTTTTGGAAAGAGGAATCTCCCTCAAGCTTTGTTAATATATTTATACCATTGAGATAAGTATATGGTTATATTTTCCTAAGTATTGAAAAGTTAATGGTTGTGATATACTTATACCAGTGAGATAAGTATATGAATGTTTTCCAATTATTGGAAGGAATTTAAGAGGTTCGTAAAAATTATCTTTTGTAAGGTATTTTGAATTAACAATTTGAAAGTGACATGATTTATGGAAAGATTAATTAATAGAGGCTTAGTGGATTCCATATGGAATTAAATATATGTTGTTTGGTTGTTTGGTTGATAGTTAAATAACCGACCATCAAATCTTGGTCAAAATAACTCCGAAAATATTTAGGAGAAACATGGGGGTTATATGGCATGGTCATCTTTGATGATGTTGTACCATGCGTATAAATCTCATTCTGTTCTCCTAAACCAAATGATAGGGAGATCCATCCACTTAAACGGTTAGGGGGTGATCCCCACTCCTATGTATTGTCTGTATTTTTCCAAAAGAACCGAGGTTGAGTTTATCGAAAACTAGCAAATGTTGGTTCGAAGAGACTGGGATCAGATACGTATGAATTGTCCAAAAACCACTTCGATCCAACTCAAGTGTCATATTTAAGAGATCTTGAAGATAATGGAATCAAAGACGGAGTTCTTTTAAGAGAAAGGGCTACTTGCTACTAATCCTGAGGTTGATTCCAAAATGGTTGTAGTAGAAGTAGTGCCTTTGGTTTGTCCATATCCTAGAAAACTTGTATGGACGATTGCTGGCACTATAGTGCTGCCTAGACGGCAGTGTTAGCATTCCAAGTGGAATTGCTAAGGGAGGAAAATGTAATCGTGACCTCACAAGCCTCACAACCCGGTAATGACTAAAACATGGGATATGCAACAGAGCTATGTGGTTCACTACCATTAAGAGCATCATTCCTCGATCTAGAGTCGATATTTATAGTTTTAGTATGTGAGCAAGAGTGGGGCCATGGCTGCTGCACATTTTTTGGAGCCTTGGTCCGGGGGATGATGTAATCTGGTATGCTAAGTTAAAGGGGCAGCTGGCTCAGTGTATTAGGGGCGCAAGAAGTTCTTATTGACCTCGGTACATTTTATCTAGAGGTATACTATGACGGGCAGTACCCTAATAGCCCACTCATTGATGGAAACCCAATTTCCAATACATGCCCTTATAGATTGGTTGTATGCCTATTATGTTGAATTTAATTAATGTAACAATTTTGGCTATGATTAATATTTATTTTACCTAGACATTATTATAATATCACTGGAGTTTCTATAGAAAATGTTTTTGTTATCATAAGGTAAAAACTCATCTGTATTTATGATTGACGTAATCTTACGAGATACCTTTATTTCAAAAGGTTTATAACATTAAGTAATCCATTTGATTGTGTTTCTCACGCTGGTTTTACCAGATTGACCCAGGCGTTGTTTTCCTATAATGCTCGGGTCAGCCTGAGCATATTTTTCCAGATTTAGTTGGACACTTTGGAGCTTTTAGGAGACGAGTTGGATGTCTTTAAGACATACTTTCGTATCTTCTTTTATCTTCCGTTGTTTGTTCTTATTGTAGTTACCAACAATTGTAAGGGCAGATTGTTATAATTGTCCAAGCTGATGATGGGTTAGCGTTGTACTCTGATTTATGTATGTATATTAAAGTCTCTTTCTTTTTGCAATGGCTTGTTTAGTATTATATATTACTCGTCACGTTTTTGTGAGATTTTGTCTTCCTTCTTCTTTTCTCTTTTCCCAACGATTTGTTTTTCCATCACATGGATGCTCGGCACATGAATATCGTGGATGTATTAGTGTCGACTTTTGAGAGTCGAAAAGGTGGGTTGTAACAACTGGTATCAGAGCTGAAGGTTAAGCTAGAACCTTGGCATTAGTGGGGTAAACTCATTAGAGATAGGGTTAATAACACCCTAGAATGAGTCTGAGAGAGAGAAAGTGTGTGTGTGTAAGAGCACATATTTGTTAGTTATATAAAAAATGTTTTATATTATGTTGTTTGATCGGTTGAGTGGGTTATGAATTCTAGTCGATGCATCTAGCCCACGTCATCGATAGGGAATTCTAAACACTTGAATAATGCCAACCAACACAGTATTGTTTTAAATAGGTAAATAAAATAATTTTGCTTAGGAATATATTTTTTATATACAAGACTGATTTTCAAAAATAGTATAGTATTTTTGAGGCGCTTGTTTATTAGGAAATGATAAAATTCAATTACTATCATTTAGGGTCTGTTTAGTTATGCCCGCCCAGTTTGAGCATTGATTATTTTTGAGTGTTTTATAAGTAATTTTCTTTTCAAAATATGGGTTGGGTAAATAGAAATTGGGAAAAAATTGAAACGAACACCTTGTGAATTAAGTTTCACAATTTGATTATGAGGTACTCGATGTTAATGTTGGATTAAATTTGATTTTAATAAAATATGTTTATTAACAGGTAGTAATATTTTACTTGAAGATATTTTTAGGTATAAATATTTTAGAAAAGAAACTTTTAAGTAAGGAGTATTTCCTTTGGATTTGTTCGTAAAATGAGTCTCGGTCTGTTTTGTGTTAATCATAATAATCTTCTAAGTGACGATCGAATGTTTGCCTAGGTGAACGTTGTAGTGCACTTAGTAAATTATTCTCTTTATCATTGTACAATCGAAATGAGTTCAAATCTGAACAAACTCAAAGCAAGTTGGTAATAGATATTTTGTTAAAACTATTTATTTAAACTATTTGTTGGAATTATGTAAGTATTGTTTCAAAAAGGGTAGTTTGAAATGTAAGAAGTATTTTTATGTTAATTAGTTCGAGTGACCCGAAAATAACTAAAAAATGGGGAAGAGATGTGTTCGGATGGTAATCACTTCTCTTAAGTATTACCCTTCTTAGTAAAAGGAAATGTCTAATGCTATTTGGTAGTACCCAGTTCCTTAGTATCATTTTGGGTTACTCGTGCTATATATATATACACACACTCTATGGTTAAACTATATAGTATCATTTTGAAAAACCGAGTATTTTGTTCTCAAATTAAATTCAAAATTATTGGGTATGAATCAAATAGTGGTATATACTCTTAGGATGTAGTAGGGTACTATACAAATTAAACATAAGTTTAGTTTTTATGAAATGTTTTCATAAAATTTTTTAACAGAAACAGAATTGGTATTAGTGAGAACCAATAATATAAGTGTGTAAGTTGAACTTAATCATTTCTCTTTTTAATATAGTTTTTGATCCAAGATTTGAGTGCTTGACTTTGAGATGTTTCACACCGTTCCAAATAAAGAGCTATCACTCGATTTTTGATTGTGAACACTAGGTGAGAGTTCTTGATAGTGAATCAAAGTTTTATATCATATCATATGGCTATGTAAGAGGAACGGAGGTTTCTAATCAGGAAGCCTGATTGATGTCCATACTAGAAAATCGGGGGAGTGATACTAGTTCGACAGAGTGGTTATGTATTCGGGTAGAGATCGAATCGGATTTTACATATAGATGATCTATGAACATCATGCTGACATATGAATAATTGTGGGTAATCATATGATGAAATTTTTGGGTTGACATTCTTTTAAGGTGGGAGGAATGTAACAACCCGGAATTTTTCACTTTAAATGTGGATATTCAATATATTTTTAAATAATTTTATAAATGGATTTTATTACCCAAAAAACCCTTTTTAAATAATAACCAGTGATAGTAAAATGGTTTTCAAAATCTGTTTACAAACATAATTAGTTTAAAGGGAAATGGGAAATGTGACCAGAAAGCTTTTTCCAAAAATTCAATTTTTCACCATCAAAAAGTTGTGAATGCCTTATTGCACATAATCACATATTTATATAAATAATGTGTACTTAGTTAAGGATGTTAAAAGAGTAAATATTTGTGTACTTAAGAAAAATGAGTGATGTGACCATTTTCAAAAAAATTAAAATAAAAGAAAATAAAGAAAATGGAAAAGTCACCTTAACATGACATATTGGTACACTTAAGGGTTTAACATGCTAGATAAATGGGAGCTCCTTGATCCCTTGCATGTGCTATAAGGAGGGAAGGGTGTATAATGACGTGACATGAAATTTGTGGTAGGCATGGTACTTAAGGGCTTTTATGTAAATTCACAAACTTCTTTTCCATAAAAACAAAATCAAAATTTCTCTCCATCTTCATCTCATCTTTTACTTTTCATGAAATTTTCATCTCCTTCTCTTAATCTCTACACTCTCTCTAATGGCTTCCAACTACCTTTCATAAATAAAAAAATCTTCTTTTTCCACCTTTTTAATTCTCAAAACCACTCAAATTTACTTTCTTTCTACTCTTAAACCCCTCATCCTAAAACAAGACCACACTCCCCCACACTATCATATGCCAAGCCCAAAGGCATCTTGGCCGAGCCCACACCGCCTAGTTTTGTTGTCCAAAAATCACTTTTTCTAAAAGATATACAAGATCTAAGGCCATTTCAAAGTTCTGTTGATAGTTTGGTTTGCTTTCATAGCTTCGGTGAGAAAAACGCTTTATTTTTTGAAAAAATAATATCCTTATCTTATGACTAGTATTTTTATATAAAATTGTTTGTATATTGACTAGTTATGTGATTTGGATGTGAATATATATATGCTTGTATGTGGATTTGCCTTAGACTTGAAAGTGAAGTCTAAAAGTGATGTGAATATTATAACGATTAGATCTTTAATTATGGCGTGGTTGTGATATGGTTATGTATGCTATGGACATGAATATGTAGTGATATGATAAGAAAATTAGCACCTTTACTTGGTTAAGTGATATGGAATCCTAGTGTAAAAAACTATGGTTATTAGTTTTAAATACAAAATTATTTCAAGGTTTAATCTTTGTTTAGTTTTATAAGATGCTTTATGTTTTAAAAGGGTAAGCAAGCTTTCCAAGTGATAAAGATTTCAAAAAGAAACTTAGAAACAATTTTCAAATTATGGTATCCATAGCGATACTCGCTATGGATGCAGTTTCGGTAAAATTTCAACTTTTTGCAAATTAGAGTTTACACTAAGTATACTTTGGAAATGTTTTCTAAACTTAATAATAAGTATTAATGAAGTAATTAAGTTTTTATTAAGTAATTTTTAATTGATTAAGTTTTGGGTAATTAATAATTAATTAAGTATTAAGTAAGATTTAATAATTCTAATTAAGTAAAGATTAGTTACTAATTAATTATCTTTTAAAGTAAGATTAATTTATAATTAATTATTGGTTGAGTATAGGATTAATTTTTAATTAAGTAAAGGACTAATTATTAATTAAATATTATTAAATAAGTGTTTAATTATTTTTAGTTATCAATTAAGGGTTTTAAATTATAAATAAATATTTCTTAAAGGTTTATTTATTTCTTAAATTAGTAATTAAGTTAAGCTAAGATTTAATTAATATGAAATAAAGGGTTATCTTAAACTTTATCAGCTCTATTTTAACATAGCTTTCTTTTATAAGTTTTAAACAAGGAATCTTCTGTCTAAGCCATTAAGTAGACAAACAAATATGGATAGGTTATACAAAGCTTTGACATCTATTTAGTAGAATAAATCTCCATTCTGCTATAACGTAATTAAGTAGATTATTTGGACATTCATTTAGCAGAATAAATCCCCATTCTACTAATATATTGATTTGGACATTGAATTATATGCCAGTTAACTATTGTTGGATAAGTGATGGATTAGTTAATGATTGCTAATTAATTTTATTTACATATGTATTGGCTTATGTAAATACCTGTTATGTGACTTGAAAAGTCAAATTTAAGAAAATAGTAACTTGATTTAGTACCATTGTGGTCGCTAAGCCTCTTTCCGAATTTGTAAAGTTAAAGATTTAAAATAACTTCAATTATATAACCATTTGAGGTTATAAATGATGTTTTAAAGTAAGTTATTTAATTATTTTAATAAAGATGTTAAAGTTATTATTTCAATAAAGATGTTTCTAAATGATGAATTGTTTTATAAAAAAAATTATACTTTGTTATCCCGCCTTTTGGCAAGGCCGTGACACCAAGGACTTGACTAGAGACCGGTGGCAGAACGTCTTGGAAATCAGTTAACACACAAGGATCGCTATGGATATCGATGAAATTTGTCCGAGTCCAGATCTGGCTGAAATCGATAAGGCGCGTCAAACAGAGTAGTAGAAACCAACGTTCCAAATTTCGAGGCAACCCGAGTTCATATGCTCAAGTTATCATCGTTAGAAAGTGGAACACTAGTCCTGGTTCGAATCCATCCTAGGGTCGGATCCATCCCCCTTGCTTCGACTCCATCAGCAAAACCATCCTCGAATCCATTGGCCAGGAACCAGTTCGAATCCATCGAACTTCCCTTGCCTCGACTCCATCGAACTTCCCTTGCTTCGACTCCATCGAACTTCCCTTGCTTCGACTCCATCGAACTTCCCTTGCTTCGACTCCATCGAACAAGCCTCTGTTCGAGTCCATCGAGGGATGGCTCCTTCGAATCCATGCAATTGGATAAGCCTCGACTCCACCATCTTCGAACCCATTCAACTGAGAGTCCTTCGAATCCATTACCTCGAATCCAAGCCATGGATTCGACCCAGTCAAACCGGAGTACAAAACGGATCGAAGCGAAAGACACGCGCCACGTCGCAGCAAGCATCGAGTCGACCGAATCGATTCGAACTAAGATCGATTCGAAGTATCCCTGTTCTCCAGAAATGCAACATTGAATCGATCATATCTCGAGTTCTACAAGTCCAAATGCCATGAAATTTTCACAGAAGCTTAAACACATGATGAAGAATGTCCACACCAAATTTCAGCTCGATTGGATGATTTCATGATCGATTCGAACCAAGGGTCGAATCGATCCCAAAGTGGGCCCGGATCTCCAGATTTCGGCCATGTGGGCCCCCTGACGTACCAGAACTAGTCTCCCCTCATTTTAGGCGAAATATCAGCCTCCTACACCTATAAATAGAGCCCCTGGTCATTCAGAAAAGAGGTCGGATAATTCTAAGTACTGAAGAGCGCCCAGATTCTGCCAGATCTACTCCAGAACACCGCCGCTGCTTTAGATTGACACTTAGCATTTAAATTCAGTTGCATTACATTATAAACTACTGTAACCTTCAAGTATCGAGCAATAAAATCATCAAACTTCATAGTGGACGTAGGCAAAACGCCGAACCACTCTAAATCGCTTGTCTTGGCAATTTACTTTCTGTTATTTGGAGTTTTTGTTAGATAATCCACAGTTTTAATTTTTATTCTTCACTTTTATCTCTTCAAAAACTTCTGAAGAGTGTTGTGCCCATTTTTGGTACAAACACTTTGGTGCTTTCACTGAGAAAAAACCATCTTTTTTCTCCTGCTCCTTGGATCTACCATCGATACCGGATTGCACAAATCCAAGAGGAAGATCCAGATCTCAAATTCATCATCCTTCCATTCTATTCAGATTTGCATAAAATCTAGGAAAAGGATTCATCATTCGAAATGGTTAGCACGAGAACCACTTCTACAGCTGCTGGACAAGAAGGTAGGGATGGACAGAATCCTGCTCAATAGCAGCCATCCAACCAAGACAACACTGCCCACTCAGATCCATCTGGGGAAGTCACTAGACAAAAATTTCAGGTGTTGCTTCAAGAGTTGACTCAGAGTCGACAGCAATTAGCCGAACAGTTGCGTGCCAATATTGAATTGACAAATCAACTGAACCGCCAGGGCCGTAGGAGGTCCAGAAGGGACGATGTTTCCCGCTCATCCACTGAAAGTTCTACCTCATTCGACTATCATCATAGATCTACCCGTCCCCGATTAGACGGAGATCATGCTCAAGCTGCTGGATATCAACCCGCCTTGACTGTCGGACAATTGAGGGTAGGACCGTCAACCAGCTTTCAGGCCGGGCCCTCAACACAAGAAGGCCCTACTACACAGCATACCGCAGACAATCATGCCGCAGCTACCACAACAGAAACAAGGGTTGATACCCGAAATCTTTCAGAGCCAAATAATCAGCAATATGGACGTACTTCTGAACCATACGGCCCGGAAGATGCTGAGCCAAGGAGGCGAAACTTGAACCGTCGACAACGCCCGGTCCAAACTCGCACTGTGGAACCCGACCACACCTTAGCTCAGCATGCTCAAAATGTAGCAATGCCAGACATCTCGACTATGATACGTCAGATGATCCGCGAAAGCCAAGGCCTTACCAATGATGACTGGGGACTTTCCCGTAGTCACACTCCCTTCACAGACGAGATACTGAATGCTGAACCTCCTCGGCGATTCAGAATGCCAACCCTTCCTATGTACGAAGGAAATTCTGATCCCAATCAACACATCTTGAAATATGAATGGTCGATGAGCGCCGCAAGGGCCGATGATGCAGTAAAATGTCGAAGTTTCCCCATCTCTCTAGGTGGAATTGCAACGATGTGGTTTACGAGATTTCCACCTAGGTCTATCTCTTCATTTGATCAATGGGCTAAGAAATTTGTTGAACAATTTCGCATGCATGTCGCTAGGCCCAAAGATGTCAACACCTTATCCAGTGTTACCCAAGCCCGTGGGGAAACGCTAAGGCGTTACTTGGAGAGATTCCATGCGGCATGTGTGGAGATTAGTAATCCCAACGATAACTCAATCTTAATGGCATTGACAAAGGGGATTGACCCTGATTCTGAATTTGGAAACTGGTTAGCTAGAAAACCACCCGCATCGTTGGACCGTTTCTACTCCAAAGCCGCACAATTCTTACGGCAAGAGGACGCGAAACAGTCTAGGAAGCAGGACGATGAGGGACCCAGGAGCGAAGGAATACAGAGCAATGTAGCAGTAAAACAGTCCGGTGACAATTCCGGAAAAGTTCAGTTGAACATACAGAACAAGCAAACTCAGCCAAGAGGTAACAATGATCAGAATAAGAAAAGAGATCCAAATCGAGGTCCACGGCGTGAGGCTCCAATGTTCGATAATTACACACCATTGAATACATCGCTGGAAAATGTGTACCTACAGACTTGCAATACTATGCAATACAAGAAGCCGGCTCCGAAGCAATCGTCGGAGAGGCAGATTCAAACAGGGAAGTTCTGTAGATTCCACGAAAGTTATGGCCACAACACCAATGAATGTCGACACTTGCAGGACCTCATTGAGAAGTTGATCAGGGAGAGGAAGTTAGACCAGTTTGTGCGGGCACCGCAGTCTGAAGGGGAGGGCCCCTCAAATCAAAATCATGTACAGAATCCAGAAAGACAGGAAGAACCAGGTCGTGTCGGAGGAAGACTGGTAATTAATGTTGTAAGTGATAGTCCTCGTACAGCGAAGCGAAGCTGGGGAGAAATGAAATCATATAACAACTTGGCTAGACGAACAGACTTTGAGTACGATGATAACTTGGACAATAAACCTTCGACCAAACGAAAGAGAGCGATAATTAACGACATCACTTTCCGAGACAACGATATTGATCATGTCGGAAGCCCGACTACTGACCCACTCGTGATATCGGCACAAGTAGGTCCAGCTTGGATGAAGAGGATACTAATTGACTGCGGGAGCTCTGTGAATATCCTTTTTATACATGCTTATAATCAAATGAGGATGAAAGCCAGGGATTTGGAACCTTGCCAAACTCACCTCCATGGATTCAACGGTAGCTCTACCGTACCTATTGGGATGGTGAAGTTACCAGTTAGGTTGGGGTCTAAGGAACATAGGAGAGTTAGGACATTACAGTTCACTGTGTTGAACATAGTCTCGCCATACAACGCTTTCTTAGGACGACCTGCCCTTACTGAATTCAGAGCCGTAATTGCCCCGTGGTGCTTAACCTTAAAGTTCCCTACCGTCAACGGAGTTGGAGTCGTCCAGGGTGACCAGGTTGACTTGAGAACAGTCATACACCGAAATCGAGTCGCCCGATTACGCAATGCCGAGGACCGACTTAAAACTTTTGAACGCAATGAGATTGTCATTAAAAAAGAATACCCAACACTACCACACATGAAACCAACATGGAAGGGGTCACATGAGATTAAGCAGGAGCTCGGGGATGGTATATATGAGTTAACAACCGCTGATGGTCTAGCTCCACCAAAGGCCTTGGATGGCGAAAGTCTTCGTCGCTATTGCACATAACAGGCTATGTTTATCTATTTAGTTTAAATTCCGTTTTAGAATTTGTTTCTGCATTTCGAAATTAGAATTTGTAATAAGGCAACTGACTTTGCCATGTTTTCTTATTTCAGCAATAAAATGCCATCTCTTTGAGCCAGAGCTGTGATTCATTAAATACAATGTACAACATCACGATGCACGAAGAGCTAAATTCCATCACACAATGGGATTTATTCAAGTAGGGAGTGGCTATGAAGCAATCAACCACTCACCAAATGAAACCCGAGCTCGGGGGCAAGCCATCACATCAGGCCAGAAATGGGTTGATACACGACAACCTTTCACTCAACTCCGTACTCCCAGAGTGCGAGGCGGAGTATAAACATTTTCCTAAATCCCAGAGTACTCCGAGAGCGCGAGCTGGGTACAAACTTTTTAACTCAACTCCGTACTCCCAGAGCGTGAGGCGGAGTATAAACATTTTCCTAAAATCCCAGAGTACTCCGAGATTGCGAGCTGGGTACAAACTTTTTAACTCAACTCCGTACTCCCAGAGTGCGAGGCGGAGTATAAACATTTTCCTAAAATCCCAGAGTACTCCGAGAGCGCGAGCTGGGTACGAACTTTTTACTTAACTTCGTACTCCCAGAGTGCGAGGCAGAGTATAAACATTTTCCTAAAATCCCAGAGTACTCCGAGAGCGCGAGCTGGGTACAAACTTTTTAACTAACTCCGTACTCCCAGAGTGCGAGGCGGAGTATAAACATTTTCCTAAAATCCCAGAGTACTCCGAGAGCGCGAGCTGGGTACGAACTTTTTACTTAACTCCGTACTCCCAGAGTGTGAGGCGGAGTATAAACATTCATTCAACTCCGCACTCCCAGAGCGCGAGACGGAGTATAAACATTCACAAAACCCCAGAGTACTCCGAGAGCGCGAGCTGGGTATAAATATCAACAAACTCCAGCTTCCGAGAGCGCGAACTGGAGTATAAACATTAACTAACTTCGCATTCCGAGAGCACGAACCGGAGTATAAACATCAACAAACTCCAGCTTTCGAGAGCGCGAACTGGAGTATAAACATTAACTGACTCCGTATTCCCAGTGCGCAAGGCGGAGTATAAACATACATCAACTCCACACTTATCCCCAATACTGGGGGCAGAACCATAACACATAACGAGTTGAAGACAAAAGGGAATACATTCTCATTTCCACTATCAACAAAAAGAATCCGATTACAAAATGGTTCAAAAAATCGCTACTAGTAGGAGCCGAATCCACATCTATACACGGCTATAGAAAAATCAACAAAATGCTACCCTACGCAACAGAGATTTAAAGAAAGAATTCAATCTTTCTTCTTCCTTATCTTCTTCTTCGGGGTAGCTCCACCAGATCCGCTACCTGATTTTTTCCTCGACCGCTTACTCTTTTCAGACTTGCCCTCCGGCAGCGATATGATGTCAACGTCTTCCTCAGAACTGGAGGCGACGGAAATTCTTCTAGGAGGTCGAGCTGGAGGCATAGGAGTAGTAGCAGGAGGAGGGACAGGAGCAGTTTCAATCACTACGGTACCGCCCGGTGAAATCACCATTAACGGGGCAGGCCCGGGCGGATTCATACCAGCATTCCCTGCTGCCATCTCGGCATCAATCTCAGCCATAACATCGTCCTCACGGGATACTTGGGCCGCATCGGATGTGCCAATAGCTGGCATGGATGAACTAACGGCCGGAGCAGCCCCACTCACAGCATCGGACGGGTTGACAGAGGGATCGATGGGTTCATTGAGAAGCTCCTCAATCATTTGAGCGCTGAAAGAAAACATATTTGCATCTCCCTCTTCGCCGATCAAGGTAGAAGTCGTGATGGCTTCAGTAAAAACAACCCCTTGTGTTTGATGTGGAACTGATAGAGCAAGAGGCGCAGAAACAACGACTTCAGTCACTGAAATGCGACAAAACGAAGATTGTTAGCCAAGTGTGTTGCTTAAAGTTCTTCACAACTAAACTACGAGAAGCGTTCAAATACCTTCCTTAGTCTGGACCGAAACGTGGGCGGAATCATCGGCGGAAGATAATAACGGTTGGTCAGGATTATATGCAGGAACAGATTGGGGATCTACCGCACCAGTGGTTTCGGGCAATGTTTGGATTACAGCTCCAACACTTGCCTCGTGATGCGCGGTCCCCGAGCCTTCGCCTGTCTCTAGAGATTGAACGCCAAGCTTTTCTTTTGCCATAGAAATCGCCGCCTTGTGAAGGACCTTCCTCTCATCTTCGGTGAGCAAACGCATCTCCAACTCAAAGTCGTCAAGTGTTTCATCTGGATGCGCTGCTCTCTTTTCATCCACTAGCCGGGTCCAGGCATTGTACAAGATCGTGGAGTCATCTCCCAGCCACGCTAGATTCCTATGTTCCAGCACATTAGCGTTGTACGTGACTAAGAGATCATCAAACTCAGAATCTAGCCTGGACCTCTCCTCCAAAATCTTTTCTTGAATTTCTGCTTCCGCAGACTTAGCCTTGACCGCCGCCGCAGCAAGTTCGGCCCTGAGAGATACTGCTTGGTCGCAAGCCTCTTGAGCAGTGGCGTTTGCATCGTCCTTCTCCTTCACCATTTCAGTGAATTTGGCCTTGAGCTCATTCAGCTCTCTAACGGCTAAGTCTCGCTCAGCCGTAATGGTGGTGTTGCGATGGCCCATCTCTTCCACCGTGGCGCAGTGTTCCTGCTGCATCCTCGCCAGTTTGGCCACGACATCTTCATGTTTCTGAAGTGTTTCAAGCTCTGACTTCTGGGACGTCTCCACTTCAGATTGAAGGACCTGAATGATGCGTTTCTGTTTTACAATGTCAGCATCACGTTCAGCAATGATCTTCGCCCGGTCAAAAGCTACTCTAGAAGCCTTCACGGCTGCCTTGTACCACTCCTTATACTGAGCGTAGAAGTCGTGGATATAACTATGAGCAGTGGTCTCAGCGTCCGAAGGAATTCTTTTAAAGTTAGGAGGAAAGATATAGCCATCCATGCAAATTTCAGGGTAGTCATTTTTCATTTGGGCAAGTTTAGCAGCTCCCTCGCTTGTCAACTCAACCGGAGCTTGTTCAATTATAGCAGCTGCTGTCGGTTCCATTCTTGGCCGCTGAGCATCAGGCCGAGAAGATTGAGAGGGCAGCTGCTGCTGATGAGATGGCCCTGGGAGGTCTACTGGGGCCCTGGGAGGCGGAGGAGAGCGAGATCGGGGTCGGTACTGGTATCCCCGGTCTCTGTCAGAATAATCATAGCCAGAACGGCCACACGAGTAATCTCTGTCTCTGTCATAACGTTCTTGACTTGAATAGCTTCGCCCATGATCCCTATCTGTTTCTCTCCTGCGGGAATCATAAAATGGAGAAGATTGGCGCACATTCCGAAGCCTATCCAGAGTAGAGCCACGTCCTGACATCTCACCTGCGATAAGAAAGAATTACGGATTAGGGTCCCATAAAGCAATGTTTACTATGCAAAAGTCATGAAGTGCTGTGGAAGTGTGTGTAAATGTGTAAACCCCCAAACCAACCGGAAGTGTTGACCGCACTTAAAGGAAAGGGCTCGTTCATGTTTAGGACATCTTGAAATTCCTCCAACCCAGGATTATGAGAAATCGATATATAATCTGGGATGGGAATATCGTCAAGCCCTTTGAAAATGTCTCTCGAATGAGAAGGGGCGGCCTCAGAAATCATGACTCCGGAAGCGGGAAGAAACATGTCTACAGATTTTCCCCCCTTGGACTTAAGTTTTTTGGAAACGGCGGCCTTGCCTTTCTGTTTTTCTCCCGATTCTTCAAAGTTTCCCGAGAGATCAGCCATCGGCTCCGGATCTGTGTGGGTTCTTTCTCCGTCACTCGCCTCGATTATTCTGATTCCGAATGACTTCTTCACCTTTCTCTTCTTGGTTTTCTTCTTATCTTCCTTCTTGGAGGCGGGCTTTGCCAATCCCTCGACGACCATACTTTGATTAATGTCGATCAAACCAAGAATCCTTAAGTTATAATCGTTCAGCACCGAGTCAATATGTCTCAACTCGCTTGGAACTTCTTGAAGACTTCGGACGATACCCTTGAAGCGCCCTCCATCGGGCCTGGAGATAATGGCTGTAAAAGGAATGAAATGTCAATTTTAACACCGAAGAGCTATTGGTCAAGAAAACAGGTTAAGGCGCTTACGTCTAGACAACCAACGCCTAGCAAAACCCGGAGGGCATCGAACATAGAACCACTCGTTCTTGAAATAACTCAGTCGGGTCCAAGCTCCAACTACAACTTGGCAATTCCTAACTGCCTCCAGAAATGTAAAAGACGGGCTATCACCCCTACTCTTGAAGTTAAATATGTGTCTGATCTCGGCGGGCCTTGGCGGGCGAAAGAGGCAGTCCATAAATATGACAAAGGCACTGTTCAACAATGCGTGCCCGTTGGGATGAAGTTGCGAGGAAGCAATTCCCAGATATGATAGCATCCCTCTGATATATTGATTGAAAGGAGGGAGAGTTCCGGCCGCGCAAGCATGGCTGTAAAAAGCTGTATATCCATCGGGCGGATTGTGCGGTCTATCAGTGGCACTAGGCAATAATACGTCACCTAGAGATATGTTGTGCTTCAAGCAAATTCGACCTAGTAAGGATTCAGAGATGTTGGATTGAATAGAGTCAATGGGATCCTCGATAAATATAGCCTCCGGCAATTCACCCGGAGCCGGGTCGATTACGTCGGCAGGAATATCGGGAATCTCAAGCACCGGAGGAGTCGAGCTCTGTACCTCTTGTTGTTGGGAGCTCGAAGATTCCATAATTAGCTAACTCATCAGAAAGCAACGTTAAGTTCATAACCAGCCCGTGCATGCCCCAGTATAGTGTGTGTGAACGTGTCGTGCAGTGCAAGTGCTGTGCATCACTTAAGCAAATTTAACAGAATAAAGCAAGATGTTCGTACAACATATCTTGGGAATTTGAGAATGAAAATGACCGTCATCGCTGACCGTCACTTCCACAACATCCAAACGCTACGAACCAACTTCGTGTATAGATCAGTTGTATTATTGGTTAAGTCATAGTTCCATCGACGAGCTTCCAAGGAAATTCAAGTTCAAGTTTTACAGTCGTGTTCGACTATGCAAGGCCGAAGCTCGTCGGAGTCAAATGTGCTAAAGCTCGTTAAATTTGTCAAATTTCAACTTGAGATTGGTCGTAGTTCGAATGTTGGAGCAAATCGGAAGGATGTAGGTTTCGAAAATCAGAACGTTCAAACCCAGAAGTTCGAATCCATTGGATCGAATCGGTACGAATCGATTCGAAGGAAACAAGTTCCAGATGTTCGAATCCATGCGGTTCGAATCGATAGAGCCTAAGGGAGGACAGATACTTCGAATCCATGAATCTAGCACAGTTTCGAATCGATCAGAATATCATGTCTTCGACTCAATTATAGCAGCATTGCTTCGAATCGATCGCTTCGATACAATTTTCTTTCATGATCATCAATTCGAAATCTGACACTTAGAATCGATTCGAACAAATTGCTCCCAGATCGATGCGAAGCTGCGAACAAAAACGATGTCCACCATGACAAGTTTCTTTCCCCAAGTCTATCGATTCGACCCATTCCAGATCTGACGATCCTTCAAAATTTTCAGAAGATAAGATGGGGTCATTGCCAAGAATTCCAAATTTTTACGTTCTACACTCGAATCGGTTCCATATTTACCTGATTGGATTCGATTATAAACAAAAGCTTGGGAGGATGTTGTCGATTCGAACGAAGGCGTGGAAGTTCCTAGTCTGAAGGATTGATTCGAAGAAACAGCTGAAGCAATGGGAAAAGTAAAAAGAGAGAAGTGAATAGGACCCCGGTATATATAGGGGAAATGTGGCGATTCGCCTCCCGGTATACCTGACCGGCTTCTACAGGTAAGGAAGTCGAATCGAATCGATTCGTTGCGGCAAGAACGAACCCATTGTGAGCCACTAGTTCGAATCCATCCGGTCTCGAATCCTTTACAACGTCGAATCCATTTCAGCAACACCGATACGAGGCAGCATCTACTCGAAGCACAAACCCCACGAACAATCATTTCGAAAAGACATCGATTCGAGCATTCGCCACTTCGACTCCACCAACTCAGAGAACTTTGAATCCACGCAGTATTGATTCGGAGAACCATCGATTCAAAGTATCTACTTCGAAACGATCAACTCGAAGCGGACCAAGAAACATAGCTTCGAATCCATCAAATACCACCGGTCAAATGGACGAATCGTTTCAATATGAAAAATTGCTTGTCCACTCTTGTACCGATTCAGGAGAGGATCAATACAAGAGGATGATCATAGGCAATCATAAAAGCGATGTTTTAACTCGAGTCTCAAACCGGTTCAGGAGAGGACCGATGCAGATTTCGATAGCAAACCGAACTGACAACGACTTGCGATCACGCAACATTAACCAAAGTCAAGATAATACACGTATGCATGTATTTCTGACTAATGTTTGGTCTTTATCGATTACAGGAATCAAATGTTCATCTCGTCATGACTCAAAGAACCTAGCAGCCAGTCACAATTATACGACGGTCGATTGCTGCGATACAGAATGCAACTTTCGGTAAAGCATGTTGTAGCTATCCAGTGAGAAACTGCAGCTTTTCAAAGCACGTCGTGTTTACACAAGACGTACTTTGGGGGGCAAATGTTATCCCGCCTTTTGGCAAGGCCGTGACACCAAGGACTTGACTAGAGACCGGTGGCAGAACGTCTCGGAAATCAGTTAACACACAAGGATCGCTATGGATATCGATGAAATTTGTCCGAGTCCAGATCGGGCTGAAATCGATAAGGCGCGTCAAACAGAGTAGTAGAAACCAACGTTCCAAATTTCGAGGCAACTCGAGTTCGTATGCTTAAGTTATCATCGTTAGAAAGTGGAACACTAGTCCTGGTTCGAATCCATCCTAGGGTCGGATCCATCCCCCTTGCTTCGACTCCATCAGCAAAACCATCCTCGAATCCATTGGCCAGGAACCAGTTCGAATCCATCGAACTTCCCTTGCCTCGACTCCATCGAACTTCCCTTGCTTCGACTCCATCGAACTTCCCTTGCTTCGACTCCATCGAACTTCCCTTGCTTCGACTCCATCGAACAAGCCTCTGTTCGAGTCCATCGAGGGATGGCTCCTTCGAATCCATGCAATTGGATAAGCCTCGACTCCACCATCTTCGAACCCATTCAACTGAGAGTCCTTCGAATCTATTACCTCGAATCCAAGCCATGGATTCGACCCAGTCAAACTGGAGTACAAAACGGATCGAAGCGAGAGACACGCGCCACGTCGCAGCAAGCATCGAGTCGACCGAATCGATTCGAACTAAGATCGATTCGAAGTATCCCTGTTCTCCAGAAATGCAACATTGAATCGATCATATCTCGAGTTCTACAAGTCCAAATGCCATGAAATTTTCACAGAAGCTTAAACACATGATGAAGAATGTCCACACCAAATTTCAGCTCGATTGGATGATTTCATGATCGATTCGAACCAAGGGTCGAATCGATCCCAAAGTGGGCCCGGATCTCCAGATTTCGGCCATGTGGGCCCCCTGACGTACCAGAACTGGTCTCCCCTCATTTTAGGCGAAATATCAGCCTCCTACACCTATAAATAGAGCCCCTGGTCATTCAGAAAAGAGGTCGGATAATTCTAAGTACTGAAGAGCGCCCAGATTCTGCCAGATCTACTCCAGAACACCGCCGCTGCTTTAGATTGACACTTAGCATTTAAATTCAGTTGCATTACATTATAAACTACTGTAACCTTCAAGTATCGAGCAATAAAATCATCAAACTTCATAGTGGACGTAGGCAAAACGCCGAACCACTCTAAATCGCTTGTCTTTGCAATTTACTTTCTGTTATTTGGAGTTTTTGTTAGATAATCCATAGTTTTAATTTTTATTCTTCACTTTTATCTCTTCAAAAACTTCCGAAGAGTGTTGTGCCCATTTTTGGTACAAACATACTTAGTAAATATGATTTATTTATGGAGATTTACAAATGTTATTTTGTAAAGGAGATTTTAAAAGATATTTGGTACAGGAGTTTATAAGAAGTTTATAAATCATTTTAGAGTTTTATAAGGAAGTTTTATAAATTAATTTGAATATTTATAAAAATTATTTGTAAATATGAAATGGACTTATAAAATGGGAATTTTATAAAGGAATGAGATTTATTTTGACGATTAATCCTTCTTAATTATGGTGGTATGAAAACATTCTTTCATACCTAACACTGAAGGATAGTGGTTTGGTTTAAATTAAGTAATGTTTTAAGTGATATTTATTTTGCCTCATTTAAATATAATTTTTGGAAAGAGGAATCTCCCTCAAGCTTTGTTAATATACTTATACCGTTGAGATAATTATATGTTTATATTTTTCCAATATCTGAAAAGTTAATGGTTGTGATATACTCATTGAGATAAGTATATGAATGTTTTCCAAGTATTGGAAGGAATTTTAGGGGTTTGTGAAAATTATATTTTGTAAAGGAATTTTGAATTAACGACTTGAAAGTTACATGATTTATGGAAAGATTAATTAATAGAGGCTTAGTGGATTCCATATGGAATTAAATCTATGTTTTTTGGTTGTTTGTTTGAAAGTAAATAACCGACTGTCAAACCTGGGCCAAAATATAACTTTGGAAATATCTAGGAGAAACACGGGGCTATATGGCACAGTCATCTTCGATGATGTTGTATTATGCGTATAAATCTCATTATGTTCTCCTAGGATAAATGATAGGGACATCCGTCTACTTAAAAGGTTAGGGGGTGATCCCCACTCCTATATATTATCTGTATGTTTCTAAAAGAACCAAGGTTGAGTTTACTAGAAACTAGTGAATATTGGTTCGAAGAGACCGGGATCGGATAAGTACGAATTATTCAAAAACCACTTCGATCCAAGTCAAGCATCATATTTAAGAGATCTTGAAGATGATGGAATCGAAGACGGAGTTCTTTGAAGAGTAAGGGTTACTTACAGCTAATCTTGAGGGTGATTCCAAAATGGATGTAGTAGAAGTAGTGCCTTCGGTTTGTCCATATCCTAGACAACTTGTATGGACTAATGCTGACACTGTTGTGTTGCTTGGAGGGCAGTGTTAGCATTCCAAGTTGGAATTTCTAAGAGAGGAAAATGTAATCATGACCTCACATGTAACAATCCACCTTTCTTACAAATATAGACGACACTTTATACATCCTCGGTATTCATGTGCCGATCATTTAAGTGTCCAAAAGATGGGCCATTAGGGGTGAAGAAGGAATAGAACATAATAGAATCTCACATCGTGAATAATAAATTATAATATACATAAAATCTTTACAAAAAGAAACATTTTATTTATACATAACATCAGAGTACACTAACCTATTTTAGCTTGGACAGTTATAACAGCCTATCCCTACTTAACTAATACAGAATACATATAATACAGCGGAAATAAGATAATAACTAGCTATCGATGAAGCCTTCTGCTCCAAGCCCCTCCAAATGCATCCGCGGAAAATGTGAACTAGTTGGCTACCCATATAAATTTGAGCACCCAAGAGTTTTAGGGAAAGAAAAATAAAACACCGGGTCAGACATGGGTCTGGTGTGAGAGCTTAAGACAACTGAATTATTATATTAAAACTCTTTCAAAATCAAAGGTAACTCATAAGACCACGCCGCAGAAAAACACAGATGCGTTTTTTTCCTTACGATAACCAAAACACTTTTTATAGAAAATTCAGTGATATTATAATAATGTCTGCAGGTTCAAAGTTAATATATAAAATAGCTGAAATGCTTGCATCTCACATTTCAACATAGTTGGGGATAATTAAATCCATACAGCGCATATTAGATAATGAATTCCATACAATGACAAGGTAAGGAACTACCTACCGATGGTACATCTCTATATAAAATGCATCGGGTCTGACAAGAACATATTTTTCCCTTGCCACACAAGACTAGCCTACCACTTGACTAGTAGTACCGCATATGATCACCCCATTTAGGCCCTGAAGCATACATGAGTAGATAGCAATCGATCAAGATTTGGCATGACCATACCTTGATGGGAGCGACCCACATGGCCCTGCTGCATGCCCGATTTTTTTCATTTCCTGGTTGATAAGGCTTGAGGCTACATTTTATCTTTATATAGCACTTTCCACTTGGAATGCTACACTGCCCTCCAGGCATCATTGCAATGTTAGCATTCATCCATACAAGTTTGTCCTGGGACCAAACAAAACCAAAGGCACTGCTACTATTGTGTCCGTTTTGGGGAATCCCTTCCAAGGAAAATAGAAAATAGCCCTTGCACTTCCAAAACTCTGTCTTTGATTACATGCTCTTTAAGATGCTTTAAGTTTGAAACGCTTGAGTTGGATAGAAGTGGTTTTCGGATAAAATATCTGATCCCGGTCTCTTCGAAACAACTTCCGATAATTCCAGTAAACTTAACCCCGGTTCTTTAGGAAATAAGCACACAAAGATAAGAGCAGAGACCACCTCCTAACCTTTACTGGACAGATTTCATTATCGTCTGCCCTAGGAGAATGAAATGAGTTTATACATATAGTATGTGACGACCGCCCATGACCCCTGTACCAAATCTAGAGATAGTGCGCTGTAAAGTGTGCCAGGCGACCATGGACGATTGTCAGGGTAGATTAAAAACAACAGAATCTATCGTATTACTCACAGTGCATGGACAAAATACAATAGAACATATGTATAGTGAAGCTTTTCTGAACAAAATGCCATCATATAAACTCCATAATAGTTGAATACAAACATCCAAATAGTCAATACATCAAGCCTCACTACATATCTCTCAGAGAATACAAAACAGCGGAACATCCAGTACATATAAGAAGATAATATGCAACCCTCTAGCTCGTCTTTGATATCAGCAATCGTGAGAAGAGAACAGCACCTGTCACCTGCTACCTAGTCTGCCCGTCCCAAAATGGACGAACAGCCCAAGGCAATAAGAATTAAAAACATAAAGCCTTGAGTCAGACAACAGTCTTAGTGAGCAGTAAATTAACTAACAACATACCAAAAGAGCACAAAGGAAAAAGGAATAGGAATACAACCCTCCCACTCCAACCTCTTTCTATAGTGATAGCCCCCAGACACACACTAAGCAGAAGCAAACATAACAGAGCATACAATGTACAGTAAAGAAATTATCACTCGAGTCAAGGGCGATGTTTTCCAAGCACAAACCCCCAAGGCCTAAACCAAGATCAGATAAGCACCCAGAAAACACTGCTCTTGAGACCGAATGATGATACAACCAAACATCCATGACTCTGACTATCACTGTTATCATTGCTTCGATATCACCGTTAATTAAATGACCGGCACATTCTTTCAGCCGTCCGTCAAGGGCTAATGGAAACCCCGGTTCTAGACATAACTCCCGCACGTCGTCGCAACCCGTGCCTAGGACTATCGAATCTGCCCAGAGTACTCGACCATCAACAGTTGGCCGTTGGGACTATCGAATCTGCCCAAACGTACTCTTGCTTAGAGCATGCTAGAACCTTCAACAACGATGCTATCCAAGCCTCCTAGTCATCCTCCTTGACGACTATTTTCATACTAGCTCAAGCGCCTCTCAAGCATCCATTACTCTTAACTCGAATCATATCATCGAGTTACCAACGTGCTTGGAATGATCCCGTCTGGATTAGACCAAGTCTTCATCAAATGATGCCTTGCTTCATTACATCCTCGCAAAGCCTCATCTCAACATCTCATCATCAAATCTATGCATAAGAGCTTCATTATCCCGCTACATATGCCACGAGCAGCTTTCCCAATTCAAGAGCCTTTCCCTTAGCTTTTGAATCGTCTTCGATCTAAATCAAATCATCACTCATCTAAGTCATAGCAACCAACCAAGTCAAACATTAATCCAAACAATCAAGCATTCAAACAAGATCTAAATAGACAATTATCACAATAATGGCATTTTCGTAATTAAAGAGTTGAAAGTCCAATAAGCATGAAAACATGAATTATATCTCTACAAACTTGATGAATGAACTTTCATAGGTTAACATATGATAAAATGGATGGAACATCATCATGAACAATGGATCTATATGGATCTACACTTAGGATGAAGAAAATGCATAGAAATCACTATTTTAACACCAAATCGAGCCAACAATCCGATATACTCCTTTGGATCCGTGTGAGAGATAATCACCACTCACCAAATCACCTAAACAACCCCAAATCAACACGCTTCAGATCTGGACAGCGAAGGATCAAGCTTGATCTATCACGAATCCGCTTCAAACGAAGAAATCTAACTTCAATGGATGAAGATCTTCAATCTAAGCTCTTGAATCTTCAATCTTGATCTTCGATTTGGATGAAAGGAAGCACTAGATTAGAGTGGAGAAAAGAAGTGAAGAAGTGTAGAAGTCGAGCTCTCAAAATGGCAGCACTTCGTCGCTTCGAAATCCGGATCCCAAAAATGAAGCCAACCCCCTCTATTTATAGGCAGAAAATCTCTAAGTCGTAACTCGGTATTAGGTCGTCTCCGACCTACGACCTAAGACCTTGCCGACCTAAAACCCATACGACCTAACAGCTTTTCGACCTAACAATGCGCACGACTTAACGAACCAGGTCTCAAGACTTACCATCCTAACTCCTAGGTCGCTCGCGACTTAACACACAGGCTACGACCTACGACTTAATGATATAGCAGCCAAACTCCTAAGTCGGTCACACCATAACACACGCGCCTATACGACCTAACGACTTAGCAGCTTCGCCGACCTAGCAAAGTTACGACCCAACCAAGATACGACTTAACAGAGGGTACGACTCATCATGGTAGCCGACCTATGACTTAGCTAACCCATCTGTCTACGGCTTAACCATGACACGCCTTAACGACCTATCACTTAACTCAACCCAACGAGTTACGACCTAATCCCTTAAACATCTACGCGACCTAACATAAGTCGCGAACAAACTGGGATACGACCTATCTACTAAGTCGTCTAGACGACTTAACTATCCAATACCCACACTTAGGTCGCTCACAACAGTTTTCCTTAGGTCGTTGCCGACCTAACTCTACCCTACGACCTAGCCCCAGAATACTTAGGTCGCCTACTACCCTTCCTTAGGTCGCCTAAACCTCTTAAGTCGGTCACGACTTATCACTTAGGTCGGTCACTACCTTAAGTCGGTCAACCACACTTCCTTAACTCGGTTAATTCCTTAAGTCGGCAACTCGACCCAGACTTATCTCTTAACTCGTCCAAACCGACTTAGGACTTAGAAAAATTCCGAACGACTTATCAACAATGCAACCAACTGTCAACTATTTTACGATGTTTCGATCCGTAAAATACGGGTCGTTACATTCTCTCCCCTTTAGGAATTTCGCCCCCGAAATCCCAAGCAAACAAAGCAATCAAAGACTATTCTGTATGCCTACCATCCATAGCAATCTACAAACCATGCATCCAATTCTAACTTAGCGTACAGAATTCTAAGACTTAGAACAAGTTACAATATCGCGAGATGAGACGACACCTTAGGGCCATACCTTGAAGAGTTCAGGATGAGCTGCCTTCATCCTCTCTTCCACCTCCCACGTACAGTCGTTATCATCATCACTCCATTGTATCTTGAGCAACTTAACTATCTTCCTCCTAAGCTGTTTCGTGTCGGTTTCAACAACACGAAGCGGCTTACGAGGTCTTCTATCAACTGGATCAACTTCGAAATCTTCACAGCTATCAGTAGAAACCACGGTATTCGAGTCGTGCACATACTTCCGTAGATACGATACATGAAAAACATTGTGCACACCCGACATCTTCTCCGGTAACTCCAATCTATAGGCAAGCTTTCCAATTCGCTCGACAATCGGGAATGGTCCAACAAATCTCGGAGTCAATTTTCCTTTCTTCCAGAATCGAATAACATTCTTCAGAGGAGAAATCTTCACAAAAACCATATTACCAACGTCGAACTCCAATTCCTTACGACGCTTATCAGCATAACTCTTCTGACGGTCTTGGGCTGCCTTCATTCGTTGCCGAATGATCTCTATACAATCTGAAGTCTGTCGAATCATCTCTGGCCCAAGTATCAGCTTTTCTCCAGTTTCCAACCAACATGTCGGAGAGTTACACGGTTTTCCATACAATGCCTCATACGGTGCCATACCAATGCTTGACTGGTAACTGTTGTTGTACGCAAACTCCACCAAATGAAGGTGATCTTCCCATGATCCTCCGAAGTCCAAAACACATGCTCTAAGAAGATCTTCCAAAACTCGGTTGACTCTCTCGGTCTGACCATCTGTTTGAGGATGATAAGCTGTACTCAAACACAACTCGGTTCCCAAAACTTCCTGGAAGCTCTTCCAAAATCCACTAGTGAACAATGGATCTCGATCGCTCACTATACTCTTCGGAATACCATGGAATCGAACTATCCACTTAACATACAACTCAGCCAACTTCGATGCAGTCCTAGTCGATCGAACAGGAATGAATCTTGCACTCTTGGTCAAACGATCTACAATGACCCAAATACCTTCGTTTCCCGTTCTTGTTCTAGGTAATCCATCAATAAAATCCATCGATATCTGCTCCCACTTCCATGTAGGAACTTCTAATGGCTGAAGCAATCCACTTGGCTTCTTCTGTTCGGCTTTTACCAACTGGTAGTTCATACATTTGGAAATAAAATTTCCAACATCCTTCTTCATGCCTTCCCAGTAGTAGGCTCTCTTCATATCCTGATACATCTTATTTCCACCTAGATGAATTGTCAGCTTCGAGTGATGACTTTCCTTCAGGACTTCACTCCTCAATTCATCTATATCGGGAACAACTAGTCGTCCTTGCTTTCGAAGCCAACCCTCTCGATCGACCTCTAATCCTTTATCCTTTTCTGGATCCAATCCAGATTCCAATTCACAAATAATCTTGACAAGCTTATCGTCTCGCTTTTGGCTCTCGCCAATCCTTTCCACAAGAGTGGGTCTTATCGATAAGTTTGCCAACATCTCAAGTTCCAATTCACATCTAGGCCTGAAGTCAAATCCAGCTAAATACTCGAGATTCTTCCATTCTGAAAACATGGCTCCCAATCCTGCATGTCTTCGACTTAACGCATCTGCCACTGCGTTACCTTTTCCCGGAGTATAAGCTATACCAAAATCATATGATGCCAAAAACTCTAGCCAACGTTGCTGCCGAAGATTCAAATCCTTTTGGGAGAAAAGATACTTCAATGACTTGTGATCCGTAAACAACTCGAATCGAACTCCCAACAGATAATGTCTCCACATCTTCAGAGCAAATACAATCGCCGCTAACTCCAAATCATGAGTCGGGTAATTCCTTTCATGCGGCTTCAGTTGTCGACTGGCATACGCAACAACTTTATCCCTTTGCATCAGCACTGCTCCAAGTCCAGTACCACATGCATCGGTGTAAACCACCATCTCATCATTCCCACTTGGAATAGTCAGAACAGGAGCACTCGTCAATCTCTCTTTCAGGATTCCGAAAGCTTGCTCACACTTAGCATCCCACTTGAACACTTGGTTCTTCTTCGTCAATCCTGTTAACCGTGCAGCTATCTTGGAGAAGTCTTTGATAAACCGTCGATAATACCTGCTAATCCAAGAAAACTTCTCACATCAGATGCATTCTTAGGTCTAACCCAATCCTGGATTGCTGCCATCTTAGCGGGATCAACCGCTATCCCATTTCCAGAAATCACATGGCCTAAGAACCTCACTTCACTCTTCCAGAAGTGACACTTCGAAAACTTAGCCTTCAGCTGATGTTTCCGCAAGATTTCCAAAACAATACGCAAGTGCGTCTTGTGCTCTTCTTCGGTTCTGGAATAAATCAGAATATCATCCACGAACACAAGTACGAACTTGTTCAACTGATCTCTGAACACTCTATTCATAAGATCCACAAAATATGCTGGCGCGTTAGTCAATCCAAACGGCATTACCAGCCACTCAAAGAAACCCAACGGTGTCCGAAAAGCAGTCTTCGGCACACTATCCTTAACCACTCTCAACTGGTGAAATCCCGTTGCCAAATCCATCTGAGAAAACACCTTAGCCTCGTGAAGCTGATCAAACAAGTCATCTATTCTCGGCAATGGATACTTGTTCTTCTTAGTCACCTTATTCAGCTCACGATAATCCACACACAATCTCAACGACCCATCTGCCTTGGTTGCAAACACAACTGGTGCACCCCACTCGGACACACTACGCCGAATGAATCCTTTCTGCAAAAGATCATCAACTTGCACCCTCAACTCCTACTGTTCCCTAGGCGCCATCCGCCTAAGAGGCATCACAACAGGCCTGGCTCGTTCAACTAGATCTATACGAAACTCGATCTCTCTATGCGGCGGCAACCCTTTGACTTCGTCAAAGACATCTTCGAATCCATTAGCGATTGGCACCGATGACAGTCCATCCCGTGGAACAACCAGCAAATACATGAAGCTCATGAAGACGCCTTCCTCATGCTTACATCGTATCACCACCTTTCGCCCCTCCACATTCTCGACTGTCACTTCCAACCTCTCGCAATCAACCTTAGCCGCATACTTCCTAAGCCAGTCCATACCCAAAATAATTCCGAACCCCGCAAAGTTCAGAACAAAGCAATTACAAACAAAAGAGCAACCATGACTCGATACAACTAGACCACGGCATAACATACACAAACAAGACGAACCCCCAACTGGATTAGTCACAACCAATGGCCTATCAACAATATCCGGCTTCAAATCTAACCGGCCTACGAGTTCATTACAAACAAACGAATGTGATGCTCCAGTATCAAACAAAACTCTAACTGGAACACCACATAGGAAAAGAGTACCTTGAACAACCACACTCTTTCCTTTCTCTTCAGCAGTAGGAGCTTTCGAAGACGACGGAACAGCTCCCAAAGCATAAGCTTGCACAATCTGCTTGTCCTTCCTCGGTTCTGGACAATTCTTCCTGAAATGCCCCGGCTTATCACAGTTGTGGCACTTCGCCGGCGCTTTCGGATTCTTGCAATCCCTGGAGAGATGGCCTTTCTGCTGACAGTTGTAGCAAGTCACTTCGCCTTTCGGCTTCTTCTGGCCATCCTTACCCTTCTGCTGCTGCTGCTTCCTCTTCTTGTTTCCACCCTGCTGGGGTTTAGACTCTTCCCTGGTCACAGCAACAACAGATCCTTCCTTAGGAAACAGACTCTCATGCCGAAGAGCTTTCTCCACAATCTTCTCAAATGAATCGTCCAAATGATCCACCAACTGTCTCCCAAGATAACTGTCCAAGCCTGTCACAAATTTCTCATTCTTCTGGTATGCAGACTCAATATATGACCGGGCATACTTGGACAACGCTTCAAACTCAGAAACATACTCAAGAACTGATCTCCCACCTTGCTTGAGCTCCACAAACTTCTTGAACAGAACAGACTTCTGAGCTGTAGAAATGAACTTAGCTTCAAATCTGACTTGGAATTGCTCCCAAGTAATCTCTTCTTCCGGAGTATTGATGGTAATAGAGTTCCACCAATCAGAAGCTCTACCTTGAAGCTGCCTTGATGCCAACTTCCTCTTAGTTGCATCATCAATTTCCAAATCACCAAAGATCCTTCTACAAGCATCTATCCACCTTTGGACCTCAATAGTTGAATCTGTTCCCAAGAAAACCTTTCCTCCAAGAGCAGTATAATCTTTGCACAACTTAGCAAAATCCACTGGTTTCGGAGTTTGGACTTGAACTCCAACATCTACTGCTGCCCCCGGAACTGGTATCCTCCTCATGATCGAAGTCATCATAGCTTCGAACATAGCTGCATAATCAGCAGTCCCCTCAGTAGCACGACCTTCCCTAGCAGCCGGTCTCCCTCTTCGACTCATTCTCAGTATCTACAAAAAGGAATCATCAGAACATCTAGAGAAACAACTGCATAAAGGACTCAAACTCAACTAAACTACTATATTATATATATAGTATTCATCCATCAAAATACAATTACGTCTCTCATACGTAGTTATGTCAGCGAGCGTTGGGTAAAATCGATTAACCTGGCTCTGATACCAAATGTGACGACCGCCCATGACCCCTGTACCAAATCTAGAGATAGTGCGCTGTAAAGTGTGCCAGGCGACCATGGACGATTGTCAGGGTAGATTAAAAACAACAGAATCTATCGTATTACTCACAGCGCATGGACAAATACAATAGAACATATGTATAGTGAAGCTTTTCAGAACAAAATGCCATCATATAAACTCCATAATAGTTGAATACAAACGTCCAAATAGTCAATACATCAAGCCTCACTACATATCTCTCAGAGAATACAAAACAGCGGAACATCCAGTACATATAAGAAGATAATATGCAACCCTCTAGCTCGTCTTCGATATCAGCAATCGTGAGAAGAGAACAGCACCTGTCACTTGCTACCTAGTCTGCCCGTCCCAAAATGGACGAACAGCCCAAGGCAATAAGAATTAAAAACATAAAGCCTTGAGTCAGACAACAGTCTTAGTGAGCAGTAAATTAACTAACAACATACCAAAAGAGCACAAAGGAAAAAGGAATAGGAATACAACCCTCCCACTCCAACCTCTTTCTACAGTGATAGCCCCCAGACACACACTAAGCAGAAGCAAACATAACAGAGCATACAATGTATAGTAAAGAAATTATCACTCGAGTCAAGGGCGATGTTTTCCAAGCACAAACCCCCAAGGCCTAAACCAAGATCAGATAAGCACCCAGAAAACACTGCTCTTGAGGCCGAATGACGATACAACCAAACATCCATGACTCTGGCTATCACTGTTATCATTGCTTCGATATCACCGTTAATTGAATGACCGACACATTCTTTCAGCCGTCCTTCAAGGGCTAATGGAAACCCCTGTTCTAGACATAACTCCCGCACGTCGTCGCAGCCCGTGCCTAGGACTATCGAATCTGCCCAGAGTACTCGACCATCAATAGTTGGCCGTTGGGACTATCGAATCTGCCCAAACGTACTCTTGCTTAGAGCATGCTAGAACCTTCAACAACGATGCTATCCAAGCCTCCTAGTCATCCTCCTTGATGACTATTTCCATACTAGCTCAAGCGCCTCTCAAGCATCCATTACTCTTAACTCGAATCATATCATCGAGTTACCAATGTGCTTGGAATGATCCCGTCTGGATTAGACCAAGTCTTCATCACATGATGCCTTGCTTCATTACATCCTCGCAAAGCCTCATCTCAACATCTCATCATCAAATCTATGCATAAGAGCTTCATTATCCCGCTACATATGCCACGAGCAGCTTTCCCAATTCAAGAGCCTTTCCCTTAGCTTTTGAATCGTCTTCGATCTAAATCAAATCATCACTCATCTAATTCATAGCAACCAACCAAGTCAAACATTAATCCAAACAATCAAGCATTCAAACAAGATCTAAATAGACAATTATCACAATAATGGCATTTTCGTAATTAAAGAGTTGAAAGTCCAATAAGCATGAAAACATGAATTATATCTCTACAAACTTGATGAATGAACTTGCATAGGTTAACATATGATAAAATGGATGGAACATCATCATGAACAATGGATCTACACTTAGGATGAAGAAAATGCATAGAAATCACTATTTTAACACCAAATCGAGCCAACAATCCGATATACTCCTTTGGATCCGTGTGAGAGATAATCACCACTCACCAAATCACCTAAACAACCCCAAATCAACACGCTTCAGATCTGGACAGCGAAGGATCAAGCTTGATCTATCACGAATCCGCTTCAAACGAAGAAATCTAACTTCAATGGATGAAGATCTTCAATCTAAGCTCTTGAATCTTCAATCTTGATCTTCGATTTGGATGAAAGGAAGCACTAGATTAGAGTGGAGAAAAGAAGTGAAGAAGTGTAGAAGTCGAGCTCTCAAAATGGCAGCACTTCGTCGCTTCGAAATCCGGATCCCAAAAATGAAGCCAACCCCCTCTATTTATAGGCAGAAAATCTCTAAGTCGTAACTCGGTATTAGGTCGTCTCCGACCTACGACCTAAGACCTTGCCGACCTAAAACCCATACGACCTAACAGCTTTTCGACCTAACAATGCGCACGACTTAACGAACCAGGTCTCAAGACTTACCATCCTAACTCCTAGGTCGCTCGCGACTTAACACACAGGCTACGACCTACGACTTAATGATATAGCAGCCAAACTCCTAAGTCGGTCACAACATAACACACGTGCCTATACGACCTAACGACTTAGCAGCTTCGCCGACCTAGCAAAGTTACGACCCAACCAAGATACGACTTAACAGAGGGTACGACTCATCATGGTAGCCGACCTACGACTTAGCTAACCCATCTGTCTACGGCTTAACCATGACACGCCTTAACGACCTATCACTTAACTCAACCCAACGAGTTACGACCTAATCCATTAAACATCTACGCGACCTAACATAAGTCGTGAACAAACTGGGATACGACCTATCTACTAAGTCGTCTAGACGACTTAACTATCCAATACCCACACTTAGGTCGCTCACAACAGTTTTCCTTAGGTCGTTGCCGACCTAACTCTACCCCACGACCTAGCCCCAGAATACTTAGGTCACCTACTACTCTTCCTTAGGTCGCCTAAACCTCTTAAGTCGGTCACGACTTATCACTTAGGTCGGTCACTACCTTAAGTCGGTCAACCACACTTCCTTAACTCGGTTAATTCCTTAAGTCAGCAACTCGACCCAGACTTATCTCTTAACTCGTCCAAACCGACTTAGGACTCAGAAAAATTCTGAACGACTTATCAACAATGCAACCAACTGTCAACTGTTTTACGATGTTTCGATCCGTAAAATACGGGTCGTTACATAGTATAGCACCACCGTCGGTAATTGTACCATGTAATTCTCGTGTTTCTCCTATATACTTTCAAAGTTACGTTTTGGTCAAGATTTGATAGTCGGTTATTTAACTCTTAAATAGCAATCATTCAAACATGGATTTATATTTCCCATGGAAATCACTAAGCCTCTCAAAATTAATCTTTCATTAATTTGGAATCACTTTTCCAATATTTATTAAAATATTCATATACTTATCTCATCGGTATAAAACAGAGATAAAGATAACCCCAAACCATATTCCTTTGGTGTTAAGTGTGGAACGAATATTCCGTACCACCATAATTAAGAAGGTCAGCTAAGGGAAATCCAATATCAATTTCCTTTAGAAATTTCTTTAATAAACCCTTTAATAAACCTTTTTAATTTATAAAATCTTCTTTACTTAAATTCATACCCATTTATAAGCACTTTATAAGTTTCCAAGTTTTGATTTAAAACTCTTTTATAAATACCCAAAATCATTTATAAAACTTCCTTTTTAAATATCCAAAATCATTTATAAAACTTCTTTTATAAATTTCAAATCCCATTTTAAATTTATAAAACTCTTTTAACAAATTTCCCTTATTTACAACCAAACCTCTTTCATAAACTTTAATCAATTAAGTTCCTTTAATAAATAAATCAATCATTTAAAATACTTTTTAAATACCAAGTTAATATTTACAACACCAATTTTATTAAATTATCTTTAAACCTCATTCAAGATAATAACTTTAGAATATCATTAATAATATATTATATTAACTTAACAATATTAATATAATAATCAATAATCTTTAATACATTATTAATATAATAATTAATTAATTTCAACCCTCCTTGCTATAATAATTAATTAAATTCAAAACATTATAAACACAATAATTAGTTATTTCCAAAACATTATAAATAAAATAATTAAATTTCAAAATATTATTAATATAATCAATAGTTAACATTTATATAATAATTAATTAGCTTAAATCAATAAATAAATAACTTTAATTAATAATTAAAGTATAATTAAAACATTTAAAACAGTAATCAAATATTCTTAAATAACTTTAAGGAATCATATTAATAAAATAATTAACTTTAAATCATTATTAAATGATAATTAATTTTCTTTAAAACGTTAGTAATAAATAATAATTACCTTTTAGAAACATTTTTATAAATAATAATTATATTTAAAATCTTATTAATAAATAATTATTCTAATAATAACTTTTAAAACAATAATTAACTTTTCTAATTAATAGCGATCACAATGGTACTTAAACAAGCTACCATATCATTTAATTTAACTTTCCAAGTTAATAGTTGATATTTACATAACCAATAACTATGTAAATAAATTAAATAGTTAACCATCATTTGTTATCATATAACTTATTCAAAGTGGCATATCGATTAATGATATATATATATATATATAGATGTCCAAATCTATAAAATAGCGGAACAAGAATTTATTCTCGTAATTAAATATCCAATTAATTTAATTAGCGAAACGGTGTTTTATTCCGCTAAATAATTGTCCACATTACCCTTTTCAAATTACTTTATCAATCTGGTGTTTATTTGGCCTTATCACCTAATTAGGCTATAGTAATTTAATGACGTTATTTGTGACGCCTCACCTCTATACCCACGCTAGCCAAGAACACTACGGTGTAATGCTGTCAACTAGCACGGAGAATAAGGCTCTTGAGGAGTGACCATCTATGTAATTTCTTTGTGCGAGCCCCGATATGTCAGATAGTATAGCATGCATTTCATTTAAGGAGGAAATCCGACATACCGATACAAACGCAAAGCTATCAAACAGTGGCTATATATAATCTTCGGAAACAAACATAGAAATAAACATAACACAAATCAGTCACAGACATCCATATCACAATGGCGGAAAAAGATATGAATATATAACACATGAAGGTGTACATCAGAGTAGTGGTCTGAAAGATCCACGATAATACAAGAGAATAGCTACAAGCTACACAAAAGAATAAGTATACATCACGGAGTCTATATCTCAAATGTATACAATGAAAACTACTAATCTAAGTAGTTAGCCAAAAGTCAGAGTAACCCTGAAGAGAAGTCAAGCAGAAGCAACTGTAACATCTCGGTCTGACCCGAGTATTATTTATAAGAAAATAATAAACGGATCAGTCTAGCTATAAATATCAGATGATATGGTATAAAATAAAAGACATGGCATGAACATGTAATAACCATAATGGCATACTACTACAAGTATGTAATTGAAAATCAACATGAGATTAATCAATATCACAAGAATCTTCTCAAAGATAAAATCGGGTATCATACCCTAAACTTGTATTCATAACAAGTCAATGACACACAAATTCACCACTGCACAAAAATTGATAAAACTTATCAATGGAAATCACGAAAATTGGTGAAGCACAAAATTCCAGAAATCATCTCAAGAAATCCAGAAATCACAAGGAGGGGGAGGTCTATCACAAAACGGGAGTATGAAAACTCACCAACACGTGTAACACAAGACGAGACGCTATCTCATGGTAGCTAACCATTAATTTTGAGCCGAAGCACCACAAGAATGGCCCAAAGACCGTGGGGCGCTACCCCACATATGTGATGTAGACGCATCACACAAACGGGGTTTAGTCTCCCTCGTAGACAAAGAGACATCGCACAATTGCTAGTCTAAATCATAAAAATGATCGTCATGATCATCAAGAAGTGTCAATCACACCAAGCTAGTAAATATATGAGTTTAGCTTCATGTCCCATAACCACTTGCTTAACTTAAATATTTACGAACAAACTGTAAATCTTCACTAGGAAATTGTCACAAAAGGTTCAGTCGAACAAGTCCAAGAATTAATCGACGAAGTGAACGCAAGCGTTTAATACCACCTGTTTTACTAAGCCGTTTAATTAGATTTCTCATCCGAGTGAAGTAAAGGCTTGTATATACTAATAGATTGGAAAACGGTTTAGTAAAAGAGCTTTGTAATAAAATAGTGTTGAAATCGCTTTGATGAAAGAGTTTTGATATTTACTACTAGTATTGAAACCTTCATATTTTTGAAGTGACAAGTCACAAAATTGGTTTGTAGAAACAATCGGTCACAAAAATTCACATTCGAAGACGTGAATGAAATCCAAGGAAATTAGCTCAAAATGCATCAAAGTAGAAGTAGATGGTGCGGCCAAGCATGCCGAGCGACTTAACAAAATACAGGTCAAACGACCTAAGTGAAAAAAGCGAGTGACCTAACGTCTTAACAAGGCCGTGCGACCTAACGTGTTACGACCTAGTGGTCGAGCGATGTAAGAGGTCATGCGACCTAAAGGAAATAGGGTCAAGCGACCTAAGAGGGAAAATAGGTCGAACGACCTAGTGGGTTGCGACTTAAAGTAGAATAGGTCAAATGACCTAAGTATAGCATGCCGAGCGACCTAGGTGAGCGACCTAACTCATGTGGCGTGACCTATAATGTCCTAACGACCTAACTAGGCGAGCGACCTAACTCATGTCCGAGCTAAGGAAAGGCGCGACCTAACTGGGTGCGACCTAATGAAGGAACGAGCTATAGGTAGAGCGACCCAAGGTGGAGCAAACTAAAGGCCAACGACCTAAAGCATAACAGGCCGAGCGACTTAAGGGTTTACGACCTAACGAAAGCAGGCCGAGCGACCTAGGGACAGAACGACCCAACGAGTCACGACCTAATGTGGCGCGACCTAAGCCTTAGCGACCTAAGTGTGGAACGAACTAGGCAAGCGACCTAGTGATGTTTTTAGATCGCCGAGCGACCTAAGGAGTAAACGAGCTAAGGGGCGAACGACCTAAGCCCAGAATGAGCTATATGCAGGCAGAGACTTTCCCACGCGAGCGAGCTAGCAAGGCAGAACGACCTCAGCCCAGATTTTTGCCAAAAACACTAAAAATTGGGGTTTTTCGCCAATCCAAACCAAATGCAAATGCACATGCTAAAGTGATAGGAATTCATTTCCAACAATCTAAGATAGTTATAGACAAGAATGTGAGATAAAAAATCTCACCTTTTCACGAAATTGATGATGGAGAAGCTTAAAAGCAATGGAAGAAGCTTGAATCCAATGTCTTCACTTTGAATTTGGAGTTGAATGATGGATTAGCAAGAGAACTTGAGCTTGGAGTTTTAATGTCTCATTCCCTCCTCCATTTTTGATGAAGCTTGAATGTTTAAGCAATTAGAAATGAAGTTATGAAGAGAAGGAGGGGGTTGGGCTGAGTTAGTAAGTGGTTCAGCCCAAACCAAAGCCTTAAGCGAAAAAGTGGCGAAAATTCCACTAACTCCAAACATATCAAAGTTTATACTTAAAAGGATTGCAAACGTCATTTTGAACTCAATGGAAGTGGTCTCGAGTCCTAATTTGACCGTATGCAAAAAGTAGCTTTTCGGACTAAAATCCGACTGACAATAAAATATTTAAATAAAATATTTAAATATAAAATCGATAAATATGCGAGTTGTTACATTATTATTTAAAATAAAGTATTTAAATTCAGTCCATTTTAATATGTCATGAATTTATACATGACCATAGCTATCAATAAGCTACAATAAAATGTTGTACTCGTCAATATGAGTACGATGCAACAATTTGTGTGTCAAACGAAGTTCATATGAACAAGTTATACCAATCCAAACTTTCACTAATTTAAATAGGAATTAAATCCAGAATTCTCACCCCAAACCAAAATGGTCCTAGGCCCATCACGCTTCAAAACACAAACCCCTGTGATGTCTTCTTCCCCAAATCTGGAGCTCTACTAACGACGATCACACACATGCAAATGTGCACGTGTACGATCATTCCAAGCCCTCGTTCATCAAAGTCTGGCCTTCCACAAGTTGCACTTCACCTACTCGTCATGATGCCATCACTAACCCCAACCCCGACGACTTAGACCAAAATCCAACCGATATGCCCTAATTTCAATTTCACGATTTCCTGAAGCCGTGCTTGTTCAAGCTTCCACCCTCATCACCTCGTCCACGGTTAGCCTTAGCCGCACCTACCAACAACTCCGCCACCGCCTGACGCACCAACCACTAATGACTGCATAATATCCATAGCCCACAATCTCGCACATACTTCCATTTCCAAACCACAAGCAAACACAACCAAAAACCCTAGATTTAGCTCGACCAAGCTCCACTGTACACCGTTCCTCCAACGACCACTTCCAGCACCTCGGCCTCCCTCCAATGCTGATCCAGCCACAACAGCTCCGACCCAAACCCCTAGATTGCCGAAAAATGATTTTTTGAGCCAACTCTGATCAACTCTCCACCACTCCTCAAACACAACCCGTAAAATCACCCAAATAGCTCTAAAATCCATGATATGTCAAAGCAAACACGATCGAGCACTCCGTTCGTCAATCCGAACTTGTCGAAAACCCATACCACTCGATCACTTACTGTAATTGGGTGATGACCGCCATTACACTCGTTGAAACGACGAAATACCATTTTTTTTAAAACCCGAGGTTGATACGAACAGCTTCTATGTTAGTCGTTTTGGCTAACTGTCCACGAAATGAGGAGTATTGATTTTTGAATTCTTGAGAGGTAGAATATTTATTGATTCAAAAATAAAACAAAGAAGGAGAAGAAAATAGTTAATGGAAGAAAGAAGAGAATTCAAAAATATATGCTAATGAGTGAAAATATATAGGCATACATAAGCATAGCCATGGCACTTCACTCCGTAAATCAAGGCACCAAACATGCCTTGGAACAAGGCACAAGGTAAGGCTGGAAACAGAGAGGGAATGGGCGACAGGTTTAGGGTACGGGGAAAGATTTGTTGTGTACAAGTGTGGACTTGGATGTTGATTTGTTTTTGAATTGCAAAGCTTTGGGTATCCCATCATGCAATATCATGTTCGCGTAGAAGTCACAAATCGACCGAAATATAACACTGTAATGCGATCTCAAAACAACACTGGATATTGAATTCCATTAAAAATTTAAAATACTTACGTTCGATGTAAAATACGTCAACCGGAAATTTAAATATTTTCTGAAATAAAAATTAGAGAAAAATTCTATATATTCAAATAAAAATTCATTATTTGAAATCAAATTATTTTATTTCCAAATTTATTTCTTTTATATTAAAATCATAAATTGAATATTAAAATCAATTAAATATTTTCAAAAATCAAAGTGATAAAACTCCGGGTCGTTACACTCTTCCCCCCTTAAAAAGAATTTCATCCCTGAAACTTCACCGTATGAACACCTAAGACTATTCATAAGGCCGTATGATGTTCATAGATTATTCATATACAAAATATGATTCGATCTCTACTCGAATACATAACTTACTTCCAAACTAGTATCGCTCACCCGATTCTCTTGTGCGGACTCTGATCAGGCTCCTTGATTTGGAACCTCTGCTCTCCTTACATAGTCATATACTATGATAGAAAACTTTGGTCTCATATCAAAAACCCTCATCAATTGCTCGCCATAAAAAATCGAGTGATAAATCCTTATTCGAAACGATGTGAAACACCTCAAAGCCATGTACTCGATTCTCAAATCAAAACTATATGGAAGAGAAATGATCAATGTCCACCTTATGCGCTTATTCAATTGGATCTCCCTAATGCAAATTTTATTTATGCTAAAATTATTTATGAAAGCATTTCACAAAACTAACCTAGGTTCAATTGGTATAATATTCTACTATATTTTGAGAGTATATACCCCTATATGATTCAACTATTTCTTTTTGTATTTTTCTCCTTAAGAAAACTCAAGACCCATATACCCGGGTTTTATTTCAAAAACTTTTTGAAATAAACTATATATTTAAACCCTGGTAAGTATATATTCATATAGCCCGAGCAACTCTAAAATGATACAAAGGAACTGGGTACTACCAAACAGTATTATATATTCTCTTACAAGGAAGAGTAATACTCAAGAGAAGCGTTTACCATCCGAACACATATCTTTCCCAATTTTAAGTTATTTTTGGGCCACTCGAACTAGCTAATTTAAAAAAAACACCCATCCTCTTTTCACAATCCATTTTTGAAACAATATTCTATATATTTCCAATAAATGCTCTTAATGAAATATATAATTCCAATTTTCTTTGGACTCGTTTGGATTCGAACTCGTCCCGACCATATAATGATAAAGAGAATAATTTACTAAGTACACTATACCGTTTACCTAGGCAAACATCTAATCGTCACTTAGAAGATTATTCTAATCATCACAAAACAAATCGGGACTCCTTTCTCAAAACAAACCAAAGAAAACATAGTTTCTATAAAAAAAATCTTTCAAAGCCTTTATACTTTAAAATACTTTTTAAATAAACTATTTCAACTATTTCCAAAATATTTATACCTTAAAACTCTTCCAAGTAAACTATTATTTCTTTTCCATAAATCATTTGAAATAATATATATATATATATTTCCTACAAAATCCTTATTAAAATATTTCTAAAATATTTTCAAATAATACTATTATTATATTCTAAACCTTGAAAAACATTTTCCGAAAATACCATGATTTAAGTTCTAAAATTCCTTTTATTTATGAAACACATTTTATCAATCGATTTTCATAAAATCACACCTTTTAAGGAAATCCTTTCTCAAATATTTATTTCAAAAATATTCTACTTTCCTTTTCAACAAAACAACATTTATTAAAACCTAATTTTTAACCTAACCTTAACAACGAATGCCTTATAGTCAAATCGTGAAACTTAATTCACAAGGTATTCATTTCAAATTTTCCTATCTAGCCAACCCAGGTTTCAAAAGGAAGATTCTGGATAGATTAACAGATAATTGTCAATGCTCAGAAATGGGCAAGCAAGACTGATCAAATCCTAGATGATGATAATGGAATATTATCATTTCTATTAAACAATCACACCCAAGAATAACCATATTAATTTATGAAAAAATATTCTTTTGTATATGAGATATATTCTAAGGTAAAATTATTTTATTTACTAATTTTAAAACAATATTATGTCGATTGGAGTTGTTCAAGTGTTTAGGAAATCCCTATCAATAACGTTGGCTAGTCGCATCAACCAGAATTCTTAAGCCACTGAACAAATCAAACAACACGATATAAAATATTTTTATGCACTAACAAATATGTGCTCTTATATATACACACTCAAACTCACATAAGGCATTCCATTACCTTATCTCTTAATGAGTTACCCTACCAAAGCCAAGGTTCTCGCTTAACCTTGCGCTCCGATAACAAATGTAACAATCCACCTTTCTTGCACCTATATATGACACTTTATACATCCTCGGTATTCATAGGCTAATCATTTAAGTGTCTGAAAGATGGGTCATTAAGGGTGAAGAAGGAAAAGAACATAATAGAATCTCACATCGTGAAGAATAAATTATAATATACATAAAATCTTTACAAAAGAAACATTTTATTTATACATAACATCAAAGTACACTAACATATTTTAGCATGGATAGTTATAACAGCCTATCCCTACCTAACTGATACATAATACATATAAAAAAGCAGCAATAAGATTATATCTAGCCATCGATGAAGCCTTCTGCTCCAAGCTCCTCCAAATGCATCCTCAGGAAACCTGAACTACTTGGTTGTCCATATAAATTTGAGCACCCAAGAGTTTTAGGGAAAGAAAAATAAAACTCCAGGTCATACATGGGTCTGGTGTGAGAGAACTTAAGACAACTGAATTATTATATTAAAACTCTTTTAAAACCAAAGGTATCTCGTAAGACCAAGCCGCACATAAACACGGATGGATTTTTACCTTACGATAAACAAAACACATTTTATAGAAAATTCAGTGATATTATAATAATGTCTAGAGGTTCATAGTGAATATATAAAATAGCCCAAATGCTTGCATCTCACATTTCAACGTAGTCGGGCACAACTAAATCCATACATCATTTAGTGGAGAATGGATTTCATACTATGACAAGATAAGGAACTACCTTCTGATGGTATATCTCTAGATAAAATGCACCGTGGTCTAACAAGATCATCTTGTACCCCTACTTCATAGGACTAGCCTACCACTTGACTTGTAGTACCGAATATGATCATCCCACTTGGGGCCCCGAAGCATACATGAGTAGATAGTAATTGATCTAGATTTGGGATGACCATACCCTGATGGGAGCGACCCACATGGACCTACTGCATGCCCGATTTTTTTCATTCCCCGGTTGATGTGGCTTGAGGCTACGTTTTACTTTATATAGCACTTCCCACTTGGAATGCTACACTGACCTCTAGGCATCATTGCAATGTTAGCATTCATCAATACAAATTTGTTCTGGGACTGAACGAAATCGAAGGCACTACTTCTATTATGTCCCTTTCGGGGAATCCCTTCCAAGGAAAATAGAAAATAGACCTTGCACTTCGAAAACTCCATCTTCGATTCCATGCTCTTTAAGATGCTTTCGGTTCGAAACACTTGAGTTGGATTGAAGTGGTTTTCAGATAACATATTCAACCCCGGTCTCTTCAAAACAACTTTCGATAATTTCGGTAAACTCAACCCCGGTTCTTTAGGAAATAAGCAGACAAAGATAAGAGTGGAGATCACCTCCTAAACATTACTGGACGGATTTCATTATCGTTTGTCCTAGGAGAACAAAACGAGTTTATCCGTAAAATATAGCACCATCGTCGGTAACTGTACCATATAACTCCCGTGTTTTTCCTAGATACTTTCAAAGTTATGTTTTGGTCTAGATTTGATAGTCGGTTATTTAACCGTCAAATAGCAATCATTCAAACATGGATTTACATTTCCCATGGAAATCACTAAGCCTCTCAAAATTAATCTTTCATTAATTTGGAATCACTGTTCAAATATTTATTAAAATATTTATATATTTTTCTCACCGGTATAAGTATATTCACAGACCATTTCTTCTTCAAACTAGGAAAACTTTGCTATATACTTATAAAATGGTATAAGTATAATCACAAAACATTTAGAAAGGTTTTCTATTTCCAAAATCATATTAAAATGACCAAACCTAAATGTCATTCAAAATAGAGATAAGGATAACCCCAAACACTATTCCTTCGATGTTAAGTGTGGAATGAATATTTCATACCACCATAATTAAAAATGTCAGTTAAGGGAAATCCAATCTCAATTTCTTTTATAAATTTCTTTAATAAACCCTTTAATAACCCTTTTTAATTTGTAAAATCTTCTTTACTTAAATTCCAAACCGATTTATAAGCGCATTATAAGTTTCCAAGTTTTGATTTAAAACTCTTTTATAAATACCCAAAATCATTTATAAAACTTCTTTTATAAATTTCAAATCCCTTTTAAAATTTATAAAACTCTTTTATCAAATTTCCCTTATTTACAACCAAACCTCTTTCATAAACTTTAATCAATAAAGTTCCTTTAATAAATAAATCAAACATTTAAAACACTTTTTAAATATCAAGTTAATATTTAAAACACCCTTTTCATTAAATTATCCTTAAACCTTATTCAAGATAATATCTTTAAAATATCATTAATAATATATTAAATTAACTTTAACAATATTACTATATTAATAAATTAACTTCAAAACAATATTTATATAATAATTAATAATCTTTAATACATTATTAATATAATAATTAATTAATTTCAACCCGCCTTGATATAATAATAATTAAATTCAAAACATTATAAATATAATAATTAGTTATTTCCAAAACATTATAAATAAAATAATTAATTTTCAAAATATTATTAATATAATCAATAGTTAAATTTTATATAATAATTAATCAACTTAAATCAATAATTAAATAACTTTAATTAATAATTAAAGTATAATTAAAACATTTAAAACAATATTAAATATTCTTAGATAACTTTAACGAATCATATTCATAAAATAATTAACTTTAAATCATTATTAAACAATAATTAATTTTCTTTAAAACATTATTAATAAATAATAATTACCTTTTAGAAACAATTTTATAAATAATAATTATATTTAAAATCTTATTAATAAATAATTATTCTTAAAATAACTTTTAAAACAATAATTAACTTTTTAAACTAATAGCGATCACAATGGTACTTAAACAAGCTACCATACCGTTCAATTTAACTTTCCATGTTAATAACTAATATCTACATAATCTACAACTATGTAATTAAATTCAACACTTAACTATCATTTGTTATCATATCACTTATTCAAAGTGGCATATCAATTAACGATATATAAATAGATGTCCAAATCTATAAAACAGTAGAACGAGAATTTATTCTCCTAATTAAATATCCAATTAATTTAATTAGCGGAACAGTGTTTTATTCCGCTAAATAAGTGTATCCACGTTACCCTATTCAATTTACTTTAACAATACGGTGTTTATATGGCCAAATAAATATCACCTAATTAGACTATAGTAATTTAATGAAGTTATTATTTAAAGTAACATATTTAAATTCAGTCCATTTTAATATGTCATAAATTTATACATTACCAAACCTATCAATAAGCTACAGTAAAATGTTGTACTCGTCAACACGAGTACAATGCAACAATCCATGTGCCAAACGGTGTTCATATGATCAAGTTATACCAATCCAAAGTTTAACTAATTTAAATAGCAATTAAATCTAGAACTCTCACCCCAAACCAAAACGAGCCTAGGTTCATCATGCTTCAAAACCCAAACCCGCGTGATGTCTTCTTCCCCAAACCTGGAGTTCCACTGACGACGTGCACACACATGCATATGTGCACGTGTATGATTATTCCAAGCCCTCGTTCGCCAAAGTCTGGCCATCCACAAGTTGCACTTCACCTGCTCGTCAAGATGCCACCACCAACCCCAACTTCGACGACCTAGACCAAAATCTGACCGAGATGCTCCAATTTCAGTTTCACGATTTCCTGAAGCCGTGCTCATTCAAGATTCCACCCTCGTCACCTCGTCCACAGTTAGCCCCTGTTGCACCTACCACCAACTCCACCGCCGCCTGACACACCAACCACCAATGACCGCACCATATCCATGGCCCACTACCTTGCACGTACATCCATTTCCAAACCACAAGCAAACATAGCCAATAACCCTAGATTTAGCTCGACCAAACTCCACTGTACACCATTCCTCCAGCGACCACTTCCAACACCTTGGACTCTTTCCAACGCTGCTCCAACCACAGCAGCTCCGACCCAAAACCCCTAAATCGCCAAAAAATGATTTTTTGAACAAACTCCGATCAACTCTCCACCACTCCTCAACCACAACCCATAAAATCAACCGAATAGCTCTAAAAATCATGATATTCCAAAGCGGACATGATCGAGCACTGCATTCGTCGATTCGTGCTCGTCGAAAAAACCCATTCAACTCGATCACTTACTGTAATTGGCGGTGACCGCCATTATAATCGTTGAAACGACGAACTCCCTTTTTAAAAAAATCCTAAGGTTGATACGAACAACTTTTATGTTAGTCGTTTTGGCTAATTTTCCATGAAATAAGGAGTATTGATTTTTGAATGCTTGAGAGGTAGAATATTTATTAATTCAAAAATAAAACATAGAAGGAGAAGAAAATAGTTGATGGCAGAAATAAGAGAATTCAAAAATATATGATGATGGGTGCAAATATATTGGCATACATAAGGCCATGGCACTTCACCTTATAAATCAAGGCACCAAACATGCCTAGGAACAAGGCACAAGGTCAGGCTGGAAACATAGAGAGAATGGGCGGCAGGTTTAGGGTATGGGGAAAGATTTGTTCTGTACAAGTGTGGACTTGGATGTTGATTTGTTTTTGAATTGCAAAGCTTTGGGTACCCCATCACACAATATCTCATTCTCGTAGGAGGCACGGATCGACCGAAAACAAAATACGATTGCATACAACACTGTAACGCAATCTAAAAACAACACTGAGACAAACTGGATATTGAATTCTATTGAATTTTGAAAATACCGACAGTCGACGTTAAATACGTCAACTGGAAATTTAAATATTTTTTCGAATAAAAATTATAGAAAAATTCTATATATTCAAATAAAAATTCGTTATTTGAAATCAAACTATTTTTTTCCAAATTTATTTCTTTTATATTAAAATTATAAATTGAATATTAAATCAATTAAATAGTTTCAAAATTCAAAGTAATAAAATTTTGGGTCGTTACATCACTAGCATCACAACCGGTAATGACTAAAACAGAAGGTATGCAGCATAGCTATGTGGTTCGCTACCATTAGGACCATCATTCCTCGATCTAGAGTCGATATTTACAATTTTGATATGCGTGCTAGAGTGGGGCCATGGTTTGGAGGATGATGTAATCTGGTATGCCATGTTAAAATGGTAGCCAGCTCTGTGTAGCAGGGGTGCAAGAAGTTCTTGTTGACTCGGTACATTTTATCTAGAGGTGTACTGTGCCAGACGGTGCCCCAATAACCCAGTCATTGTTGGAAACCCAATCTCCAATATGTGCCCCTACGGATTTGGTTGTATACCTATTATGCTAGAATTTAATTAATTAATAATTTTGGCTATAATTAATATTTATTTTGCCTAGACATTATTATAATATCATTGGGTTTTCTATAGAAAATATTTTGGTTATCGTAAGGTAAAATCCCGTCCGTGTTTATGTGCGGCGTGGTCTTACGAGATACCTTTATTTCAAAAGGTTTATAACATTAAGTAATTCATTTGATTGTGTTTCTCACACTGGTTTTATCGGACCGACCCAAGCATTGTTTTTCTATAATTCTTGGGTCACTCCGAGCATATTTTTCCAGATTTAGCTGGACACTTTAGAGCTTTCAGGAGACGAGCTGGATGCCTCCAAGACATACTTCCATATTTTCTTTTATCTTCCATTGTTTGTTATTTTTGTAGTTATTGGCAATTGTAAGGACATATTTTTATAACTATCCAAGCTGATGATTAGTTGTGTTGTACTCTGATTTATGTATGTATATCAAATTCTCCTTCTTTTTGTAAAGACTTATTTAGTATCATATATTACTCGACACGTTCTTTAGAGATTCTGTCTTCCGTCTTCTTTTCTCTTTTCCCAACAATCAGTCTTTCCGGCACTTCGATGCTCGGCACATGAATAGCGTGGATGTATTAGTATCGACTTTTGAGGGTCGAAAAGGTAGGTTGTTACCACTTAAGTTGAATATTGAATGTAATAAAGTTGGTAATTCTACTTATTTATTGTGTTATTTTAATATTTGGCATTCTAAACTCTATCATATTAATAAACAACTTATTCATAACATGTGTAATTTAGGATTAACCTCAAAGTACCAATAAATGGTTTAGAAAAATATGAATTTTATAGCTAAGCTATAATAACTAAGACCCCATATAACTGCATTTAGAGAGTCAAAACCATTAGATTTAATACATTCTGATATATGTGAACTTGATGGTAGACTAACTAGGGATGGTAAACACTACTTTATTACATTTATTAATGACTGTGCTAATTTCACTTATGTTTACCTCATGAAAAATAAAAGTTTTAAGGTATTCATCATTGAAACTAAAAACCAATTTAATTAGAAAATTAAGAGACTTTGTAATGATAGGAGAACATAATATGAATCTAGCTTAATCATTGCAATTTTTAACTTACATGGCATAAATCATGAAAGAACCACACCCTATTCACCCGAAATGAATGGTAAAGCTAAAAGGAAAAATCTGACATTTGCCTAATTAATTGTAGCTTTTTTATTTAATTTGGGTGCAACATTACATTGGTAGGGATAAATTTTATTAACTATTTATTATGTGTTAAATGGAATTCATAACTCTAAAAAAAAGTTCTCCCTTTGAGATTCTGAAAAATCATAAACCTAATTTATCTTATTTTAGAACTTAGGGATGTTTTACATATGTGTGTATTCCTGATCCTAAAAGAATTAAATTAGCAAGTCGAGCATATGAATATGTTTTTGTTGGATATGCAATTAATAGCAAAGCATATTGATTTTCTAATTTGAATGCTCGTATTATTATTGAATCAAATGACGTTGATTTCTTTGAATATAAATTTCCATTTAAACTAAGAAATAGTGGGGGCACATCTACTTTAATATTACAATAATTAGAAATAATGAACATACTGAGGAATTTAATTCAAACCTAGGAGAATTAAAAGAGCTAGAATAACTAAAGATTTTGGTCCATAATATTATGCTTATGCACTAGAAGAGGATCCTGATAATCTTAAAGAAGCTTTGTCCTCTTTAGATTCAGACATTTAGCAAGAAGTTACAAATGATGAAATGGAATCATTTGAATCTAATAAAACATGGCATTTAGTTGATTTACCTCCAGGTTGTAAAACTATAGGATGTAAGTGGGTATCTAAAAGAAGTTAAAACATGATGGTACCATTGATAAATATATGACTCATCTTGTAGCGAAGAGATTTAAACAAAGAGAAAATATTGACTTTTTGATACCTTTTCACCTATTACTAGAATAACATCTATTCGAATGTTAATTTCTCTTGCTTAAATTTATGAGTTACTAATTCACCAAATGAATGTAAAAACTATTTTTTTGAATAGTGAATTAGAAGAAGAAATTTACTGGACTAATCTGAAGGCATTATCATTCCTAGTCAGGAAAATAAAGTTTGCAAATTAGATAAATCTCTATATGGTCTTAAACAGGCACCTAAACACTAGCATGAAAAGTTTGATCATCTAGTTATATTATATGGTTTTAATGTTAATAAAAGTGACAAATGTATTTATTATAACTCCAAGAATAACATTTTCACTATCATATATTTATATGTGGATGATTACTTATATTCGATTCAAATATTCATACTATGAATTTTGCAAAATCCATATTATGTGCCAATTTTGATATGAATGATCTTGGAGAAGCAAGTGCAATCCTTGGTATTAAGATTACTAAGTCTAAAAAGGGAATTACTTTGGATCAATCTCATTATATTGAGAAGATTTTATAGTACTTTAATTACTTGACTGTAAATCTACTAGTACACCATGTGATCCTAGTGTAGAACTATTTAAGAATACTGATGAAAGTGTAAGACAGTTTGATTATACGAGTATCATTGGCAGCCTTTGGTATGCCACTGATTGTACTAGACCCGACATAGCCTATGTCATGGGATTGTTGTGTAGCTTTACTAGTAGACCCAGTATAGAGCATTGGCGTGCTATTAAAAGGATCATGAGATACCTTAAAAGAACTATGAACCTTACATTATCAAAAGTTTTCAGCCATCCTTGAAAGATATAGTGATGTATACTGTTCATCAAATGACACCAAAGGAACTAATGAATAATTTTTTAGTATGGCAGATGGAGCTATTTCTTAAAAATCTAAGATACAGACTATTTTGGCTCAATTCGCTATGGAGTCTGAGATGATAGCACTAGCTACACCTAGTGAAGAAGCAGATCACTAGAGAAATCTGTTAGTTGAGATCCTATTAAGGGAAAAACCAATACCAGCTGTGTTGATCCATTACGATAGTACTGCATGATAGATTTAGGGGTATGCCCTATGGGCAATTATGTAATTTGTTGCATATATCTAACTCGATAACCAATCTTGTTTGAAATAAAAAGTGTTTTCATTCTATTATATACTTGGTGTAATGTGTTATATTAATTAATTATTTTAATTAAAATTATATTTATAGAAAAATCCATAAATGGTATGTTTTATAATAGTAGTTACAAAATGTTGTAACCATGAGTAACTTATCACAATGGAAATAAATATACCATTTTAAATATTCCTATTCAAGATATATCGAGATTGGATATAAATAAATTCGTTGAGACTAAAGTAGGTAACGCTTCCCAAATGTTGGATAGTGTATTACTCATGGCTACTGAACGCACCACGGAGTTACATACTGATAGTTATTGGATAATTATGGAATGACTCATTCGATAGTTTTCTATTGGTTAATATAACTAAGGTCAAACAAAAAATATCGATCTGACTGATTTACAAAGTTCTTTTGACTTGAGAATACTGTGGATCTTTAATATGAAAGCTCTAATTTGATTATAGTCAAATCATGGAATGAGATCCACCGAGTTACTATAGTTGGGTCGAGTGGAAGTATTGGAAGTGGAGCACTATTAAAGAAAGGATTCGGGGTTATATAAAGTTAGTATCACGGTAAACTGAAATCAACTCAAAGTCAAAGTCTCTGGTCATAGCAATTCGGTTAATAATAATTGTTATTGTTGAAACAAGGACTTTGTATTTGGATTATAAAATTGAATGTGGACGATGATGGAATCTTGACCATTACCAAATTCCATAAGTCCAAAATGATACGGTTTTGACGAAGATAATTTATGTATATAATAGTCATAATTGGGTAACGCTTAATAAAGTAAAATTAGATTTTAGCGAAACCAAGCGGGCGATAAATTTGACCAAAATGTCACACCACATGCAAAGTGACGTGTGAATGTTAATATTCGAATAGTTGGATATATATCCTTGACCTAATTTACACTTCGCGAGTAACATAACTAAAATGATGAATTCTTCTTTGACCAAACGATTTAACTAATTTATAATTGTTATAAATTAACTAATATTTATGAAATATTAATTACAAAATTTGACTTTGATTTGATGAATAAATAGTATTAAATATATTTATAATAGTTATAAAAACATCAGTCGATAAACGGTATCGATAAGCATTAAATTGGATTTAATTGTACAATATTTTATTTAGGCTTAAATGGGTTTAAGGCCCATCATAGAGGCTGGTCATTTCGATAGCAACATGGGGTATAGGTGTCTCAAAACATGGGTATGGCTGGCGTGAAATGGATGGCCACATTTAAAGGAGATTGAGTAAAAGATGAGATCCTAAATTTTCTCTTTTCCTTCCTCTATTTGAGCAACTCTTCCTACACCCGATATTGATCTTTTTTTGAAGTCTCCATCGCTAGACATTGCTGGACGAAATTACCCCTTTGGCCTCTCTATTTTATCAAGCTCAAATCAAGTCAATCCAACTTCTATTCAATAATCGGTGTTCAACGGTTCAAGAACTAGCAATCTTTTGAATCGAAAATTATTTCAAGAAGAACACATCATCTTTTCAAGGTATACTTCAAAACATTGGAAGTGAGGTATATTTTTGATCAAAATATAATTATAATTGCTTATATACAATTATATATATATATATATATTATTAGTCAAGGGACGATTCTGATATGCAAGTGATATTTTCACAAAATTGTTTGGGTTGTATGTATGTATGTATGTATATACTTATAAAAAAATATTAGTATATTCATATCTATAATGGCAAAGCTCAGAAATAAAAAAACAAATTTTTATTATTTAATATAATATATACATACATATACATATATATTATAAATATATGCATTTATATATATATAGTTTATAAATTAATTAATTCATCATACTTGATTTAAATATATTATATAGATTTTATATATAATGTACTATACATATATTATATTTGGCTGTAATAAAATAATTATATATATAATATAAAATTATATTTCATATTTTATAAAATAATATCATTACAAAATACATGTCCAATAGAAAAATAAAAAAGCATTTTTTGTTAAAAAAAATATTTTAAACATTGGCCAAAAGTCAATAATTAATTATAAAATTATTTTTAAATCATAAAATTCTGAAATAAATTTTCAAAGTACAAAATATAATTTCGAAATTTACGGGAAATTTAATTTTAATATTATTTTATGAAATTATTTTAAATTACAACCGTATGGAATTAATTAAAAATAATATTTAAAATTAATAAAAAAATTATTTTCAAGTCATATTTTTGTGTATTTTTAAGTATTAATTTATAATTTTAACATTTTACTATACATATATAATCATGTAATTAATATATATATATATATATTAAAAAATTCATTTATTATGTATGTATAATGTTTTCGAATTTTATAATAAAAAATAAAAATATTATTTACTATTATACTATTAGTTTTATTTGATATATTTATAATCGAATTAAATATATTCACATAATCATATATATATATATATATACATATTAATGTTAATATAATTATGTTTATAAATATATATATATATATATCTATATTTATATTTATAAAAAATTAATGAAATTCTATATATATGTGTGTATATATTTAAAATATTATAAAAGTATATAAACATACATTTGGATAATATATTTGCATATCGGATGAGCTAACATGTAACGACCCAGAATTTTGAACAAATTAAATTGAGAATATTTAACTAATTTTAAATATTTGAATGATGATTTAATTTGAATCTCCGATATAAATTCAATTTTGGCGATTTAATTACAGAATTTAATCTGTTGAATGTTGAATAAAAATTTATATCTTCAATTTTAAGCTGAAGAAAAATATTTCGAAAGCTTTTAAAATTCGTATTGATATTACTGAAGATAATAGAAGCTTCAGAATCCAATTTCGAATTGATTTTATCAGTTTTGAAATTTATATCGTTCGTATCGATATTTAAAAATAGCCGTCCGAGGCGCAGTCTCGGAATTCGACGAAACCAGTTCCATTGGGTCCGTAATATCGAATTATTATCGGACTTCAAATTTCGTATTTACCAGAGTTGCTGTGTGTGCGTACGACGAATAAACGCGTTAAATTTTTAAGACGAATTCAAATTTAAAATTTACATTTATATTAATTAATATTACACGTTATCTTCCCTTCAACTACGCCTAAAATCACACCTAAGATCCCGAACAAAAATCAGGCAACCCATCACGTAACCCATCCCTCCATCTCAGTTTTAAAAATCAAACGAACAAAGAAAAGCGAAATCTCTTTTCCCCTCCTTCCTCTTTAAGATACGAAACCCTTCACTCTCGTTCATTTCAAAAATTTGCTTCCGCACTTCAAAGAAACCCTAAATCGAGCTTCGTGAGTTTGAGTGGGTCGAAGTCTTCCACTGTATGGGAAGTAGGCGCGCGCGTGGGCAGCCACGGCAGCGTGGATTTCGATCGCGAATGGAATTGTCAGCAGCGAGGTGCACTCGCGTTCAGGCGGTGACGTGATGAAGCATGGGTCGAGTGGCGAAGTGGTGTCGCGCGCGTGGAGTTGGGGTGGTCGCGATCTTGCCTAGCTCGAGGCGGCGACCTGGAATTCAACTGGTGGGAGGCACTAGGGTTAGGGCATCGACTGATATTGGGTTGTGGCACTCGTGTGATAGCAGCGATGGAGATGGTTCGTCGCCTGTAGCATCGCGATTAGGAGAGCGGCTAAGGTTGGCCGAAGTGCCAGTCGAGTGCAGCGTCAAAGGTTGTTCGGAAAGCTGGGGTTTTGCTTGTTCGACTGGAAAATTTGCCGAGTTGATGGTGGCGATCTGTAAAACGAGAGTTCGACAGTGAAGGTAATATAATTGCAGTAAAGTTTATATAGATTAGAAAATATTAACAGTGAAATTAATTTCTGTTTTATAATAAATACCATTACGATTTTACAGTAGAGAAAGACAGGAAGAAGAATAAATAAATAATAGATATGGTGAATTATTTGTTTTACTAATCTATTTAATTATTTTAGTTACCAAAAATAATCTATTAAAAGAAATTAGTTTGAAAAGAAAACATTTGTTTAAATTTAAATTGTTAGTAAATTAAATTTGTCAAATGGTTAGAAAATTAAATTTATTAAAGGAGATGTAGTTTTTAAATTTAATGTTTTGTTAAATAAATTGTTAAAGGAGAAATTGGTTCGACTGTTAATTTAAATTGTATAATATTTTGGAAGTTAATTTGGAATTTTAAAATGTTAAATAGTTATTTTTAAATCAAAACAAATATAATTTATTAAGTGGAATATTTATTTAAAGGAAGAATAGTTTTGATTTAAAATTTTGTTAGATAAATTTATTAAAAGAAGTTGTTACAAAATAAAATCTTAGTTAAATAAGTTTATTTCAAAACGGAAATCAATTAAAATTTAAAATTAACTGTTTAAAACGAAATCACCGATGAATTGAAGTTATCAAATGAAAATTTATTATTCAATTTAATTCGAATATTGATAAATTGTATAAATTGTTATACAAGGTCTAAATCGAGAAAACGAACTGGATGGAAAATGGGATTGCAAATAAAAGCTAAGGTGAGATTTTTCTCACTCAAGAATTGATTGCAGTTATTGATTGTTTGATATGATTGCTATGTTGATTGTGATATTAGATATTTTAGGATATATCTATATATAGCAATATATACATATTGGCATATGTATATATTGGATTGATGATTTCCCGCCTCGTATAGCGGATGAGACCCTATTGCGCCGTTAGTAAGCGGATTTTTATAAAACTCATATACCGCGATAATTCCGTACTGGAGCGGAATTGGTATTGTGCTAACATCTGTGGATGCAGGGAAACAGGTTGGAGGGATCCAACTGGACCCCTCACATTGATTGAATTTATTTATACTGTGATATGAATCTGTGAATGATTATATTGATGTTATTGATCATATTGATGTCTGGAAATTGTTTGAATGCTAAGATTTAGCTGAATGGATGTTTTGACATCATTGGATTCCAAAGATAAACGAAATTGAAATTTTGAAATTCAAGTAGAAAATTTCTAAGTGAATCAATTTTTGAAATTGAAGAAATTTTGAAGAAAGGAATTTTTAAAGTATAAAAAGTAAATTTTTATAATCGTATTGAATAAATTCCAGAATAAAGTGAAAATGCTAAATAAATGGATTTCATAAAACAGTGATTATAAATTGAAGAATTTAATTTAAAATTTGGATTTTTAAATAGATTGAAAGGAACGATTGAAATTTATTTTCTTAAAAAGGAATTTATTTAAAAAGAAGATAAGTTGGAAATCCAGTTAGAAATTTAATTGATAAATTGAAATAAGCTGTGAAATCAATGTAAAATGATTTCAATTTGAAGAATCCATTTAAAAACAGAATATTGAATAATTTGAGAAAAATAAGGAATTTATTTAGTAGTGATAAATAAAATTAGAAATCAATATTGAAATTGATTTGGTATTGGAGTTTTACAAATAGAAGTTAATAAAAAGAAGATTTGTAAGTTGAAGTTGTTATTAAAAACAGAAATAGAATTTATAAACTTCATTTTATAAATTCGAAATCGATTGAATTTGATAAATTATATATAGGAGATTATTGAAGAAGATATATTCGCGATTTTTGAATAGCGAATTTTATTTGAAATAAAATGTTTAGAGATTTTTGAAATGTGGTTAGTGAAGTATATTCACGATTTTGGACAGTGAATATATTTTAAGTAAAATGGATATGGTTTTGGGAAAGTGATATTTGTAATGAAGTTAATTGTTTTAAAAGATGTTTTAAAATGTGTGAACTATCGAAATCATAGATTTCAACATTTATTGTTGAAATAGACGTTTTCGAGAAATATAAGGAAATGGTGGACTATAACACTGTTGTTATAGTAAATGATTTCCGAAAGGAAATGTTTTTTAATATAGTATTGGGATTTATATATCTATCTAAATCCGAATCCCTATACTAGTGATTTTGAGTCGTCGTAACGATGTTTTACGTAACATTCGTTTTGACTCAAATAAATGTTGTTATAGTAAATGGTTTTCTTAAAGAATGAATATATACTTAATTTGATTTAAGTATATCGAGTATTTTCAAACGTTGAAAATAAATAGATTTGTGAAATACTTATTATTAAGTATGGAAATGCTTTTCCAAAATGAAATGAAACGTTTGAGAATTTATCCTTGTAAAGATAAATTGAAACAGAATATTGAAAACGATTTGAAAATCGAATATCAGTAGATATTCGAAAGTATAAATTCGATACGGAATTTATAAAAGAAAGCGAAGTCGTTTAAAAATAAATATTGATTTATTTTTGAAGTGTGGAAATTGAGTTGAAATTTGTTTTCAAACGGTTAAGTGTGGAAATTTTATATCTAGTAAAAGATATTTTGGAAGATGAAATAATTTGGAAAATTATTTGGAATCTGATGATGTTGCGCATCTTTATTGATAGTTAAATAACCGACTATCAATAATTACCTTTAGATAGGTATTTGTTGTGAATTGGATGAATTTGAATGCCACACTTATTTTTAAAATAAGCGCTCACTATTCGGGTTAGCCGGGAAAGGACCATGGGGTCGTATAACCCATTCCGAATATGTGATACGTCGTTATGAATCGCATTTGAAGACCGGTGTTGAAGACCGGATATTTTTAAAACGAAAGGATGACCGTCGAGTTACTCTACATCGGCTGATCTCCGATTTAGAGGTTTTATCACCCTTAGTGACGGGAAGTCCGGACGTGATTAGAAATTTATCCGGAAATGCAAGGGCTTCGTGAGAAGTGCCTTCGGTTCTGTTCGATCCCGGAACAGACTTGTATGGATTGTGTGTCTGACGTTACAATTTGAGATATAAAGCTGATTTCTTTCAAATACATTTCTGTTGGTGGCGGAGAATTTATTCTCTTAGCTTAACACCCTTCTCTGAGACGTACGAGCTCAGAGGTTATGTAGTTGAAATTTATCAGCGATATATCCCAATTTGGTAACGTGGCATACTGAGTGTTGCTGTGAAATGATCAGTGTTTGATCATTTGTGATATGATCATTTGTTTGATCTTATATCTTTGTGATCATAGGTTGATCATTTTTGTTTGACCCAAAGCAGGGCTTTGTAGAAAGCGTAGCTTTGTGGACGAGACTTCGTCGAGCCTCACACCCCGGAAATGGTCGAAACAGGAAGGATGCGGCAAGGTTCTAGGGAGTAGCGCCCCTTAGTGTATGTCATTCCTTCTGGATAAAGGTGGTATCATGGTATGGAGCCCAGATACTTAACCTCTGTGGTTACTGCATTATTATTATCTATGTGGTTTGTTGCGAATCGGGGATCCTCGGGAAGATCGGTGACGATCGGGGGATGGCATACGCGTGTCAGTAGTTACCTATTTTTGCAGAGGTAACCCGGCCTTGTGTTGGCAGAGATCCGGTTAGGTTCTCGGGTCGTCTATTCCAGGGATGTACCCATCGTGGATAGGAAGTTCCTTTGCCTGACCATTTGTTGGAAATCCAAAGAAACAATACGAGCCTTTACGATTTCAATTGTATAACCTGTCTCCTCAGGAGGCAGCTATAGCAGGCATAATATAATGGTACCTATGCTGGCTAAGATTTATATTCTACTTTCGAAATGTTTTCCACTATGCACTAATAATAATATAAAAAAGAATTTGATTTTTGCGTAGTAAGCATCTTTGACTATCATAAGAAGAAATCTCCTCCAAGTCTGCGTTTGCATTGTGTGTGTGGTGGGAGGTCTTATGGTAGTTTCATTTTCCAAAAGCATTGCGAATTGACATTAAAGTTTTCCTGTTGTTTATTTTAAAGATAAACTGTTTTACGATCTCACACCAGTCACCATGACTGACTCGGAGTTTATTGTTCCCTTCTAAACTCTGGGTGCCCACCAATTTCCACACGGGCAGTCTAGAGTTAGATTATCAGGATATTCTGGATATTCTGGAGCTTTGGAAGCAAGCTGGATGACGAGACGTAGTATTTGTATTTGATAGTATTTATTCCGCTGTGTATTCTGTATGAGGACAAGTTTATATAACTGTCCATTGTTGTATATGACTCTGATGATTGATGTATGTATAAACTGATATAGTTCTTTGTTTTAAAAGACTAGTAATTATCTATTGTATATTGTTCCGCTGCGATGTGTAAGATTCTGATATTGTTTTCTGTTTCTGATGTTGTTCTGTTGTTCTTCTTCTCTCTTCTTCTCTTTTCTTCTTCTTCTTACCTTTTCTTCTTTCTTAAAACCCTCACTATTGGAGTTTCCGGCACTCGATTTCTCGGCAGTCGATAAAGTGAGTATCGATGTCGAATTTTCGAAAGTCGAAAATTTAGGTATGTGACAGCGTGGTATCAGAGCATATGGTTTAGCGACAACCCTGCTCTGTTGGGTGTTACTCATTAGAGATAGAGTCAGTAGTACTCTAGAATGAGTTGAGTGTAATAATAGATACGAGCGCGTATTTGTTAGTGAATATAAAAATGTTTTATATTGTGTTTGCTTATCCATTGAGATGTTTATGAATTTTGGTCGGTATGTGGGACGCCATATTATCGATAGGGATTTCTAAACACTTAAACGAGGCAAGACGACATAGTATTGTTTTAATAGGGTGAATGAAATAATTTTACCCAAAACTATTTTTGTATATAAAAGAAATGATTTTTCTATGAATTATTATAGTATATGGTTGCATGGTTGTTAAAAGTGATAATATTAATCTATTATCATTGAAATTGAATAAGAAATTCAAACCATAACTCCAAAGTTAAGGAATAAATCCATATACAAGTAAAATTAAAGAATGTAAATTATAAATGTGAATTGTAATTTAAAACGGAATTCCAGAGAAGTTTTTGGAAATGTTTTGAAAAGAATTTGAAATTTTGGAGATTTGGAAAGTTTAAGATGATTTGATTTGAAAATGAATTTCAAAGGTTTGAAAAGTATTTTAGAGAGATGAATGCTCTAAACTCTTTTCGGTCGCTGGAAAATAATTCCGATGATGATCGCGACATCACCGGTGTTCATTTTCGGGTTTCCAAAAGAGGAATTGCTGCCATATTGTTTTAAATGGAAAATTTGGGTTTTGTTTTGGAAATTCAAAGGATAATTTGAATTGTTTTCAAATGATTTTGAAATGTTGGTAAGATTCTGGAATACCATATTTGTGAAATACTATTTAATTGATAACTTATACAAATTGAATTTTGATAGAATAAATCTAACTTAAAAGATGGAGTTAAATAAATGTAAGTACATGTGAATCAATTAAATGAAAATGAAATTGAAAGTTGAAATTCATTTCGAATTCGTAAGCAAATGAATTGAATTGAATAATTATGAATGAGAGATGAATTAAAAGATTCAATAATGGAGAGTGATAAGAATTAGTAACTGAAACTAATCTAAAATAAGCAGTTGTAAATAAAAGTTAATCGATGAAATTCAATATTTCGGAATTGAAGATAAATTGAATCCAAATTGAATTAAAATGGTAAAGTAAATTCAAATGAGAAATTGAAATGAGAAATTGAATTCAAATAAATTTGAAATGTAAAATTGAAGATAATGGATATAACTTCAATAGTGAACTAAAGATGATATAAGTAGTTTATATTGGAAATTTTTTGTAATAGAATTTGCGAAATGATTGGAATATATGTAACTAGATATTATGGCTAGTAGGATATACAGGTGTTATAAAGGGATTGGAATTTTGATTTCGAAGATAATTTGAATTGCTCGGAAAAAGGTATGTGTTTAAATTTGAATATGAGATTTGATGACTTATTTCTCTAGCCGCTTGGCTTTTTCTTTTTCTTTTTGAAATCTGAGAGTCCGTAGGGACGTTTTGTAGTAGTGCCGTATTAGCCGCGCAAAGGAGACGCTGGCGAAATTTTTCGAAAATTTAGGGCGTTAGAAAATTTTTGAGAAAATTTTGAAAGTTTAAAATTTGAATTTAAACTTAAATTTGAATTTTGAAGTAAACGATATTGTTTGAAAACCATGAAAGGTTTAGAAAGTTAGTTGAGATAATAACGAATCTTTAGTAGAAAGATTTGTTTTGAAAAATTGATAAAGTTATTGAATTTGAGAAAAAGAGTAGACGAGTTAAGGACCATTTTCCCTAACTTGTAATTTCGAGGACGAAATTCTTTTAAGGAGGGAAGTTTGTAACGACCCAGAATTTTGAACAAATTAAATTGAGAATATTTAACTAATTTTAAATATTTGAATGATGATTTAATTTGAATCTCCGATATAAATTCAATTTTGGCGATTTAATTACAGAATTTAATCTGTTGAATGTTGAATAAAAATTTATATCTTCAATTTTAAGCTGAAGAAAAATATTTCGAAAGCTTTTAAAATTCGTATTGATATTACTGAAGATAATAGAAGCTTCAGAATCCAATTTCGAATTTATTTTATCAGTTTTGAAATTTATATCGTTCGTATCGATATTTAAAAATAGCCGTCCGAGGCGCAGTCTCGGAATTCGACGAAACCAGTTCCATTGGGTCCGTAATATCGAATTATTATCGGACTTCAAATTTCGTATTTACCAGAGTTGCTGTGTGTGCGTACGACGAATAAACGCGTTAAATTTTTAAGACGAATTCAAATTTAAAATTTACATTTATATTAATTAATATTACACGTTATCTTCCCTTCAACTACGCCTAAAATCACGCCTAAGATCCCGAACAAAAATCAGGCAACCCATCACGTAACCCATCCCTCCATCTCAGTTTTAAAAATCAAACGAACAAAGAAAAGCGAAATCTCTTTTCCCCTCCTTCCTCTTTAAGATACGAAACCCTTCACTCTCGTTCATTTCAAAAATTTCCTTCCGCACTTCAAAGAAACCCTAAATCGAGCTTCGTGAGTTTGAGTGGGTCGAAGTCTTCCGCTGTATGGGAAGTAGGCGCGCGCGTGGGCAGCCACAGCAGCGTGGATTTCGATCGCGAATGGAATTGTCAGCAGCGAGGTGCACTCGCGTTCAGGCGGTGACGTGATGAAGCATGGGTCGAGTGGCGAAGTGGTGTCGCGCGCGTGGAGTTGGGGTGGTCGCGATCTTGCCTAGCTCGAGGCGGCGACCTGGAATTCAACTGGTGGGAGGCACTAGGGTTAGGGCATCGACTGATATTGGGTTGTGGCACTCGTGTGATAGCAGCGATGGAGATGGTTCGTCGCCTGTAGCATCGCGATTAGGAGAGCGGCTAAGGTTGGCCGAAGTGCCAGTCGAGTGCAGCGTCAAAGGTTGTTCGGAAAGCTGGGGTTTCGCTTGTTCGACTGGAAAATTTGCCGAGTTGATGGTGGCGATCTGTAAAACGAGAGTTCGACAGTGAAGGTAATATAATTGCAGTCAAGTTTATATAGATTAGAAAATATTAACAGTGAAATTAATTTCTGTTTTATAATAAATACCATTACGATTTTACAGTAGAGAAAGACAGGAAGAAGAATAAATAAATAATAGATATGGTGAATTATTTGTTTTACTAATCTATTTAATTATTTTAGTTACCAAAAATAATCTATTAAAATAAATTAGTTTGAAAAGAAAACATTTGTTTAAATTTAAATTGTTAGTAAATTAAATTTGTCAAATGGTTAGAAAATTAAATTTATTAAAGGAGATGTAGTTTTTAAATTTAATGTTTTGTTAAATAAATTGTTAAAGGAGAAATTGGTTCGACTGTTAATTTAAATTGTATAATATTTTGGAAGTTAATTTGGAATTTTAAAATGTTAAATAGTTATTTTTAAATCAAAACAAATATAATTTATTAAGTGGAATATTTATTTAAAGGAAGAATAGTTTTGATTTAAAATTTTGTTAGATAAATTTATTAAAAGAAGTTGTTACAAAATAAAATCTTAGTTAAATAAGTTTATTTCAAAACGGAAATCAATTAAAATTTAAAATTAACTGTTTAAAACGAAATCACCGATGAATTGAAGTTATCAAATGAAAATTTATTATTCAATTTAATTCGAATATTGATAAATTGTATAAATTGTTATACAAGGTCTAAATCGAGAAAACGAACTGGATGGAAAATGGGATTGCAAATAAAAGCTAAGGTGAGATTTTTCTCACTCAAGAATTGATTGCAGTTATTGATTGTTTGATATGATTGCTATGTTGATTGTGATATTAGATATTTTAGGATATATCTATATATAGCAATATATACATATTGGCATATGTATATATTGGATTGATGATTTCCCGCCTCGTATAGCGGATGAGACCCTATTGCGCCGTTAGTAAGCGTATTTTTATAAAACCCATATACCGCGATAATTCCGTACTGGAGCGGAATTGGTATTGTGCTAACATCTGTGGATGCAGGGAAACAGGTTGGAGGGATCCAACTGGACCCCTCACATTGATTGAATTTATTTATACTGTGATATGAATCTGTGAATGATTATATTGATGTTATTGATCATATTGATGTTTGGAAATTGTTTGAATGCTAAGATTTAGCTGAATGGATGTTTTGACATCATTGGATTCCAAAGATAAACGAAATTGAAATTTTGAAATTCAAGTAGAAAATTTCTAAGTGAATCAATTTTTGAAATTGAAGAAATTTTGAAGAAAGGAATTTTTAAAGTATAAAAAGTAAATTTTTATAATCGTATTGAATAAATTCCAGAATAAAGTGAAAATGCTAAATAAATGGATTTCATAAAACAGTGATTATAAATTGAAGAATTTAATTTAAAATTTGGATTTTTAAATAGATTGAAAGGAACGATTGAAATTTATTTTCTTAAAAAGGAATTTATTTAAAAAGAAGATAAGTTGGAAATCCAGTTAGAAATTTAATTGATAAATTGAAATAAGCTGTAAAATCAATGTAAAATGATTTCAATTTGAAGAATCCATTTAAAAACAGAATATTGAATAATTTGAGAAAAATAAGGAATTTATTTAGTAGTGATAAATAAAATTAGAAATCAATATTGAAATTGATTTGGTATTGGAGTTTTACAAATAGAAGTTAATAAAAAGAAGATTTGTAAGTTGAAGTTGTTATTAAAAACAGAAATAGAATTTATAAACTTCATTTTATAAATTCGAAATCGATTGAATTTGATAAATTATATATAGGAGATTATTGAAGAAGATATATTCGCGATTTTTGAATAGCGAATTTTATTTGAAATAAAATGTGTAGAGATTTTTGAAATGTGGTTAGTGAAGTATATTCACGATTTTGGACAGTGAATATATTTTAAGTAAAATGGATATGGTTTTGGGAAAGTGATATTTGAAATGAAGTTAATTGTTTTAAAAGATGTTTTAAAACGTGTGAACTATCGAAATCATAGATTTCAACATTTATTGTTGAAATAGACGTTTTCGAGAAATATAAGGAAATGGTGGACTATAACACTGTTGTTATAGTAAATGATTTCCGAAAGGAAATGTTTTTTAATATAGTATTGGGATTTATATATCTATCTAAATCCGAATCCCTATACTAGTGATTTTGAGTCGTCGTAACGATGTTTTACGTAACATTCGTTTTGACTCAAATAAATGTTGTTATAGTAAATGATTTTCTTAAAGAATGAATATATACTTAATTTGATTTAAGTATATCGAGTATTTTCAAACGTTGAAAATAAATAGATTTGTGAAATACTTATTATTAAGTATGGAAATGCTTTTCCAAAATGAAATGAAACGTTTGAGAATTTATCCTTGTAAAGATAAATTGAAACATAATATTGAAAACGATTTGAAAATCGAATATCAGTAGATATTCGAAAGTATAAATTCGATACGGAATTTATAAAAGAAAGCGAAGTCGTTTAAAAATAAATATTGATTTATTTTTGAAGTGTGGAAATTGAGTTGAAATTTGTTTTCAAACGGTTAAGTGTGGAAATTTTATATCTAGTAAAAGATATTTTGGAAGATGAAATAATTTGGAAAATTATTTGGAATCTGATGATGTTGCGCATCTTTATTGATAGTTAAATAACCGACTATCAATAATTACCTTTAGATAGGTATTTGTTGTGAATTGGATGAATTTGAATGCCACACTTATTTTTAAAATAAGCGCTCACTATTCGGGTTAGCCGGGAAAGGACCATGGGGTCGTATAACCCATTCCGAATATGTGATACGTCGTTATGAATCGCATTTGAAGACCGGTGTTGAAGACCGGATATTTTTGAAAACGAAAGGATGACCGTCGAGTTACTCTACATCGGCTGATCTCCGATTTAGAGGTTTTATCACCCTTAGTGACAGGAAGTCCGGACGTGATTAGAAATTTATCCGGAAATGCAAGGGCTTCGTGAGAAGTGCCTTCGGTTCTGTTCGATCCCGGAACAGACTTGTATGGATTGTGTGTCTGACGTTACAATTTGAGATATAAAGCTGATTTCTTTCAAATACATTTCTGTTGGTGGCGGAGAATTTATTCTCTTAGCTTAACACCCTTCTCTGAGACGTACGAGCTCAGAGGTTATGTAGTTGAAATTTATCAGCGATATATCCCAATTTGGTAACGTGGCATACTGAGTGTTGCTGTGAAATGATCAGTGTTTGATCATTTGTGATATGATCATTTGTTTGATCTTATATCTTTGTGATCATAGGTTGATCATTTTTGTTTGACCCAAAGCAGGGCTTTGTAGAAAGCGTAGCTTTGTGGACGAGACTTCGTCGAGCCTCACACCCCGGAAATGGTCGAAACAGGAAGGATGCGGCAAGGTTCTAGGGAGTAGCGCCCCTTAGTGTATGTCATTCCTTCTGGATAAAGGTGGTATCATGGTATGGAGCCCAGATACTTAACCTCTGTGGTTACTGCATTATTATTATCTATGTGGTTTGTTGCGAATCGGGGATCCTCGGGAAGATCGGTGACGATCGGGGGATGGCATACGCGTGTCAGTAGTTACCTATTTTTGCAGAGGTAACCCGGCCTTGTGTTGGCAGAGATCCGGTTAGGTTCTCGGGTCGTCTATTCCAGGGACGTACCCATCGTGGATAGGAAGTTCCTTTGCCTGACCATTTGTTGGAAATCCAAAGAAACAATACGAGCCTTTACGATTTCAATTGTATAACCTGTCTCCTCAGGAGGCAGCTATAGCAGGCATAATATAATGGTACCTATGCTGGCTAAGATTTATATTCTACTTTCGAAATGTTTTCCACTATGCACTAATAATAATATCAAAAAGAATTTGATTTTTGCGTAGTAAGCATCTTTGACTATCATAAGAAGAAATCTCCTCCAAGTCTGCGTTTGCATTGTGTGTGTGGTGGGAGGTCTTATGGTAGTTTCATTTTCCAAAAGCATTGCGAATTGACATTAAAGTTTTCCTGTTGTTTATTTTAAAGATAAACTGTTTTACGATCTCACACCAGTCACCATGACTGACTCGGAGTTTATTGTTCCCTTCTAAACTCTGGGTGCCCACCAATTTCCACACGGGCAGTCTAGAGTTAGATTATCAGGATATTCTGGATATTCTGGAGCTTTGGAAGCAAGCTGGATGACGAGACGTAGTATTTGTATTTGATAGTATTTATTCCGCTGTGTATTCTGTATGAGGACAAGTTTATATAACTGTCCATTGTTGTATATGACTCTGATGATTGATGTATGTATAAACTGATATAGTTCTTTGTTTTAAAAGACTAGTAATTATCTATTGTATATTGTTCCGCTGCGATGTGTAAGATTCTGATATTGTTTTCTGTTTCTGATGTTGTTCTGTTGTTCTTCTTCTCTCTTCTTCTCTTTTCTTCTTCTTCTTACCTTTTCTTCTTTCTTAAAACCCTCACTATTGGAGTTTCCGGCACTCGATTTCTCGGCAGTCGATAAAGTGAGTATCGATGTCGAATTTTCGAAAGTCGAAAATTTAGGTATGTGACAGCGTGGTATCAGAGCATATGGTTTAGCGACAACCCTGCTCTGTTGGGTGTTACTCATTAGAGATAGAGTCAGTAGTACTCTAGAATGAGTTGAGTGTAATAATAGATACGAGCGCGTATTTGTTAGTGAATATAAAAATGTTTTATATTGTGTTTGCTTATCCGTTGAGATGTTTATGAATTTTGGTCGGTATGTGGGACGCCATATTATCGATAGGGATTTCTAAACACTTAAACGAGGCAAGACGACATAGTATTGTTTTAATAGGGTGAATGAAATAATTTTACCCAAAACTATTTTTGTATATAAAAGAAATGATTTTTCTATGAATTATTATAGTATATGGTTGCATGGTTGTTAAAAGTGATAATATTAATCTATTATCATTGAAATTGAATAAGAAATTCAAACCATAACTCCAAAGTTAAGGAATAAATCCATATACAAGTAAAATTAAAGAATGTAAATTATAAATGTGAATTGTAATTTAAAACGGAATTCCAGAGAAGTTTTTGGAAATGTTTTGAAAAGAATTTGAAATTTTGGAGATTTGGAAAGTTTAAGATGATTTGATTTGAAAATGAATTTCAAAGGTTTGAAAAGTATTTTAGAGAGATGAATGATCTAAACTCTTTTCGGTCGCTGGAAAATAATTCCGATGATGATCGCGACATCACCGGTGTTCATTTTCGGGTTTCCAAAAGAGGAATTGCTGCCATATTGTTTTAAATGGAAAATTTGGGTTTTGTTTTGGAAATTCAAAGGATAATTTGAATTGTTTTCAAATGATTTTGAAATGTTGGTAAGATTCTGGAATACCATATTTGTGAAATACTATTTAATTGATAACTTATACAAATTGAATTTTGATAGAATAAATCTAACTTAAAAGATGGAGTTAAATAAATGTAAGTACATGTGAATCAATTAAATAAAAATGAAATTGAAAGTTGAAATTCATTTCGAATTCGTAAGCAAATGAATTGAATTGAATAATTATGAATGAGAGATGAATTAAAAGATTCAATAATGGAGAGTGATAAGAATTAGTAACTGAAACTAATCTAAAATAAGCAGTTGTAAATAAAAGTTAATCGATGAAATTCAATATTTCGGAATTGAAGATAAATTGAATCCAAATTGAATTAAAATGGTAAAGTAAATTCAAATGAGAAATTGAAATGAGAAATTGAATTCAAATAAATTTGAAATGTAAAATTGAAGATAATGGATATAACTTCAATAGTGAACTAAAGATGATATAAGTAGTTTATATTGGAAATTTTTTGTAATAGAATTTGCGAAATGATTGGAATATATGTAACTAGATATTATGGCTAGTAGGATATACAGGTGTTATAAAGGGATTGGAATTTTGATTTCGAAGATAATTTGAATTGCTCGGAAAAAGGTATGTGTTTAAATTTGAATATGAGATTTGATGACTTATTTCTCTAGCCGCTTGGCTTTTTCTTTTTCTTTTTGAAATCTGAGAGTCCGTAGGGACGTTTTGTAGTAGTGCCGTATTAGCCGTGCAAAGGAGACGCTGGCGAAATTTTTCGAAAATTTAGGGCGTTAGAAAATTTTTGAGAAAATTTTGAAAGTTTAAAATTTGAATTTAAACTTAAATTTGAATTTTGAAGTAAACGATATTGTTTGAAAACCATGAAAGGTTTAGAAAGTTAGTTGAGATAATAACGAATCTTTAGTAGAAAGATTTGTTTTGAAAAATTGATAAAGTTATTGAATTTGAGAAAAAGAGTAGACGAGTTAAGGACTATTTTCCCTAACTTGTAATTTCGAGGACGAAATTCTTTTAAGGAGGGAAGTTTGTAACGACCCAGAATTTTGAACAAATTAAATTGAGAATATTTAACTAATTTTAAATATTTGAATGATGATTTAATTTGAATCTCCGATATAAATTCAATTTTGGCGATTTAATTACAGAATTTAATCTGTTGAATGTTGAATAAAAATTTATATCTTCAATTTTAAGCTGAAGAAAAATATTTCGAAAGCTTTTAAAATTCGTATTGATATTACTGAAGATAATAGAAGCTTCAGAATCCAATTTCGAATTGATTTTATCAGTTTTGAAATTTATATCGTTCGTATCGATATTTAAAAATAGTCGTCCGAGGCGCAGTCTCGGAATTCGACGAAACCAGTTCCATTGGGTCCGTAATATCGAATTATTATCGGACTTCAAATTTCGTATTTACCAGAGTTGCTGTGTGTGCGTACGACGAATAAACGCGTTAAATTTTTAAGACGAATTCAAATTTAAAATTTACATTTATATTAATTAATATTACACGTTATCTTCCCTTCAACTACGCCTAAAATCACGCCTAAGATCCCGAACAAAAATCAGGCAACCCATCACGTAACCCATCCCTCCATCTCAGTTTTAAAAATCAAACGAACAAAGAAAAGCGAAATCTCTTTTCCCCTCCTTCCTCTTTAAGATACGAAACCCTTCACTCTCGTTCATTTCAAAAATTTCCTTCCGCACTTCAAAGAAACCCTAAATCGAGCTTCGTGAGTTTGAGTGGGTCGAAGTCTTCCGTTGTATGGGAAGTAGGCGCGCGCGTGGGCAGCCACGGCAGCGTGGATTTCGATCGCGAATGGAATTGTCAGCAGCGAGGTGCACTCGCGTTCAGGCGGTGACGTGATGAAGCATGGGTTGAGTGGCGAAGTGGTGTCGCGTGCGTGGAGTTGGGGTGGTCGCGATCTTGCCTAGCTCGAGGCGGCGACCTGGAATTCAACTGGTGGGAGGCACTAGGGTTAGGGCATCGACTGATATTGGGTTGTGGCACTCGTGTGATAGCAGCGATGGAGATGGTTCGTCGCCTGTAGCATCGCGATTAGGAGAGCGGCTAAGGTTGGCCGAAGTGCCAGTCGAGTGCAGCGTCAAAGGTTGTTCGGAAAGCTGGGGTTTCGCTTGTTCGACTGGAAAATTTGCCGAGTTGATGGTGGCGATCTGTAAAACGAGAGTTCGACAGTGAAGGTAATATAATTGCAGTCAAGTTTATATAGATTAGAAAATATTAACAGTGAAATTAATTTCTGTTTTATAATAAATACCATTACGATTTTACAGTAGAGAAAGACAGGAAGAAGAATAAATAAATAATAGATATGGTGAATTATTTGTTTTACTAATCTATTTAATTATTTTAGTTACCAAAAATAATCTATTAAAAGAAATTAGTTTGAAAAGAAAACATTTGTTTAAATTTAAATTGTTAGTAAATTAAATTTGTCAAATGGTTAGAAAATTAAATTTATTAAAGGAGATGTAGTTTTTAAATTTAATGTTTTGTTAAATAAATTGTTAAAGGAGAAATTGGTTCGACTGTTAATTTAAATTGTATAATATTTTGGAAGTTAATTTGGAATTTTAAAATGTTAAATAGTTATTTTTAAATCAAAACAAATATAATTTATTAAGTGGAATATTTATTTAAAGGAAGAATAGTTTTGATTTAAAATTTTGTTAGATAAATTTATTAAAAGAAGTTGTTACAAAATAAAATCTTAGTTAAATAAGTTTATTTCAAAACGAAAATCAATTAAAATTTAAAATTAACTGTTTAAAACGAAATCACCGATGAATTGAAGTTATCAAATGAAAATTTATTATTCAATTTAATTCGAATATTGATAAATTGTATAAATTGTTATACAAGGTCTAAATCGAGAAAACGAACTGGATGGAAAATGGGATTGCAAATAAAAGCTAAGGTGAGATTTTTCTCACTCAAGAATTGATTGCAGTTATTGATTGTTTGATATGATTGCTATGTTGATTGTGATATTAGATATTTTAGGATATATCTATATATAGCAATATATACATATTGGCATATGTATATATTGGATTGATGATTTCCCGCCTCGTATAGCGGATGAGACCCTATTGCGCCGTTAGTAAGCGGATTTTTATAAAACCCATATACCGCGATAATTCCGTACTGGAGCGGAATTGGTATTGTGCTAACATCTGTGGATGCAGGGAAACAGGTTGGAGGGATCCAACTGGACCCCTCACATTGATTGAATTTATTTATACTGTGATATGAATCTGTGAATGATTATATTGATGTTATTGATCATATTGATGTCTGGAAATTGTTTGAATGCTAAGATTTAGCTGAATGGATGTTTTGACATCATTGGATTCCAAAGATAAACGAAATTGAAATTTTGAAATTCAAGTAGAAAATTTCTAAGTGAATCAATTTTTGAAATTGAAGAAATTTTGAAGAAAGGAATTTTTAAAGTATAAAAAGTAAATTTTTATAATCGTATTGAATAAATTCCAGAATAAAGTGAAAATGCTAAATAAATGGATTTCATAAAACAGTGATTATAAATTGAAGAATTTAATTTAAAATTTGGATTTTTAAATAGATTGAAAGGAACGATTGAAATTTATTTTCTTAAAAAGGAATTTATTTAAAAAGAAGATAAGTTGGAAATCCAGTTAGAAATTTAATTGATAAATTGAAATAAGCTGTGAAATCAATGTAAAATGATTTCAATTTGAAGAATCCATTTAAAAACAGAATATTGAATAATTTGAGAAAAATAAGGAATTTATTTAGTAGTGATAAATAAAATTAGAAATCAATATTGAAATTGATTTGGTATTGGAGTTTTACAAATAGAAGTTAATAAAAAGAAGATTTGTAAGTTGAAGTTGTTATTAAAAACAGAAATAGAATTTATAAACTTCATTTTATAAATTCGAAATCGATTGAATTTGATAAATTATATATAGGAGATTATTGAAGAAGATATATTCGCGATTTTTGAATAGCGAATTTTATTTGAAATAAAATGTGTAGAGATTTTTGAAATGTGGTTAGTGAAGTATATTCACGATTTTGGACAGTGAATATATTTTATGTAAAATGGATATGGTTTTGGGAAAGTGATATTTGAAATGAAGTTAATTGTTTTAAAAGATGTTTTAAAACGTGTGAACTATCGAAATCATAGATTTCAACATTTATTGTTGAAATAGACGTTTTCGAGAAATATAAGGAAATGGTGGACTATAACACTGTTGTTATAGTAAATGATTTCCGAAAGGAAATGTTTTTTAATATAGTATTGGGATTTATATATCTATCTAAATCCGAATCCCTATACTAGTGATTTTGAGTCGTCGTAACGATGTTTTACGTAACATTCGTTTTGACTCAAATAAATGTTGTTATAGTAAATGATTTTCTTAAAGAATGAATATATACTTAATTTGATTTAAGTATATCGAGTATTTTCAAACGTTGAAAATAAATAGATTTGTGAAATACTTATTATTAAGTATGGAAATGCTTTTCCAAAATGAAATGAAACGTTTGAGAATTTATCCTTGTAAAGATAAATTGAAACAGAATATTGAAAACGATTTGAAAATCGAATATCAGTAGATATTCGAAAGTATAAATTCGATACGGAATTTATAAAAGAAAGCGAAGTCGTTTAAAAATAAATATTGATTTATTTTTGAAGTGTGGAAATTGAGTTGAAATTTGTTTTCAAACGGTTAAGTGTGGAAATTTTATATCTAGTAAAAGATATTTTGGAAGATGAAATAATTTGGAAAATTATTTGGAATCTGATGATGTTGCGCATCTTTATTGATAGTTAAATAACCGACTATCAATAATTACCTTTAGATAGGTATTTGTTGTGAATTGGATGAATTTGAATGCCACACTTATTTTTAAAATAAGCGCTCACTATTCGGGTTAGCCGGGAAAGGACCATGGGGTCGTATAACCCATTCCGAATATGTGATACGTCGTTATGAATCGCATTTGAAGACCGGTGTTGAAGACCGGATATTTTTGAAAATGAAAGGATGACCGTCGAGTTACTCTACATCGGCTGATCTCCGATTTAGAGGTTTTATCACCCTTAGTGACGGGAAGTCCGGACGTGATTAGAAATTTATCCGGAAATGCAAGGGCTTCGTGAGAAGTGCCTTCGGTTCTGTTCGATCCCGGAACAGACTTGTATGGATTGTGTGTCTGCCGTTACAATTTGAGATATAAAGCTGATTTCTTTCAAATACATTTCTGTTGGTGGCGGAGAATTTATTCTCTTAGCTTAACACCCTTCTCTGAGACGTACGAGCTCAGAGGTTATGTAGTTGAAATTTATCAGCGATATATCCCAATTTGGTAACGTGGCATACTGAGTGTTGCTGTGAAATGATCAGTGTTTGATCATTTGTGATATGATCATTTGTTTGATCTTATATCTTTGTGATCATAGGTTGATCATTTTTGTTTGACCCAAAGCAGGGCTTTGTAGAAAGCGTAGCTTTGTGGACGAGACTTCGTCGAGCCTCACACCCCGGAAATGGTCGAAACAGGAAGGATGCGGCAAGGTTCTAGGGAGTAGCGCCCCTTAGTGTATGTCATTCCTTCTGGATAAAGGTGGTATCATGGTATGGAGCCCAGATACTTAACCTCTGTGGTTACTGCATTATTATTATCTATGTGGTTTGTTGCGAATCGGGGATCCTCGGGAAGATCGGTGACGATCGGGGGATGGCATACGCGTGTCAGTAGTTACCTATTTTTGCAGAGGTAACCCGGCCTTGTGTTGGCAGAGATCCGGTTAGGTTCTCGGGTCGTCTATTCCAGGGACGTACCCATCGTGGATAGGAAGTTCCTTTGCCTGACCATTTGTTGGAAATCCAAAGAAACAATACGAGCCTTTACGATTTCAATTGTATAACCTGTCTCCTCAGGAGGCAGCTATAGCAGGCATAATATAATGGTACCTATGCTGGCTAAGATTTATATTCTACTTTCGAAATGTTTTCCACTATGCACTAATAATAATATCAAAAAGAATTTGATTTTTGCGTAGTAAGCATCTTTGACTATCATAAGAAGAAATCTCCTCCAAGTCTGCGTTTGCATTGTGTGTGTGGTGGGAGGTCTTATGGTAGTTTCATTTTCCAAAAGCATTGCGAATTGACATTAAAGTTTTCCTGTTGTTTATTTTAAAGATAAACTGTTTTACGATCTCACACCAGTCACCATGACTGACTCGGAGTTTATTGTTCCCTTCTAAACTCTGGGTGCCCACCAATTTCCACACGGGCAGTCTAGAGTTAGATTATCAGGATATTCTGGATATTCTGGAGCTTTGGAAGCAAGCTGGATGACGAGACGTAGTATTTGTATTTGATAGTATTTATTCCGCTGTGTATTCTGTATGAGGACAAGTTTATATAACTGTCCATTGTTGTATATGACTCTGATGATTGATGTATGTATAAACTGATATAGTTCTTTGTTTTAAAAGACTAGTAATTATCTATTGTATATTGTTCCGCTGCGATGTGTAAGATTCTGATATTGTTTTCTGTTTCTGATGTTGTTCTGTTGTTCTTCTTCTCTCTTCTTCTCTTTTCTTCTTCTTCTTACCTTTTCTTCTTTCTTAAAACCCTCACTATTGGAGTTTCCGGCACTCGATTTCTCGGCAGTCGATAAAGTGAGTATCGATGTCGAATTTTCGAAAGTCGAAAATTTAGGTATGTGACATAACATGTCTGTTGCGATGTAAATCCCAACATCTATACACGGCATGTTATACCCTGCACAGATTGATATGTTGCACATGCACACACACATCCAGATGTGTTTGTATATAGTACACACACACACACACACACACACACATATATATATATATATATAACATAACATAAATTAAATAATACTATATAATTTTATAAATTTAAACAAAATAAAAGATTTTATTTAAATAAAAATTTAGAAATGTTCTAAACAAACTAGACTTCATAGGCCCAATAAAGTTGCAAAAGGGTAAAAAAAATTAAATTCCACCCAAAACTTCCACTGCGGGATGGCCCTGTTCCAACAATGGTATCAGAGCCCAATAGCCTATGCAGTCTAAATTAGTTATGTTAAGGCTAACTAATTTATCTCATAGCCCAGATAGTAGAATGTACAGAAAGGTAGTACCAAAGGATTGGATTTTGGTAATTAAGTACTATGCCTTATCTAGCAACCGACCTAGCCTGAACAGATATGTGAGCCTAAAGGCTGCCCCGAATAGCAAAACCAAATTTGAATTTGGCCTTGGGTTAATTTTCAAAATGATTTGAAAATTAAAAGTATAATATTTTAAATTTAAAAATTAAATTTAAAATAATATATACATATATTATAAAAGGTTAAAATATAATAAAACATTTCAAAATGTTTGAAAAATAATACAAATTAATTTTGAAATTTTAAATTTATTAATAAGATTAATAAAATAAATGAATTAATTAAATAAGTTAATTAATGAAAAATACATATACATATATTATATATTTTTGATATATGTTATGATATTTTAAAATGTTTAAGGTCTCATGAGTATACATGTATGTATATTATATGACTTTTTGAAAGTAATATAATTTAATAAAATAAATAAATTAAAGGTTAATAAATTAAATAAAAATACACATATATGAGGTACATGTGTTATACTATAAATGTTATTATATATAATGTATGGTTAATATAAATGTTATATTAAGATAATATAAAATTAAATAAAATGTTAATTAATTAAAATAAAGTAAAAAAGATTTAATTAATATAATATTATACATAAGGCTATTATATAAGCAATATGAAATATAAAACTTATATTATAATAAAACTTATATATTATGAATGTAAAAATTAAAGGTAGAATATAAAGAAACCCTAAATAAACCTAAGAAATAAATACATACGTAAGTGTACGTATACCGTGATTCCCGATATGTCCGACAATTGAATCACGAGCGTATTTCATAAGAATTATATTATTCCATAAGTCGATATAACTCAACATAATATATTAAAGATTATGAATCTTCAATATATTATTGTCCTCTGCCATATATATATATATATATATATAAATTACTTGCATACTCCTTAGTTGTTGAGCAAACTCAAAAGGGATGTTATGTGTAGTATTATTAATATATTGAATAGACGAGGTAAGATAACTATATGTATTTGTTAAGCAAACTCAAGGTATATATACTATACTTAGACCATCGCGATATGGTAGGTACGAGCGAATAATTTCATTTCGATTTGTTGAGCAAACTCAAGGTTGAAATGAGATTAAGACAAAGAACCATGGGTTAGGAGTTGTATATGATACAACCGATAAGGTGTTATCCATCGTCCATGGAGCTATGATTTGTTGAGCAAATTCAAGGTCAGAATTCCAAAAAGGATGAGTGCTAACACGCACTAGTGAAGTCGAAATACATCTATGTTTCATCTCAGGGTTTGGAGAAACATAAAAGACTAGTGAAAGCCTTATTAAAAATATGAAATGATAACATTTAACTTTTCTAATATTGTAAGAACATATGCTATATAATGTTATAATAATCTATATTGATAAATTCGTGCATTTAATATGATTAATAGAACGTTTATCAATTAAGATATACAAATGAACTGAATTGAGGATTAACAAATAGAAATATAACATATAGTTACTAATAAATGCTTATTGCATGTGGACATTTCAACACCCATGCAAGCGCCTAATTCTACAACTACTAAATACGTTCGTAATTTGATGACTTATGTGTTTATGGTCGAGACCATGTATTGCATTCTATGAGTTTTGAACTCCAAAAGCAATATAAGATATGGATATTTGATCCATATACTATCTCATATAAGTGTTATACGGGGAACAGTCACAGTTAGTAATGTGCGATACTTCGATGAAGTTAGTTCATTCGAAATAAGCCAATAAACAGTATTATAAGATCGAGTATTCAATTTAGTTGATTACAAAAGGATCGTACTATGTTAAATGTAACACTAGATTAAAACTCTAAGAAGGATCTTAGAATTCAATCGCTGAACTATCAGTTTCATTAGTTTACATAAAGTGCAACATATTTGATGTTCTTAAACGTTAAGGATAATCAAATGCGCTTTTGTAAAGAGTTCATTATGATATTGTAGTAAGGGTTTTCTTTTGAATGGTTGACCATTCAAAAAGGAAAACGAATGTATAAGAGTAAATGTGATTTAAGGTACAGTTGGGATGAAAAGAGTGAATGATCGCTTCTGCTTAATAAAGAAACATCAGAAACGAGAATTATAATAATAAAGATTGATACTTAACATTTAGAATCAAAAATATGATTTCTATTCTGAAATGTATTTCATATAGAAATTTTTTCTGTGAGATTTATTTCTTTGAGTTCATGATATTTGATCAAAGAACTCTCTGCAGTAAACTAGTTGTAATATGAAATAAATCATCTATATTAAGTAAATGATGGACCTCCGAATTTAATACGCTATTATAGTAATGGTGGAAATAATGGGAAATGCCATATAGCACTAATTAATTGAATCAAATTATGAAAATTATTTTATAAAATATGTCGCATATTATTTATGAAATAATGACTATTTTTGTCGACCAAAACATAGACATGGTTATATTTCAATGTGAATATTTTGAATATTAGTAAATAAAACTATAATATGGTATTTGTATTCATAACAAAAATGGTGCATTGAAAAATACTGAAATATCTAAAATTATTTACAATTAATTTGGAGTTATAGACTAAGCTATAGTTTTGAGAAGTAATTTTTATTATATGATTATGAATCATATGATGCTAGTTAATTATTGCTTAAACAATCAAGGGCTATGCACCCATTTAGTGGAAGTGTCATAAGAGTTGATGAACTCTTTAGATTAATACATATAGATGTATGCAATCTTAAGTCTATAAATACGAAAACAATTCCATATACTTTGTCATATTCACCGATTAGTTATCACAAAGATGGAATTATGTATTTGATACCCATGTATTAGTCTATGATAAGATCATAAAATACAAAACGAAAGTAAATAATATAACATGAAATAAAAATGATCCAATTTGATCGAATAGGTGAGTATATTAGAAAGAGTTTCATATGTACCTAATAGAATAAAGATTCAATATCAAAAGTCACTCATTCATATAATACATCATGATGTATTGATAAGGAGCTACCAAAGTTTGTTGGACAAAGCACGATTAATGATGAATGAAGTTGAATTAAAATTCTTTCTATAAGGTGTGTATTTAAGAGTAGTACACAAGGCTAAAATTAATATCATCCAAAGAATAGTTTACAAAACCATATAAGATAAGGGTTTATAAGAAACCCCACATATCTTAGGCCAAGGAGTTGATAGGTTATGTGAGTCAAAAGACTGCATGTAATAATTGTAAATGGGATCTTATATAAATCGTCCCAAGAGAATTTTGGAAATGATAATCATTAGATGACTGATTTATGTTGTGAACGCAAATATATTGGAAATTAATGCAAAACCATTTTTTGTATGGCAACTCATAAAATGCTTATGAATGCCCATTTTGTTGCATTGAGAAACAACTGTTGTTTCAAGAAATACCAACTTCGCAGCAAATGAATTTTTTAAGAAAATTATTGGTATAAAATGAATATGGATACGATCTAATGATAAAAATTGTTAAAAGGAATGAAATAAAATTGACTAAACCTAAATGAACACAAATACATTAGAACGTTTAATGAGTATTCTTGTACATTATACAGAAACTATGAGTTTCTTATCAATGTCAAGAATAAATAATCCTTGGTTGTTTAATTAAACCATTAAGAGTATTGACTCCACGATATTGTACGATGCGCTAATCCAAAGTTGATTTCAAATACAATATTAAAATATGATTTTGATAGTTGTATCCTAAGGGATATGATCCATTGGCCACAAATGTGTCTTTAAGAGAAAGATAAATGTAGTTGGAATATAGTGAGCCATATTGATAAGAATAATACAATGAATTTCAATTGTAGAATTTAACATAACAGATTCATCATTCGATGTGCTCAAGGTTGTTTGGATCTTACTCACAAAGCTATCACCTAGTATGACTATATGTTTTGGTATATATGTGTTGAAGCAAAAGGTTCTAAATATAGATTTAGACTAGACTATTGAACATAACAACCAAAGTGTCTTAAAGTCAGAGGGAGTGATATTGAGTTTGTGGATTTTTAGTATACGATCCGAGAATGAATACGAAAGTATCATTCAGAAAAGGATCAAAATTGGACAAGTGTTTTGATAGAGAAATCAAATAGTTTGATTTTCAGTCAAAATGCAAGGGAAGCATACGTTCATAAGAAAGAACATTAAAAGGTACATAGATATTTATAAACCATTAGTAAACAGCACACTGTTGATTGTTAGCAATGCATCCATGTTAAAAATCAGCTTTTAGTAGTTATAATACTCGATGTTGGATTTGTAAATGATGTATTTTATAGTAAGTATAAAAGATATTAGGAATGTCAAAAATGATATGCAAGGACACCTTATTAAAATATTAAATACGAAACATGTAAGACGGACTCTTTATGCATTGTCAAAAGGGATTATCGTATATGTTATGTTGTCTACGATATCATGATTTGTTTATGTATTTTATACATGAAGCAAATATCAAATCCAAATTGATATCACTAAATAGTTGTCTGAGGTGTGTTCTCATGTATTTATGAAATACTAGAGAATTATTTATAGAAACAACAAACTCTTTATGTAAGAGTGTTCAGACTCTAACTTTCATAAGTGGTATTAAGTATAATATGTCAATAATAAATGCAAGTTAAGAAAGTTTAAGTTGGAAATGTTCGGAATGAATGACTGTGGTTGATTCAATGATAAAAGGCTGAGTACATCACCTTGAATAGCACCGTAATACAAGCAAAGTATATAAATATAAATCCATAAATTTATAACTGATCCAAGGGTGATTCCAAATGTCGAGAATCTCATAACATTGTTTTATGATAACAATGTCGCGATATAGTTAGTAACAGAACTTAAGCTCATCGGAAGTCAAGGGACTTACTTTAAATTGTTCCACATGATAAAGGTAGTTTACCAGCGTCGGAGAGAGTTGATTGATAGAGTATATAATTGAAACATAATAGCATGTCAATTCACTAAGGGACTGGCCCAATTGGTTTTGAAGAAACCGATTGGAGAAGTTGGAATGAGGTTTCATGATTAACCCCAAGTGCAGATGAGAGATTGATATAGTTAGGGGTATGCCCTAGGGCCAATTATGTAACTTGTTACATATATCTAACTTTATAACCAATCTTGTTCGAATTAAAAGGTGTTTTCTTTCTATTATATTGATATAATATGTTATATTAATTAATTAATTTAATTAAAAGTATATTTAATAGAAACCCATAAATGGTATGATTTGTGATAGTAGTTACAAAGTGTCGTAACCATGAGTAACTTGTCACAATGAAAATAAATATACCATTAAAATATTCCTAGTCAAGATGTATCTAGACTGAATATGGATACATCTATTAAGACTAAAATACGTAACTCTCTCCAAATGTTAGGTAGTGCATTACTCATGGCTACTGGAGCACCAAGGGGTTACATACTGATAGTTATTAGATAACTATGCAATGACTCATTCGATAGTTTTCTATTAGTTAATATAACTAAGGTCAAACATAAAATATCGATGCGACTGATTTACATAGTTCTCTCGATTTAAGAATACTATCGATCTTCAATATTAAATCTCAACTTTGATTATAGTCAAATCATGGCACGACGTCTATCGAGTTACTATAGTTGGGTTGAGTAGAAGTATTGGAAGTGAAGCACTATTCAAGAGAGGATTCGTCTCCTTAATTATATGAGGTCAATATCATGGTCAATTGAAGTCAACTCAAAGTAAAAGTCTCTTGCCAAAGCATTTCAATTAATAATAATTGTTATTATTGATCCAAGGACTTTGTGTTTAGACTGTAAAGTTGAATGTGGACGTTGTTGGAATTTTAACCGTTACCAAATTCCATAAGTCCAAAGTGATATAGTTTTGACTAAGAGAATTAGTGTAAACAATAGTCATAAATGGGTAATGCTTAATAAAGTAAAATTAGGTTTTATCAAAACCAAGTAAGCGATAAATTTGGTCAAAACGTAACACCACCTTTTAAGTGATATGTAAACGTTAATATTCGAATAGTTCGATATTAGTCGCTGACCAAATTTACACCTGACGATTCACACAACCGAAACAATGAATTTTCCTTTGATCAAACAATTTAATTAATTTATAATTTCATAAATTAATTAAATTAATTAATTTATGAAATATTACTTACAAAATTTGATTTTGAATTGATGAATAAATATTATTAAATAAATTTATAATAGTTATAAATATATCAATCGATATACGATATCGATAAGCATTAAATTCGATTTAATTGCATAATATTTTATTTGGGCTTAAACAGATTTAAGACCCATCATAGGGGCTGGTCGTTTTTGCAGCAACATGGGGTATAGGCGGCTCAAAACATGGGTAAGACTGGCTTGAAATGGATGGCAATATTAAAGGAGATGAGTAAAAAATGAGATCCTAAATTCTCTATTTTCCTTCCTCTATTTAAGCATCTCTTCGTAGTCGTTTTGGAACCTCAATCTCTAGACATTGCTGGCCGAAATCCCCCTTTTGGTCTCTCTAATTTATCAAGCTCATATCAAGTCAATTCAACTGGTATTCAATTGTAACAGCCCGAGATTTTCGACGCTCGAAAATCGACATCAATACGTCCACTGTATTACATGCCGAACAATCGAATGCTGGAAATACCAGATCGTTACGGAAAAGAAGAAAGAGGTAGAAGAAGAAAATAGAAAACAACATCATAATCTCACAATCGCAGCGGAATAATATATAATAGATAACTATTGATCTTTATACAAAAGAACTATAAACTGTTTTTATACATTACATCTTCAGAGTACAGCAGAAAACAATAGCACAAAACTGAACAGTTATAATAATTTGTCCTCCAAAGTACTGTATATACAGCATACCATACACAACGGAATATAAATCAGATATGTGATATACGTCTTCGTCATCCAGCTCGTCTCTTGAGCTCCATAACATCCCATCCTGAATCTGTAATACTCGGTCTGACCCGAGCATTATAATAAAATAACAACTGAGTCAGTTTGGAAAACCAGCGTGAGAAAACACACCCAATTGAATTATTAAAATTTTCAAAATCCTTTGAAAATCAAAGGTATCTCGTAAGACCACGCCACAAATAAACACGACGGGTTTTTACCTTACGATAACCAAAACATTTCATATCAAAATCCTTTGATATTATAATAGTGTCCAAGTACAAATACTTATTCAAATAGCTGAATTGCTTGCATCTCACGTTCCAGCATAGTTGGGCACAATCAAAACCGTACGACACTTATGGAGAATGGATTTCAACTGAATGACTAGGCACTGGGGTACCACCTGTCACGGTACCTGTCTAGAAACACCGTACCGAGGACCACTCCGGGATCCCCTGCAACACAAGACCGGACTACCCCTTAAACTGGATAGCCCGAATAAGATTACCCTGTGGTTGGGATCAGCAACCGCACCATACAGCCGAATAATAAGAAGGGACTCTAGATAGGGGTAACCTTACCCTACTTGGGTGCGACCCACTTAGCCTTGCTGCATCTCCCTTGATCTTTTCTGTCATTCTCGGTTGATGAGGCTCGAGGCTAAGCGTTACCTTTTTAGAAATATTCACTTAGAATGCTCATTGTCCTCCAATGACAATGTACTGATAGCATTCATCCATACAAGTCCGTTCCCGGTCCGAACAAAACCGAAGGCACTATTCCTACTACATCCATTTTGGAATCACCCTCAGGATTAGTAGCGATTAGCCTTTGCACTTCACTGCTCCATCTTCGACTCCATTCTCTTGTCTTCATTACGAAAACGTACTCGTTGGATCGAAGTGGTTTTCGGATCACAAATCCGATCCCGGTCTCTTCGAAACAACGTTCGCTATTCCCGGTAAACTCAACCCCGGTTCTCTAGGAAATAAACAGACGAAAATAAGATCGGAGATCACCTCCTAACCATTGGTGAACGGATTTCCTTATAAACGTCCTAGAAGAACGAACGAGTTTACACGTACAGTATAGCACCTCGAACAGTAACTGTACCATATAATTCTCGTACCTCTGCTAGATATTTCCAAAGTTATATCTGGGTCCAGATTTGATAGTCGGTTATTTAACTATCAAATAAACAATCAATTCAACAAAATATTTGATTTCCACTGAAAAACACCGAGTCTTATTTAATTTAGTTTTTAAATAAATTAAATCACTTTATCCAAAAATATGCACTTAAAATATTTAAAATAAAGCTATCTAAATCACTTTATCCAAAATAATAGTTATAAAATTCTGTAATAATTTTGCATGTAAAACTTTAGCCAAAAACTACTTTTAAAATAAATTTATTATATAAAATATAAATATTTAATGATTATCCCTTTTTTTAAAATCATAATACAATTTAACCTTTAAAAATAATTAACTACTATAACCAACTCAATTTATAAATACTTAAACAATTTTTGAACAACTAAATAATAAATTTTCTAAAAACATTCTTTTAAACACTTTTATATTTCTAATTTATTCTTAAAAATCTTTCCATTAAAATACACGTAACATTCCAGAAAAATACATTTCCACTTCAATAAAACCGGACTTGTCATTTATAAATCCTTCTCGATTTATCTCCAGTTCAAATTTACTTTCCCACTCCGTAAATTTCCTTTCCCACATTTTAAAAAAAAAATAAAACCACTATTTATTTTTTTTAAATGAATTACCATCTCCTTATAAATTCCCATCATGAATCTATAATTTCAAATTATCCACTGATAAATATTTCACTTTATTTATAAACCATTTATAAATTCCATAGTCTCATTCTCCTTTTAATCACTATTTCAAAACACTTAATCGATTTTCAAATCGATTTTCTGAATTAATTCCATTTTGAAATTTATTTCTTGATTTAACCAAATTACCCCGAACCTCCTAATTTCAGATTCACTTCCCTTTTCTGATTTAAAATCTTATTTAAATCTGGAACATCAATTTCACACTTTATTTCAAAATTCTCCTTTAATTTTTCCCAAACCATTTAAATCTTACATTTAAAAATATATTCCTTTGTTCTTAAAAAAACAATATTGCTTAAGTCCTTATTTTTAAAACCCTTTAATTCACCTTTATCCATAATCTCTATTTTTTTCATATTACGAAATTTATTAAATAGAATTTTAAAATCAACTATTTCCCCTTTTTCCAAATCTGTTCTTTAATTTATTCAACTTCACTATAAATATTTTACTTAAAAGTTCCCTCTTTATTTTTCTTCAAAAATCCAATTTTTATATCTTTGGTATTTTAAAATGCCAAAAATATATCCAGCAATACCATAGCATTCAATAAATTCAATTTCAATATAATCTACCACAAATTATTCAAATAAATCATATCACTGAATATGAAAATAATTTCAATATTTTTGAGGAATCCAGTTGGATACCTCCAACCTGTTTTCCTTGCATCCACAGATGTTAGCATAATATAAAAATACCGATCCCACTTTGAGGGGGATATCGCGGTATATAGGGTCATCTGCTATTATGCGGGGCCCATAGGGTCTCATCCGCTATATAATGCGGGAATATCAATCACTCCAATATATATATATATATATACTACTACTATATATAACATGACATCAACTGATAATAATTTATCAACTTTGCCAATCAATCAACAATAAATTTTGACTATTTAAAATTTATTACGGTAATCCAAATGTGAGTGAGATTAACTCACCTTTATATTTGTTTGATATCCACTTAAATCTCGACTCGATTTCGTGATTTTTGACCTCGCATAAACAATTTACGAATTCGTAAATATTCGATTTATAATATGATTAATATATCCTAATTACCATAAGATATATTTTTAAACTTTAACAGTAAGTTAAAATATGTGTATATATTTTTATATTCTTTTCTAATCTATATATATATATATATGTTAAAAAATATATAATTGCGAATACCTCACTGCCTCAGTCCTCTCTAACTTCGACAGCCACCCCGCAACTCTGCCACGCTACAAACGAGAGAAACACGCGGCCAAAACCCATCAATACCACCGCCTCAACTTACTGCTACAGCTCGTCTCTCCACGTCGAGGTCGCGACCTCCCAAACCTCTACGACATCGCCCAAACCCTCCAGCTCGATCGCAACACTTGCCGTACTCGAACAATCGGGGTCGACATTGCATCGTCGAAGCTCACCTCCACTATCGCATTCTCCCCCTCGTGCCTTCCTTCCAGTCGCCATCAAGGACGCGACATTCCCTTCGCTCGACTCCTCCTCCTCATGATGACATCTCCACCACCGACGCGACAAAACAAAACCCACTCCCTCAATTCTGACTTCACAAAATCACCAGCTCTAGCTCAACCATCCACCGCTCCAACAAGTCGAGCATACAAATTCTCGAATCCATCCAGACCCAAAACAGTCGCGCGCGCTCCCTCGACGTCGATGAGGACGAGTTCGTTCGCGATTGAGGAGCGAATTAGATTGGGCGCGATTTGATTTATGAAGGGGGAAGAAGGATCACAGGATTTCGAACTGTAGTAAAATACGCGATTTCGTTTGTATATATTTTTAATTCTCTGAGTTGTATTGAAGAGGGAAATTTCGATTTTTAAATTAGAGATGGAGGAAGAGGATTTTGCAGACCATTTTTATTTTTACTTTACTGTAAACAGTTTTATGTCTCAACGATGATGGAGGGAACGACTTGATTAAAACGAGGGAGAAGACGTGTTTGAATTGGTCTGCTACAATGTTGAAGAGAAAGCAAAAAGATCTGATGCGAATATATATGTCAATCAATATAATATATATATATATATATATATATATATTTAAATTTAAAACATCTCAAATTCGTAGCCTAAAATCACAACCTCCTATCGAGGCGTGCCGCTAGGCGTTTATAATGTTATAACCCTATTCCGAAATCAATGGAAAAGGTTTCGAGTCCTAATTCGATCGTATGGAGAAAATAGCTTTTTGGACCCAGTTATTATATTGAATTTTCGTTATAAATTTCAGCGCGTTTATATGCCGTACGACCAAACAATAACTCCAAACACTACGAAATTTGAAATCCGATAATAATACACTATTATGGATCCAACGGAACTGGTTTCATCGAAACCGAGACTGTGTCCCGGAAGGCTATTTTAATTATCAATTTAAAAGATATATTTTTAAAACGGAACAAATCACTTTTAAATCCAATTTTAAAGCTTTTATTATCTTCGGTATTATCAATATAAATTTTTTAACCCTTCAAATTATTTTTAACAGGCTTAGAACTCAAGATTCAATAATTTACCCATTTTTCATTATTAAGTTCAATAATTTAATTGTCCACTAAATAGTTATATTTTAAATTCAAGTTAAAAATTAACTTTTAAATATTTAAAATTAATTAAATATTCCAATTTCAAATATCCAAAATTCTGGGTCATTACATCAATAGCCGTTGGTCAACGGTTCAGGAACTAGCATTCTTTTGGATAAGAAATTATTTCAAGGAGAACACATCATCTTTTCAAAATGTATTTCAAGGCATTGGAAGTGAGGTATATTTCTGATCAAAATATAATTATAATTGCTTATGTATACTATTTTATTATATATATACATACACAAATATACATATATATTATTAATTATGGGATGATTTTGATATGCAGGTGATATTGTCACAAAATAGTTTTGGTTGTATGTGTATGTGTGTGTATATATATATATACGTATAATTTTTTTTATAGTATATTCATATCTATAATGGCACGGTTTAGAAATAAAAAAAATAAAAAACAATTTTTGATTATTTAACAATATAAACATATATATTACAAATATATGCATTTATATATAGTTTATAATTTAATTACTTCATCATACATTATATAAATATGTTATATAAATTTCATATATAGTGTACTATACATACATTATATATGGCTGTAATAAAATAATTATATATATATATATTATTTAAATATTTTTTATGTCATTAAATTACATAAATTAAATATATTAATATATATATTATACAAAAATTATGTTTTATATTCTATAAAATAATATTATTACAAAATATGTGTTTGGTAGAGAAAGAAATTTATTTAAAAATATTTTAAATATAGGTCAAAAATCAATAATTAAACCATAAAATTATGAAATAAAATTTTGAATTAGAAAATATCATTATTAAATGAGTTTTTAACTTAAAAAGGAAAAAATTGAAATTCTATATCCTCCAATAGCGTCCAACGCCTATATTCTTTTGTCTAAAAAAGATTCTTTCTCGCATCCTCTCTTTGATAATCTTTTTAATTCAATTTCTTTTGAGGATTTCAATTCATCGATTTGCCGATCATTTGCGCAAGTTGTAAAAGAATCCACATTTTCTTCATCTCGAAATCTCATTTGCAAGTCTTCATTCAATCATTTTTCTTCGTCCAAGAAATGGATTGATTCCAGATATGGGAATAGAATTTGTTTTCGTTGTGGTGGCTTGTCTCATTTTGCAAAAGAATGTCGTGATCCTATTAGATGCTTTGAGTGCGGTGTTTTTGGTCATAAAATGAACAAATTCTCATGAAATTAGATCTTTCTCTAGCAATGTTTCTTTTGGAATTTTGTTCTCTGGTGATCGGAAATCTCTTTCTATTAATGACCATGGCTTTCTTTTTGTCCTTAGATGTATGAAACTCAAGAGGATTTTATTAGATCATCTTTGGATTCATAGGAGAGAGGGTATTGATTTCTTGGAATAACTATTCAAGCACTTTGAGGTTATTAATGCGGTCAATATTGGAAAGAACTATAGGTTGAAGTTTGGTGATCCAATTAATTTTTTTGGGGAATATGCTTATACAGTAGAAGAAGAGGATTTGGTTGGGAATGCACTGCCTATTCACAATGATAATATTGATGATGATTTTTCTTCTGGAAATATATTCTCTGGTGATCGGAAAATTCTTTCTATCAATGATCATGGCTTTCTTTTTTTCCTTAAATGCATGAAACTTAAGAGGATTTTGTTAGATCATCTATGGATTCAAAGGAAAGAGGGTATTGATTATGATATGTCCCACATTGTAAAATATGTGATACATTGGCTTGTATATAACCCATTAGGCACCCTCCCCTTACAAGCTAGCTTTTAGGGGTGAGTTCTACCTAATGTGGTCGTATCAATTGGTGCTTTCGCTGAGAACCGCTGACGAAAGTTCGAGCCACAAGAGGGGCGACCTATAGGCTAGATTAAAATACTGATAGGTGAGTGAAGCCGTTCAAAAGAGAAAAGGGCTACCGTCGGGTCAGTGTCGATAGAGTGGGCCGACGTGGACGTCGGACTTTCGAAGAGCGGTGAAATGATATGTCCCACATTGTAAAATATGTGATACATTGGCTTGTATATAACCCATTAGGCACCCTCCCCTTACAAGCTAGCTTTTAGGGGCGAGTTCTACCTAATGCGGTCGTATCAGATTACTTAAGGATCTTTTCAAGCATTTTGAGGCTATCAATGAGGTCAATATTGGAAAGAATTATATATTAAAATTTGGTGATCCTGTTGATTTATTTGGGAAATATGCTAATTCATTTAAAGATGAGGACTCGGTTGGGAAAGCTATACCTATTCACAGTGAATTTATTGATGTCTCTAACAATTTTATGGATGCTAAGGTTGATTCTGACTTTTCTGTCGTGGTTCTAAGGGAGGAGATTAAATTCTTTGATCCTATTTTATTAGATCCCGATGTTTCTCTCTTTAGATTTGGCCTTCTCTCTATGGATTTCATTAATGTAGTTGGTGATCATTGGTATTCAGTTCAGTCTAAAGATATTTTAGCTTCTTCTGATAAATTAAGTGAGAGGGATAATGATTTTACATGCGTTCTTAGTAAAAACCGTATTGCAAAATCTTGTGATGTAGAGAAATTCAAATTGGTCACTAACAATAGCTTTGATAGTCTTGAAGCATTAGAAGATTTAGATTTAAATTTTGATTTACTTGATGAAGCAGTTGAGAATTCTTATTGTTCTGAAGGTATTTCTGATGCTATTTCTATTTTCAAACCTGAGTACAAACTACAAAACACTCAGAAATGAAGTAAAATTTATGATAGATGGTTCATTGATTTAGAGGGTGGACATGTTAATAAGGAGACTGACTTTAAAGTTATAGCTAGTGAAATTTGCAGTAGGAAAGAAGGTGATCATAATTTAGTTTCTCGGGTGTCAGATGACTGGATTGATTCATCTATCAATATGCAATTGGCAAGCATGCTCTGTGAATTAGTTAAGTTTAAGGCAAATGTTGATACTTTGAAAAGTTTGGTCATTTTTGGAGATCGTCAAAGTAGGGTGGTTAGAGGTATTGATGATATGAATATAAGTTGGAAGTCATGCTCTGAAGAAAAAAATTGTGTGGGGATGGTATACATAAAAATAGTGTTGGTAATTCTTGCTGTTTTATTACTAATGGTGACCAAATTAATGGTGAGGTTGGAGTACTAGTTAGTATGGCAGATAGAAGGAGGTTTATCTCTGGTGATATGAAGATAGAAAGGGTTAGTACAAGTTCTGATATTGTATTAAAGCTTAAGTCTGAGGGTGGCACTATTGTTATAAATGATGGTGTGTTAAAGCTTTATGTAGGTAATGTTTTCTGTAACAACCCGAAAAATTAGAGTAATAATAATTAATTACAAATTAATTGAATAATAAAATAGGGTTGGGAAATTGTCAGATTTGACCCACGGGAGTTGCACCATTGGGTCCATGGTAATTTTCTGAGCAATTTTCATATATAACTTGTTGAAATCCGAGTTAGTATGGAGAAGTTAAGAAAGAAACAAAAAAATCAGAATTATATATATAATTAAACAAAAAAAGAAAAGAAAAAGGCAGACCCGTTAAGGGTCGACCCACGCCTGAGTCGGGTCGACCCGCATTCTTCCCTGGACGATTTTTCATCGAGGTGCGAGCCGAAGACTGTAAATTAGATTTTTGGTGAAATCCTATGCGTTCGTAGCTGCATCCGATGGTTCCTATTGAGCCTATGGCGTGGTTGTATCAGATTAAATCTTCAAATCCGATGGCCTGGGATCCCTAAGCCACACTATAAATAGAACCCTAGGCCTAGCTATTTTTCTCATTCAGATTTTCTCCAAATTGGGTTCATTGCCTGAGGCTGAACCCCAAATAGAAAATTTTTCTGGGGAGGAAATCTTTTTAATAAAAATATTTCACACCCTAGAAGTGGATCCAGGAAGGCCTAGGATTAGAGGTAAGGACCATAGGTGAGTGTTTTGCTAATTATTTTAGATTTGTAAGCAATTTAAAATAATAGGGTTCTCAATAGTTGTAGTTTTTCTACAATTTTGAGACAGTTTTTATGTAAGTTTATTTATAGTCAGTTTTTAAGTAAGTTTCAGAAGTTCTTTTCAGTCTATTTTTATTCAGTTATTTGCAGTTATTTACATCTGTTTTAAGTTGGAATTTAGCCTGTAAATGTTAGTTTCTTTTTATAGAGATTTAATCCTTTTTTACGCGAATAAAATATTAAAAAGAGAAGAATTCGCAAATATGGATTAAAATAGAAAAACACTAAATTTACAGAAATCAGATGTAAAATGAGAAAAACTAAAATAAAATGGAGATGGACTGAAATAGGCAAATTTGAGATATTTACAAGCATGATTACAACAAGTGGTTATAACTAAAAAGAGAAAATAGAAGAGTAACAGTTGCAAGAACCGTTATAACATGTAGGTTATAATTAGAAAGAAAGAAATAACAGAAGGGGTTATTTTAAAACTTAGATCTTGGATTACGTTAATAAGCAAATATAGCAGTAGTGGCCTGTACCGGCAGCATTTCCTTTGCAGGTCTAGGACTGATGGTCTCACACGTGGGTGAGGCTGGGCACGCTTATGCTAATTAGGGTAAATAAGTGGCCAATAGATAGAGGCTCAAATTTGGAAATTTGGGCAAGGGGCGCAAAGTTAGAAGAATTGTTTTAAGACTAGTACCTGCAGCATTCCCTTTCAGGTCGAGGACTGATGGTCTCACACGTGGGTGAGGCTGGGAACGCTTATGCTGATTAGGGTAAATAAAGGGTCAAATAGGGGGCGACAGTTAGTGTGTACTGGCGATGACCGAACGTGCGGCATCGATTAGGTTAAATAATTCGCTACCGCGTCCTAAGCGCTAAGAGGTGTCTTTTGCTGTAGGACCAACATGATTGGTTCATAGTGGAACAACAGAGATAGGAAAGGCCGATCAATGGGTAGGATTAGGATTTCAGCCTAATCAAGTTAGCAGTTGAGATAGGATTAGGGTTTCAGCCTAATCACAGCAGTTTAAGACAAGTGCAAACAATCAAAGCAAACAGTCAAACAGAATCAGAAACAATATTTTATGCAAGTTTTATCTTTTATGTATCTTCCTTTCATGCTAGAACTATTGCTTAGTCTATTATCTTTATCTTTCTTAGAAATGCTAGTAATTACTTTCACTCATCAAACTTATTGTCTAACCCACTCCTCTATCTTCCCTTTTTCCCCAATAGGCCAATAGAGTTGAGGATAGTTGATTCAGGTTGCTTGGAGATTCATTTCCGGAACTTTCTCATTTTAGATGTATTCTTCTGCTTTTCATCTTTTTCATTTGGCTAATGATGGATTGGCACTTGTGAGAGGGATTATTATTTTTATTTTTGTACTCTAATTATGTGAGACTGAGAAGTATTTTCATGAGACATGAGAGACTTTGAGTTTTTGAGACATGTTATGTTTTTATGACTTATTTTGAGATTAAGTTTAATTCTAAATGATAAGTTATTATTTAAATGTTTTCCGCTGATTTTACTTATTTGTCTTGTGAATCTTATTCTCTGTGATGATTTAGCTATACCTATAACGCACCACATCCTTTGGTGTGCCCTTTTTGGGAATACTAAGGGTGTGGGGTGTTTCATTAGGTATCAGAGCCTAAGGTTATAGGATTCCTAAAAACTTGTTTTTAAAGTAAAGTATTTTTCAAAGGTAACATATCTTCAACCTAAAAGTATTTTTCAAGAAGAAACTCTTATTATAGAAATAGTTTTCAAGTATAAGAGAGTTTTTATAAAAATCCCCTCAAAGTCCAGTTCAACCTTCTTTCGATTCTTTCGAGCCTAAATTTTCTTTTCTTTGCATAGAATGGTGGGCGCCCCAAATCTTCCAGAGGGTGTCCAAGTCCCTGGCTGGTTCCGTAGATACCTCCAAGCTATGTCACCTGAGGTGCAAGGGCAAGCGCCCAATGCAGCACCGGCGGGTGGAGGTCCCATTAATCCATCTGCAACAGCCAATTTTTCTAAGCTATGCAAGGACTTTACTAATCTAGAAGGCAAGACGTTTTCTGGCACAGAGGATTTCGTAGAGCCACGAACTTGGTTGAGGAATACGGAGCGGATATTTGGACTATTAGGATTGGAGGACCGACGGAGAGTTCAGCTTGCATCTTGGCAGCTGAAGGGAGAGGCTTATTACTTGTGGGATATTGTAGAGATGGAGGGTAGAGACATTGGTTGGGTTGGATTTCGGAAAAGGTTTGAGAGAAAGTTCTTGTCGCAAGTCGAGGAAAGCATGCAGTTGGAGAAGTTCATTAGTTTGAAGCAAGGGAGTCTTTCGGTGAAAGAGTATATAAATCAATTTAACGAGTTATCGAGGTTCGGGATGGAGCTTGTTAATACACCACATAAGAAAGCCACCAAGTTTGCTAAGGGTTTGAACCAGCCCCTCCCAGGGTTGGCATTGACACATGTACCTATGGGAGCGACGTATGAGTCACTTGTGGAATGGCTCTCATATCAGATGTTGTTAAGGAAGAAGAGGTTAAGGGGGTTCCTAAATCAGAAAACTCTAAGAAGCAGTGGTGGAAGAATAAGGAGGATAAGGACAAGAAGAAAGGAGGAGGACCTCAAAAGGGACAGATCAAGAAGGGCGAGAAATGTCATAATTGTGGATTGGTTAGGCATTACTCAAAGGACTATAAGAAGGACACGATGAATGGGAGGTGTTACAGCTGTGGGCAGCCTAGACACCTTAGTAGAGCTTGTCCTCAGAGGACAGGGCAGAGACCAGGCGCACCTACGGCGCAAGTACAGGCTTTGGATGCAACACCTTCTAATAGTGGACCAAACCGAGGTAGGAAAGTCTTTGTAGAAGGTTTGATCTCTATTTCAGATTTTCCCATTCGGACTCTTTTTGACTTCGGAGCATCGCATTCTTTCATTTCTAGTTCCATAGTTGATTGTTTGCACTTAGATATTTCTCTAGTTGTAGAACCTATAGTTATTTCAAACCCCATTGGTGGATCGGCACATTTATCCATGATTTGTAGGGGTTTGAAAATTTTTATACTAGGCATAAAGTTTGATTGTGATGCCTATGTACTGGGATTTTCGAGATATGGGATGATTTTGGGGATGGACTGGTTATCCACTTATGGTGCGATATTGGACTGCGAGAGGAGAGTCGTTAGGCTAGGGACATGTAGCGGACGGACTCTCAAGGTATCTTGCGACCCGCAGGGGTCAGTCATGTTGAGCTTCCATTATTTCTTTGATTCATCACTAGGAGAGTTAGATTCAGTTTTAGTTGTTAGATATTTCCCAAACGTTTTTGAGGAGGTTAGGGGGCTACCCCCTAAGAGAGAGATCGACTTTAGGATCTATCTGAATGACAATGCTAAGCCAGTGGCTTTGTCCGTGAGACATACGGCTCCTAGGGAGAGGAAGGAGTTAAGTAAGTGGATTGGTGAGCTATTAGAGAAAGGCTTCATCAGACGGAGCATATCTGAGTGGGGGGTGCCAGTCGTCTTCGCTACAAAGGCGGATGGTTCCCTTCGACTTTGTATAGACTATAGAGAGTTGAATAAACTCACGAAGAAGAACCGTTACTCACTTCCTAGGATAGACGATCTTTTCGATCAATTGGTTGGCTCTTCAGTATTTTCTCAGCTTGACTTAGCCATTGGATTTCATCAGCTTAGGGTCGCTGATGATAGCATCGATAGGGCAGTATTTAGGACACTCGATTGATTCTTTGAGTGGTTGGTTATGCTATTTCGGCTGACCAATGCCCCAGCCTATTTTATAGATCTGATGAGCCATGTTTTTCGAGATGTCCTAAATAAGTTCGTTGTAGTGATTGTAGATGACATTCTGGTGTTTTCCAAGAGTATGGAAGAGCGTGCTATTCATCTTAAGGAGGTTCTTCGTACACTTCGTGTTCATCAGTTGAAAGTAAAATTCTCGAAGCGTCACTTTTGGCGTGATGAGGTGCATTTCTTGGGGCATGTAGTCTCAAGAGAGGGTCTAGCTGTGGATCCCGCTAAGCTAGTAGCGGTATAGGATTGGAAGGCCCCTAAGAACGCTACCAAAGTTAGAAGCTTCCTAGGTTTGGTTGGTTATTATAGGAAGTTCATCAGAGATTTTGCTAAGATTTCAGCACCGCTGACTCGCCTCACTAAGAAGAATGCGACATTCGTATGGGATGTGGATTGTGAGGATTCCTTCACTATGCTAAAGAGGTCCCTTACTAGTGCACCAGTATTAGTTTTACCCGACGGAGCTAAGACAGTATAAACTGATGCATGCGGGACTGGCCTTGGGATAGTATTGATGCAGGAGGGGAGGGTAGTACGCTATAGGAGTAGACAGTTGAGAACTCATGAGAAGAACTACCCCACCCATGATTTGGAGCTAGCTGCTATTGTTTTCGCGCTCAGGTCTTGGAGACATTACTTGCTAGGAGAGAGGTTCAAACTTCTCACTGACCATAAATCATAGAAGTACCTATTCTCAAAAAAGGATTTAAACTTGAGGCAACAGTGTTGGATGGAGTTTCTGGCATCATATGACTTTGAGATAGCTTACACCCCTAGCAAGGGAAACGTGGTTGCGGATGCGCCAAGTAGGAAGAGAACAACCCTTAGCCCACTGTTCGTGGAGTGGAAAATCCTAGAGTTTATTTCCACCTTTGATTTTAAGCCCTCTACGGACATTACTCCTGGATTATTGGCAGCACTTGAGGTTAAGCCTACCCTCATAGATCAGATTCGCTCAAGGCAACGAGAGGATTCAGAGCTTGTGGATATTTTGGATAGGATTAGCAGAGGAGAGGTCTCTAGACATCTCCAACGCTATTCCACCGATAGTAACGGGTGGCTAAGGAGATATGGAAGACTTTGTGTCCCCCGCACTGGTGATTTGATGAGTGCACTTCTAGCATAAGCACACCATTCTCGGATGGCTATTCGGGCAGTGATAAGATGTATAGGGACATGAAGAGAGTGTTTTATTGGAGTGGCATGAAGAAGGATGTAGCAGAGTTTGTGGCTAAGTGTCTTGTGTGCCAAAGAGTTAAGGCGGAGCAACAGAGGCCTGGCGGATTGCTTCAACCAATGGATGTACCCGAATGGGAGTGGGATAGTGTTTTGATGGACTTCATAGATGGTTTACCCCGATCTAGGAAGGGGAATACCAGTATTTGCGTGATTGTAGATCGTTTGACTAAGAGCACCCACTTCATTCCGGTCAAGAGTAAGAGGGCAGCACCTTATTTGGCATCCATATACGTTCGTGAGATAGTCTGACTTCATGGAGTTCCCTCTAGCATAGTGAGCGACAGATACCCTATCTTTACTAGCAAGTTTTGGAGGAGCTTGCAAGAGGCTTTAGGGACACATCTTAGATTGAGTACGGCCTATCACCCTCAAAGGGATGGCCAAATGGAGAGAGTTAATAGAGTTCTTGAGGATTTGTTGAGAATGTGCATTCTTGATTTTGGAGGGACTTGTGAGGAGCACCTTCCTTTAGTGGAATTCGCTTATAACAATAGTTTTCAGGCTAGCATTGGGATGGCTCCTTTTGAAGCCCTTTTTGAAAGACCTTGCAAGTCGCTTTTGTGTTGGTTAGAGTCTACAGAAAGATTGCTACTTGGTCCCGACATGGTTAGAGAGACTTCAAAAAAGATGGATTTGATTAGAAGAAGAATGAAGACGACCTAAGATAGACAGAAATCATATGCAGATAAGCGGAGAAGGGATATTGAGTTCGAGGTAGGAGATTTGGTTTTCATTAAGGTGTCTCCGCTAAGAAAGGTAGTGAGGCTTGGATCAAGTGGGAAACTTGCTCCTAGATTTGTAGGACCATTCCCCATTGTGGAAAGGGTAGGGAAGATGGCATATTAGATAAAGCTGCCGAAGAGGCTCGTGGGAGTTCATGATGTTTATCATGTTTCGCACTTGAGAATGTGCTTACATGATTTAGCATAGGTAGTGGAACCTAGCCAACTTGACGAAGTTGAAGTGGAGAGAGAAGCATCGGTTCGTCGCATTCCAACTAAGATCGTTGGACATGATATCAAGAAGCTTAGGAATAAGGAAGTCCCTTTGGTTAAGGTGCAGTGGAGAGATAGTATTGAGGACGCTATGTGGGAGGCTGAGGAGAAATTACGTATCTCTTATCCGCATCTCTTCAATGGTACGTCTTGAATTTTCTATTTCCATCTTTAGTTTTGAATAGGTTCTTTCCTTTAGTATCCTTTGGGAGGGTAGATCTTAGGATTTAACCTATGGATGGTTGGACAGAATGTAAACATGTTACTAGAACATGTTGTATATTTTGGACGCAAGTGGTTGCAAGTGTTTGCTAGTGAATGTTAATGGACGCATACATACACACTAGGCACTATTATCTCTTAAAGATCGGCCTAACTAGGTCACTAAAGCATATGCATATGGATGTGTGTGCACTTGCATTTTTATTTCATGGTTGCTATGAATGGGTGATTATCATATGATTGTTGCATTTGGATGATGATTGTAGCACGCATATAGAACTATCAGTTGTCATTAGGGAATTCCCATTCATTTGGATACATGGCACGAACATGAGTGCATAAAAAGGAGGTCGACTGAATCAGTAGAACGGCTAATCTTTTGCATTAGTTAGGGACATTGACACTACACAATTGCATATATCATAAATTGCATTAAAAAGCTTAAGGGCAATTGATGTAATGGATGAGTTGAATATGTGGTGGTGGAATTTGGATGAAAATATTTATTTCATTCTTCTATCCTTGGAGATTTCGGGGGCGAAATCCTTTAAGGAGGGGAGAATGTAACAACCCGAAAAATTAGAGTAATAATAATTAATTAACAAATTAATTGAATAATAAAATAGGGTTGGGAAATTGTCAGAATTGAGCCACGGGAGTTGCACCATTGGGTCCGTGGTAATTTTCTGAGCAATTTTTATATATAACTTGTTGAAATCCGAGTCAGTATGGAGAAGTTAAGAGAGAAACAAAGAAAATCAGAAATATATATATAATTAAACAAAAAAAGGCAGACCCGCGCCTGAGTCGGGTCGACCCGCATTCTTCCCTGGACGATTTTTCGTCCAGGTGCGAGCCGAAGACTATAAATCTGATTTTTGGTGAAATCCTGTGCGTTCGTAGCTGCATCCGATGGTTCCTAGTGAGCCTATGACATGGTTGCACCAGATTAAATCTTCAAATCTGATGGCTTGAGATTCCTAAGCCACACTATAAATAGAACCCTAGGCCTAGCTATTTTTCTCATTCAGATTTTCTCCCAATTGGGTTCATTGCTTGAGGCTGAACCCTGAATATAAAAAAATTCTGGGAGGAAATTTTTTTAATAAAAATATTTCACACCCTAGAAGTGGATCCAGTAAGGCCTAGGATTAGAGGTAAGGACCACAGGTGAGTGTTTTGTAATTATTTTAGATTTGTAAGCAATTTAAAATAATAGGGTTCTCAATAGTTGTAGTTTTTCTACAATTTTGAGACAGTTTTTATGTAAGTTTATTTACAGTCAGTTTTTAAGTAAATTTCAGAAGTTCTTTTCAGTCTATTTTTATTCAGCTATTTTATTCAGTTATTTGCAGTTATTTCCAGTTATTTACAGTTATTTACATCTGTTTTAAGTTGGAATTTAGCCTGTAAATGTTAGTTTCTTTTTATAGAGATTTAGTCCTTTTTTACGCAAATAAAATATTAAAAAGAGAAGAATTCGCAAATATGGATTAAAATAGAAAAACACTAAATTTATAGAAATCAGATGTAAAATGAGAAAAACTGAAATAAAATGGAGATGGACTGAAATAGGCAAATTTGAGATATTTACAAGCATGATTATAACAAGTGGTTATAACTAAAAAGAGAAAATAGAAGAATAATAGTTGCAAGAACCATTATAACACTTAGGTTATTTTAAAACTTAGATCTTGGATTAAGTTAAGAAGAAAATATACCAGTAGTGGCCCGTACCGGTAACATTCTATTTTTAAGTCTAGGTTTGATGGTCTCACACGTGGTTGAGGCTGGGCACGCTTATGCTGATTAGGGTAAATAAGTGGCCAATAGATAGAGGCCCAAATTTGGGAATTTGGGCAAGGGACGCAAAGTTAGAAGATTTGTTTGTTAGGACCAGTACCGGCAGCATTCCCTTTCAGGTCGAGGACAGATGGTCTCACACGTGGGTGAGGCTGGGCACGCTTATGCTGATTAGGGTAAATAAAGGGTCAAATAGGGGGTGACAGTTAGTGTGTACCGGCGATGACCGAGTGTGCGGCTTCTATTAGGGTAAATAATTCGCTACTGCATCCTAAGCGCTAAGAGGTGTCTTTTGCTGTGGGACCAACAGGATTGGTTCACAGTGGCACAATAGATATAAGAAAGACTGATTAATGGGTAGGATTAGGATTTTAGCCTAATCAAGTTAGCAGTTAAGATAGGACTAGGATTTCAGCCTAATCACAGCAGTTTAAGACAAGTGCAAACAATCAAAGCAAACAGTCAAACGGAATCAGAAACAATATTTTATGCAAGTTTTATCTTTTCTGTATCTTCCTTTCATGCTAGAACTATTTCTTAGTCTATTATCTTTATCTTGCTTAGAAATGCTAGTAATTACTTTCACTCACCAGACTTATTGTCTGACCCACTTCTCTATCTTTCCTTTTTTCCCCAATAGGCCAGCAGAGTTAAGGATAGTTGATTCAAGTTGCTTGGAGATTCATTTCCGGAACTTTCTCATTTCAGATGTATTCTTCTGCTTTTCATCTTTTTCATTTGGCTAATGATGGATTGGCACTTGTGAGAGGGATTATTATTTTTATTTTTGTACTCTGATTATGTGAGACTAAGATGTACTTTCATGAGACATGAGAGATTTTGAGTTTTTGAGACATGTTATGTTTTTATGACTTATTTTAAGATGAAGTTTAATTCTGAATGATAAGTTATTATTTAAATGTTTTCCACTGCTTTTACTTATTTGTCTTGTGAATCTTAGTCTCTATGATGCTTTAGCTATACCTATAACGCACAACATCCTTTATTGTGCCCATTTTGGGAATACTAAGGGGTGTGGGGTGTTTTATTTTCTCTGTTAGAGGTGAAGTGGCAGTGGATGAGTCTCTCTGTGCTCTTATATTATCATCGGTGGTCGTTGTGTTTATATCAGAGATGGATAATTTTGCTGCATTCTTTCAAGGTGGTTTTGAAAATATTGATGTATTGCAATGTGCACATATATATCAGTGTGCACATATGTCTGATGCTTCTCTATGTGCTGCAATGGTTGTAACTCAGTCTAATAAATTTTTGATTGGGGATGGTGTTCTTAAAATTAGTGATGATAATTCTTGCGGTTATGTTTTAATGGCGATAAAGTTAGTGGTGGAGTTAGATTTCTTCTTAGTGGGGCAGAGAGAAAGAGACTTAACTCTGGTATTATGCAGATAGAATGGGGTAGTGAGATTTCTGATATTGTTAGTGTTGCTTCAACTGATGGCGATTTTAAGGTAGGTGTTGGTGCAGTTTTCTTTGATAGCGGTGAAGTGGCAGGTGAAGAGTCTCTGTGTGCTCATTATATTCCTTCGGTGGTTGCTGAGTTTATATCAGAGAAGGGTAGAGAGGTTGTTGTATATCATGGTGGTTTTGTTAATATAGATGAATCACGGTGTGCACATATCTCAATGTGCATACGTGTTTGACGTATCTTTATATGCTGCAAAGGAGGTAATTCAATCTGAAAATGAGAATGTAGATGATTCTAATGAGATTGTGACTATGGGAGATATAGTGGTTGGGGATTTATCATCTAGTGAGCAATGCACTGCAGTAAATATCAATTCAGATTTTATGCTAATGAAAGATGGTGATGAGTCAACATATGTCTCTCAAATGGGTTGTGTAAATGTTGAAGGAGATATGTTTAACTTTTGTGAAGAGGCGTTTCACTGTGTTGATGATACGAATTCTTTCCAATGTCATATGGCCAATAATATCTTGCATTCTATGATTGGCTTTGATGTAAAGGTGGATGTATTTAAGAATGATGATGGCAAAGATATAAATATTGGTGTCCATTCTAGAGGTGGCGTGGACTTAAATGTTGAGGGTACTGTTTTAAAGGATGTATATCATAGTGCATCTGACTTTTCAGCGGATATTGAAATGGATTGTAATATTAGTAACACTGCTTCATCTTTATCTTCGTCGTCAAAGTGGGGTAGGCATAGGAAATCGGTTGCTTTTAGTGGTATTGTTCGCCATAGTGCCAGGATCCGTAGTAGTCATTCTCAGTTTTTGGGTGCGTTACCTGATTCGAGCGCTATGAGTGGTGCTATGAATTCAGGCTCATGTATGATTTCTGATTTGGGCAGTACTTATTCTTCTTATGCTCTAGGTAGTTTGTCTTCCACTGTCTTATGTCAGTTAGTTAGGGATACCGTTTTTGTTTTTTCTGATGTTGAATTAGATATTGCTTATATTAGAAGTAGGGAAATTGAGAAGGCTAGATCTGTTGGTTTATGATGATTATTAGCTGGAATATTAGAGGTCTGCACGACTTAAATAAATGTGATAAAATCATAGCATTTTTTAAAGATTATTTTATTGACATTGCACTATTACAGGAAACTAAAATTGAGTGTCCTCACATTCGTTTTTATAGAAGATTAGGTGGTTATCACTTTAGGAATTGGGCTTGTTTGCCTTTTGTTGGAGCATCTGGGGTTTTACTTATAGGGTGGCAGGATAATTCTTTTAAACTTCTTCAATGTATTTCTAAGCAACACTCTTTGCATATTATTCTCATCAACCTTAGTGATAACTCTATTTTAAACATTTCTAATGTTTATGGGCCAAACTCAAAAATTAGTCATCGGGTTCTATGGAATGAATTTCTGGAATTTAGATCATTAGCTCCTAGTTCTTGGATTTTGGGGGGTGATTTCAATGTTACACCTTTTCTAGGAGAGCGTTCACTACGGGAAGGTGATTTCTCTTCTATGGAAGAATTCGACCAATTTATTATTAATTCCAATTTGATTGAAATTCCTCTTACTAATAGATAATTCACATGGAGTAATACTAGAGAGTCCCCTTCAATGGCCCTTCTAGATAGGTTTTTCGTCAGTGACGAAATTGAGGATAAATTTCATATTTGTAGAGTTTCTGGTTTGCCTTACACTTATTCTGATCATTACCCTATTATTCTTACGTGTGATCATCATAGAATTGTTAATAGAACTTTTAAATTCAAAAAAATATGGTTATTAGAATCCAATTTTTCAAATCTAATTATAAATAAATGGATTTCAATGAATTTTTATAATATCAAAAATACGGATAATTCTGCAAAAAAAATTATTTTAAAACTTAGGGGTCTTAGGAACTTTCTTAAAATTTGGAGTAAGAATGTTTTTGGTAGTATTAAAATTAAAAATAAAACATTCTTTCTGAAATGCTTAAAATTAATAAGATAGAAGAAACTAGACAACTAAATCTAGGTGAGCGTAACGTTCTCGTTAATTTAAAAGAAGAGCTTAATTCAGTTTTACAAAAAGAAGAAGTTATGTTGAAATAGAGATCTAGAGTTCAATGGATTAATGAAGGTGATAATAATACAAATTGTTTTTCATAATATGGCTAATGGTAAAAAACGTAGTAACACGATAAATTCTATTTTTGTGAATAATGTAGAATTGGTTGATCAAAGGGATCTTAATAAGACATTTACTGATTATTATAGAGATATTTTTGGTACTAAGAATAAATATAGAATTAACGTTAGATGGAATGATATTTATCCTATTGATTCTAGAATTGACCTTTCTGAGTTTGATAATCCTTTTTCTGAAGAGGAAATTTTGAAGGCTATTAATGACATGCCTAGTGATAAAGCCTCGGGCCCCGATGGGTTTCCTATTTTATTTTACAAAATATTTTGGAATGTTTTAAAATTCAATTTAATTAGCATTTTAATGATTTTTATAATGGGAAATTACAATTAGGAAGATTTAATTTTGCAAACGTAATTTTATTACATAAAAAACGGTGCTAATAATTTAAAAGATTTTAGACCTATTTCTTTAATTAACTGTTCTGTTAAAATTATTTCAAAAGTTTTAGCTAATAGACTTAACACAAGATTGAATGATCTAATTGATTGTTCACAAACTACTTTCATTAAAGGTAGAAATATCACTGATGGAGTGGCTGCTGTTCAAGAATACATTAATGATTCTTGTAAAAATAATATTACACGTGCTCTGCTAAAACTAGACTTTGCGAACACTTTTGATTTGGTTGATTGGGATTTTCTAATTGATACATTATTGGCTAGAGGTTTTAGTCGCAAATGGATTGGTTGGATTATGACTTTGCTTAAAACTGGTAATTCTAGTATAATGGTTAATGGTATTTTAGGGAATAAAATCCAATCTAAACGAGGATTAAGGCAGGGTAATCCTTTATCGCTTCTTTTGTTTAACATAGCCGCAGATGTTTTGCTATGATAATTAAAAAAGCGGTCGGTAATGGATCTTTGGGGAGTGTTGGTAGTGAAATCCCTCGCAATGGTCACTCTATTCTTCAATTTGCGGATGATACCTTACTATTTACTTCCCATTTGCCTAATCATGTCATTACCCTTAAATTTATTTTATATAGCTTTGAACTTCTTTCAGGGCTAAAAATTAATTTTGATAAAAGTTCCCTTTTAGTAATAAATGACGTTGATAAGGTTGAAGGTTTAGTTGCTAATACGCTTAATTGTAAAACTATGACTTTCCCTTTTGATTATCTTGGTTTTCCGATTAGACCAACTAAACTTAAGAATGATGACTAGTTAATTATAATTGATAAGATTAAAAAAGAATTTCTAATTAGAACGGGAGGTTTTTATCGAGAGCGGGTAGATTAGTTCTTATCAACTCTGTTTTATCTACTCTTCCGATCTATTGAATTTCTATGCAACTTTTCCCAGATTGGGTGATTAATAAAATTGATAAAATAAGAAGGGACTTCTTATGGAGTGGTGATAATCCGAACAGTGGTCTTAAATGTTTTGTCAATTTGGAAACAGTTGTAAATCGAAAAAGGAAGGTGGTTTAGGAGTTATTAATTTACGTAACATGAATTTGTCTTTATTAGGGAAGTGGTTATGGAAATTTAAAGATATTAATGATAATTCTATTTGGAAAGAAATTATTTCTAAACATTATTATAATGGTAGTAATAACTTATACCAAATTACACCTACAGTTATTAATAAGTTGTCTAATTTTTGGAAATCAATTTTAAAATGTCATGAGATTTTTAACCTTGGTACTAATACGATTGTTCATTCAGGAAATAATACTTCTTTTTGGCATGATCGTTGAATTTCTGTCATTCCTCTTAGGATAGAATTTAAAGGGCTTTACAAAATTTGTAACTTTAAGAATGCTTTAATTTTAGATGTTTTTTCTCCATAGAATGATCCCCCTTGAAATTTTTGTTTTTATAGAACTTTAGAAGGTACAACTCTTAGACAGTTGTCCTTGCTTTATGCTAGATTGAATTTATATAATATTGATAATGAAAATGATAATATACTGGAAATGGGATAAGAGTAAGAAATTTAATTCAAATTCTTTTTATAAATTTCTTAATTTCTTGGGCATAACTAATAACCCTTTTAAACTTATTTGGAAAACAAATGCTCCTCCTAAATCTAAAATTCATATGTGGTTAATCATGCATGGAAAACTAAATACTATTGAATTTTTAAAAAGAAAGAATATGCAAATTGAAAATGAATGTTCTTTTTGTAAATTGTATTTTGAATATATTAAACATGTGTATTAGGAGTGCATGGATACTTACTACATTCTGAATAATACTCTCAAAATCTTTAACTTTAGTCTTACAACTAAAGTTACTGATTGTGACTATTATTGGAATAATTTAAGATTTAAGGTTAAAAAGGAAAATAGAATTTTACTTGATAATTTATTCATTATAATTTTTTGGTATATTTGGTTTGAGAGAAACTAGAGACTTTTTAATAATAATAATAATAGTCATTTTAATAAATTGATTTTTATAATATCATCATTTTGTTTTAATTGGATCTCAAATCATAAATATAGTTTAGCTAAAAATAATCAGTTCAAAGAATATCTTAATAAGGTTAGTAATAGTATTAAGTTATTTAAACATAAAAACAATATTTTTAACATTAATAATTATAATATTAACATTTTTTCAAATTTTAATGATGATTTTACTGATATTATAATGTTCTTTTGATTAAAGGAGTATAAGGATAATTTTTATAATGTTTTAGTTTATAGGTTTTTAACTTCTTATTTTGTTACTTTTTTATCTTTTTGATTTCGATATCTTTTTTTTACATCTTTAGTGTTGATTAAGATGTTGCATAATGAGCTTGGATTCTTTATTAGTCTGTTTCTTATTTTTGTTGCTTTTTCGTCTTTTAATTCTAGCTTTAGTATTATTACTTTTACTTATTTAAGACATACATATATATATATATATATGTATATAAATTTCATTTATATACATATATGTGTATTATTCTTATAAATTTATTTAATTTCATTTACAGATACAGGTTTAGGCCAAAAATGGTGTTAGACTACTATTTGCAGGTTCTCAGGATTGCTGTTGACAGGATTATAGTGAGACGTTCATTCTGGACATTCTGCGTTCGTAGAGAGGAGTTCTTTCCAGTTCTTCCACGTTTGCAGTGTGGCGTTCTTCATTCTGGATCGTTCGCATTTGTTGTGAGGCGTTCTTTCCAGTTCTTCTACGTCTGTAGAGTGGCGTACTTTATTCTGGATCATCCGCATTTGCAGTGAGGCATTCATTCTGGATTTTTCGAGTTTGCAGTAAGACGTTTCTTTCTTAGCTGAAGCTATTTATTGGATATCATCCGCACTAAGTTGCTTCTTGGATTTTTTGGGTACTTCTAACACCTTATTATTAGACGATGGCCTTGTCGGAGCTTGATATTGAGGTGTAATGGGCGGTGGCCTTGTCGGAGCTCATTTTAGTTGTACTTGAGATCTTTTCATTGTTTTTTGCATTATGATTAGTTACCTGCTAGGCATGTTAGTAGCACATTTGTTTTTAGTGATATATATATATATATATATATATGCATATGTGTGCTCTCCTCTACTTTCGAGGATCACCCATTTCTCTCAAAAATAGAATAACAAAATATCATTTCTAAATTTACTGGAAATTTAAATTTCAATATTATGTTTAGAAATTATTTTATACTAATATTTTAAATTAAAACCATATAAAATTAATTAAAAATAATATTTAAAAACAAAAAAGTTATTACTAAGTCATGCGCAAGACCAGGTAAATATATATAATTTATTAAAAATATTTTTGTGTATTTATAAGTATTAATTTATAATTTAAGCATTTTATTATACATTTATAAACAAGTAGTTAATATTATATATATATATATATATATATATATATTAAAAAAATTATTTGCATAGGTATATATATTGTTTTTAGTTTTTATAATAAAAATAAAAAGTAATTAATTATTTACATTTATATTGTTCATTTTATTTGATATATTGATAATTGATTTAAATATATTCACATAATTATATATGTATATATTTTAGTGTTAATATTCCATAATTATATATAAGTATTTTTTTATGTGCGCTTGGCAAGTGTTCCTACCTCCCCAATAGTGGGAGAGGGTTCGAGTCTTGGCAACAACACTTTAGTGGCTTGGTATTTACGGAGGCATGTAATAATCATAAAAATTAGAAGAAAATTTCGGAATTGAAAAGTGTCTCTATGAGAGCCTGAGTAAAAGGGGATGGGTCGGTCGCAGACCTTGTAACATCCTTAGCATACGAAAGTAGGTTTTTTTATAGAATATTAATTAAAGTTTATATATATATATATATTATAAAATTATATAAACATAAATTTGGATAATATATTTGAATATCGAATGAGATAACGTGTCCATTGTAAGTAAATCCCAATATCTATACACGAGCATGTTATACTTTGCAAGGATTGATATGTTACACATGCAAATGCTCACACATATGTATGTGTATATGAGACACACACACACAGATATATATATATATAACATCACATAAATTAAACAATACTATATCATTTTATAAACATAAACGTAATAAAAGATTTTATCTAAATAAAATTTCAGAAATGTTCTAAATAAACTAGATTTTATAGGCCCAACAAAGATCCAATAGGGTAAAATAATTTGAAATTCACCCATAACTACATTTGGAGTCACTCATAATGGTAGCCCATAATGGTGGATCCTTTGACAAAACGATTGACCAGAGAGAAAGTCCTTACAATATTTAAAAGAATTAAACCATTCCTCTTCGAATGAGGAGTCACTCTTAATGGTAGCCCATCCTAATGACTAGAGATCGCAAGAACTAGGTTCGATGGTAATAATAACAAGTGGTGAAGGATGAGTTGGTAGCAATTCTTAATAAGTTTTATACTCCATTTGGAGTAGAGTACCTTGCTACATGAGTACTCTTGATGGACCTACCTATGTGAATGCGGAAATGAGGTCGTTTCTCTAGTTTTAGGGCAGAAATTTCTATAGCATTCATTATATCAGGATAGATGTGCATGGCCATAAATGCACATGCTTTTAGATTATGTACTAAAAAGATTGTATTTGGTTTGATGTCAGAGATAGAGTTCAAGACTACAAGTCACTCTAGTATAATTTGAATCTTACTCACTACGGAAAGGTTCAAATCGAAAGATACCTTTGTTTATGTGCAATCGTATTTTTTTTGAAAATTGCTCGAAAAATATTTTTTTCAATCATCAAGTGGGGGATTGTTGAAATTGTTTGAAAAATTAATAAAAGAGTTTGAATAATTGCATTTATTGTTTGAGTCACACCATAAGGATTATTGAGAGAAACGTTTTATACTTTTGGTACAAATTAATAAAACGTTTGTATAAGTGTATTTAATGTTTTTACAAATGGTCATAAAACATTTTATAACATTGAATTGTTTAAAAAATTAATAAAAGGGTTTGAATAAGTATATTCATTGTTAAATTCGCACATTGAAAGAAATGTTTTATACTTTTGATACAAATTAATAAAACAATTGAATAAGTGCATTTAATATTTTTTCAAATAACCATAAAACGTTTTATAACATTAACTTTTGGAACAAATTAACAAAACGACTTTTGCTTTTGCTTCAAATTAGCAAAATGGTCATTTAAAACCCATTTATTTTGAGAACGTTTTATATCATTCATTTTTAGATCTGTTTTTCATTAATAAAATGGTAATAATACGTTTTTAATGCTCCTATATTTCTCCCACTAAAACATTAATGCACTTTCAATTTCCTTTTTTTCATTAAACGAAATGAAAAAGAATAATATATCTCTTTGTCATTTCTCTCAATCTATCATTCCTCTTTTTCAAGAAAAGAAAAAAAACAAGCAATATTTTAGTCGTTTCAGGGTGCAAATTTTGATCATCAACCTTTGTAACGACCCATAAATTTTTAATAATTTTATTTGTTTTATTTATATATTTAATTGAAATTTTGTGAAATTTTAAACAATAAAATTTTGAAATAAAATTTTGATATTTGGAATACATCTATTTAAACTTAGCAAATGGTAAATTTTCATCAAATAATGTGGAGTTTATTTTTATTGTGAAATTCTATTTCAATTTAAATCAGTTAAAAATTGATGATAATAAAATACTTTTCAAACCTGAATATTTTTATACAATAAATTTCTAAACCCTATTCTGAGTGAGACGTCATATTTCGTTTCTTCAAATTTGGACTGCTATTGCTCCGTCTATCTTAATTCTGATGAATTAGCAGCATTTTTCGGTACCGATTATCGAATTTTGATAGGTCCATCGTACCACTGATATCTGTATACCGTTTTGATTGTCTCGTCGCGCTGATCTCTGCGGTATATTTAATTTGGTGTTTTGAAGTCCGGTACGCAGCGAAACCCATAGAACGGTTACCCGTATCGGTACTCCATTTTTCTAAAACAATTTAAATCCCTGTGTCCATTCGTTCTCTACAGTGAAAATCAATAGTCATAACTTTTTTTATTTTTCTTGAATTCTTCAGGTGTGACTATTTGCTTTCGACTGGTTCGTTTTCCCTCTGACCCTTCGTTTCGTGGACTGTTTCATTTACAAATTTATACTAAAACATATGTATCACTACGCCATAGATGACCTATCGCAACAAAAATACAAGGTGTTGCTAACTACAATGTAACGATAGGTATGCTGATTATTGTCTATTACAACACACGCTTCAAGGTGTTAGCATAGGTATCAACAAGATGTTGCAGTAGCTATAGTTGTATTCAAATTAAAAAATTAATAAAATTAGCAATCCACGTGAATACGATCCAACGGTCTACATTTAATCCAATTGTTAAAATGGATCACCGATCCAAAGGTCTATTGCAACATTAGCTTCAGGATGTTAGTATAGATATCAACATATGTTGCAGTAGCTATAGACTTATAAAAATATTATAAAAAATGAGCGGGCTGAAAAAAGAACGCGGGAAGCAGGAAGAAAGCGGCAAAACTTAACAAAAAATATCAAGGGTTTCAGTTAAACACTTAACAAAATAACACTCCGCCGCTCAACCTCTCAAACACTCAGCCTCACAAACGCTCAAACACTCTCAATCGTTGTTTCAATTAGGGCTAAAAGTTCAAGTTTGCAAGCTTAATCGGGGTTCGATTAGGGCAAGTTCGAGTTCAAGTTCAATTAGGGCTTTGGTGTTTCAATTAGGTCTTCAATTAGGGTTCGTTTGGGATTCGAATTTCAGTTAGGGCTTCGATTTAATCTTCTGCTTAAGGTATCACTCTATATATATTTCAAGTTTTTCCTGATTTGATTGTTGTGTTGCCTAATTTACTGATTTACTTGTGAGTTAAGGTGTAATCATATTCCTGATTTTACTTGTGAGTTAACTTGTATGTTATTTGTGTCTAAATTAGTGATGAATGACGAGGAAAAAATATGGGCAGAACTTCCTAAGTTTAGTGAAGGATATATCAGTGGAGTGAAGCGTTTTATTCAAAATACTTTTTCTAGATTCGCGGTAGGTGATGAAATTGCATGCCCTTGCAAAAAGTGTCATAATCGCAAGTGGTATCGTCAAGAGGTAGTCTACGACCATCTGATTTGGAATGGTCCATCTGAATTGTACGTGAAATGGATTTGTGAGGTTTCCTGTGTAGATCCTGAAAGGAGCGATAAGTATATGGATGGTGAAGCGGGAATAAATTTTGGAGATAATCTCGATGAGATGTTGCATCATACTTATGGAAATATGCAGAACAATGAAAGTGGATCTTTTGATGGAGCAAATGGAGTAGATGCCAATGCTAGAAAATTTCATCATCATGTTGAAGAGGGAAAGCAGCCATTATATCCCGGGTGTACTAAATTTTCGCGATTAAGTTTCATCATCAGGCTTTATTCTTTAAAATGCCTACATGGAATCACCGAGTCTGCATTTACCGATTTATTAGAGTTGCTAAAAGAAGCTTTTCCACAAGCCCACATCCCTTTTTCTTTCAATGCTACCAAAAATATCATTAAAGATTTAGGCCTCGATTACCAAAGAATACATGCATGTCCAAATGACTGCATGCTATATTGGGCAGAAAATGAAAAGGAAAATAACTGCAAAACTTGTGGTGTTTCAAGGTGGATTATAAAGGAAAAGAAAGCGGCTGTTGACAATGATCCGGAGAAGCGGATTCACAAAGTACCAGCAAAAGTGATGCGTTATTTTCCACTAAAACCAAGGCTGCAAAGGATGTTCATGTCCAAGGAGTATGCAGAATTTATGATATGGCATGCAGTGGGACGAAAAAATGATGGCAGACTTCGACATCCAGCTGATGGCGAGGTTTGGAAGGCGATGGATGCAAAATATTCTCATTTTTCATCTGAAAATAGAAATATCAGGTTAGGAGTAGCCGCTGATGGATTCAGTCCTTTTCGTACAATGACTACTGCTCACAGCACATGGCCAATCATATTGGTAAATAATAACCTTCCACCTTGGTTATGCATGAAGCCAGAAAATTTGATACTTTCAACCCTTATCCCTGGTCCAGAGTCTCCTAAGAATAGCATTGATGTCTACATGCAGCCTCTTATCGCAGAATTGAAAGAATTATGGGGTCTTGGCATACAAACTTATGATGCCTTAACTGGTGCTAATTTCACGTTACGTGCAAGCGTGTTATGGACGATCAGCGACTTTCCGGGCTATGCAATGTTATCCGGCTGGAGCACAAAGGGTTATTTAGCTTGTCCCGTATGCCATTTCGAGACTTCTTCAACTTACTTGAAACATAGTAGAAAAATGTGCTACATGAATCATAGGAAATTTTTAGATCCGGAACACAAGTGGAGGTTTGATAAGAAAAGGTTCAATGGTGAAATTGAAATGGGGACATCTCCGGAAATTTTATCCGGGACAGACATTGAAGAATTGTTGGCTGGTTATGAAAATATTTTTGGGCAGAAAGAGGTCAACAAGCATAAAAATGAATCCCCTTTTAAAAAGAAGTCAATATTTTTTAATTTACCATATTGGAGTCACAATGTATGTCGACATAACCTTGATGTTATGAACATAGAGAAAAACATTTGTGATAACATACTTGGTACTTTACTAAATATTGATGGGAAGTCGAAAGACCATTTAAGTGCTCGGTATGATTTACAAGAGATAGGCATTAGGGATGTCCTTCATCCAGTTCTATCAGCTGATGGGAATTACATTCAGATCAGGGCTGCCATATTTGAAATGACGAACAAGGAGAAAGAAATATTTTGCTCGGTGTTGGAGAATGCTAAACTGCCTTATGGTTGTGCAGCTAATATCAGCCGGTATGTAAACAAGAAAGAGAGGAAAATTGCAGGGTATAAGAGCCACGATGCTCATTTTCTTCTCCACTACTTGCTGCAATTTGCTGTGAAGAAATCTGTAAAACCTGAAGTTGCACTACCTATGATAAGATTAGGTGCATTTCTAAGAAGTCTTTGGAGTAAAATTATCAATTTGGCTGATCTCAAGAGGCTACAAAAGGAAATTGTGGAAATTCTTTGTCAATTTGAGATGATATTCCCAAATGCTTTCTTCGATATAATGGTGCACTTGCTAGTTCATTTATGCAAGGAAATTGAATATGGTGGACCTGCACATCTTCGTCGTATGTTTCCTATTGAGCGTTATCTTTGTAAACTGAAATCATATGTTCGCAACAAAAATAAATCTGAGGCGTCCATTGCTGAAGGTTATATTGTAGAAGAATGTTTGATATTCTGTTCAAGGTTCTTAGGTGGCGATGGAGCAGGAAAAATGAAATTTGAAACCTGTCCACAGAATCTGGAATATCCTATTGGCACAAGAAGAAACAAAGATGGAAAAGGTATTCATCTAAAAGATTCTCAATGGACGGCATGTCACCGTTACGTTCTATTCAATTGTGGTAACAAGGAAATAGAGAGTTTACTTGAGTAAGTTTTTAAGTTTTATTTTTATTTTAGTAATTATTGAAGAACTAGAAATTTTGTGTCCATCTTTTATTAACCAGGTCTTTATTCTAGGAAACATCGAGCTTTAGTTGATGGTCATGCATTATCAAAAAAATATAAAAGAGAGAGAGAACACAGTCAAGAATTTTGGAAGTGGTTAAAGGAAGAGGTTGGGAAAAAGGAGGACATTTCAAAAGAAGTACAACTGCTTGCAATGGGCCCTCTTACAACAGCTAAGAGATTTACTGGATATGTTATCAATGGATATAGATTTTATACAAAGTTCAGAGATGCCAAATGTACAACACAAAACAGTGGTGTATTTTTGACAGCCTTGACTACTAGCTTTGCAAGTTCGAAAGATCAAAATCCATTGGTTGGTGAAGTTAATTACTATGGATCAATTGAGGAAATATTAGAACTAGATTATTGGGGAGAATTTAGTGTGGTTTTATTTAAGTGTTGTTGGTACCAAGAAGAGAAAGATTTATATGGGCTGACTCGTGTCAATTTTAATCGATTGTGCCAGAAATCTGATCCTTATGTTATGGCTTCACAAGTACAACAGGTGTTTTATATAGAAGATCCAATTGATAAGATGTGCCACAATGTTATCAAGAAATTGCCGAGAGACTGGTGTGAAATCGAAAGCGAAGATGCAAATGAAGATTTGAATGATATCCAGCCTGCTTATGAAATGCGAAATCAAGATTTTGATGTTCGCTGGTGTAGAGATGATGTCCAAATAAGACAAATCCGCCTTCCACCTAGCAAAGTGAAAGAAAATGCTTCTTAATTTCTATGTATCACTATCATATTTAATTAAGTAACCAAATTTAAGTTAGAAAATGTTGTTTCTGCCTTGATTAAATGTTGTAACTGATGTGTCATATTTGTGGCTTTTTTGGTCTCTTTTTTAGTGTTTCTGCCTTTATTACATTTTAGTGAAGTGACTGTTTTATTTTATAATGCAGTTGGTTTATTTTAATTTGTAATTATGTCATTCTAATGTTAATTCCTTCATTTTGTGTAGGATGGAGGCAAATCTTATATTCCATCACAAGGGAAAATTTGAGAAGAATGGATATGTTGGTGGAGAAGAGAGTTTTGTCAAGGGCGTTGATCTGGATATGTTTTCTTACATAGTACTGATTGAGTATGTCAAGGAAGAGCTAAAGTACACTGAAATTGGAGGAGTATATTCATGGAAAGGTACAATGAGTGGGTGGAAATTGGTGAGCAATGATGCAGATCTGTGGGAGTTCATGCAAATAAAAAATAATGGTGATCACATTGATTTCTATGTCGACACCGTGGTCGATGATAAAATTGAGCCAATGAAACAAATGCAGCCACATGTCATTGTACGCCCAAGGAAGAATCTGTTGTGTCCAGGTATAAAAATATCTTCTCATTTGTACTATTTTGATGAATTTGGTCATAAGAAAACTAACGATGAAACAACCTATTTATGATTACTTTCAAATGAATTTAAACCAAGATCCAATTTTGAGCATCCGACTCGAAAATTCATAAATAATAAAGGAACTGGAATATTAATATACACGGTCAAGTCTTAATTTCTTTAATTAAGTTTAAATAATTATGTTTATGACATGATAAACTTGACTTTTATGTCGTTGTATGTTTGCAGTTGCGAAACCACAGAAACGGCAATTTGTCACCACTCACCGTCTGCAACAGGCAGCAAAAAACAAGAAGCAGACTGAAGTCTTTACTCCTAGAAAGTCAGACCGGCTAAACAATCAACAGCCAGCAAAAACCAACGAGACGCAGACTGATCAAGTCCTTACTCCTAGAAAGTCGACACGGCTAAACAATCAACAAGTGAGCGAAGCTGCTGTGAGTCCACGCATGAACAGGAAAAAGGTGATCAGCAAGAAGTCAGCAGAGAAGAAAAAGGTGATCAGCAATTCTACAAAGACACCAGAGAAGAAAATTCCAACTGAAGTCAGCGATGCAACTTTGAATATCAACTCAGCAAGTGTCAGGAGTAAATTGGATTTCTATAATCCTCCCGTTGAAGAGGAAAATACGGATGAAAATGAGATTCAAGTAAGAAGACTACAATCTGATCTTCTAATATGATGTTCTACATATTTTGATAATATTTACAATAATGTCTTGTTAAATTACTTTCAGGATGATGATCTACCACCTCCACCGCCTCCATCGCTTACAGAATACGAAAAGGAGAGAGCTAAACATGTGTCGCGGAAGAATAGTGTTTTTGAAGCTCTTGGGATGCCTAAATTAGTTACTGGACTGATAAATGAATTTGAAAAAAATAAAGGAAAATCAAAAATGCTAGTTGGAAGCGAAGATTATGCTCCAGAAGAAGAGGAACCTAGTGAAAATGATACTTCAAAAAATTCAGTAAAGGTTCGTTATAGGTGAAGATTTAATTTTATGTTGGTAATTATAGATTAGCTTCCTTATTTTTTTTATTTTATTGTTTTTGTGTGCGTATTTTAGAGAACCAAAATGATTACGATTACAAAGCCTCAGTCTGGACCAACAACTCGTTCACGAGCCAATGTTCAATCTGCAACCGATAAGAATGCAACTCCGAATGCAGGGGAAAATCCAGTTCCTACACAAACTGTTGATCCACCATGTAGCATTGAGTTACCACACAATGAAGGAATAGGAACAATGGCTGCTTATTTGGCTATGCGAGAACGCCAGAAGAATAACAGTAGTGGAAGTGGAAGTGGAAGGAAGAAGGCTGTCGTTGGAAATGTGTCGACAAATATTGAAAACGAAGAAGATGAAGATGAAGAAGCTAAAGGTATTATCTAATTGAGTTCTGATTTTAATGGTTTAAGTCCTCATTTAAGTTATGTCTAGCCTTCTCATTACTATTGTATGTACTTTGTAACATTAGTGGGAGCTCCCAGAAGGCTCAGAGGAAAAACAAAGATGGATAAAGTTCATTCAAGGTCATATGACAAAAGAGTTCTAATCCAAATGAATCATCAGGGCCAACCTGTTTCATACGATGACAAAGTATTGTCTGAACTGAGTTATTTTTTAGGAACACTGAAGAGGAGTGTTCCACTTACTTACAAGTCTTGGTTTGATGTTCCTGCAAGTTTGAAAGGCACACTGTGGAACTATGTTAAGGTAATTTGCAAACTTAGCTGAATTTTAATTAAATATATGTAACTTGTCACAAAAGTAGCATGACTGTTCTTTTTAATGTTTGATTTGTATTTAAGCAACGGTATATTATTCCGGATGAATGTGAATATTGGGTTTTGAAGTTAATTCGTGACTCTTGGAGGGGGTACAAGAGTCGTATTAAAAAGGCACATTATATGGCCTATGAAACTGATGAAGAGAGGCTTGAAAATAGGCCGGACGAAATTCCACTTGCGGATTTCCAAGTACTCTTGATGTATTGGGGAGATGAAAAAATTCAGGTATAATTTTAAATTTTATCACAGAATTTATTTCCCTTTCTATTCATTCAAATCAGGCAGATAAACATCTTTATTTTATGTTTTTATAGAACAAGGCCCTTACAAATTGTGCAAGTCGGAAATTGTATACAGACACACACACTGCTGGTCCAAAACTTTTTTCTCAAATTCGGCATAAGATGGTATGTATTTTGCTTATTTTTATGGTTGGCTGGGTATGCATTTTCACATTAATTTACGACTCAATAGCTATTATTACCATTTGCTAAAAAAATACATAAAATCTATAAAAATATAAATGAGCCTTTCTTTGCCCTTGTTTGGGATAGAAAACTCAGTTCTTTTCCAAACCAGTGTCCGTCATGCTCATGCATTTGTACACATTTGGTCAATATATGTCAGCAAGTTAGATGCATATTAAACATTAAATATGAGTCCAATCCGTCTCTGTGGAAATTATTAATACAGTGTTTAAGGTATTTGGCAAATTTAGTGATGGTTAAGGTATTGCACCCATCTTAGGGTACTGCAAACTCGAATGCAGTATCCTTGTTTGTATAATTTCTAAAACTTAGTGATGGGTTGGTTTGGGACAGTCGAGAAAATGTTTGGGACAGCAAAAGTATCCTTGTTTGGGACAGTCGAGAAAATGTTAGTGATATTGTTGCTACATATGTTGTGATTTTATACTTGCCGTTTCTTTATTTTTGCACTTGTAAGCTGCTGTTGCTCCATTTTTGCATCTGTGAGTTGCTGTCTAACCTTTTAAATAAAATTAACAACAGCAGCTTTCATTGGTGCATCTGTGAACAGTTTCATCTGTGAGTTGCTGTTTCAAAATGTGACATTAAATAAAATTAACAAATATAACATCTGAATTGAATAGTGATATATGTTCTGGAAAAATTGGTTTGATATTCTTTTGCTGTCTAACTTTTTTCATTTAATTTGTATCAGTCCAACGAATCAGATGGAGAGCTTTTTGTTAGAACTCGCAAGCGGAAAGAAGGAAAGGTGTACAAGACCGATACTTCAGTAATGAAGTATAGAGTTGTAAGAATTTTAATTTCTCTTCATTCAGATGTCAAAAAAATGCTTCATTTTGCGCATCAACATTTTGAAACTGCTTCAGATGTTATATTTGTTAATTTTATTTAATGTCACATTTTGAAACTGCTTTATTTTGCAGGATAAGATTCACAAAACAATAGGTGAAGGAGGAAGTGATGAAGTTGTTCAAGAACTGATTTCTGATGGAAAGCGGCACGGTCCAACTTGTCTTATAGGACGGCACACAAAGTCTGCAGAAGTTTCAAAAGATGCCCCAACAACAAGCACATACATACAGGAGCTGGCAGCGAAGATAAAGGAAAATATAGTTGAAGAAGTCGAAGCAAAGGTGAACAGGAGGGTCAAAGATGAATTTGATGCAACGGTGAACCGAAAAGTTCAGGAGAACTTGTCATGGGTGCTTAAGAAATTAGGCGAAGCTAACCCTGACATGCAAATTGATGTTGCGGGTCTTTGTGCGACCATCTGCAGTGATGAAACTGGCACTGGAGCCACTAGAGGCACTGATGGTACTGGTGGCTCGGAAGCATGAAATTTGGAGGCTCGCAAAGATGAATTCACGTGTAGTATGTAGAATTTAATTAGTATGTACTGGCTGTTAATATGAATGCACTGGCTATGTTTGTTATTTTGTACTTGATTAAAACTTGTGTTGATGGCTGTTATGTTTTAAGTATGTTTGTTATTTTGTACTTGACTAAAACTTGTGTTGCTGGCTGTTATGAAACGACTTGTTGTTTGGCTGTTATGAAATGAATAGCTCTTTGGCTACTATGAAATGCAGTGTAATGTTGCAGTAGTATGATGTTGCAGTACATTTCCAATTTAAATTGCAAAAAGTGTTGCCGTAGATATGATATAATGTTGCAGTATGTGATGTTAAATGTGGTAATAAACTGGAAAAGTGTTGCCATTTTATTGGTAAAAGTGTTACCATAGATTAATGAATGTGGGCCCCACAAAACGGTTCCGTTAAGTTGGTTAACAGAATTAGTGGGCCCCACATGTTGGGGCCCAGATTGTGGGACCCACTTTTTAGTAAATTTAGTACCTGTGGCAACAACAGAACCGATGTTGCCTTAGGGTCACAAAGATGTTGCATTTGAGTCTGCGGCAACGCGGCAAAATGCAACACCGAGAAAGTGTTGCCTTAGCTCCTTTTTGGCCTCCAGCAACATTATTTGGCACTTTCTGCATCACTTCTTGTGTGTTGCAGTATGCAATCTATGGCGTAGTGTATCTCGTCTCTTTCTTTTAGAAAGTATCATTTCCTCCTCCCTGTCCTAACCCGCATCCCAAGCTCGGCCTCAACAAACTCCATCACCGACTCTCCACCCATTTCCTCACCTTGCAACCGATCAGCCAGGCAACAGCCGAACCCACCTCGGTGACAGCTCTATCTCAGCGGCCTGCACTTGTCTCTACACGTGAGCACAGGCAAACTCATGTTCGCCTTTAACCCTGAGCAGCTCAGCCCCGTTGCAACCCTCCCTCTAGCCACCGTCCCTTCGTGTTTACTTCCTCCTCCTCCTTTTTACAGCCGTGACGCTTCTCCTATTATAATTTTAGGAAATATATATTTTACATTAAGTTGTTGTATATATTTATAATTTTACAAACTATATTTTATGATGGTTATATAAGTTTTATAAACCTGTTATATATATATATATATATATATATATATATATATATATATATATATGTTTATAATGTATATTATATAGAAAATGCATTAATCATGTTTTGCAGCATATATATATGGTTACGGTGTTTATATATGTTTAAGAGTATGTATATTTTATGTTTTGTTATATGTATTTCAGGTTATTCTTTTGTATGTATATGTTAGTGTGTATATGTATGAATATATGTCTGGTTTGTTTGTCTAAGTTTTATATATATTCAGTATATTTTGTGTTTGTGTATAGATTTTATTAGTTTCTGTTATATATATAGTAGCTTCATGAACTACTATTCTTTTGTTTCCGCTGCATTATTGTTATATTACTCTATGTCTGTGATTCTGTGATTATTTATTTACTGTATATGCTGAGTTTTTCCAAATTTAATTAACAATTTGATATTTTGAGCAATTCAAATCCGACATGTATGGAAGCGAGTGGTTGATAATATCAGGATGTTACAACCTTGGTGTAGAGGTTTTGTAAGAACTATATTTGGTTGTTTTATACTAGAGGCATGCTTATCTGCCTTGCACAACTTTGGGTAGAACATCTAAACATTTTAAAGAAAGAGATAAAGTATGTGATTTAGCCATGCAGACAATTCAGTTCGATGTGTTAGGTCTAACAGTTCAAAATGAAGAAAATAAAAGATGACAAATAAATTATTTTAACATTCATAAAGTTTGTTTCTAATATATAGTATATGAACATACTAGTAACCCAAATGCATCATTTGTTCGATTGCGACCATATTTCCTCCATCTTCTTTGTTAAGCCATATGATAAAGCGAACAAGACTTATATTTTTATTAGATATGTTTTATTTTGTGTGAACCTTTTAGGCTTTTACTATTAAAATGCCTCTTTTTGATAGCTTTTCTCTATATATTTTTTCTAATTGGAAATTGACTTATAAAAACTCAACTCTATGTTTTTATTTGTACCATCCACCAAGCGTTGGAATAAAAGCAACTAAAAACTGGAAACATAAATTAAATAACAAACCATCATAGTCATTTGGTCATTTAAATTAAAACAGAAAGGAAGAGAAAAAAAAATGAATAAAACTGAAAAATGTTAGAGATGATTTAAATGATTGAATAAACGAAAGATGATACAAAAATGCAAGACAATTAAAGATATTGATTATATAAGTTTTTGACATTTTTTATGATTTTTATCTAGAGTTCAATAGAATACCCCGATCTATAGAATGTAACATATAATACATATGGCTTAATGTAGTATAATTTGGTAATATAGTTTTTAAATATTAATATATATAATGGTATGATATAATACAATGACATCCATAATTTGTTTTTTAAGAATAGCTTTTATAATTTGTTGTCGATATGTCTGATGTTTTGCCGATATTATCTGATTTTATTCCTTTATTTTTAAATATTGCATATTTGTACTTGACTGATACATTGTTATGCTCAATATCAATTGTGTTAAAATTAATTTTATGGTTATATTTTCAAAAAGTTCATATATCAAAGAAGACGTTTTAACCCAAATAAAATCTCTTTATTTATGTTATTATTTTCTTTTTAATGCAATTCAAATAATTAGCACTGTTTAAAAGTATTTGAAATATCAACTGTTTCGCCTATCTCAACTAAAATTTCTGATTTCGTCACTGGCTGCGGTCAGCTGCCTATATCACGCGGCTATAATCTTTAGCATCATCTACGTCACAGCTGATCTATAAACCACTAGAAGAAAAAAATGACAACTTTGTAAAAGAAAGGGATAAAATTCATCCTTTTATTGATCAAAAGTCTCTTCAATTATATACAAATCCAACCCAACCAATAGTCTACACGATTCTGGGTAAAGCTACGACATACGGATTTAATAAATCGCCAAGAAAATCCCACACTTGGCACACTCGATCGTCATTCAGTTCTTCCGACTTGCTCCTCTCCTTGATCAACAATTAATATTCTTTAACACTAGTGCCATATCATCTGATCATAGAAGTAAGTGATTTAAACATGACCTCTTCACAAGGAATGATTAGTCCCATATCATGATTGTATCCAAACTCTTCTTCTGCCTGTCTCAACAGAAATTGGAAGTCTGGGTGGCTAAGATAAGATATAGGCACTACAAATCTACTTCTATTTTCACCAACGTACACCACAAAATGGCCTTTAGGAACATCCAAGGGACCCACATTGTGCCTTCCTAAGCTTGAACATCTATTCAGTATTTTCTTTAACACTGGCTTTTGTGATCTCTTGTTACAACTCTTGAACAAAGCCATTTGTAAACGTGAAGAACTTGAATAAAAAACAATGGTGTATAAAAAAAGGATGAAGTTTGATTTCGCTGGTTGGATAATATGGAAGGGAAGTATGTATTTATATATAGTCTGGAGTACAGACATTTGACATGTGATTGTGGGGTTTATGTCTGTATCTTAAATGGCATTAGGAGACCTATAATTTATTTTCGTTTGTTTTTCTCTATCCAGTTGATGAAGAGATCGAAATACAGCACAATTTAGAGTGGACTGTGGGTTTGTGGGTACAGGTTTGTGGTCCGGTCTTCATCTTAAGCCACAATTTTGATATGCAGTACAAGATTTCGTTTGTGAGATTTGAGACAGTGGAGCATAGTGACCTGTTTTTTTCTATCTTATATATTTGACGGTATTTTCCAAGAATGTAAAGTACTCAACAATTATATTTATTATTTATCCTTTGTGTTGTGAATCAAATCGCAGTTTGTTGTATGCATTTAACCACGTATGTATGACAATAACGGTATAGATCATATCTACAAGTTAAGTGCCTTCTTCTGTTTTCAAGTGCATAAATATAGAGGTCTTTATAAGTCAACGATGAGAAAAAGAAACAAGAAAATGGAGGAAGGGAAAGATAAAGTAAAATGTGAAATATCTGAAAACAACAAAAGTTGCAGCAATCAAATTAATGGGAGGAATTTTACGCATGTATAAAGTATAAACCAACTACCTTTTCAGGATCACTGCCAAAGCCAAAATAATTGTAAGAAATAGTCAAAATTTACATGTGTGCATGTAAATTAATGGATATATATCATATCTCTATCCAAGCAAACAGTAAGCAGGTGGAGCCAAATTACATCTAAGATTCTAATTGCCAAACTTTGGTTTTAATTTAGAAATAATGGAGGATACGCAACAAATGGGTGTGGTATATAATAATAGGAATAAAGTATGTCAATCATGTATGGCTTGGAGCGTTCGAAGTATTAAAAAAAATCTGTTAAAAATACTAATATTGTAAGTATCTTTAGGTGAAATGAAAGAACATTTTAAGACCGAAAAAGGAACCACAATAAGATAACGAGGAAACATTTTAATTTTCAACTAATCAAAATATTTTATTCCCAAATTAACAATCTGCAATTTGCAAAGGAATCGGGAAAAAAAATACAGAATAGTTCAGTTTTATTTTTTCCCACATACATGAAAAATATTCAAATGATATTTTTTTGATATTTTTCATGCTATGTTATCAAAATGGACTCTTAAGTATTGCTAAAACGATGTAATCAACCGTCAACACTTCAAATTTTACATTTTAAGCTTAAGATTTAAATTATTGTTCAAGCATGCTTAAGCAATGCTTAATGTTCCTTTACTTTTTTAAGAAGGGGATTAGCAAATTAAGCGATGGTACAATTTTTAATTTGTTCATGTATTCATATCCAATCCAATCTAAAGTAATTAGACGAGAAACGCAAAAGTGTCCACGTGCTTTTAAAAACAGTTTCATGCCAAACAATATAATATTATTTATGATGTTTCGAGGAATTAAACTACAAAATTTAATATATTAAGCATGAAGCCGTAAATATGTGAATCTGTTTTATTATAAACTTAAAAACGTTCCAGAATACTAGGAAGGTAATCAGGTATGATGATTTAAATTGGTTAAAAACGCCTATATGAATATATACATATATATGTATATATATCCTAGAAATGAATAGAATTAAAAGTATAGAGGAATCAGAAAGTTAGCAAGAAATGGAAACTTTGTTGGGAGATCACATGTCCTAAGCATGTATCAACTCATGGGAAGGGAAAATGTATAATATATTAAATGAAATTGCAACGATCGAACTTTACAACATAACGTGAGAAACATACTAATAATAGAATACAAAGCGCACATGTTTCCATACACAAACTTTGTTTAGCACCAATAATGGTATGTAGCTATTAGGATCACAGCTAGATACAGCAATTTGAATGATGGGAAAAAAAGCATGACTCGATGATATTGAAGGATCAACCCTTAGGAGACCAGAACTTGGATAAATGTTTCCGAAGTTCTCCTTCTATAATGAAAAGTAAGGCAGAAGCTAAAAATTGACTTGAATAGGAGTACGGATTACAGCGAACAGAGAATGTGACTTTATCAAATGCCTGATGTACTGGCTCAGTTAGAGGACAAAATAACTCAATACTTAGAGAGTTAAATAAACATGAAGATTGTAACAACACCCAGACATATAGCATGTCAAGCATCTATATAAACTTAGAGAATTTTATTGGTTCTCACATCGCTCCCAAATTCTCTTTTGACTTAAAACAGGGTACGTATTGCCACTAGATCATACGTTCCGCAGCCAGATTTCATCATCACTGTAATAATAATGATAATAGATACATGCAAATATATATGTATATTAATAAAAGAAATATAGAAAATTTTTGCAATGAACCAAAGCAGGAGAGGAAGGCTCACAGTACACAACGTGGACAGCAAAAGAAAATGAGTTTTCCTGTAGCAGGATGGTATGACATCATGATACATGTAGGCTTGCACATGGATGCCATGTTTCACTTGGTCCCATAAGGCCTCTATTGTTTTCATATGTTTCATAATCTATGGATTTCAATCAACCAACCCATATTCAAAAGACAACCCTTCTTCCATGAAGCAATTACTCGTCTTATCCTATATCCAGAAAAACTGAGTAGAGTTTGATAGAATGAAGCGAAAATCAAGTAGGCTTTAGGCAGTGATATGTGTAAAAAAAAACACATGGGGCCCACATATTAGTTATTATTAGCGTAGGGCGATGGTTGAAAAAATGGTGTACCACCAAAGTGAACATGACTGAACTCAATCATTTGTACTTGATATGTAAATAACTGGGTATCGTCAGATAATGCTTTCGTTGCCCTTACTCTCAAATTGATGCAAATCAATCGTTGCACAAACTCTCAAATTGATGCTTTGGTTCTATACGTGCTGCAAAAATAAAGACTCTGAGATGATACAGGAAAAAATTTATCCCAGGAAAGCAATTATGTGGATACTATTTAAGCAACATTCACGCGTCTTTCTAACTTTAGACCATGGCGTAAGGTTCCAACCCAAACCAAGCAAAACTGACATACATAGTATTTACGAAAAGGGAAATTTTTTTTAAAGGACAAATAATTTAAAACGTTTATTTATAAGGGCACGCAAATAATTTTCTTCCAAATAACAGACCCAATGCTCATTCGCACATTAAAATATTTCTCCATTTCCTTCATTCGTTTTTCTATTCGATTTTCAAACCCACTTTCTCTTTCACGACACAAAATAGAAATTACAAAAAAAGGGCAAACGAAACCACAGGAAAATCGCTACCTCCATCTCAATCGCATACTTCATGCGATCAAAAACAAGCAGAGTTTCAACACGAATCTGATACTTTATCCCCTCAATCTGATAGTTGACAAAAACCAAATACCCTAGCACTTCATTCTGATAATCAGCTCGAATCTGGAAACGTAGAACTTCAATCTGAGAATCGAGCCGAAACTGAAAACCTAGCACGTGAATCTGATATTCAGCACGAACTTGATACCTCACCTCTTCAGTTTGAAAGTCCGCACAAAAATGATACCGTACAACCGCATTCTGAAACTCAGCACAAATCTGATACCATAGAACCTCTATCTGATACCTTAGCAGCTGAATCTGATACCCTACCTTCTGAATCTCAAAGTCAGCACAAAACTGATATCCTACAACCTCATTTCGAAACTCATCACGAATCAAATACCCTAGAAGCTCTATCTGATACTCAGCATGAATCTAATACCCTAGCAGATGACAAATCAACTATAGAACAGGTGCAAAAAAAGAATTAAGATCGAAGAAAAAAAATGAGAAAATAATTCAGCAGCAAATTCAATAGGTAACTGATACCATTAAGTTATGAAACTGATACTATTAAATCATTAAATGTATTTTATTAGTGTTAATATGTTAAACAGGAAAAAGCTCGAACAAATAAAAGAAAACAAATACCAGTTGAGGAATCTGAAGATGAACAAGTCAATACGGTAGAATTACAAGCCATATCACTTATAAAGATTTTCATGTTCAAAAAGTGATACCTATAATTTGTTTGGTAGAAGACAAAGCTTAGTTGGTTAAAAAATAGATTTCATTGTCATTCGTTACAAAACTGATACTAATATATTGAAAATATGATACCCAACATCTGTTAGAATTAACGTGATACTTTGTATTCGGAGAAATTAATTTCATCACAACACATAAAAACTGATACCAACATCCTATAATAGTGATACCTATTGTCTAATTATGTGTAGCTGATTCATTTTAGTTTACAAATTATTTCACTATCTTTTTTCTAGGAAAATTGATACTAAATTCTTACAAAATGGTACCCCACTGTATAATATGTTTTAGTTCATATTCCAATGTTGCAATTTTTCAATAAAATGGTACCTATATTTCACAAAATGATACCCACTGTATAACAAACTGATACCTATATTTCATAAAATGATACCTATTGTTTGTTTAGTTGAAGACAAAACTTTGTAATTTTAAAAATAATTTTTCAATAGTTTGTAACAAAACAGATATAGTTATATTCATAAAATGATACCCACCATCATTGGTGGAATTTGTTGCTCCGTAATTGAAATTTTTTCTATCACAAATATAAAACTGGCATTAATGTAATGCAAAACTGATACCTACTATTTGTTTTTATGGGCATGATATCTTAAAATTGATATACTATTTTTTTGAACCAAACTGATACATAGACCTTGCAAACATGATACTCACTTTATCTTTCTTTGAAATTTATATTTTTAATTATACAAATTACTTTCATCGTAATTTGTAACAAACTTAACACAAATATAAGCTAAAAATGATACATGCAATATGTTTCTTTTGAAATTATTATGTAGCAATTTTAGATGTATTTCAACCATAATTTTTAAGAAATTGATACCTACATTTAACAAAAATGATACCAAATTTTTGTTAGATAAAAATATCATGTTTTATCTCATGTTTATGGAAACTGATATTGTTATATCATGTTATATATTGTTATGTTTCAATGCTGTTGTTTCACTAACAACTTAATGCCACTTTTTCATGAAATAGGATGATGATGATTTTGTAAATCCATGTTGTAAAAGCATGCATGCGACATCAAAAGAATCAAACAAGGAGATAGCAAAATCTGAAGATGTTAAGCCAGAAATTGCGTGTAGATGTGGCTTACAAGCTATCTTCAAGATAATGAAACTAGTCAAAGAAAAAAATGGACTAAGCAAAAAACAATTCGACATCTTAAAGAAGACACCATTTTACAACTTTTTCAAAGTCATCTATGAAGAAAAAATAACAATGAAAGAGTGCAAAAAGCATCAACACAACTTGGATGTTTTATACAACTGCTACTGTGCGGAAAATAATACCTTCGTCTTTGAAGAAGACAAAATGAAGGTGATGCAGCAGCGGAATAACAAAATGATGATTCTGTGAAAGTAGCAATCGATGGAATGGAGAATACGGAATGGCCCAAATTCGTTGATCCGAAGATACCGAATTCTAGCTATCTTCGTCACATTGATCGCGCACGATACCTTGAAAGAAGATCTGCAATTCTTCAGATGTTGATCAAGCGCACTTGATATCGTGAATTGGCTTCTACGATCGTTGATTCGAGCGCACTCGAATGTCGAAAGAGGAGATAGAAGATTACACTCAATTACTAATTTAGTGAAAGCACAAAGCTAACAAAACAAAGTTTTTATTCAAATCAACGTAAACTTTACAAATGAGATCACCTGCCTATTTATAGGCTTACAATTCACAACACAAAACTATACAACACTTAGGTCGTTTACGACCTAACAAAGACCAGCGACTTAACAAAGCACACGACCTAACAAAGATCGCGACCTACGACTTATATACAAACAACATAAGAAAACTTATGACTTACAATATTTACATCTCAACACATTACAAACCATCACGACTTAACACTTGACCGACTTAACAACAAGGCAGCGACTTAAAGAACAGCAGCAGTGAGCGACCTAAAAACAAGCGGCATCCAAAATTAGCGACCTAACTCTCTCTGCGACCTAACTTAGGTCGTAGGTCGTTTGCGCGACCTATCATAGGTCGTAGCTCTTCTTCAGCGACCTTGAATTTAGGTCGTAGCCCTTCTTCAGCGACCTTAAACTTAGGTCGTAATTCGTTATGTCGTAGCTCCTTATTCTTCTTTTTAGGCCGCACACAACTTAACAGTATGTTAGGTCGCTCGCGACCTAAGTCTTGGTCTGTTTGGCCTGCGTCAATGAGCAACCTGTTAGGTCGTTCCAGCTACCTACTCCTCTGCTTTAGCTCGCTATTCTCGAACCCGTTAGGTCGTACTCGACCTATCAACATGTTAGGTCGTACACGTCCCAACTTCCCGTTTCCACGAAGGCCAATAATAAGATTGAGAAATCAATTGCAAAGTACAATCTCGGCCCACATAACCTTCCTCATGCAACTCCTTTACAATCTTTATACGTAAGCTGCACTCTGGTATGCACAATCGATTTCCCTTAAAAAGAAAACCATCCACCAATACCAACTCATCCGTCTTCCCCTCCTTGACTTTATCTACACACTTCGCAAAGTAAGGATCATCAACAAACATTTCTAGCAATATGTCAAACCCTGTCACCTCTACCTTCATTGTAGTCAACACATGATTCCTTCGACTTAATGCATCCGCCACTCGATTCGTAATTCCCGACTTATGCTTCACCACAAATGTAAATTGTTGTAAGTATGCAATCCACGAAGCATGCCTTGCCGCAATCTTGTCCTGTCCCTGCATATGCTTCAATGCCTCATGATCAGTATATAACACAAATTCTTTATGAAACAAATAATGTCTCCAATGTTTGATAGCTTGCACGATAGCATAAAATTCCATATCATATGTACTATATCTCATCTTTGCTCCCGATAGCTTCTCACTGAAATATGCAATAGGACGACCTTTTTGACTCAACACCCCTCCAATCCCAACTTTGATGCATCAGTATGTAATTCAAACAATAATTGGAAATCTAGCAACACTAGAATTGGTGCTGTCGTCAAAAGTTCCTTGATTCTCTCAAAAGCAAATCCTGCTTCCTTCGACCATGAAAATTGTTTCCCCTTCATACAATCAGTAACTGGTGCCATCACGCTACTGAAGTGTGGAATGAACCTCCGGTAGAATGATGCTAACCCATGAAAACTTCTAACTTCGGTTATCGTCCTGGGTTGTGGCCAATTTCTGATTGCTTCAACTTTATTCTGATCCACCTGTATACCTCCTCCTGATATAACATAACCCAAAAATAAAACACTCTGCGTCATGAATACGCATTTCTTCGTTGCAGCATAAAATTGTTCTTGTCGCAGTACCATCAACACTTCTCTCAGATGTTGCAAGTGTTCTTCTGGACTTCCACTATATATCAGTATATCATCAAAGTACACCACCACAAACTTCCCAATAAATGGTCTAAAAATCTGATTCATCACTCGCATGAAAGTACTCGGTGCATTCGACAAACCAAACGGCATGACCAGCCATTCATACAATCCTTCTCTCGTCTTGAATGTTGTTTTCCATTCATCTCCTGGTCTGATTCGAATTTGATGATAACCGCTCTTCAAATCAATATTCATAAAGATAGTAGCCCCGCTCAACTGATCCAACAAATCATCAAGCCTCGGCATCGGAAATCTGTATCTGACGGTAATCTTCTTTAGTGCCTGACTATTAGTGCACATCCTCCACGTCCCATCCTTCTTCGATACTAACAATGCTGGCACAGCACATGGACTTAGACTTTCCTGCACACGCCCCTGATCAAGCAATTCTTCCACTTGCCTTCTCAACTCCTCATGTTCCTTTGGACTCATTCTGTAGTGTGGTCTATGTGGCAACACAGCACCTGGAACAAGATCAATTTGATGTTGAATGTCTCTCAACGGTGGTAACTCCGTTGGTAGCTCTTCAGGAAATACATCATCAAACTCTCCCAGCACTGGTTTCACTTCTTCAGGAATCTCAACCACTTCATGACTCTCACGTCCAATTAACAAGAATACTTCAGGCTCCTCTTCTACCTCCTTAACAAACTCTTTCAATGACAACAAAGTTTTCAACTCTTTAATCTCCTCCGATTTGCTTTCTTCTTGTTGTCGCTTCTTGGTAACTAGAGTGATCTTAGTACCTTCAAACATGAAACTGTAACTGTTAGTACGACCATCATGTTGCACAGCTCTATCATATTGCCACGGTCTCCCCAACAACAGATGGCATACATCCATGTCAACAACATCACACCAGATTTCATCTTTGTATTTCTTTCCAATTGAAAAATTAACACAAGCTCTTCGATTAACTTTCACCTCCCCACCTTTCCTCAACCAAGCTAACTTGTAAGGTTTCAGATGCTTCTCTGTCTTCAATGATAGCTTCTTCACAGCTTCTGTAGAAATAATATTATCACAGCTTCCCGCATCGATGACAAACTTGCAAACCCTTCCCAAAATAGTGCATGTTGATTGAAAGATGTTACTCCTCAACCAGCTAGTTTCCTCCTCCTGTTTTGGTGTTAAACACGACCTCTTCATCATTAATGATTACCCTTCATCACCCGACACATTCTCTTCCTCCTCATCATGTAGTGAATTAGAACATTCAGCTTCTACCTCCTCATCCTCAACCTCAGCAATCATCGTTCGCTTCTTTGGCTTCGTACATTCATTGCTTTTGTGACCAATCTCCTGACAATTGAAGCATTTGATACCACTATTGATTCTAGTCTTCGCAACTTCGTTAATAATTGGTTTTGCAACAGCCTTCGAAACATTCGCACTGCTACTAGCCCCTTTCATTGGATTATTGGAATTTGTAAACACACCACCACTTCGTCTCCCTTGTTTCTCCCAAGCTAGAGCTTTCTGATATGCTTCAGCGACAGATCTGGGATCAAACATATTCACCATATCTTGTATCTGCATTCTCAATCCTCCAACAAATCTAGCTGTCAATTGCTCTTCCGTTTCCATAATATCATTCCTGGCAATAAGCTGATAAAATTCATCGGCATAATCATTAATAGTCTTCGTTCCTTGCCTCAAGTTCTGCAAACGTTGATACATAAGAGACTGATAATTGTAAGGTAAGAATGTAGCTTTCATCAACTTCTTCATCTTCTCCCAAGATTCAATCTTTGACTTCCCCATCCGTTCACGTGTTAGTTTGGTTTGCTGCCACCACGCCAAAGCTCTACCCCTCAACCTTGTAGCAACCAACTTCACTCTACGATGTTCTGGAACCTCCTTGAAGTCAAAAATCTCCTCCACATTAGACAACCAATCCAAAAACTCCTCAGCTTGCATACCACCTTTGAATTCTGGAATTTCAGTCTTTATCCCTGATTCCCATCGACGATCATCCTCAACATCTCTATATGCATTTCGTCCTTGGTCTCGATCTCGATAATGAATATTGCTTCTATCACTCTCTTCATCATAATCACGTGTATTTCGATATCAATCTCGACCATTAACATCTCTTCGATCACGCATGTCTCTTCTACTATGTCGTTCTTCATCATGATATGGCTCATACTCAAACTCACGCTGAGTTCTTCTTTCATCATCTCTATACTCATGCTCATGGTGATCTCTTCTCATCGAAACTGATGATTCTCTTCTACCACGATCAGAATGTGGTGACACCCTCCTTGCTTATGTAACCGATGGCGAAACTCTGTTTCCTCCATGGTTCGAGATTGGCGACCTCCGTCTTTGACCTTGATTCATATCATTCATCAATTTCTCTAACCTTCCAATACCTTCATCTAACTTCTCATTGAATTTTTTACTTATGCGTTGTTCCATTTGTTCGGCATCTTCCCTCTTGTACAAATCTTCAATGTTTTGATGTCGATTAGCTCTCCTCGGTGGCATTGTCAAATGAAACAAGATTCAATTCTCAGCTTGTACAAATCAAAATGATACCAAATGAGGTACGGCCTTCAACTTCAAACTCTTTGGCGCGCAACGCTTCCACGCACAATTCAAACATCTTTCCTCCTTAGATCCGAAATGATATGGATTGAAAACTTCAATCTCGTTGCACTTATGATGAACACGACTTGAACTTCTTTAAATAATAATTGGCTCCAAGACTCGGCTTAGCTATGATTGGCTAAGTCTAGCTCTGATACCAAATGATGCAGCAGCGGAATAACAAAATGATGATTCTGTGAAAGTAGCAATCGATGGAATGAAGAATACTGAATGGCCCAAATTCGTTGATCCGAAGATACTGAATTCTAGCTATCTTCGTCACGTTGATCGCGCACGATACCGTGAAAGAAGATCTGCAATTCTTCAGACGTTGATCAAGCGCACTTGATACCGTGAATTGGCTTCTACGATCGTTGATTCGAGCGCACTCGAATGCCGAAAGAGGAGATAGGAGATTACACTCAACTACCAATTTAGTGAAAGCACAAAGCTAACAAAACAAATTTTTTTATTCAAATCAACGTAAACTTTACAAATGAGATCACCTGCCTATTTATAGGCTTACAATTCACAACACAAAACTGTACAACACTTAGGTCGTTTACGACCTAACAAAGACCAGCGACTTAACAAAGCACACGACCTAACAAAGATCGCGACCTATGACTTATATACAAACGACATCAGAAAACACACGACTTACAATATTTACATCTCAACACATTACAAACCATCACGACTTAACACTTGACCGACTTAACAACAAGGCAGCGACTTAAAGAACAGCTGCAGTGAGCGACCTAAAAACAAGCGGCATCCAAAATTAGCGACCTAACTCTCTCCGCGACCTAACTTAGGTCGTAGGTCATTTACGCGACCAATCATAGGTCGTAGCTCTTCTTCAGCGACCTTGAATTTAGGTCGTATCCCTTCTTCAGCGACCTTAAACTTAGGTCGTAATTCGTTATGTCGTAGCTCCTTATTCTTCTTTTTAGGTCGCACACGACTTAACAGTATGTTAGGTCGCTCGCGACCTAAGTCTTGGTCTGTTTGGCCTGCGTTAATGAGCAACCTGTTAGGTCGTTCCAGCGACCTACTCCTTTGCTTTAGCTCGCTATTCTCGAACCCGTTAGGTCGTCCACGACCTAAGACTTCATCTTCCCATGATTCTTCACAAAGTTTTAGCTCGTTAGCTTCCTTGTTAGGTCGTACTCGACCTATCAACATGTTAGGTCGTACACGACCTACGACTTCATCTTTCTGGGCTGCATCAGAAGGTCACTGCCAGAGATATAAGCTTGCTTTTTGGTCTGCCATTAAAATGAATAAACATAGAACCAACAAAAAAATTGACGAGCAAAACCATTCCACCAGACTGCAAAGAATTTGCAAGTAGAAACTTTGGCACATGTACTTACATAACAAGAAATGTTGTGGAAAGAAGAATAAAACAAGAAATATCAAAAAGGAAAAAAGAAAACGAAGAAGATCTGCCTTTGTTGATAATAATGCAAATACTATTGACATTTTTCTTTCTCAACAACCAACAAAAACTGAGACGGAGAATTCTACCCTATTTGATTGACAGTGAAACAATGTAGACTGTCTCAAGGCCAGAAACAATAAAGAATTTTTTTTGTAAATTTGTCAAAAAGTTTATCTCCAAGCCAAGAAACATGTATGGATGTTCCATGCTTCCATTGGTAATATGTATTATGCAAAAATATTATTAATTTAAAAAAAATGGTATATTCAATATTCTTATCTAATCATATCTTTAAATGTTTATAGTATTACATCTGTGAGAAAATGAACCTCATCCAACCTATAAGGCAACTTGCTGAAGATTTACCCAGATTTGCACGATGGGATGTAAGAAAGCTTAAAGACATTGTTGTGAAACAATTTTTGAATGATGTAAAAGTTGGCAAGGTAAGTTAAAATTCAATCTTACTTACACTAATCAATATCAGTTTACATTTTATGTTCTCTCAGTATGTAGTATCAATTTCAACACTTAGAATAATTTTTTGTCTCTGCATAGTATCAGATGTGCCTCTTTGCAGTATCACTTTAGCTTCTGATTAGTATCAGTTTCAATGTGTAGCTTTAAATTTTTGTTTCTATAGTATCAATTTTTCCTCAGTATAGTATATCTTTTCATTTTGCACAGTATCAGTTATAATACACAATAATACTTGGTATCATTTTTAACACTGCACACAATCAATTAATAAGTGTATATAGTATCAATTTCATTACTATTATATTTTCTTCTATTAAACCAATCACTTGTTAATGTCAGTTATAACATATAAGTTACAACATACTATCATAAAACATTTGCATTTAAATTTTAAAATAAAATTTCTATTTCAATTACATAGGTAAAAGAAATTAGCACTATTCTTCCACCTGAACACAAGCTACTCCAAACAGCATCAACAAAAGGAGAATCAATCGACAAAAGAAAAGAGAAACAACGGAAAAAATGAAAAATTGAAGAAGCTGAACATAGTACTCAATCTTTTGAAGATAATGTAAGCCTTAATGTTTTGCAAATGCACATTAAAGATTTGGAAGAAGAAGGTAAGAAAACAAAGAAGCAATTGGACAAAGAAAAGAAGTTGAGGATAAAGGTAGAAAACGAAAATTTGAAATTGAAAGAACAACCGAGAGAACTCAATTCAAGACTAGAAGAAAATAAAAAGAAAAATTCAAAAGTTGAACTAGAGAGTAAGCACATGGAAGATGAACCTGACAACATTCTAGATGAACATACACATGTAGAAACAGAAATAGAAAACAGAGAAAATAAATCCACAACTGAAAACAACGAAGAAGAGAATGAAGACAGAAATGCTGAGTCTCATGTGGAAAAAGTTAACACAACAACTGAAATAAACGAAGATACATGTTTAGATATATAAGCCAAAAATGAAGAAAAAACATTCACAGTTGAAAAGAATGAAGAAGAAAATTCAGAGTGTCAACAAGCACCTACAAAGTGTCAAGAAAAAATAACAGAAATGGACAGGTACATGATTTGTTATTATAATAATAACACTGTTTGATTCGAATTCATGCTTGCTTATGTTATAAATAATTTTGAAAAATAAACTGATACCTAAATGTATTAAAAAATTATAACTACGTTCCGTTTCTTATAACTTGATGGTCTGTAAATTGAACTATTTATGTTGACCATCATTTAGTAGAAAACTGATACCAAAATAGTGCAGAATTTATATGTAGTAGCTATTTGATTAGAACTCATGGTTGGTTATTTTACAAACAATTTTCACTATTAAATAAATCAAAACTGATACCTATATGTATGAAAAACTGATACCTAGTTTCTGTTTGAAAAACTGATATCAATGCAAAAATGATACCCATAAGCTGCCACTATTAACATTACTGATACTAATAATATTATATTCATTCACCAATAACAAAAATTGACAGCTTCTTATTGTTAATATAGATCCTCAACTGAAAAAAAATGTAGAAGAAGTTGAAGACACAACTGCTGACACTGATATAGAATAAGTCCACCAAATAACTGAAAAAGAAAGTACATGCATGGAGACCGAAACAACAACTGAAATGCATGAAAATGTGCTCCAACCAAATGAAGATACAACTATGGACACAAAAGAAAAAAGTGAAGACATGTTGAACAAAATAAATGAAACAATGTTGCAAACAAATGAAGATAAAATGGCGCAAAAAGAAATAGAAGAGGCTCAAAAATGGGAAGAAGATACCAGTAAAGAGAGCAAAGTTGCACGGTACAGTGATGTAGTATTAGACCTAACACCTACATCTTTCAATCTCAATATCACACAACAGTTGAAAGCGGGAATAACACAAAAGGACAAGGGAAACAAACTAGCAAAACCTCCTAGTCGGAAAAGGAAACAAACAGTTCAAAAACCAGCTTCTTATGTGAAAACAATAAAAACAAGAGAAAGGAAAAAAACCCAGCTTTGAATATGGCCAGAGAATGAAAAAAACAGAGAAAAAACAAAAACCTGAAGAAAATAAAAATGATGAAAAACTTGAAGAAAATGATGAAAAAGAAAGTGCAAAAGAGTCAATCCCAATGCCAATTCAAGTAATAGAGCCAACACTTTTAAATTTAGGACTAGGACATTGCAGCAAAACCTTGGCATACTTTAATATAGAATAACAAAACACAATCAAAACTTTCTTTGCTATGACATCATCACAAGAGTAAGTTTACAAACATATATACTAATGCTACATATTAAAATAACATTGTATAATTGATATGTGTCATATTTTCTTAAAATAGAGATGTAGCATGGACAGACAAAGACACAATTAGATGAGGATGTACAATAACAAAAGAAGTACTACGACAACTTCTTGAAGGAAATGCCACACACGGATCGGTACACACTTTTTTTGCTTAATAATACTACTACCAATAAAAATATTTACAAAAAATAATGTCTAATATCTATTCCAATGTTATTCATACCAAAACTAATACCTATACATAACCAAAAACGATACCTAATTACTATTTGTTATCAAGTGATGGTCTATTAGTTGAATTATTTATTAACTGTCATGTATGACAAAATAAATACCAAAATAGTGCAAAACTATTTCCTAGTAGCTGTTGATTTAAATTCATGCTTACTTTTGTTTTCTAGTAGTAGTTGATTTAATATCATGTGAGAAGCTGATACTAAGTCAGTGCAAAAATGATACTTAGAAGCTGTTTCATCATATTTCATGCTTAATTATTCTTGTACTTTGTAATATATATTACCACTATTAAATTAAAGATACTAATTATTATCGAATATTGCTTCACCAATAACAAAAACTTACATTTTCCTGTTGTTAATATAGATAATTGACTGGTATTTATCCAAATGCGGGCTCAAAGAGCACAACTATGCATTCACAACAATAATGACGGTAAATAAAAATTTAATATGCAATAATATCATAAATGCTACATATATTGAATTTTAACTTATTTTTTTATTTAACAGCAATCTATAGTTTTCAATGTACATGGAATTATAAAATCTTTAGTGTTTCCTTTCCTTGAACAAACTGTGGATGATGAATACATAGATGCTATATATTTCCCCTTGCATTGTGAGTACCATTGGACACTAGTAACTTTGACATACCCAACAATGCAATGGAGTCATCTAGATTCTAGACGTCCTAGAAGGAATTCTAATGAAAGAACAACCCCGGTCTAAAGCATGCAATGATATTGGTATGATATATTTTTGTTATGAAACAAAGTAATTGTTAGCACCAAAATTGGTCACTAACCCCCTTTAGAAAGATTGTGTAGAGAGATAAATGAAGAAGATAAATTAGAACTGAAAAATAGTGTAATTCAATGCCAAAAGAACAACAAAAACGAGAACACCAGATTTATAGTGATTCGGCGTAACTGCCTACGTCCACTTTGAGTTTTGATCTTTATTGCTTTCGCAAGTAGTTAAATACAGATACAATCCATATATTAATGACTTGAATACAAGTTTGAACTAAAAATAATAAGTCTTGAAAGCGGCAGAGTCTCCCCAGTGTTCTCCAAAAAAGGTCCCTTTCACTCTGCCCCTGCCCCTCTATTTATAGACGAAGATGGGTTGGACTTCCCTCTTGGGCCTAGGAGTGAGATACTTCGGCCCGTGGTGAGTGACTTCTGTGTGTCGAGCCACAAATGTCGAACGGCAAATGTCGAGCCATGCTTCAAACCGAACGAGGAAGTGTGTTGAGTGAAATGTGTAGGCCGAACGAGGTCCGATGCCGAACGAGGGGAGATGCCGAACGACATGCTTACGCCAAGCGAGGCCATGCGCCGAACGAGGCTGGAATGTCGAACGAGGCATGAATGCCGAACGAGGCATGTATGCCGAACGAGGCAGGAATGCCGAACGATGCAGGTATGCCGAACGATGCAGGTATGGCGAACGAGGCAGGAATGCCGAACGAGGCAGGAATGCCGAACGAGGTAGGAATGCCAAACGAGGCAGGAACACTGGTCGAGGTAGGAATGGCGGTCGAGGCTGGAATGCCGATCGAGGCATGAATGCTGAACGAGGCATGTATGCCGAACGAGGCAGGAATGCCGAACGATGCAGGTATGCCAAACGAGGCATGTATGCCGAACGAGGCAGGAATGCCAAACGAGGCAGGTATGCCGAACGAGGCAGGAACACCGGTCGAGGCTGGAATGCCGGTCGATGCTGGAATGCCGAACGAGGTTGAATGCCGAACGAGGCTTCCGATGCCGAACAACCTTTGAATGCCGAACGAGGCTTCCGATGCCGAACGACCTATGAATGCCGAACGAGTGCCTTTAGTTACTTGGTCAAACCTCCATGTAACACTTGCCCCCAAAGTGTATCATGTGGACGAACATGATATGCTTTGAATCGTGAGCACTCCATACACTCCTTTAAGCTCCTGCTTTGTTTTTTCGATAGTAGCTTCTCCTGAACAACGAACGAGGCATTGTATGACGAGCGACATGCTAATGTCAAACGACATATGGATGCCAAACGGCTTGTCTGATACCGAGCGGCATACAAATGCCGAACGGCTTGGCTGATACCGAACGACATACAGATGTCGAACGGCTTTAATGTCGGTCGAGGGAGGTGATTTGACCGGTTCTACCGGTCATTGTCCCTTCGGCTTCTTTTCCCTCTATATAAGCTGATGCTCTTTCTTCTTTTTCCTTTTTACTTTTACCTCCGCTCCTCTGTGCTTACGAACTTACCTCGAACCTCTGCAAATTACCTACCCTTTCCTTCTCTCTTCAAACTTGATACATTGCCCCATCTCCTTTCCCAAATCAATGAACCCGATCAGAGTCGTGCTTCCTAACACAGAACATTCCTAAGCTTCAACTCGTTTCTTAGGTAATGACCGCTCTCTTAGACACTTTGCCCTAACTAGGAAATTGAGCAAGGGATTCGAACTCGTGAACCTCTGCAGGACCGTGGTCAATATGAACCCCGTGGAACAGGATTTAAGGGCGAAGTATTGGCGTTTAGAGGAGTTCAAGGCTAGGCGGAGTGGAGGAGAGAAGTGGACGTCAGAGGCGCTTGAAGGTGGGAGTTAGTGGAAGATGTACTGTAGTGGCTCGGCATGATCTCTTTATGCCAAGCGATAGAAGGGAAGTTCGGGAGTGGAATTGGGGTTGAGGTTTAGTGTGTCGAACGATGTCGCTCGGCACGGCCATGGCTCGACATGATTCCCCCATGCCGAACGAGGTAGGAGGGAAAAGTAGAAGAGAAGTAGAAAATTCTATAAAATGTCGAGCGGTAGGAAGGACGTGTTGGAAGATGGTTGTCGAGGGTAAAATGCCGAGCGATGTGGCTCGGAATGATTGCGGTTCGGCATGACTTCCCACATGCCGAACGGTGGAGAGTAGGAAGTGGGAGTGTTTTGTGCCGAGCGATGCAACTCGACATGATTATGGTTTGGCATGTCTCGTCGCATGCCGAACGATGATGGTGAATGGTAAGTGGGTGTTGAGGGTAGAATGCCAATCGATGTGGCTCGGCATGATTGTGGTTCGGCATGACTAGTTGAATGCCGAACGATGAAGTGGTTAGGTAAGAGGGTTGTGTATAACAGCAACACCAGTGGAACCTAATGCATAATTGACTCAACACATATTTTATGCCTGAATTCATGACAATGGACAAGGACAGACTTAAACAACAAAGCATATTGGACAATCCAAACTGATAACTCTCGTGTTTAAACAACTGAAAACTTGGACTTAACTTGCCTATTAGTTGGTAACTTTTCAAATGCAGTGACGACGTCGAGTTCAAAATATAAACCGTCTTACGTCAAGTTTTCGTAAACGGACAGCAATGACGGTCTTCGAAGATGACAATTCAAAGCTTAAACTTATTTCCTCAATCCAGCGTCTTTTCACTGCTTGGCACTTATATCTGAATGATCGCACTAGTTCACACACCACATGGGGGGATATTTATGTTGTTAAGTCTAATTTTAATTGTTTTTCAAGTATAGTTCAAACAAGTGCTTTGTCGGATTCAATCTTTATCGGAGATGTCTAGGAAATCTAGCTCTACCACGATCTTGGATAGACCCGGGCCATCCTCTCGACAAGAAGTTATAGGAACCTCAAACCCATCAATTACCCCTGCTCAAGACTTACCGAGCCCTGCGACAGCATCTGTTGACTTGGCTTCCGACGCTTTGGAGGCAGCAATTTTCTTAGACGACCACATCGATTCACAGGCCTCAAAGATTAATGAAAGTACACTCTGTCGGATATGCTCTGTCCATGGATTCCCCGTCGACGACGTGTTAGTTCCATCGGGGCATGATCACCCGCACTTGCCCCCAGCCGGATATACAACCTACAACAGGTTCATGTGCTGGGTCGGCAGCGTGCCGCCATTCAATTCCTTTCTTCGCGATGTGCTATAATATATAGAGATTGCCCCTTCACAATTACATCCAAATAGCCACGCATTCATATACGGGACTTGCATCCTCTTCATGAGTGTCCTTTTCAGGCTTCCGACTCCCGGCGATATTCGTTATATCTATCGCTTCAAGAGACGGTCAGACAGCCCATCTTTTATATTCCTCGAGCCACATAGTAAATGCCAAATCCTGACTGGGGCATGAGCAAATTTTCCCAGTACAAGCAAGAGTGGTTCTACGTGCGTTGTCCTCCCGGTTTCGCCAGGAGATGGGTAGAAGGAAGTAAGTTCACTTTCTGGATCAACACTTGAATTTGGAGAAATTTGCATCTTTTCTGACTCTTTATCCACTTTTTCAGGTATCACTCCACGTCCCGAAGGCGCCGGGTACTCTGAAGCTGTCGCAACTATCCGAGCCCTCCCCACAGAAGATCGGGACATCAGATCTCTCATTTCAAATGAGTCGCTTACGAAGTTCGGGTTGCTGGTGGAAAGTCGCCGAATAAGCCTCCCCCAAGGCATCACTCTAACCAGATCTGCTTCGGGCAAAGGAATAAAGCAGGCTGGGTCTTCAGCACGTAACGCCCCTGACACGCCAGAGGAGGGAGAAATTAGAGAAGGCAAGACACCCGAAGTACTGGGTGAAAATGTTAGTCCCACTCGAGACCCGATAGTTGAGGTTCACGACATTGAGACGTCATCTTCCCCTTCCAAGGGAAAGAAGAAATTGACCTGTAAGTTGAGGAAGAAGACGGTGGGTGGAACCTCTAAGGTCACCCTTACTCCAGTAGAAAAGGAGCCTTCTTCTCAACACTTAGAGAATTCATTGAAAGGCATGTCGGACCTCACTATTCCCGATGACTTGCTCAATTATGGCTTCAATGACCCAGAAGCTCTTAAACTTCATTCGCCCACGAGAGGAGATACAGGCGCTCAGGCCCAAATTCAAGGAGAAAAAACTCCCATTAGTAAAGATAAACAAACTGGTCCGTCGGGGGGAACACTAGGACACACACGGACACATGCACTTCACCTTGCACTTCAATTTTTGGCCATCACTATGTTCTTTTCTAACTTGTCGTTATTCTCATTCTATGTAGGTGACATGGGACACACTCACGGACTCGATCGTCTTCGCGGGTCATCTATTTTTCATCATTCAGGCCGGGATTCGGGCACCGGCAAGCGCCGAAACAAAGACGACTCTAGAGACCGAGACTATCGCCCCCGAGAATCGACTTATCGAAGGAAATCATACAGCCAGTCTTCATATTCCCGCGATCTTCCTTCTCAATCAGAGCAAGGTAGAGAAAAGTCTATGCAAAAGGGGTCCCAATATGATGTTCCCCGTGATCAACACTCCGGTTCATCTAGCATACGGCAGCCTTGGGAACATCGTAAGAAAACGGAACTTTCAAAGCCATCTCCTCCTGTTCCCGCAACCGATCCGACGATATCGGAGAAGCTGGCTGAGCTTAAAGTTAAATTCCCCAAAATCTACTTTGATGGTCTGAAGTCCTTCCCAGCAATCCATCACATTCCGGGGCATGTCAAACAGAGCGCCATCGCTTGCAACAACGACGTTTATGTTCAACATGACGCGTTTGTCCATCTGGCTGAAAAGGTCTCAGAAGTCTCTGTTGAGCGTCAACACGAAATCGACCGCCTGAAGCTTGAAGCCATTCACGATAAAGACATTATCAGAGCTCAGGATGCGGAGATTTCTTCGTACAAGTCCAAACTCGAAGCGCCTAACAAAGTGCTAAAGATACCGCGTAGGTCGTCAATCGTTTGGAGACAACTCACAAGAAAGAAGTTGACGAAGCGGTCCAACGCTGCAGGGCCCTAGCTTTAGAAAAGGACTCTGTCCAAAAAAAAGGGATGCATTTGCCCTGCAGGTCAAAGAGTTGAAAGAACTACTCTCCAAAGAGAGAGAAGAAAAAACGGCTACCCAGGAGGAGTCACAATGATATTGCGATGAGATCATTGCTACGCGACTCTTGAAGGCACAGCTTGACGACGATCTCTCTAAAGTCGGGATGTTGAAGGATGAAGCCCGTGAAGAGGGAAAAAGAATAGCATCCGCGGAAATTGACTCTCGCCTTGAGGTGGCTACAGAGGCCGGTAGAGAGGAGATCAAGTGCTTGTTCGACCCGCTGATAGCTGAATATAACGCCCGTGTCCTCATGCATCGGGACTTGACTTTTCTTGGCGAGGGCTACCTCGAATCTCTAGCCGAGGCATGGGAAACTTTGATAAAGATTAGAAAGATTGAATCGGGTACCGAGGAGGTTGACGAGGATGCTTTAGTAAAAGAGTTTCTCAGGGGGAACGAGGCTTCAGACTTGTCTGCAGCAATGGCTCTCTTTAGTAAAGGCTCTTCCCCATCAAAGGAGAAAAATGACATGGTTGGTCCGTCTGGGACCGAGTCTGCAGCTCCTCCTCCTGCTCAATCGGCCGATCGGCCAGTACTTGATCCATTCGAGCAACACGTTGGTTATGATCCGAAAGATCCTGGCCTCAGCATTCACGTGCTATCCCCGATTCTAAAGGGTGAGACTCCTCGGACGGTTAAAGCCAGCAAGAAACCGGTATATTATTCTTCTTCTTAAAGTTCAAAGAACTGTCATCTTCGACGAGAGGTCATTGTATTCTAACTTTCATCTCTTGTGATTTTGCGCAAGTCGTTTTGACCCTGATCCGTCTCCAAGGAGCGATGATGCCAAGGAGAAGATGGGGAAAGCGAGCGAGGCTACTCACGCGGGAGTAACCCCCGGTCCTGATGCTCAGGTGATTGGGGCGCTTGACGAGGATAAGTCTGAAACTTAGTCTCCCGTTGAAGAGAGTTATGAAATTGAGATCACGGGCGCTTCTGAACATACTTCTAAATTGAGCATAAAGGAACAACTTGAGGAAGAGAAAAGGAAGAAAGTTGAGATCAAGGTCGAGTCCCAAGTAGTAGAACTTGACAACCCGTTGAACAGGCCTCTAAAAGTCATTCTTCCTGGCAGAACCAAATCAATGGATGTTCCTCCTCCCACTCCTGACACCGTTTCTCTGGTGAGCAAGATGTCCAAGAGAAAACACGTGGGGGAGGAGTCGTCTGAGAAAACAAAAGAGGAAAAGAACCTAAAGAAATCGAAGAAGTAGTCACTACACTTATTCAACGAGAGTTAGCTTTATCATGTAATTATTTTTATTTATCTATTTTCGTAGTCAATGTAGACAGACTTTTGACTCCGAGTTTTGGAGGAGTGGTAATAGAACCCCATTTTGGGTTAATAAATAAAGTTTAGTTTCTTTGTCCTTCAAGTGACTTTCGTTGTTCAGCTTTCTGTATAACTGTGGTCGAAACCCGAGCCATCGTGAGTTATATAAACCCCCAATCCTTTTCATATATTCTTTGGGGTTGTACCTCCTTCACTTTAAGTACTTAGAATATTTTTTAGTGTACTCTGGGGACTTGATGTCTTCAAGTCATTTGCACTCTGGTCCGCATCCCGGGGACTTATAGATTTTTAGTCGTTTATAACCTAGTCCGCATTCTGGGGACTTAGAGTACTTCAGTCCGCACTCAGGGGACTTGGAGATTTAAGTCGTTTACACTCTAGTCCACACTCTGGGGACTCAGAGTACTCCAGTCCGCACTCAGGGGACTTGGAGATTTAAGTCGTTTATACTCTAGTCCGCACTCTGGGGACTTAGAGTACTTCAGTCCGCACTCAGGGGACTTGGAGATTTAAGTCGTTTATATTCTAGTCCGCACTCTGGGGACTCAGAGTACTCCAGTCCGCACTCAGAGGACTTGGAGATTTAAGTCGTTTACACTCTAGTCCGCACTCTGTAGACTCAGAGTACTCCAGTCCGCACTCAGGGGACTTGGAGATTTAAGTCGTTTATACTCTAGTCCGCACTCTGGGGACTTAGAGTACTTCAGTCCACACTCAGGGGACTTGGAGATTTAAGTCGTTTATATTCTAGTCCGCACTCTGGGGACTCAGAGTACTCCAGTCCGCACTCAGGGGACTTGGAGATTTAAGTCGTTTACACTCTAGTCCGCACTCTATAGACTCAGAGTACTCCAGTCCGCACTCAGGGGACTTGGAGATTTAAGTCGTTTATACTCTAGTCCGCACTCTGGGGACTCAGAGTACTCCAGTCCGCACTCAGGGGACCTGGAGATTTAAAACGTGTATGCGCGTTCGTACGTCAGATAGAATAATGTAACTCCAGTTGTTTGTCACCGGATTATTGTGCATAAAAACATTAGTAATGCATGGGAAAGATGGCTTCAAGCCTTTATTAATGAAAACAAACTAAATTGTCCGATTACATGCTTAAAAAGAAACTAAGAATCAATGGAACAAAAACATACAGTAAATAATTGCACCTAAATCACAAAAGAAACATGCAAAATATAATAACGTCTCAGATGTTCACTATTCCATGCTTGGGGGAGTATCATGACATCGACAGTCGCTAGCTTGAAAGTTCCCTCTCCAAGCTTCCGTTCAATGACATATGGACCTTCCTAGTTGGGATTCATACGTGATGGTACCGGAAAAACTCGTTTCAAAACGAGATCGCCCACATCAAAGATTCCCGGGCGGACTTTTTCGTTATAATATCGCTTAACTCGGTGCCTATATGCTGCTGCCCTTAACTCAGCTTCCTCACGTTTTTCATCAACGAAGTCTAGTGATTCCAACAAGAGATCCTGATTCGTTCTAGGATCATAATGTATCACCCGATGTGATGGAACTTCAAGCTCCACGGGTATAACAGCCTCTGTGCCATATGCCAGTGCGAATGGAGTGTGGCCAATCGCGGACTTGTGGATAGTTCTATAAGCCCATAGCGCTGTTGGAAGTTCATCTACCCACTTGCCTCCAGCCTTTTCCAAACGCTTCTTCAATATGGACTTGATTATTTTGTTCACGGCTTCAACTTGTCCATTAGCCTTCGCATGAGCAACTGAGGCGAACTTTTTCTCAATGCCGTACTTTAAACAGAAATCTTTGAATTCCCTACTTTCAAATTGAGTTCCGTTGTTTGTAATGATGGTTCGTGGGAGGCCAAAGCGGCATATAATTTTCCGTACAACGAAATTAATGACCTTCTTGGAGGTGATTGTGGCTAAAGACTCTGCCTCGGCTCATTTGGTGAAGTAGTGACCGCAACTATCGCATATTTTGCACCACTTTTGGATATAGGCAAAGAACCGACTATGTCGATTCCCCAGATTGCAAACGGCCAGGGACTAACCATTTGCGTGAGTTCCGTTGGCGGATCTCTCGGGATTTTCACGTATCTTTGACACTTGTCACATTTTCTTACATAATCTGCAGCATCCCGATTCACAGTTGGCCAATAGTATCCGTAGCGGAGGATCTTTTTTGCTAGTGTCTGCCCCCCAGTATGGTCGCCGTATTCTCCTTCGTGAACTTCCTTCAAGACCCGCTTTGTCTCATCATGGGCAATGCACCGTAATAAGGGGACCGGGAACCCCCTCCGATACATTACTCCTCCCTGCATCACATATCGCGCGGCTTTGCGAATGACCTGTCGTCTTTCGCTTCTTCTTTCGGGTAAAGTCCCGTTTAGCAGGTATTGTTTGAATGGGGTTATCCATTACTCCTTCTCGATCTCTGTTTCCAACACAAAATCGACCTCCATCACATCTATGCTTGGAGCATGTAAGGTTTCGATGGGAAATAATCCCATTTGATGTGCATCGCCGGTACTTGCTAATTTGGCCAGCGAGTCGGCTTCCTTGTTCTGTTCACATAGGACACGCGAAATGTCATAATGTTCAAAGTTCGCCAATAGTTCCTGAACCAGAGCAAGGTACGGAGCAAGATTTTGTCCCCTTGCTTAGTAATCTCCTCGCACTTGGTATACCACCAGTTGTGAGTCACAAAAGATTTCAACTGATTTTACCCCGAGTTCTCCAACAAGCTTTAAACCAGCAATCAATGCTTCATATTCTGCTTCATTATTCGTAGCCGAGAAATTGAGCTTTAAAGCATAACAAATCGACCGATTTTCTGGGGTCACAAGAACTACACCAGCCCCAGAGCAACGGTCGTTTGATGCCCCATCGGTGTACAATTTCCATCGAATGGGGGGAATGACGCAGTGGCTATCTGGTCCGTCTGATACAGTAAACTCAGCGATGAAGTCTGCTAATGCTTGCCCTTGTATGGCCCTTCGTGGCAGGTAGGTAATATCGAACTGACTCAACTCGATATTCCATTTTAACATCCTTCCAGAAGTTTCTGGTCGTTGGAGTACCTGTCGCAAGGGCTGATCGGTATAAATACTGACTGAGTGTGCTTGAAAGTATGGACGCAGCTTACGTGATGCAATCACCAAGCAATAGGCCAATTTCTCAATTTTAGGATAATTTCTTTCTGCACCCATTAAACGTCTACTAACGTAATACACCGGCTTTTGAACTCGGTCCTCCTCGCGGACCAAAGCCGCACTTATAGCATGCGGGGATATGGCCAAGTATACGTACAACATTTCGTGGTCTACTAGTTTCGACAGCACTGGAGGACTCTCCAAATGCCTTACCAAAGCTCGGAACGCTTCCTCGTAGTTGGATGTCCATTCGAAATTCCTCTTTCCCTTCTTTATTATATCGAAGAAGGGAATACACTTGTCTGTGGCTTTGGATATGAATCGACTCAGTGCAACCACCTTCCCATTCAAGCTTTGTACCTGTTTTATGGTTCTGGGCGCTTGTATGTCTCGAATAGCTTGAATCTTTTCCGGGTTAGCTTCAATTCCCCGGGCATTAATAATGAATCCTAAAAACTTCCCTGACGCAATGCCGAATGAACACTTCAGAGGGTTGATCTTCATCCCATAATATATGAGTATGCCAAACATCTCTGCTAAGTCTCAAATGTGGTCGTTTGACTGCCGTGACTTCACGAGCATGTCATCCACATAGACTTCCATTGTTCTACCAATCTGATCTTTAAACATTCGATTCACCAAACGCTGATAGGTCGCTCCCGCGTTTTTCAATCCAAAAGGCATCACTACGTAGCAATATAGCCCAACGTCTGTGACAAAACTAGTGTGTTCCTGGTCCAGAATGTGCATCGGGATCTGGTTGTATCCCGAGTACGCATCCATGAACGACAATAACTCGTGTCCTGCAGTGGAGTCGACCAACTGATCAATTCTAGGTAATGGGAAACTGTCCTTAGGGCACGCTTTGTTTAAATCAGAATAATCTACGCAAGTTCTCCACTTCCCATTCGCTTTTTTCACTAGCACGGGGTTTGACACCCATTCAGGGTAGAGGGCGTCGCGGACGAACCCATTAGCTTTGAGCTTGTCCACCTCCTCTCTGAGAGCAGCGGACCTCTCCGGGTCCATTCCTCTCCTTTTTTGTTTAACTGGGACGTACCTCGGGTCTATGTTCAACACATGACTCGTGATAGCGGGAGAAATTCCGCACATATCGGAATGTGTCCAAGCGAAAACATCGAGATTCGCTCGGAGGAAATCACTAAGGTCCTCGGTCATCGAGGGGCTGAGTTGTGATCCAATCTTCAGTACCCGCGACGGATCGTATCGGCTGACTGAAATGTCAACCGCCAGTTCAGCCGGTGCTGCCTTTTCTTCTCTGGGTTCCTCATCATCGTCTCTCGGATCTATGTCTCTATAGATCCGAGAATGTTGCCCAAGCCAGGGCTCGGGCATTACTTGTCAATTGTCAGTATTTTGAATGCAAACGGGGTTGTCCACAACCTTTCCTTTCTCTCTCCGATGGGCCTCTCGGAGCTTAGCCACATAACATGCACGACCGGTCACCTGGTCGCCATGCACAACACCTACTCCTTTGTCAGTCGAAAATTTTAAAGTCAAACACCACAGGGCCAATGCTTCCCTAAACCCAGCCAGGGCCGGTCGGCCCAGAAACACATTGTATGGAGAATCTACATCTAAAACTACGAAAGGTAGGATTTTCACCCTCCTACGCTCACCTTGTCACAGTTCAACTGGCAACTCAACATACCCCACTGCATCAGTCGCTGCGCCATTAAAGCCATGTATATGAGCTTTAGATGGCTTCAAATCCTTCGTCTCCATCTTCATCTGGTTATAAGCCTTCTTGAAGATGATATTGACAGAACTTCCACAATCAATCAAAATTCTTTTCACAAAGGCCGGCTCGATTATCGCAGATATGACCATCGGATCAACGGTAGGAGCCTCCACCTGGTCGGCGTCTCTGCTCCTGAACACTATATCATCTGTCATCATGCGCTGTTGTTTAGCGGGGGTCCCATCCTCCACATTGGAACAACACTCAAAATCTGCATGTCTCAAGGAATTAGCATACCGCTCCATTTCTTGCCAGTTCTTATCTGCAGGGTGAGGTCCGCCTATTATCGTGTTTATGACCAGTCTGCCCACGGTCCGAGCAGGCTCCTCAGGGTGATGTGGAGCTGGTGCGTGAATGGGATTGGATGTTCCTTGTCCACCTTCTTGAGGATTCTTTACAAACTCCTGCAACTTTTTCTGTCTAATCAACTTCTCTATAGCGTCATGTAGGTTCCTACACTCTTCAGTATTGTGCCCATAAGTCCCATGGAAGCGGCAATACTTCCCAGTCCGCTTTTCCTTCTTGGTTGACTCCTTTGGACGCGGCTTTCTGTATTGAAAGGTATTACAAGTTGATAGGTAAATATTCTCAAGAGATGCATTTAGTGGGGTGTATTCGTTGTAGGTTGGAATTCTCGGCTTCCATTTCCTCGCTTCTCTTTCCTTCCCCTGATTTCTTCCTCCGGATTCCTTAGGTTGTCCGGGCTTGTTCTGGACATTGGCCTGAACTTTCCTCGAGTTGTCTCCGGATTGCTTCACAGTGATGTTGCTTTTCATGGTCTCCTGAACGGGCCCCGGTGCCTTATCTCGCCTTATTCACCTAGCTTCCTCTCTTCTTATGAACTGATGAGCCTTTGAGTAAAAACGCTCTAGCGTAGTTGGAGGTTTTCCTGCTAACCAATCTCCAAACTCTGAACCTGGATCCACACCTCGCATCACAGCCATAAGAATTGCGTGATCATTAGGATTGCTAACTTCAGTAGCCGCAACATGGAATCTCTGTAAGTACCCCTTCAACGACTCCCTTGGAGCTTGGATCACACTTGATAGAGACATCACGTCCTTTGGACGAGTAGCATGTATTCTGAACTGTTCTATAAATTTCGTTGCCAACTCCTCAAAACTGGATATGGACCGTGGAGGAAGTCGGGTGAACCACATGGTAGCGATCCCAGATAGAGTTATTAGAAAGCATCTACACTTGGTTGCATCATTCGCTCTAGCTGAATCCATCATCCATTCATATCTCATCACATGTTGTCGGGGATTGGCCTTTCCTTCGTAGGTTGGGATAGTTGACATGCTAAACTTCCTGGGGTACTCGGCCTGTAGAACAGTGTCTGTGAATGGAGTATGACTCTTGGATATCCCCTAATCTTCATTTGATAAGCCTTGATTCTCTTTCATCAACTGTCTGACCATAGCTGTCAGGCCTGGGGTTTGTATGGAAGATGGAAGGTTGGAGTTTGTTCTACGGGATAGGTCGGGTTAATGCCTCCTCTGCTAGCGATCTGCCAAACATGTATCTTGAGGTTCAGCATCGTTGGCGTCTTGGTGAGTCGGGCGTCCAGTTTCCACACGTGCTCCAGATCCTAAGTTTCCCGCTCCTGCTTGGTTGCGGTCTCCGAGGTGTAAGTGATCCCTAGTTGATCGATCAACAGCGCCCGCCTGTGTAGTTTCAGTCTTGCGGCGTCTACGCCTGGGAGGTTCATCGGATGAAGTCGAGCTATCAGATGAAGAGTAAGGAGCTGGACTACCCCTAGTATTCTGATGCTGTTGTTGAGTGAGCTGCACCATAAGGTTGGCGTTAGCTTGAATCTGTTCTCCAAGTTGTCTCCTGCTTTCCATGAGTTCTCTCATCAAGTCATTGAACTCAATTCTGGTGATAACTTCCATTTGGTCTTGGGTGGTAGTTCCTGCACCTAGATTTTCTTGCTGATTGCTAGGTCCTATTTGTTGTACATTAGCGGTCTCATGGGCGTCCGCATTATGAGAGGCTGATCTGGTACATGGTCTTCCCATTGTAGAGTTATTCGTAAGAACTCTGAGTAGAATCAACAGACGTCTTATGAATGACTTGGATCTCCTTCGGGGGATTTATTCAATCCAGTAGCTACAAAGCAGATCCTTGTGGCCTGAGAATTTGATTCTCAGTGAAAGCACCAAAGTGTTAGCACCAAAATTGGTCACTAACCCCCTTTAGAAAGATTGTGTAGAGAGATAAATGAAGAAGATAAATTAGAACTGAAAAATAGTGTAATTCAATGCCAAAAGAACAACAAAAACGAGAACACCAGATTTATAGTGGTTCGGCGTAACTGCCTAAGTCCACTTTGAGTTTTGATCTTTATTACTTTCGCAAGTAGTTAAATACAGATACAATCTGTATATTAATGACTTGAATACAAGTTTGAACTGAAAATAATAAGTCTTGAAAGTGGCAGAGTCTCCCCCGTGTTCTCAAAAAAAGGTCCCTTTCACTGTGTCTTTGCCCCTCTATTTATAGACGAAGATGGGTTGGACTTCCCTCTTGGGCCTAGGAGTGAGATACTTCGGCCCGTGGCGAGTGACTTCTGTGTGTCGAGCCACAAATGTCGAACGGCAAATGCCGAGCCATGATTCAAACCGAACGAGGCAGTGTGTTGAGTGAAATGTGTAGGCCGAACAAGGTCCAATGCCGAACGAGGGGAGATGCTGAACGACATGCTTACGCCGATCGAGGCCATGCTCCGAACGAGGCTGGAATGCCGAACGAGGCATGAATGCCGAATGAGGCATGTATGACGAACGAGGCAGGAATGCTGAACGAGGCAGGTATGCCGAACGAGGCATGTATGCTGAACAAGGCAGGAATGCCGAAAGAGGCAGGAATGCCGAACGAGGCAGGTATGCCGAACGAGGCAGGAATGCCGAACGAGGCAGGAACACCAGTCGAGGCTGGAATGTCGATCGATGCTGGAATGCCGAACGATGCTGGAATGCCGAACGAGGTTGAATGCCGAACGAGGCTTCCGATGCCGAACAACCTTTGAATGCCGAACGAGGTTGAATGCCAAACGACCTCTGAATGCCGAACGAGGTTGAATGTCGTGCCTCTAGTTACTTGGTCAAACCTCCATGTAACAATAATATAATTGAAACAAAACGAACATTAGCTAACTTTGTATCGTTTTGTATTCAATAGAGAAATAAAGTAGAAGAAATTCTGAAAGAACTTTGGAAAAAGAAAAACATACAGGATAAGGAGGTGAAGGCAAATGAAATGCATCAGATACCATGTGCACCGCAAGGATCGGACACGTAAGTTGTTTTTGTTGTTCAAAATGATACCTACTGACTGTTAAACTGATACTGCAAATTTTCTTTTAAACTGATACCTAGATACTGCAAATTACAGATAAAAACTGATACTTAAAATTACCTACTGACAAAAACTACTGACTGCTAAACTGATACCTAGAAACTGAAAATTACAGACAAAACTGATACCTAGATACTGAAAATGATACTTAGTGACTCTAAACTGATACTGCAAATTACAGACAAAAACGAATACCTAGATACACAAAACTGATACTACAAATTTTCTTTTAAACAGGCTTGACTGTGGTATACACGTGATGATATTCATCATATCAATGAACAAAAGCCAAATACCACTCAAAATAGCCCCTGAACAAATGCTGAAATCTGGAGCAAGAATTGCACATGAGATATTGACTGACAAAGAGCACTGCTGGAGCTTAGCCAAGTTTATTTCAAGTTTGGAAGAAGAAAGATAAATGAACAAATCAATCAGTTTGCAAAAAGTGCTACTATTTTCACATGAACTGATGTACATTTTAGATATTTTGTTATATGTAATTGAATTTAATTTCTGTTTTAATGTTGATACAATCAATGCTTGATATTAGTACAATTTGTTGTACAAGCTATGAACATATTTCTGGTGATGTAAAAATTAGATTTTGTTACTTTTTATCACAATTTATATTTTGTTAACATATTTGTTTTAAACAGCGTTGACTGCGGAATATATGTCATGATTTACATTGCATCACTGAACAGAAACATGATTCCAAAAAAGATCCAACAACACACTGTTATCAAAACTAGAGCAAAACTGGCAATAGACATATTGACAGATAGCAAGCACTGTTGGAATGTAGCTGATAACCTGTTAAGCAAAGAAGAAGGTGCAGAAATTGAGAATTTTGTGTGTTAAAGTAAATCATTGTGTTGTATCACAATTAAATTTGGTACTTGTGAAGTAATGATGTTATGTTGCAATTCGGTACTTGTGAAGTGATGATGTTCTGTTCTTAAAACAATGCTGATCTTACTTGTAAAAACAATGTTGATCTGCTAGAATGATATGTTATAGTTGATGTTCTTTTCTTTTCCTGTTGTTTATATTATAACAAGATTATATATTGTATGTTCTATTATGAAACTATCGATCCTACATAATGTTATCAGTTTTATGATGCAACTATCAGTTGTATAATGATATATCAGATTTCATATCATATTTCAATACAAAACGGTAATTGGGTATCAGTTCTAATAACTAATAGTATCGGTTTTGCTAAAACTGACACTCAACATACTTTATGAAACAAAAATTCGTGTCGGTTTTTGCTAACACCGGATATCATTCTAATTATTTATTAGTACTGGTGTCAATTCTAGCACGTATTATAATACAAGAAACTGATATTAAAAACTAACCAAAACTGATACTAAAGTCCTTTATATCCAATCAAACAAACATTATCTTCAACCAATAGATAGCATGTATCAATTCGATCATCTTCTTCAATCAATTAGACCATGATTATCAGATCCCATATACTATGCTCTTAACTTTGTTATAAATAAGTAAAATATACAAAATTGAACAAAACTGATATCACACAACGAAAAAATGGTACCATATTTTATACCAACAGAATACGAAAAATGATACTAAACAGCTGATACTAACAGTATGCAACATATATCAAAACTAATGATTGAAAAATAAAAATAAATAAACACTAGAATTGATACTGTAAAAACATATAACTGATACTAAAACCGATACTATCATTTATACTAAACAGCTGAAATTTAAATCAATTTGATAATATGCTATACTGAATACAAATTAATAACAAGGTTCAATTACAATAAACCACCAAAACAAGTCACACATCCACTTATTAATCTGAAAAAACTCAAAATGTAAAATCAGATCATATCCTCTTCGAAGCTTGATAATTCCATTTATTATGACCAAACTGCTTGCACTCGCCACATCTATTTTGCTTGTTCTGAAAATATGAAAATCCTCCTTTGCGCTTGATTGATGGTCTACCAGCGCCATGTTTCTCCTTTGGTGGCTTGATAACACCTTGAATGCTACCATCAACAATAGGCCTATCATAATTTGGAATAGGATTTATAGCATTGGCATAAGAACATCGATAAGCATCAACAGTGAAATAATACTCAACAAAATCATATACATACAACTTAGACTTGATCATACACTTTATAGTATGAGCACAAGGAAATCCTGTAATTATCCATTGGTTGCAACTACAAACCCGTTCCTTCAAATCAACGCAATGAGAGTTTGGAGATTTCACTTCAAAAGCAAAATCAAAATATTTATATACATCCCATCCAAATCCTTCTTCAATCAATTCACCTAAATGTAACTCCATAGAAGGGCAAAGAGTTGTTTTCCACAAATGACAGTCTTCTCTCCTTCTAGCCATTTGTTCCATAATCTTAACACGAATACCATCTAAATACGAAGTAATAGGCAATGCTCGTTCATCTAAAATCCAACTATTAAAACTTTCTGCAACATTCGAACTATATTCACCATAAGGTTTCCCTGGAAAAAATAAATCCACCCACTTATCAAAAGGCTTATCCTTTAAAAAATTCACACCAGCAACACAACCAATTTGACAGAACTTAGAATGTGCTCCTTCAAATTCATATAGATTAGAAGCTCTAGAACACATTTTGAATAGATCAACAATAGACATATTTGCATTTTTGGCTTCTACCGCTGAAAGAAGATTTTGTTCCATATGCAAATAGCAATAACTGTGATAAGCTTAAGGAAAAACATAGCGAACACCCGAAAGCAAACCTTGGTGGCGATCTGACATAAAAACCAAATTACGATCTTCTTGAAGCATTTGTTTTAAATGATTCAAAAACCATGTCCAATTATCCACATTTTCTAGAGAAACTACACTCATAACTAAAGGGAAGAAACCTACAAATGCAAAAATAATTAGTAAAAAAAACTAAAACTAATTATGATCGTAAATCTGAAACTATTCATGAAACTGATACTAACATTAATAAACTGATACCGAAAACCTGATACGACCATTATAAAAATATTGATAACCACGACATTATGCACATTAATCTTCATTCTAACACAACAAAGTAATGTACATTAACATATATTATGATACAAATGAAATTCCAATACTACACAACTATATATGATACCATATATTAACATACATGAACCTGATACTAATATTATACACAAACTGATACCAATCACCTGCTAAGAAGTATGAAATTATGATAGTAAATACAAACTTACAATTCAATACAATGCAAATTCTGATACTAGAAACTTGCTAACTATAAACTACATATCTTAAAACTGATACCAACATAATATAAATTATGATAACAAATTCATATTAATGATAATACCAACTATTATGATCTCAATACAAATAAATCAAAACTGAAAACAAAGTCATACTTTGATCACCATTTTTTGCAGTAGCACCCATCAAAACACCAGGACGTCCCTTCAAATGAGTAGCATCTAAGAATATCATAGGACGACAATGCTTGAAACCAAGTAAACAAGCACCAAAAGCAATAACCATCCTCTTAAATTCATTACTGCAAGGATCAACATCCATATCAACATAACTATCTGGATTAGACTTCTTCACTGTTTCCAAATACCAACTCAAATCATTGTAAGACAAAGCATCATTACCATGCAATTCCATTAATGGCAGTTGTTTCCCATGATAAGCATAACCATAAGACAACTAAAAATTGTATTCTCTTCTAAAATTAACTATTATATCTTTAGGCTTTTCACTAGGACAACCACGAATCTCATCAATAATCAACGATTTAACAAACGAACTAGAAATATGTGGATTATTCACATTTCTAAGACCAGCCCCACAAGAATGATCAACAACCATATTTCTCATAAAAAACTTCTTTAATTCTCCAGAATCACAAGAACCATGGACTTTGAAAAGACAACCATCCTTATATGAAGAGCAAATTGCAGTAACTCTTGTAGCACAATTCTTTAAAAATACTAATTCATACCCCTTTTGAATTTGATATGCCATCAAAAATTCTCTAAAATGTTTTGCTCCTCTAAAACAAAAACCAACAAAATCGGAAATGCATAATGTCGACCCTCTCCTCAACATATCTTTTAAATAACTTTTACCATTAATAACAACATTTGAACACACAGATCCAGTAGAAGATAAAGAAGCACGAACATTAGATGAACTTGAAATAGAAGCACCATCAGCATTTTTGAATTCAAAACCCTTAACCTTAACAGTAAAACCAAAGAAGGAACTTTACTTGTATAATTGAAAACAAATTATACGCTGAATATCAGAATCAGTATCAACCATAATAACTTTTTCCTCAAGTATATAAGAAATCTGAATAGAAGAAGGAGTTAATTGAGACCAACATCGACATATCTCATTCTTCAAATCATAGAAAGAGCAATCGATAGACAATCGAGTGTTAAAAGTATTATTACTCAACACGAACAAACAAAGAAGACTGTTATCACCACTGCCAAAAAAAACATGAGTAAAAATATATTCAATTTAGAACATAAGTTTTTACATGTCACAAAACTGATACCTACCATATACAAAACTGATACCTAATTACGGATAATCAAACTAAATAAACAAAAACTGATACTAAGAAAAAATAAAAATGATACCCAGAAACTGAACCTAAAATTTGATACTTTTCCACTCTATCACAACTTTATATACGACTCCAAACAATGATACTTTTCCAATCATCCCAACATTAATGCAAGATATACATGACTAATCAACAAAAAATAAAAAATAAATTAAATGTAAAGCACATTAGAATACAATACTGCATAAAGAAACGAATAAAACAAAAAATACATGTTGCTGCTTCCAAAAGTTGCCATAGAAGAACGAACAAGCAAACAGGGAAACAAAACTGCATTTAATTTGTAAAAAGGAACACGATTTAAAATCACAGACAACAAAAATTGAACTTTGATAGAAAAAGAACAAAAAATAGAATAATAGAAGCATACCTAAATAACTCAATTTGAAGAAGAACGAGATCACAGTAGAATTATGAGAAGAACAAGATCGAAAAATGCGCGAGAGAACAATTTGATCGATGAATTACAATTTTCAGAAGAACGAGAATAAAATGAACGAACGAATTTGATCGATATTTTGATTCCGAGAGAGCTATTAGATCACGATAGAAAATTTTGATTGTAAGAAAGAAGAAGAAGAAGCGCGCGATAATGAGCTGGAACGTAAATATGCTAATTTGTCCTTCACAGTAAATTATTAGTGGGCTGTCCTACATCCAAAAAAAGCTCTAAAAATTGTCCTTGAGGAAAATTTCCTGTTACGAAAATCATTTAATGCTTAAGGCATGTCAAATATTTAATTAACTTATACATCAATGGATGTATAGATGTAGAATAAAAATTGGTGTATTTGGTTTTGCAAAAACAAATGCAACCATAAAGACATGTTTTCATATTAAATGGTGGTCAATAATTGAGAGAGAGTATGCTCCAAATTTAACATGTTTAGCCAGGCACATTTTAAGCCAAACAAATTTCTCTTCAAACTGTAAAAGAAACTAAACTAAATTTTCGATGATTCATACAAAATTAAGAAATATAATAAAAAAGAAAAATCTGGAAACATTAGTATACGTGCATTACAACATGAGATGAGATTAAGAGCAAAAAATTCAAGACATCACGATACTGAAAATCAGTTTATCGATCTATACTATATATTCCATAAAGAAGATCCATTAGCAGAGTAGGCTACTGAAGTTGAACCACCCTTGTTGGACAATGATTATTGGATAACTAATACATTGAATGATGCGGTTTGCTGCAATCGATGGTATATCTGCACGAACAACAAGGAGTTAAAGCAATGAAAATAGTAGCGGTTCATCAAATGGTGATCATGATAATGTTGGTGGAATTGTTGTGGATTTAACAAGTAATTATGGTATTAGTTCTAGTGATAGTGGTGAATCGCATAGACCAACTCAAATATATTTAAGAAGAAAACGTACGAGCTGTAATCCTAAACAAAGGGGTAGTAATTTAAACATTGAATATGAATATTAACATAATTACGAGCACCACAATTCATATATTTCAAATGATCCACCAAACTACATACATTCTACTTATGACTAAATAGGTGGTAATTCCGGAATAAAAGAAATGTACAGCGATATCTCGAGTAATCAATATAATCAAACTATGTATATAATACAAAATGATTAAACATCATCATTTGATAGTATGACGGCGACATTTATGGATCCAGGGCAAATGCAATATGGTTATTCATCACGTTATGTAATGCAAGATGACAAAGAAAACTATGAAACAATCCACGTGTAGCTTGAAAAAATAGTTTCTAGATGTAATAGTATTATTATATCTTTGCAAACTATATTTGTATATGGATTTGCAACGTTTATCATTACCTTTTTATTAAAAATATTGGAATCCGATATCAGGACTGAAACCGAAACAAAAAACCGAAACTACCAAAACTTTTGAAATCGATCGAAACTATTAAAATTTCAAATGACCAAAATCGAGACTGAAACCGAGTTCTCGAACCTTGCTTTAGACATTTACTGTAAAAAAACATATAAAAATAGTAATCACATATCATATTAAACTTTGATGTGCCTATGTTAGCATAAAACTATGAAGAATCATATGGTCTTCAAAATCGTTGTTGACCACACTGTTTGAACATTGAACCAAACCAATGTTTTGCAATAGGAGACGTTAGGGGGAAAAGGTTTACCTTTTGCAATAGTAAAATTTTCATTTATCTTGTACGTCGAACTCTTTATTTCTTTCCATTTCAAAACAATAAAGGCATTTTTGGTTGGCTGTTATAAATATATGCTTTGCACCAAAAATCCTATGGACTACTGTGTCGAGTCTCTAGCAAGTGAAGTAAAATTCAATAGTTGCACATAAAGGATCACAGGTACAACAATTGATCCCATCTAAAATTATCACGTAGATCTATTGTATTACCCCAATTATGTTTTATTTTATATTCAAATAGTCGGTCCTTTTGGAAGGAAAAATTTATTGGGACACAAAATGGTGATACAATGAATCTCAAAAATTGGATTGCCCAACCCATATGTGAACACAATAAGATTCAACGGTCTAGATTTATTGTGTCATCAATTGTGTCATTTTATGTCCAAATAGTCGGTCCCATTTTGGAAAGAAAACAAAAGCTCCTTGTAACGACCGCCCTTTTCGACCTTCAGAAGTCGACAATAATACATCTACGGTATTCACATGCCGAACAACCAAGTACTGGAAAGACAAATAGTTAGAGGAAAGAAGAAGAAATAAGACAAGAAAAAAACTAAACAACACAGCATCTCACGTTGCAACGAATAATCTATAATATAACAATGATCTTTACAAAAAAGCAACTTTTATACATATACAAAATCAGAGTACTAACCTATAATCAGCTTGGACAGTTATAACAGCCCGTCCTTACAAATGCTGATAAATACAACCAACCAACAATGCAGCGGAAATAAAAGAAAATATGTAGATACGTCTTGGGCAACCAAGTCGTCTCCTGAGTTCCAAAAAATCCAAGCTAAATATGAAAACATGCTTGGACTGACCCGAGCATTATAAGAAAGCAACGTCCGGATCAGTCTGGTATAACCAGCATGAGAAACATAATCATAATGGATTATTAATGTTATAAAAACCTTTGAAAATAAAGGTATTTCGTAAGACCACACCGCAAGTAAACACAGACAGGTTTTACCTTACAATAACAAAAACATTTATATAGAAAATCCAGTGATATTATAATAATGTCTAGGGTTGAAAGTAAATATATAAAATAGCTGAAATGCTTGCATCTTACATTCCAACATAGTTGGGCACAACTAAGTCCGTACGATGCTTATTGGAGAATGGATTTCTTACAATGACAAGGCACCGGCGTACTACCTATCACAGTACACCTCTAGAAAATGGACCGAGGGCCTCGCCTTGACCCCCTACCAACACAGGACCGACCTACCCCTTACTGGATAGTACCGAATATGTCATCACCCCGGTTGCTTTGCAACCTTACCCTGAGAGCTCTCATGCATAACCAAATCCATAAATATGTATATATGTATCTAAAAGGGTGATGACATACCCTAATGGGTGTGACCCACTTAGCCCTGCTGCGTCTTCCCTGATTTTAGTCATTCCTGGTTAATAAGGCTTAAGGCTACGTTTCACCTTTTGAATAGCAATCCCACTTAGAATGCTAACATTGCCCTCCAGGGGCAATGTAGTGCCAGCATTCGTCTATACAACGGGATATGAACAAACCGAGGTGCTATTTCCACTACATCGATCTTGGAATCACCCTTAGGATTAGTAGCAAATAGCCCTTGCACTTCAAAAACTCCATCTTCGATTCCATACTCTTCAAGACGTCTTCTTCTCGAACGATTAAGTTGGATCGAAGTGGGTTTCAGATAATTTATACTTATCCGATCTCGGTGTCTTCGAACCAACATTCGATAGTTTTCGATAAACTCAACTTCGGTTCTTTCAGAAATAAACAGACAAGATAAGAGCAGGGATCAATCACCCCCTAACCGTTTATGTGGACGATTCTCCTTATCCTTTATCCTAGAAGAACACAATGAGTTTATACGTACAATAGTATCATTTAAGATAACTGTACTCTATAATTCTCGTGCTTTCTCTAGATATTTCCAGAGTTAAAACTAGTCAAGATTTGATAGTCGGTTATTTAACTATCAAACAAACAATCCAAATATAAATTTTATTTCCCATGGAAACACTAAGCCTCATTTAATTAATCTCTTATTAATTAAATCTCATTAATTCTTTTACCAAAATAATTCTTATACCTATTTCACCGGTATAAGTATATTCACAAACCAATTGAGAAAGATTTCTTATTTAAAATTCACTTTAACGGACCAAACATATGTCTTTTGGAAACACAATTCATTATGAATCTCAAATAATTTCCTTCGATGTTAAGTAAGGAAATGCTTCCCTACCACCAAAATTAAGAACAACTACTTATTAATTTGATTCATAACTTGATCAAAATAAATGATCAAATCAAAACCTCATAAACCCAATCTTTCTTTCCAAAATTCAAGATTCCTTACCAAAATATAACTCCCCACTTAGTTCGTTTTACTAAGCAATAACCACGTTTATAAAACAAACTTATAAGCCTTTAAAACCATTTTAATAAAACAATGTCCTTATTTAAAAGCCTATTCTTAAGTTAATTATATTAACTTAAAAATCATTTATAAATAAATTTATTTACTCAAAACACCATCATTAAATTAATTAACTAACTTAAACATCCACTTAAGTAAATGATTATTTAAATTTTAACCTTGTTAGTAAATAATCAATCATCTTTAAATTACCATTTAATAAAGTAATTAATTAAGGTAAACCTTGTTAAAAAAATATTTAATTAACTTTAAATGCCTTACTTAAAATAACTAACTTATAAACATCATTAATTATTAGTTTAATTAACTTAAGACGAATCGTTAAATAAAAGAATAATTAGCTAAATCATTATTAAATAAAATTAATAATTAATTTAATTTTTTTTAATTAACAACCCTTTATAATTAACTTAAACCATTTTAATTAAGTTAATAATTAACTTTAACCCTTTAATTAAATAAATAATTAACTTAAACCCTTTATAATTAAATCAAACCATTTTAATTAAGTAAATAATTAATTTAAACCCTTTAATTAAATAAATAATTAATTAAACCCTTTTTAATTTAATAAACTTCAATAACTTAATGAAATTAACAATTTAACATTATCAATTAATTTAACAATTTACATTAAATTGTTATAAAACTAAAAACTAATTTCAAACTCATAACTTATCAAATTTGGAAAGAGGCTTAGTAAATCTCAATGGTATTTAAAAAAGCTACCAGTATACTCAAAACGACATTCAAGTCACAACATAGGTATTACAATAAAACATTAGCTATGTAAATAAATCTTATACGATCAATCGATGGATAACAATATAAATCAACTAGCTTATAAATAAATGTCCAAATTAACATAATAGCAGAACAGTGATTTATTCTGCTAAATAGATGACCAATAAAATCTATTCCATTTAAATATAGCAGAATGGTGTTTTATTTTACCAACCGGGTGTCAGTGGTAGAATATAATTACTGAATAACGTAATTAAAAACAGTCGTATTAATTTACTACTAAAATTCTACAACATATGGGTTATATGATTTTATGAATTTGTTCTTCATGTTAACTCGAACCAAATGACGAAAACCGCGTGTCAAACGGATTCCAAACTAGTGAGATACGGATTTTCTGAGTTAACTAAATTTAACTTAACTTGAATAAATCAAAACTTATTTTAGTTAACCTAAACCCACCCTGCAATCGGCCCATGCCCGGCCCAAACCCAATAACTAGCACATCTCCTTCTCCCTCCCAGGTAATAAGTTCAAATAAAAGAATTTCCACGTAAAACTTGGAATGAACATAACCGTGCACACACATGCACGTGTGCACATACACGCCTCTCACACCCCACCGGCCACCGCCGCTACCTACCCCCACACACACGCCTACCCCTACGCAACCCTTTAGGCCCCACTTCAATACCACAAACCTCCTCCAACCCACTGTGACCCATCCGGAGAGCAAGTCACGAACCCAACATCCATATTGCGACCAATGAATCACCTACCACCACTTCTACCATTGACTGCCAGCCACACCACCTCCACAACTAACACGGCCACCGTCCCCTCTACCTCCTGCCAAAAACCGAGCCAACCCGATGCCTCCACCCGTGCCTAGAAAATCCAAGACCGAAGCTACTAAATGAAACTCCTTAAACTCTAGAATGAGCACCACAAGCCACCGCCTCCCCCGCGACCACTACCTTAGCACCACCGCGTCCCCAGGTAGATCCACCTCCAACCGCTCAGCGCCACATTAAATAGATCATCGGAATTTGGATTTTAACCCAAATCCGTTCATCTCACCCTCCCCGCCAAACCCCAAGCTTAAAAATCACCCGAATACTACTGAATATCACAAATCGAAGGGACGAACAAGATAGTATAACTCATCGTCGAATTATGATTGCTAAAAATCTCGCCTTTTAATTTGCTTAATGTATTATTCCAATTTATTTAAATATATAACTAAAAATACCAAAACTATTTTTAAAATATACTATGGGTTGAAATAAACAACTTACTAGTTGGCGCCATAAGCAATTTCAACTTAGTTTGTGAGATATCAATTTTTTTTTGAACTATGATAAACAGGCCAGGCCCAAGTACAAAAAGATCGGGTAAACAAATATACTATCACCCGATAGCCAAAATAAAGAACAAACCCAGATCTAGGGTTGCCGACATAACTCGATACTTCTAAAAGCTATCAAAAATCAAAATAATAGCGGTCGAGAAACTCTCCACTGCTACAACTAAGTCTCTCTTCCTCCATACTTAGCTCTGCTCGACTCTCCACGTTCCCAATATGATAGGCTGCTGTTGAAGCAGCCACGCATCCCTTCAGTATTTGCTTTAAAGCAGTTGTTTCTCTGATGAAGAGAGATCCTGAGGGTACTAGCAGATCTGAGTTCTATACAACTCAGATCTATTAGTTTCTTCCCTCTAGTGGTATCTTCGCCTGAATTAGGGTTCCAGCTCCGCCAGTTATTCTCGCTAGTTTGTTGATTTATGATGAAGTCTCTGTCAGTAGCTACTGAGCTCTGATGAGGAACATTAGCATCAAAAGACTGCTGCTTGCCATAAGAATTTTTTGCACGAGCAAGAAAGAATTCTAGATGTTTGCTGCCAGCTTCATGGCTCCATTCTTCAGCAAGGAAACAAAATTTGGTTTGATCCCTGATTTTCTTCTTTGATTTCTGAAGAATAACTCTGCTCTTTGTCTCGATAAGTATCCATTTCTGCTCTTTTTCATACTACTCTTATTATGAGTTCTGAAATTCCTCTCTTTCCAAATATGAAACACCACAGTAGTTAACAGTATGTTCGCATAATCTCTCTCGTAACTTTTAACTTTAAAATTATTATTGATATGCTGTATGGCTTGAATTAGACCCATCTGACCATTGTTAGTTATGTGCAGTATGTTCTGTATGTTATTCCAAATGTAATAAGAGTAGCTTCATTCAAAAAACAAATGATTAGCATCTTCATTTACTAGATTGCATAGGGAACATAGTGAATTATTGGATTTTCCCCATTTATTAATTCTATCCCAAGTTAGCAATCTATTGTTGACTGCAAAATAAGTACAGAAAGCCATTTTGGGACAATTCACTTTGTTCCATATGCAATTATACCAGTCAACATTAGGAAGTTTATATCTAATGCTTTCCCATGTAATTTTAAAAGAAAACTTCTCTCTGGTATTAGCTATCCACTCCCAATAATCACTATCTACATGAACATCAATAGGAATTTGACATATAATATTTTTATGAGGATATGTGATAGGATGCAACTGTGGCTTCCATTGATTGTCTTTAATTATCATTTCCACAGTGTCATTAACCCCCCCCCCCCACACACAAATAACTAGACTTTCCCAACCCACTTTATTCACAAAGGATTCATTTTTAAACCAGGGGTCAAACTAAAGACTGGTTTGATCTCCTGACTTAAATCTTCTTTCCAGAAAAGACTTACTAATATTTCTGCAATCTAGAATTCTTTTCCATGTATAAGACTGATTATTTTTAGGTAATACAGTCCAAAAATTATCATTCTTAAGGTATTTGGATCTCATCCATTTTGCCCAAAGAGAATCTGCATTCACAAATCTCCAAAATAATTTTAAGTGACATGTAATAATGAGATCCTTCATATTTCTAATACCTAATCCCCCTTCTTTTTTTGGCCTGCACACATTATCCCAACTGATTTTATGATATTTACCTCTCCATAAGAAATCAGAACATCTACTTTCAATCTTTTTAATTGAGGCAGCAGGAATATGAAAAGTTTGAATCCAATAAAGAATAATTGCATATATAACAGTTTTAATAAGCTCCAGTCTGCCTGCTATTGAAAGAAGTTTACAAGACCAAGTTTCCATTTTATCTTGAATTTTATCTATAAGAATAGAACAGTCAGAATCTCTTATCTGAAAAATAGATAAGGGAAGACCAAGGTATTTAATAGGCAGATTGCCTTCTAAAATATTTAGAGAATCTAAAATCTCATTTTTATCGCTACAGTTTTTACTGAAGTATGCTTTACTTTTGTGTTCATTAAGTTGTAGACCAGCATACTTAAGAAGTTTGCCAAAAAAAAATTAATAGCATCAGCATTGGTTTTATTAGCTTTGACAAAAACCATTAAATCATCAGCATATATAAGATGATTAATATAGGTCTGGACTTTATTCATAGAAGTAATATTACCTTTAAAAGCTTCCTTTTCCATTAAAATAGAAAGATATTCCATAACCATAGTAAAGAGATAGGGGGATAACGGATCCCCCTGCCTAATACCCCTATTACTCCTAATAAATCCTTCTGATTTGCCTTGAATGAGAATAGAAAAAGTAGGGGAATTTATGCATGCAAAAACCAAGTTACAGAACTTAATGGGAAAGCTCATACATTTCATAATATGATAAATGAAATTTATATTTACTTTATCATAAGCCTTCTGCAAATCTACCTTAATACAGACATTACCTATACTTTTAGAATTAAAGTTTCTGACCAACTCATGGGCTAAAAGAGAATTTTCATAAATGAGCCTACCAGGAACAAAAGCACTCTGATTCTCAGAGATGATAAATGGCAAAAAAGTTTTTAATCCTATTACTTAAAACACTGGCAATAATTTTATAAATAAAATTGCAGCATGAAATAGGTCTATAGTCACCAGTGCAACTGGGATTTTTAGTTTTGGGAATTAAAGTTATAAAAGTATGGTTTATACTTTTAATAATTTTACCTTTTTCAAAAAATTCATTTACTAAGCCTAAAACTTGATCTATCATGTTATCCCAATGAGTTTTGTAAAATTTAGCATTAAAACCATCAGGGCCAGGACTCTTATTGTCACCAGCCATGAAAACAACATTTTTAATTTCTTCCAAAGCAATTGGAGAGAGTAGAATATCAGAAGCATTTTCATTTAAAATATTTTTACAAATTATATGAGGAAAGTCTTTAGTATTGGAATCAGAGAAAAATAAACTTTCATAATACTCTACAGCCTCTTTAGCTACTTTGTCATAAGCATTACTAAGATTACCAGTTTTGTCAATAATATTCCCAATGTTATTCATATGCCTCCTGCAGCTCATTTTAGCATGAAAAAAATTTGTACAATCATCCCCCATAGTTAACCAGTCAACCATTTGGAAGAAAATATGTTACCATTTTTAAAGTGTTGTTTTAAAGCAAATCAGAATATTTCAACTCAAATAACTTGTCATTAGATAAAAGTTGAAAATTCGAAAATTACTTTCCAACCACATTTCCAGTTTTCCGTCAAAATATTTGTTCATGTAAACTAAATTAAAAAATAAGTTTTCTATTATTAGTTATAAATTAAAAGAGGGCTATTTAATTAATAAAAACCATTAACTGAATATTTAAATTATATTAAATATTAAAAAATTAAAAACGTAAAATTCTGGGTCATTACATTACTCTTAACAATGTCTGTAACAACCCTGTTTTCAAAGCCGTAATATTAAATTGATTTAATTAAAATATAAGGGTTTGAATTTGATTTTTCATAATTATTAGTTTGAAAATAAATTCTTGTAACACCCCGCATTTTTATATAATTAAATAAATCAATTGAATTAATATAATTAAAAAACAGAATATAAATGTCAAATATATGCATTTAAGAATTAATAGGTTACATAGATTTATGCAAGCAACGAGTGTGTAATTAATTGACGCATCAATCAATTAAAAGGGGAATTAATTAAGAGACATAGAGGCGTCAATTAGTCAAAGAATATGTCAATTTTATAACATTAATTAATTAAGGGATCTTCTAATAAAGGGAAATGTATGTGGGGAATAAATTAAATGATAACATACATATATTAATTTATAATTGACGCAATCAATTAATAAAGAAATTAATTAAAGGCATTAAGTAAGCGTCAATTAATAAAAGAGGAAAACTTATATGTCAATTAATGCGGTGATGAATTGGCGGTTTAAATATATACAACTAACAAATGTGCGATTGAGTGACGCATAGGAATTAATTTGGATATCGATTAAAATGGAATAGCATGTCAATTAATTAATTGGAAATCAGTTGAGCATTTTAAAATGGGTGTCAATTAATCAAAGAATATGCCCTTGTTACAATAGCTAATAATGTAAATTAATTAGCTAGAAGAAAACGCCAGTTATAGGATTATTTAGAAAAAAAGAATTGGAATGCGTACAAAAATCAAACAGAGTAATTAAGTTTATGATGAAGGTAAGTTAATAAGAATAAATTAAAAAGTATAAATTTTATATAAAATTAATTAATAGAGGTATTAATTGACGTGTTCAAATAGGTAAGAATTATAACGTATAAGAATCAATTAATATTGGATATACATATATATGTATGATCTAATTAATTGGGTAATTAATGGGAGAATCTTATTTAGAAGGAAACGTGAATTAATAGGGTCGTATAACAAAGGAATAAATGAATAACATTGGAGAATTATACGTTATAAGCTAACGTAAACAAATCAATAAAGGATGGTGATGATTGTTTTTAGGGTTAATCGGATGGTTCATAGTTGTTCACTACACCTATAAATTGAACGTAACTTAACCCTAGCCCATACTATTTTCTCTGAATCAGCTGCTGTCATTTATAGCAAAATCCTCTTCTCTCCTCCCTCTTCCTTTCTCCTCTATCAATCAAATCTTTCTCCAAACAAAAAATAAAATTAAGCAAGGATATACATACAAGCAAATCGGAGAATTGCGCAAACAAATCAGGGAATTTACAGCGAATTAAAAAAGGTGAAAAACATAGCAAATTAAAAGGGATAGAGATTGAAGCTAAGGACGGCATGTGAGTTAATTTAATTATATTCTTTTACGTTTATAATATATATTATCGTTGAATTTTCGTTAGATAATTTATTCCAGTAATTAATTCTATTAGTTGTGCAAACACTGTAAATTTTATTTATATTTAATTAGGCTTGACAGTTAGAAAAGGCGTAGGCCTAAAAGTAAGAAATTTACAGTTATTTACATCTATTTTAAAAGTCATAATTTAGCCTTAATACTAGTTACTTTTATTCCCTTTTTACGTGAATAATATAGTTAGAAAGATAATTCGCGATTATGGATTAAAATACTAGACTTTATTGAAGTAGATGTAAAATAAGAAAATTGGAAAATTGGAATAAAATTAGAAAAGTGAAATTCTACAATAAATTATGATGAACGGAAACAATAAATTTATCTGATAATTTAATTTGGGGAGTAAGTAATAGATTAATTGGTTGGTTTAGAAACTAGAATACATTTCTATAATTAATAATTAAAAGATAACGATAAACGTAACTGCAAGAACAAAAAGAAATAAAAAGGAAACTAGTGTAAAATAGAGGGACCACTGTATTTTACACTAGCCTAAAATAATAAAAGAAATATCTTGCAGTTACGAATTATTGTTTATAATATTATTTAGTATCAAATTGTGGAAATAGTTTTAGTATTGCTTTCACAACCAACCAAATAAAATAGAATTACTTCCTAGAATAAAAGAAAATAAAGTAGAGTATAAAATGAATCAAATAAATTATTAGATAAGAAATTAAGGCTGTGAACAATAAACGAACCTAGGTCTGCATTTACCGCGCAGACTATATAAAAAATGGTTATTATGATAAGTTAATTATATAATAAAGGAGAATTAAAATGAATTCTATATCATAAAAAAAGAAGACAGACTAGAACAGAAAAGAAACACTTGTAATTATATACAGATTTTAAAAGAAATAATAGTAACAATTACAAGTATAATTATAACATAAGTTATGATTAAGTAAAAGAATAGAAAGACATATTTGGGAACTTAGAATAAATAAGCAATTATAGCAAAGATAAATAGTAAAAGCTTATTTTAGATTTCTATTAAATTAATGAGCAAGTAGAACAAAAGATGCTTATTTAATAAGCTTAAGACTTAAATTAAGTTAATAAGCAAGAAGTAGCAATACCAATAGCATTCCCTATTAGATCAATGGTGGTCTTACAATAGCCAGAAGCGAGACGAGGACAAGAATATGCTAATTAGGGTAAATAAATAGCCAACAGAATAAGAAAAGTAAACTAAACGCAAATTAAAAGATTAGACTTAGGGTCTAATAAATGAATTGAGATGCGTTTGGAGCAGTCCAAAGGATGAAGCGCCTAACAAAGCAGTTCATCACGGATTTCAGAAATGGAGAAGCACGTCCAACTTAGTATTTTTGGGCTTCAAGGAAGTACGAGACTTCAACGGGACGTTAGGATACTCTAGGATGGCCCTCTGGGTAGGCTTAACGAAGCTGCTCCCCCGGAGGCAGGTCTGTAGGTGTTCCATCAAGAGAGTATACTTTGACTGCATTTAGATTGTAGGCCTAATGAAGCAGACCTTTGTAGGCAGTCAGAAGGGCTTGGTGTTCGGAGTAGGATATTCGTATGTCCAGTACTTGCAAGTAAGTTTAAGTTTAGTCGCATGCGGATATCGGCCAACATCAAGACCAAGAGAAATTTCGGGAAAGACTAGAGTTAAACCAACAGACCAATGATTCTTTCACTATTGAGACATTGGATGGGGGGCACCGCTAATTAGATATTAGATTGTTTGCAGTAGGGCACGACCACTTAACTCTTTAGAGGTCTTTCGATTTAGTTGAGGGGTGGCTGCGTGGGGCCATAGCCACGACGAGAAAAGAGACAGACCAACTAGAATATCTGTATTATAGGCCTAACAAAGCAGTCCTTTACAGATATAGAAAATCCCCGACTGAATTCCGTACAAGGTAGACCTTGTTGGCGGGATTTAGATAGTAGATAAAACAATTATGCAGTCCTCAATGTACGCACTGGGTGGTACATTGTGGATGTCCGAACACTGGCATAGACTAGTGCGGACGCGATTTACGTTTTCATAGTAAGTAGTGGAGAATCTGTATTGTAGGCCTTACAAAGCAGTCCTTTACAGATGTAGCTACGGAATACTTACGGAGCAAGATGATGGAGTATTTGTATTGTAGGTCTTACGAAGCAGTCCTTTACAGATATAACTACGGAGCAAGAGGATGGAGCCCTTTTCGAGGAGGATACGAGAGGTACAATGGGAGGTACCTAGGACCAATATGGTCATTGGGCATATAGCTACATATATGCATACATTAGTTATTAGGTTTTAATCTACTATGGAGTAGATGGGCACGATTCACGAACGGAGGCGAGAGTATTGTAAACCTAATAAACCTAATATAACAGTAAATGGAAATAAAATGGTATATGTAGAATTAAGCTTAGAAGTGTATAATTTATCCATTTACCAGAACTTTAGTTCTGACCCCCTCCTCATAACACCCTACAGGTTAAGTAGATGGCAGAGACTTCCCAGCTGTAAGACACTTGTTTAGAGAGTGTTATTATATTGGTGAGTATTTACTTACTATTATATTTTAGTCAATCCCGCTGTGAGATAAATTATTGAGCTTTGATATATTTGTCTTTGCTTATTTGCAGGATACCAAACACCCAACTCGGGCTTCAGTGGGCTTGGTTTTTAGCATTTTTGCGAAAAATACGGACCATTGGAATTTGGGTTGTTACATTTGGTATCAGAGCCTAGGTTTAGGGTTCCTAGGTAGATAGTGAGTGAACGTAATTGTATTTTTGAATAAAATATAAATATATTATGTACTAAAATCCAAATATTCCTCAACCATAGATTTTAACATGTAGAAAGTTTTTAGAAGTATATTTGTGCATAGTTTGCTAGTTCGGTTTGGGATGACCCAAGTATGTTGAGCCCTATGTTAATTACCAGTTTATAGCATACATATAAGCCATGTTTTGAGATAAGATTGGTATCCATATGTTATAGGAAGTGAAGAAGTTCCCTAGGGATAGTAGGGAGAGTGTTTTTATTTTGAAAGAAATAAGAGGTTTTAGTAAGAAGAAAATCCACTTTATGTCTAGCCCAATAAAATGAAACTTTTTGAATTGAAAAGTTGAAAAATATAATTGTTAATATATTTGAGGAAGTAAATATTGGGTTTTTGAAAAAAAAAGTGGTATGAAATTTAAATTGGTTTTTATATGAGGTAAATTTTGTTAAAAGTGAAATTCTTTTTGAAGAATTATAGAGCGTGTATACCTCACTAGTTTCATTGTAGGTGAACAAAGATTTTAAATATAAAAACCTAGAGTGTGTTAAGTATCGAAAACATAGGTTACAACATTTATTAATGTAGTAGATGTTTTCGGTAAAAATAAAGGAAGCATAGACTATGACACTATTGTTATAGTAGGTGACTCCATAGACTATGACACTATTGTTACAACATAGACTATGACACTATTGTTTCGGTAAAAATAAAGGAAGCATAGCATATGGGATTTATTAATATTTATTTTAGTTGAATCCATAAACTAGTATTTTTGGGTTGTAGTAACGGTGTTTTACGCAACATCTGTTTTGATCCAAATGAGTTTTGGAGATAATTTCAAAAGTGGTTTGTATTTACACTTATTATTTAAATAAGTATATAAAAATATTTTTTAGTTATAAAGCAGTTTTGAAAATGAGTTCTTTTGAAAAAAATAATGTACGATAAATTAATGAATTTAGTAGGAAATATCTTATCTAAGTGAATATAGAGTAAACATACTTTAATCTATTGGAATGAAATGAATAATGATATAATTTTCTATGAATCATAAATAAAGATGTTTTGTGCAAGTTATAAGGAATACGTGAAAGAGATGTACAAGGTATGGAAAGCATCATATTTTGTGTAGCCTATTTCGATAAAATACAAAATAAATTCCTTATAATTTCACATAAACATGAAATCCTCCTCTAAAGGATTCATAGAAGGTTTTAACGTTATGGGTTTCTCATAAAAGAAAGTAATTCCAATAAATTAAGGTGTAAAACCATTAAGTGTAGTAAGTTAGAAACTCCTTCAAGGCTAAGTAATTGGAAGAGTAGGAAAGTTAAGAGATTTTTGATAAAATAATTGTTCTTATCTGCTCAAGTTTTAGTAAATTTGAAAATCTATGAAAAAAATTTAGGATATTTTGAAAACATGTGAGGACATTTTTTTAAGCCAAGGAAAAAAAGGAGAAAGATGGTTTGGTGGAAAAGTAAATAAGTTTTTGAAAAGATAAAATTTTAAGTAACCCAGTACCTTTGAATTTAATAGAAAATTTCAAAATAACATTTTCAAAGGCAAGAATTTTAGGATTTGACGCTTTAAAAATTTAGAAGCTTTAATTTTTGAAGTAAAATGATAAATACCAAACCGAACCAGACTTTTAAATATGGAGTAGATAGGAATCATTTCATATGTGTAATGGGAAAAGTACAAGGTGTTCGCGTCGACTAAAGTTCTATGAACTAGAAAATAGCCCAATGAATTTTATAATAAAAATAACCGCAAGCGCACGGCGTACACTTGTAGTACGTGACGAATACGGGTCGATACGCAGGGAATTGATGATTTTAAAAATTCAATTCAATCAAATTATACCAATTTCAAGTAAAAGTTAAGCTAGAGAATTAGAGAATTAACTAACTAACTAAAAGAAAAGAGAAGCAAATATAAGAGTTAAGCGACAATTTAGAGAATAAATCCACTCTCTAGATCATGTAGTTCAACACATATGAAATCATGATCTCTCTTTTATAGTCATTAGTGCTTTAATTGATGTGCTGATCACAAGTATTGTAACGATACGGATTTGAGCGCTCGAAAATCGACATCCATACTTTACATCGTACTCGAATGCCGTAGATTCGACCGTTCAAATCCGAGTCGCCGGAGCTTATAACAACATTAAGTAAATAACACAGCGGAAGAAAAATAATAATACATTGATATACAATATCTGATACAATGATGATACAATGAATATCAATATACATCAGAGATATGATACAAAAAATAGCAGCGGAAAAGAAAAAAATAGATAACTAATATCAGCAGCGGAACACATAACTCTAAGATAGTCTTCAAGAGAGAACTCCAGTAGTAGCTCGAACTCCCAATAACGATACACCAAGAATAAGCAAGTGCAGTCCGATCCAAAGACTGAACTAGCTCCAGACAATCTACTAGATCTGAATATCTGAAAAACCCAACTCTAGACTGCTCGTGTAGAAAAATTTTGAGCATCCAGAGTTTAGGAACGAAACAATAAACTCCGGATCAGTCATGGGACTGGTGTGAGCAACAAAAACAGTTTATCTTTAAACAACACAAAAGAATTTAAACATTGAAAACCGCAATGCTTTTGGAAAATGAAACTACCATAAGACCTCCCGCCACACACACAATGCAAACGCAGACTTGGAGGAGATTTCTTCTTATGATAGTCAAAGATGCTTACTACGCAAAATCAAATCATTTTGATATTATTATTAGTGCATAGTGTAGAAAACATTTCGAAAGTAGAATATAAATCTTAGCCAGCATAGACATTTCAAACTATGCCTACTATAGCTACCATCCAAACAGTGGGGCGCCACCATAAGTAGATGGCAGGTTCTACAACTAAAACCATACAAGTCTCGTATTGGAGTTTGGATTTCCAACAAATGGTCAGGCCAAGGAACTTCCCATTGCCACATGGAAACGCCTCTGGAATGACGTCCCGAGAAATAACCTAACATTACGGTTAGATCTCTGCCAACACAAGGCCGGGTTACCTCTGCAAAAATAGGTAACTACTGACACGCGTATGTCATCCCCCGATCGTCACCGATCTTCCCGAGGATCCCCGATTTCCAACAACCACAAAGTAATAAATTTGCAGCAACCACAGAGGTTAAGTATCTGGGCTCCATACCATGATACCACCTTTATCCAGAAGGAATGACATACACTAAGGGGCGCTACTCCCTAGAACCTTGCCGCATCCTTCCTGTTTTGACCATTTTCGGGGTGTGAGGTGCGATGAAATCTCGTCCACAAAGCTATGCTTTGTCACAAAGCCATGCTTCGGGTCAAACAAATGATCAACCTATGATCACAAAGATATAAGATCAAACAAATGATCATATCGCAAATGATCAAACACTGATCATCACACAGCAACACTCAGCATGCCACATTACCAAATTGGGAATATATCGCTGATAAATTTCAACTACATAACCTCTGAGCTCGTACGTCTCAGAGAAGGGTGTTAAGCTAAGAGAATAAATTCTCCGCCACCAACAGAAATGTATTTGAAAGAAATCGGCTTTATATCTCAAAGTGTAATGTCAGACATGTAACCATACAAGTCTGTTCCGGGTTCGAACAGAACCGAAGGCACTTCTTACGAAGCCCTTGCAATTCCGGGTATTCACAATCCCGTCCGGACTTCCCATCACAAAGGGTGATAAAATCTCTATACCGGGGACCAGTCGGTGCAGAGACATTCGACGAGTTGTCCTTTCGTTTTCGTAAATATCCGGTCTTCAACATCGGTCTTCAAATGCTATCCATATACGATGTATCATTATTCGGAATGGGTTATATGACACAAATGTCTTTTCTCGGCTAACCCGAATAACGAGCGCAATATTCAAAATCAAATGGATAATAGGATTTCAATTAAGTCACAACTTAATAATTCAATTTCTTTCTTCAAATGGTTTAACAAATTACCATTTCAAATCTTTTAAACAAAAAGATTTATTTATAGAGTTCACTTAATTTTCACAAAGATTCATTCACAGTTTTTCCAAAACAATTTCTGTTTCAATTGGATTAACTCGTTAAATCTTTAAAATAAAGATTCAACTTATAGCTTTCAAAACAATTTCATTTCGAATGTTTTAAACAAATCATCATTTTAAATCTGTTAAAAATAAACAGATTCAATTCATAGTTTTCAAAAAGAATTCATTTATAACTTGGAAAACCATCTTTCAATTCATACTTGAAATTCCTTTAAATTGGAATTTCATTTCTTATATATATACGAAAGCTTTTATCATTTGAAAACAAACAGTTTTCATTTAAGAAAAATCCAATTTTATTTGCACGGGTTAAAGTCCTTGAATTATATTCACATTTCAAAATCAATACCTTTAAAATGGTTTAATCCTTATATAACGATATAACTTCTTTAATCCCTAGTTTCAAATTATAGAATTCGATTTCAAATCTTGAATTTAAGTTTTAAATCAAATTATTTAAACTTCCAAAACTTCATCAAGTTTTTCAAAATTAAATTTCATCTTTGAAATTCCATTTCAAAAGCTTTTCGCATTTAAACCGAAATTTCCAATTTCCAAAATCAATTGAAATTAAAATTTCAATTTCAAAAACATCAAATTTAAATTATCTATGACTTAACCGATTTCCATGTGAAATCCATATTTGTGTGTGTGTGGTGTAGTCCAGGGGTTTCACACACAATAGTGCAACACAATGAATCATCACAGATCAAAATACAGGATATAGATGATAAGCGATATAAACTATAACGCTTATCGTTTATGCACAGACCACAGATATATAAATATCACAGATAATAAATTACATCACAGATAATTAATCACAGATCATAACATAAATCAGGGTGTATCACAAAGCATCATAAATCAGGGATATCAACAATCAAGTCATCCAATAGAATCCAAATATTCGTAAGTAAGATCAGTTAATTTTCTGATTAAATTCAAATTAGATTAATTTCTGATGAATTACTAATCCCGGTTAAATCAACATTGATAATTTACAAATCATTTTGATTAATTATCCATTAATAATAAATTAATTAACCTTTAATTATCAACCTTTAATTATTAAACAATTAATCTTTAATTATCTAATTCACCATTTAATTAATTATCTTCAATTAATTACTTTAATTAATTTTTCCTTGATTAATTATCATTCCTTAAATCTTTATTTAATTAACCTTTACTTATTTAATTAATCTTTACTTAATTTCCTTTTGATCAATTATCCTTAATTAATCAAAATAAGTAATTGTCTCTAATTACTTAATCAACTCTAACCATTAATTAGTTTCTTTTAACTAAATAATTATCTTTAAGTAATTTAACATCATTTTTTAAATTTCATGAATTCGCTTAAGACCTTAAGATAAACTCTTTATCCTTATTCAAAAATTTATTGTATTTAAGTTTATTTAATAAACTTTTGCGATAATTCTTCATGACACACACTTCGACTTAAACCTTTTAATTACTTAAAGCCATTACATCACATCCTTTAAACTTATTTATCATCTAAATTTATAAAACTCTATTTTATTTCAAATCTGGAATTGTTTACATTCTTCCTTTACAAATTCAAATTCCATTTTAAATTTAAGTACTTTTTTTAAAAATCCACTTAATTACTTGAACACTTTTGGTTACTAAAACAATTTAAAATTTAAAACCTGGTTTATTCACAAACTAAGTTTTCAACTAAACTTGAATTTAGTATTTTAAACTTTGATTTATAAACTCAGTTTAAAACTTAATTCATAAATTTTAAATTTAATTTAATATTTCAAAACAGCAAAACAGGTCAGGTTGAAACTGGAACAACCCTGACCCGTGATTGCTCGAATCTGCTTCGAGTCGCATCTGCATTTTCCTCGTGCCATCCCCAAAGTAGAATCAACTCCACATCTTCGAGTTACCCCCGAAACACACGCGAGAACACCCCGAGACCATCCTTCTTCCCCAAATCAACTCATCCTGACACACACGTATACGCGTGCATGTGCACGCTCCGGCGCCTGCCTCCGGTCAACTTCGACGACTTCCCTTCATCGACGATCGTCACTCAAACCAATCTCGGCCATCAGATCGATGATAAAAACATCGAAACAAATTCGAGCGTTCAAGCTCGATACTGCAACAAACCAACCCACCAGAATTCACCTCGTCCTCCCACCTCTGGCCATCGGAGGCCATGAAAACTTCGTCAGAGCTTCGTCGACGTCACCTCCATCTTTCCCCCAAACCACGGCGAACTCGATCCATCCTTCAACTTCCAGTCACGACATTTCGAACGCGACCCAAAACACCAAATTAAACCCTACATTGATCCACCGCAATCACCACACCCATCATAAAAATTCGTGAGCATTTTTCCCAGACTTCATGACCTACCAGGAAGCTCCAACTTCGATCACGAGGATAACGATGTTGCCGATCACCAGAAATTGGATAAAAACCCATTTCAGTTCAACTATAAACTGCTCTAAGCACACTTGACTAAAAATCACCATTCGAGTCTTAAAAATCATAAATTTCTATGATGATTCAGGTTATAAATCTAAATTAACAATTTACGACATTTTATTTTTATCAAATTTTTGGTTGAAACCTGTAGTTTCACTTTCCAGAAGAAAATATAAATTTGTTTTGCTTGAATTCATTTGTAAACTTAGTATAACTCTGTCATAACAAAGTTTCATTTTGAGATCAGTACTTAATTCATTTTAAAATTTGAGATAGGATTTTTCTTCTTGATTTTTATCAACCTATTATTGAAACAGGGGCTGATTTCTTTTCCCTTTATATACACAGGCATAATCAGATTTTTCTATTGTATATATATAAATATACATACCTACAGCAACAAGTATACGCATACCAACCAGAATGTCATATATTAGAGAAGCAAATTGATTCAGGCATTCATCTTAACATATCATGGATTAAAGACGAATTTGCTCACCTATACTTGGAACAGAGGCAAGCTTGAAAACCTGGAACAATTTGAACACTGGAAGTAGATTTTGATTTATGTTTGAGTTTCACTGCCTTTTGAATCTCCGGTTTGCTTTTAAATCTTTTATTCCTTCAGCTTGGATAAACGAATGAATGGAAAAAGAAAATGATGTATAAATGGGAATGAGATTACAGGGAGATGTTTCATTTTCTTGTACTGGGTGGCTGATGGCTCTCTTGGGTATGGGGTGAGATGATCTTGCTTATAGCATGGGTGAAGATAATGTTTGTACAGGGTATTGTTGGAGGTATGGTTGAGGTTGCTTAAGTCATGGGTTTGATACTTTGTTTATTTATTTATTTTTTTTCTTTATGTTTGCCTAGTTTGTTTCGGCTGGAAGATAGTTGTGGTGACTTTGTTTTCTTACTTGTTTTATTATTTCTCCTACTTCTTATCTTATTCTACATCTTTTGTTTTGTTTTGTTTTTATACTTTATTTTCTTTTGTATTTGTTTGTATGTGTATTCGTTTTGTTTTATTGTCTTATTTTTATTCCTCTTTTATTTTAACTTTTGTTCAAGTTGTATTGGTTATTTTATTATTTTACAATGTAATTGAATTTCTAATTTATTCTATTTCAAACATTTTACTTTAATATTATCATCATCATTTATTTTACAATTTAAACTCAAATCAAATATATATCTATATATTTATTATTTTCAAATTTACTCATATTTGAATCGGGGAAACTCACTCCAATTTTCTAATTAAATTTACAAATTTTTATCCATAAATTTATTTAATTACTCAATTTAATTCAAAAATTCAATAAATTATTAATTTAAATTAAATTAAAATCTAGGGTCGTTACAAGTATGGCATATTTGTGCTATTGATTTGCCAACATAAGCCATCAAACTATAACACACCCCTTATACCACTTACTAACTTTCATGAAACTTGACAATGAAAATGAAATCTATTTTAAGTATGGCCTATTAACTATTGATTAGAAATATAGACCATCAAATTTTAATTTCAAATCACTTTCTTTTGCCATAATCATATTTTGATGAAGAGTCAATTAGTGTTTGTGATTGTTTAAGTATAACCTATTTGGTGTCAACAATATAGGCTATCAAATTCAAAGCAAAAACAACAATTAACCCACTTCAATCATTCGTAATAAGCACAAAAAGAGAGCATGAATTAACAACTAGTTGAAGCTACATAATTAGAGAGCTTCATTACCCCTAAATTGAAGGGGTTTAGCCTCTCATATTTGTCATTTGATTAACAAATGTAGCTTGCAACATGAAATAAAAAGAAAGAAAAATGAAAGCTAAATGAAAGAAGAGAACTAATTAACTAGAATTAACACTAATCTAATTTGCATGAAAGTAAATCTACACTACAAACATTAAAGTAAATGAGCATGGAAAGGAAAAAGCATGTATTAAATTGCAATAAAAAGGAAATTACATGAAAATAAAATAAATGGCTAAGTAGCCATGAAAAGAGAACAAAGAGAGCTAAGCTAAACTAAGAGAAGAGATGGCCTCCATAAGAGGGCTTAAGAGAAGGTAGAAGAGGTTACATGAACATAATGGGTTATTTATACAAGCATGAAACCCTAATCCATAATTTGGGGAATGCCCAAACTACCCTTGAGAAAGTGTGGAGGCCAAGTAATCATTAGCTTCTACTAATCATCATTTAAATGTACATGAAGCCATTAATTCCATAAGCATGTGCATTAGCCTCTAATTTGTACATTAAGGTAGGTGTGGTCCTCCATGTTCTTCACTTTGAATTATTTCCATCTTCATTCCTTTGTATTCATTTTGTGCATGCATGTGTCTTCATGAAATCACTCCTATTTGAGATCAAATTCCTACACAAATATATATAAATTTCCAATTAATTTTTCTCAAAGAAATATATGCACACAAATGACCGTTTAGCCCCTATATGAAGATGGATACGTGACAATTTGGAATTAATATGGATTTTGGTCAAAACAAGTTAAAATACCCAATATGATCATTTATTTAATTTAAATAGAATAAATATGGTGGTAAAAATATGCACATTTACGTGCACATCACAAGGCTATAGCAGTAATTACTCCTATTGGTAATAATAAAAGCTCCCATAAGGTGTATTGAACACTAGTGAAAACCTTGAAATATTGCTTCATGTGTGTAGACTATAGAAGAATAGTGAAGTAATATTAGTAAGATAGTAAGACACGCGTGGTGGGAAAATTAGACCTTAGTTGTGAAAAAATTAAGAGTAAAGAGAAAATTTCTCCAAGCTTAGTTGCCGTTTTAGATAGAGACTGCATAGATTGAAATCCTTATCCATTGCAGTAAATGAGACTTAGTTATTCCTTTTTTAGCATGGAATAAAAGAGATGAATATATCTTATTCGTCATGAGTAATACAGCATATGTTGGTAACAAGTAATAGGCGGTAGGAGGAGCATATGAGTTACTTGGATTCCTAGAGTAGGACCTTTCTGTGTCAAAATGGACATGGTCCTAGACCTCATTTTCCTAGATGATAGCCGTGTTTAGATGCTGTAAAAAAAGAGTAAATGCAGAATAAGATAACTAAAAGGAAAATAACAAATTTAAAGAAAGCGACAGAAACGTCAACAGAAAATTTAAAAAGAGATATTTTCTTATGTAAACTGTGCTTGGGGAAGTAAATAATTTTTTTAGAATAGTAGCCTAAATCCCAAGTACAGAGGAAGATGTGCGCAAAAGAAAATCGAAGAAATATGAATTTTTCTTGTTTCTACCTTCTTTCTGACATAAAATATCGAATTCAGAAAATTAGATTTTTCTGAAATTCGAATATTTAAAGTTATATGATAGGGTTTGGATGCAAAATTCATTGAACTACACCCCTATTCAATAGGAGTGTGGGAAAAATTGGATGAAAAGTGTTTTAAATTTTCAAAAAGATTGCATTCATATAGAAATTGCAAGTATATTTAGGATGTGTGCATCATGTTTTAAAAATAAATTTTTAAAGAAACAAAGCATTCATGTAGGAGGTACCGCTTAGAAATTCATGTACACGCATATATTTTGTATTGAATAACACTTTTGCACAAGAGCATAGGTGGTCAAAAAATTGGATGTACATAAAATGGATGTGATTTATGCGAGGAATTACATAATTTTACCCTTGTCGAATTTCGGGGACGAAATTTCCTAAAGGGTGGGAGAATGTAACACCCCGCATTTTTATATAATTAAATAAAATCAATTGAATTAACATAATTACAAAACAGAATATAAATGTCAAATATATGCATTTAAGAATTAAGAGGTTACATAGATTTATGCAAGTAATGAGTGTGTGATTAATTGACGCATCAATTAATTAAAAGGGGAATTAATTAAGAGACACAGAGGTGTCAATTAGTCAGAAAATATGTCATTTTTATAACATTAATTAATTAAGGGATCTTCTAATAAAGGAAAATGTACGTGGCGAATAAATTAAATGATAACACACATATATTAATTTATAATTAACACAATCAACTAATTAAGAAATTAATTAAAGACATTAAGTAAGCGTCGATTAATAAAATAGGAAAACTTATATGTCAATTGATGGGGTAATGAATTGGCAGTTTAAATATATACTACTAATAAATGTGCAATTAAGTGATGCATAGGAATTAATTTGGATATCGATTAAAATGGGAAAACCTGTCAATTAATTAAGTGGCAATCAGTTGAGCGTTTTAAAAAGGGTGTCAATTAATCAAAGAATATGCCCTTATTACAATAGCTAATAATGTAAATTAATTAGCTAGAAGAAAACGCCAGTTATAGGATTATTTGTTAAGAAGAAAAAAAAGAATTGGAATGCGTACAAAAATAAAACGGAGTAGTTAAGTTTATGATGAAGGTAAGTTAATAAGAATAAATTAAAAAGTATAACTTTTATATACAATCAATTAATAGAGGTATTAATTGACGTGTTCAAATAGGTAAGAAATTATAACGTATAAGAATCAATTAATATTGGATATACATACATACATACATACATATATGTATGTATGATCTAATTAATTGGGTAATTAATGGGAAAATCTTATTTAGAAGGAAACGTGAATTAATAGGGTCGTATAATAAAGGATAAATGAATAACATTGGAGAATTATACGTTATAAGCTAACGTAAACAAATCAATAAATGATGGTAAGGATTGTTTTTAGGATTAATCGGATGGTTCATAGTTGTTCACTACACCTATAAATTGAACGTAACTTAACCCTAGCCCACACTATTTTCTCTGAATCAGCTGCTGTCATTTACAGCAAACTCCTCTTCTCTTCTCCCTCTTCCTTTCTTCTCTATCAATCAAATCTTTCCCCAAACAAAAAATAAAATTAAGCAAGGATATACATAAAAGCAAATCAGAGAATTGCGCAAACAAATCAGAGAATGTACAGCGAATTAAAAAGGGGGAAAAGCGGAGAAAAGCTTAGCAAATTAAAAGGGATAGAGATTGAAGCTAAGGACGAAATGTGAGTGGATTTAATTATATTCTTTTACTTTTATAATATATCTTATCGTTGAATTTCTGTTAGATAATTTATTCCAGTAATTAATTCTATTAGTTATGCAAACACTGTAAATTTTATTTATATTTAATTAGGCTTGACAGTTAGAAAAGGCATAGGTCTAAAAGTATGAAATTTACAGTTATTTGCATATATTTTAAAAGTCATAATTTAGCCTTAATACTGGTTCCTTTTATTCCCTTTTTATGCGAATAATATAGTTAGAAAGAGAATTCACGGTTATGGATTAAAATACTAGACTTTATAGAAGTAGATGTAAAATAAGAAAATTGGAATAAAATTAGAAAAGTGGAATTCTACAATAAATTACGCTGAACGGAAACAATAAATTTGTCTGATAATTTAAATTGGGGAGTAAGTAATAGATTAATTGGTTGGTTTAGAAACAAGAATACATTTCTATAATTTAATAATTAAAAGATCACCATAAACGTAACTGCAAGAACAAAAGAAAAGAAAAAGGGAACTAGCGTAAAATAGAGGAACCACTGTATTTTACACTAGCCCAAAATAATAAAAGAAATATCTTGCAGTTACGAATTATTGTTTATAGTATTATTTAGTATTAAATTATGGAAATAGGTTTTGGTATAGCTTTCACAACCAACCAAATAAAATAGAATTACTTCTTAGAATAAAAGAAAATAAAGTAGAGTATGAAATGAATCAATAAAATATTAGATAAGAAATTAAGGCTGTGAACAATAAACGAATCTAGGTTTGCATTTACCGCGTAGACTATATAAAAAGAAAGTTATTATGATAAGTTAATTATATAATAAAAGAGAATTAAAAAGAATTCTATATTATTATAAAAGAAGACAGACTAGAACAGAAAAGAAACACTTGTAATTATATACAGATTTTAAAAGAAATAATAGTAACAATTACAAGTATAATTATAACATAAGTTATGATTAACTAAAAGAATAGAAAGACTTATTTAGGAACTTAGAATAAATAAGCAATGATAGCAAAGATAAATAATAAAAGCTTATTTTAGATTTCTATTAAATTAATAAGCAAGTAGAGCAAAAGATGCTTATTTAATAAATTTAAGGCTTAAATTAAGTTAATAAGCAAGAAGTGGCAATACCAATAGCATTCCCTATTAGATCAATGGTGGTCTCACAATAGCCAGAAGCGAGACGAGGGCAAGAATATGCTAATTAGGGTAAATAAGTAGCCAACAGAATAAGAAAAGTAAACTAAACACAAATTAAAAGATTAGACTTAGAGTCTAATAAAAGAATTGAGATGCGTTTGGAGTAGCCCAAAGGATGAAGCGCCTAACGAAGCAGTTCATCACGGATTTCAGAAATGGAGAAGCACGTCCAACTTAGTATTTTTGGGCTTCAAGGAAGTATGAGACTTCAACGGGGTGTGTGGATACTCTAGGATGGCCCTCTGGGTAGGCCTAACGAAGCTGCATCCCCGGAGGCAGGTCTGTAGGTGTTCCATCAAGAGAGTATGCCTTGAATGCATTTGCATTGTAGGCCTAATGAAGCAGACTTTTGTAGGCAGTCAGAAGGGCTTGGTATTCGGAGTAGGGTATTCGTATGTCCAGTACTTGCAAGTAAGTTTAAGGATGGTCGCATGCGGATATCGACCAGCATCAAGACCAAGAGCGATTTCGGAAAAGACTAGAGTTAAACCAACATGCCAATGATTCTTTCACTATCGAGACATTGGATGTGGGGCACCACCAATTGGATGTTAGATTGTTTGCAGTAGGGCACAACCACTTAACTCTTTAGAGGTCTTTCGATTTAATTGAGGGGTGGCTGCATGGAGCCATAACCACGACGAAAAAAGAGACAGACCAACTAGAATATATGTATTGTAGGCCTAACGAAGCAGTTCTTTACAGATATAGAAAATCCCCGACTAAATTCCATACGAGGTAGACCTTGTTGGCGGGATTCAGATAGTAGACAGAACAATTACGTAGTCCTCAATGTACGCACTGGGTGGTACATTGTGGATGTCCGAGCACTGGCATATACTAGTGCAGACATGATTTACGTTTTCATAGTAAGTAGTGGAGCATCTGTATTGTAGGCCTTACGAAACAATCCTTTACATATGTAGCTATGGAACACTTGCGGAGCAAGACGGTAGAGTATCTATATTGTAGGCCATACGAAGCAGTACTTTACAGATATAGCTACGGAGCAAGAGGATGGAGCCCTTTTCGAGGAGGATACGGAAGGTACCATGGGGGGTACCTAGGACCAATATGGTCATTAGGCATATAGCCACATATTTGCATACATTAGTTATTAGGTTTTAATCTACTATGGAGTAGATGGGCATGGTTCACGAACGGAGGCGAGAGTATTGTAAACCTAATAAACCTAATATGCAGGATTGGGAGCCATGTTTTCAGAATGGAAGAGTCTCGAGTATTTAGCCGGATTTGACTTCAGGCCTAGATGTGAATTGGAACCTGAGGTGTTGGCAAACTTATCGATAAGGCCTTCTCTTGTGGAAAGGATTGGCGAGAGCCAAAAGCGAGACGATAAGCTTGTCAAGATTATCCGTGATTTGGAATCTGGATTGGATCCAGAAAAGGATAAAGGATTCGAGGTCGATCGAGAGGGTTGGCTTTGGAAGCAAGGACGACTAGTTGTTCCCGATATAGATGGATTGAGAGATGAAGTTCTAAAGGAAAGTCATCGCTCGAGGTTGACAATTCATCCGGGTGGAAATAAGATGTATCGGGATATGAAGAGAACCTACTACTGGGAAGGTATGAAGAAGGATGTTGGAAATTTTATTTCCAAGTGTATGAACTGCCAGTTGGTAAAAGCCGAACAGAAGAAGCCAAGTGGATTGCTTCAGCCATTAGAAGTTCCTACATGGAAGTGGGAGCAGATATCGATGGATTTTATTGATGGATTACCTAGAACAAGAACGGGAAACGAAGGTATTTGGGTCATTATAGATCGTTTGACTAAGAGTGCGAGATTCATTCCTGTTCGATCGACTAGGACTGCATCAAAGTTGGCTGAGTTGTATGTTAAGTGGATAGTTCGATTCCATGGTATTCCAAAGAGTATAGTGAGCGATCGAGACCCACTGTTCACTAGTGGATTTTGGAAAAGCTTCCAGGAAGTTTTGGGAACCAAGTTGTGTTTGAGTACAGCTTATCACCCTCAAACAGATGGTCAGACCGAGAGAGTCAACCGAGTTTTGGAAGATCTCCTCAGAGCTTGTGTTTTGGATTTCGGAGGATCATGGGAAGATCACCTTCATTTGGTGGAGTTTGCGTACAACAATAGTTACCAGTCAAGCATTGGTATGGCACCGTATGAGGCATTGTATGGGAGACCGTGTAACTCTCCGACATGTTGGTTAGAAACAGGAGAAAAGCTGATGCTTGGGCCAGAGATGATTCGACAGACTTCGGATTGTATAGAGATCATTCGGCAACGAATGAAGGCAGCCCAAGACCGTCAGAAGAGTTATGCCGATAAGCGTCGAAAGGATTTGGAATTCGACATAGGAGATATGGTTTTCGTGAAGATTTCTCCACTGAAGAATGTTATTCGATTCGGGAAGAAAGGAAAATTGACTTCGAGATTTGTTGGACCATTCTCGATCATCGAGCGAATTGGAAAGCTCGCCTATAGACTGGAGTTACCTGAGAAGATGTCGAGTGTGCACAATGTTTTTCATGTATCATATCTACGGAAGTATGTGCACGACTCGAGTACGGTGATTTCTGCTGATAGCTGTGAAGATTTTGAAGTTGATCCAGTCAATAGAAGACCTCGTAAGCCGCTTCGTGTTGTTGAAACCGACACGAAACAGCTTAGGAGGAAGATAGTTAAGTTGCTTAAGATACAATGGAGTGATGATGATAACGACTGTACGTGGGAGGTGGAAGAGAGGATGAAGGCAGCTCATCCTGAACTCTTCAAGGTATGGCCCTAAGGTGTAGTGTCATCTCACGATATTGTAACTTGTTCTAAGTTTTAGAATTCTGTACGCTAAGCTAGAATTGGATGTATGGTTTGTTGATTGCTATGGATGGTAGGCGTACAGAATAGTCTTTGATTGCTTTGTTTGCTTGGAATTTCGGGGGCGAAATTCCTAAGGGGGAGAGAATGTAACGACCCGTATTTTTACGGATCGACAAGTTCGTCAAAATCTGGAAAATTTAGCATTTTAAGTCATTTCAGATTTTGGGCATGATTTTTCTAAGTCCTAGGTCGTGAATGACCTAAGAAATAAGTCGTAACCGACTTATAGATTGAACGACTTAAGAGAGCGTTTGGAAGCTTAAGTCGTATAGGAATTAAGTCATGGTGGCTTAAGTCGTAGGGTATTGGAGCGATCTAAAGTCGTGACCGAGTTAGAGATAGGTCGTAGGCGATTTAAGGAAAGTTGGCGACATATGAGTTTTGGCGAAATTGCTAAGTCCTAAGTCGTTCACGACTTAGTATAGGTCGTAAGTCGTATACGACTTAGGAGAGGAGTGACCCAGTAGTTACCGACTTATAGAAGATAGTGGTTGGCCGACCTAGTGGAGTTAGCGACCTAGTGGTTCCGAGTTAGCATTGTTAGGTCGGCGACGACCTAAGGAGTTTGGAGATAGCTGTGTGGCGACCTAGTGTCTTGGTATGACCTATAGGTTAGCGACTTAGGGAGTATACGACCTATGGGAGTTAAGTCGTACGAGTTAAGTCGTAAGTCGTAACATGTTTTAGGTCGCGTGAAGACTTAAGGTGTTAGGTCGCTGGGTTTCTGCCTAAGTGATAGGTCGTGAGCGACTTAGTAGTTGTTAAGTCGCGAGCGACTTAAGAGTTGATCTGTTTTAAGTCGTAGATGACTTAGTAGTTGAGTCGTAGCCCCAGTTATTTGTTAAGTCGTAGCCTACTTGTTAAGTCGCGTGTAAGTTAGGTCGCGCGCTTGAGATTTCCTTAAGTCGTAGGTTGGCATAGCAGTTAAGTCGTAGGTCGTATGGGGTGCTAAGTCGTAGGTAGGTATTTCTGATAAGTCGTAAGTCGCTATACCTTAGGTTGTTAAGTCTTTAGGTCGGAGGGGTCTCAGGTCGTAAGTCGGAGACGACTTAGGAGATAGCCGAGTTACGACTTTGTAAATTTTCAGCTATAAATAGGAAGGGTTTTTCTCACTTTTTGGGATTCGGATTTCGAAGCGACGAAGTGCTGCCATTTTGAGAGCTCGACTTCTACACTTCTTCACTTCTTTTCTCCACTCTAATCTAGTGCTTCCTTTCATCCAAATCGAAGATCAAGATCGAAGATCCAAGAGCTAAAATTGAAGATCTTCATCCATTGAAGTGAGATTTCTTCGTTTGAAGCGGATTCGTGATAGATCAAGCTTGATCCTTCGCTGTCCAGATCTGAAGCGTGTTGATTTGGGGTTGTTTAGGTGATTTGGTGAGTGGTGATTATCTCTCACACGGACCCAAAGGAGTAGATCGGATTGTTGGCTTGATTTGGTGTTAAAATAGTGATTTCTATGCATTTTTGTAAATCTAAGTATAGATCCATGTAGATCCATTGTTCATGATGATTTGACAACCATTTTTGTACATGATTAACCTATGCAAGTTCATTCATCAAGTTGTAGAGATAATTCCCATGTTTCATGCTTGTTAGACTTTCAACTCTTTAATTACGAAATTGCCATTATTGTTATAATTGTCCATTTTGCTTATATTTGAATGCTTAATTACTTGGATTGATGTTTGACATGATTGATTGCTGTGAATTAGATAATTGTTGATTGGTTTAGACAAGATGGTTGAAGATGATTCGAAAGCTAAGGGAAAGGCTCTTGAATTGGAAAAGTTGCTCGTGGCATATGTAGCGGATGATGAAGCTCTTATGCATAGATTCGATGATGATGATGTTGAGATGAGACTTTGCGAGTATGTGATGAAGCGAAGTATGATATGAGATAGTCTTGGTCTAATCCAGACGGGATCATTCCAAGCACGTTGGTAACTCGGTGATATGATTCGAGTTAAGGGTAATGGATGCTTGAGAGGCGCTTGAGCTAGTATGGAAATAGTCGTCAAGGAGGATGACTAGGAGGCTTGGATAGCATCGTTGTTGAAGGTTCTAGCATGCTCTAAGCAAGAGTACGCTTGGGCAGATTCGATAGTCCCAACGACCAACTGTTGATGGTCGAGTACTCTGGGCAGATTCGATAGTCCTAGGCACGGGCTGCGACGACGTGCGGGAGTTATGTCTAGAACCGGGGTTTCCATTAGCCCTTGACGGACGGCTGAAAGAATGTGTCGGTCATTCAATTAACGGTGATATCGAAGCAATGATAACAGTGATAGCCAGAGTCATGGATGTTTGATTGTATCGTCATTCGGTCTCAAGAGCGGTATTTTCTGGGTGTTTATCTGATCTTGGTTTAGGCCTTGGGGGTTTGTACTTGGAAAACATCGCCCTTGACTCGAGTGATAATTTCTTTACTTTACATTGTATGCTCTGTTATGCTTGCTTCTGCTTAGTATGTGTCTGGGGGCTATCACTGTAGAAAGAGGTTGGAGTGGGAGGGTTGTATTCCTATTCCTTTTCCTTTATGCTCTTTTGATATGTTGTTAGTTAATTTACTGCTCACTAAGACTGTTGTCTGACTCAAGGCTTTATGTTTTTTTATTCTTATTGCCTTGGGCTGTTCGTCCATTTTGGGACGAGCAGACTAGGTAGCAGGTGATAGGTGTTGTTCTCTTTTCACGATGCTGATATCGAAGACGAGCTGGAGGGTTGCATATTATCTTCTTATTTGTACTGGATGTTCCGCTGTTTGTATAATCTCTGAGTGTTATGTAGTGAGGCTTGATGTATTGACCATTTGGATGCTTGTATTCAACTATTATGGAGTTTTATATGATGGCATTTTATTCTGTAAAGCTTCACTATACATATGTTCTATTGTATTTTGTCCATGCGCTGTGAGTAATACGATAGATTTTGTTGTTTTTAATTTACCCTGACAATCGTCCATGGTCGCCTGGCACACTTTACAGCGCATTTTCTCTAGATTCAGTGCAGGGGTCATGGGCGGTCGTCTCATGTGTTGTGTGGCTAATCTTAAATCATAATTAGTATGCTTAGATTCTATGTAAAGTGATCTTTTACAAACGCATGAGAGGTTATTAAACGATTTTAAAGCATCAAAAAAGGTCAATTCTATTGCTTTAGCTAAATTAGACGGTTGTGAGTGTAAAATTAGTATTTTAACGGAAGAAAATAAGTTTTTAGTAAAACAAACTGAAATTTTTGAAAATATATTGGAGGAGCTTATTTTACAAAAAGATATTTTATTAAAAGATAATGAGCGCTTAAACGATAAAAATACTGATCTTTTAAAGGAAATCGAAGTTTTGGAAGATAAAAATATATTTTTGGAAAATTCTTTAAATGATTCTAATTCTAAACTTTTGTCTCCCAAAAAAGAGAATAGGGCTTTAAATGATAAGAATCTAGAATTAATTGAAGAATGTGAATTTTTAAAAGATAATAATATTATGCTGCAAAAAAATTGTGATTCCAAAGCTGTTTTGATAAATTAAATGAGAAAATCATACATTTTAATAGAGAAAAAGATGATTTATCTTCCTAAACTACTAATAGCAAAGCTCTCAATAATAGAACTGGTTTAGACTATAAACAAGACAAGATAATTGTAGAAAAAGTACTAGATATGCATTCATGTATACACATTTCAATGCTAGTACTAAAAGTAGAGATAGTTCTAAAATGAACCCATGTCATAATATTATTATGCTTAGAAATAGAAAAAATTCTTTGAATACTAAATCAATGACAATTAATGTTGGTATACGGGTTTCTGCTAATCTAACTGATTATGATAGACAATCATATATTAGCAATTATTACGACACTGTGATTAATAGTGGAAATTATATTTTTAAGAGATCAACCACATCTAACTGGATATGGTTTCCTAAGTCGTAAACCTTATATCAATTGTAAAGTGAGTATCATTTTGCTCACATTTGACATAACTATTGGATACTCATCGCTTTGCATTACTGTTAAAATTATTTATTTTTGACTTTTCTATGATATTCTCCATTTATTTTTAATTTTCTCATACTTTTTTTAACTACAAAAGGAGAGAAATAATGAGCATATTGATAGGGGAAGTACGTAGTTAAAAGTTAAAGAGAAACATTATACCTAAGGGGAGTTTTTATCATATAGTATGCCAATGCTCTTATCCCTTTTTGTTGACGGCAAAGGAGGAGAAGAACGTGTGTTTTACATATTTTATATTGGCATTTATATTAAACTTACATAACATATACCTAGGGGGCTATTATTTTATATTAAAGTTGTATGGTTGTCATCATCAAAAAGGGGGAGGATGAAAGAACCATATATATATATATATATATATATATGGAGTTTTGATGATAACAACAATACAACAATTCTACTGATATATTTATTAAGTTATTTCAGGTCAGAGTTATGAAGGAAAAGGTGCAAAATAAAATGGCTAAGGAGGAGAAGAACATGTGTTTTACATATTTTATATTGACATTTATATTAAACTTACATAACATATATCTAGGAGAATGAAATAACCATGTATATATATATATGGAGTTTTGATGATAACAACAATACAACAATACTACTAATATATTTATTAAGTTATTTCAGGTCAGAATGATGAAGGAAAAGGTGCAAAATAAAATGGCTAAAAATATGCATAGCCGGGATTTGAACCTGGATGGATTGAGAGTTAAGCACATGTCCTTACCACTACACCACACAAGCTTTTGGAAAATACTATGATTCAGTCGACTGAAAGCCTTGTCTAGTCGACTGAACCAGTCAACTAAATATGAACTTGTCTACTATTTTTGGCAATGCCCTCAGGCTCGATTTTCATACCAAGCCAGTCGACCGAAACCTTCTTTCGGTCGACTGACCTAGTATAAAACGACTAGTTTTTTAAAGTGATATCTTCATGTCTCTTCGCTCCAGAAGTTGCATCTCTCCACTCCTGCGGCCAATTCTCTTCATCAATGGCGAAATCAGAAGGTTGCACCCCTACATTAACATCCCTACAACATTTATGTAAACCCCTAACCATCCCTAAATCAAAACATAACTCTATACTTTGATTTCCACTCCTAAACTCTCAATTCCTAAAGCAATTCTCCGAGTTCCAAGAAATTCATCTAATTCAGAGATTTCAACTAGTTTGCCTCATCTCCACATCTCATGCTATAGTTGAATAAACTCCTGAGCCTCTACCTAAAATCAGTGATTTTGCAACATTTATATTCGTAAACTTACAACACTTTTAACTGTTACAAACTACTAATAGTAAAAAAGTGTTAAGATAGCTGGAAAAGTGTTAGTAAAAATAAATAATTTTTTAAATAAACTTTACAACACATTGGTTATGATTTGTGTCACAAATAAGTGTTGCAATGGTGGGTAAATTCGTAAATAATTCATTAACAACTGTGCTCATTTGTAATTTAGTATACATTTCATTTCTCACAATTATCCATTCACATTCCCATTTTAGGCCGTATTTTATTTATTTTCAATTTAGGTTTCTCCTTCTTAGGGACTCTCCACAAATCAACGACGCTCGACGCATCTGATGGCTTTTGTCGATGAATCAACGATGGCGAGGCCTTCGGCAGCTCTTCTCTCGCAACGCCTATGACATCAATCAGCTATACATTGATCGATGGGTCTTACAATTCATCACATCCAATTTAGGGTTAAGATTTGCTAAATTTTAGTAAAAAATAGCTCCGCATAAACTTTCGATCAAATTAGCCTGGATTGACTGATTTTCCATTTGAACACGCAATTCGATGACACATTGAGGACTCTTGCAACATCAGGTTCTACGCATCACAAAAACATCGGGTTCGATTTTGATTTTGTATTTTAGATTATTTGATATTATTCTATGCATTGAAACCTCTAACTATCTGCTGGTGGTGAGCTTAAGATTGAACGTAGAAGTCGATTAAGACCTATGTTTGGACAGATTGAATGCTTTGGTTAGATTTGATTTTGTGAATTTGTTTTCTAATTTTAAGTTATAATTTTGTGGTTCAAGATAGCTCTTTGTTACTTTGTCCAAAGGCAGACACTGATAAAGGTATCAGTTAAGAAAACAATTCAATTTTCGAAACCAGCAAAATATTTTCAATAACAGTTGTAATGCTTTTACGCCATACTTTTTCTTGTACACTCTATGTTTCTCCTTACTTCTAAAAGAAAAATTGGTGTAATAAACGAAGTAAAAAACATACATCACGTATTTTATTTTTGGTCTTAACAATGTGTTTGATTTTACAAAAAAAATTAATTTAACACACGAAGTAGCAAAGATAACCAGTTTTAATATCATATAGCACATGTTTGATTTTCATTCATGACCTTTTTTCTATCTTTTATATGTTTTTCTTAATTCATTTCGGTCATGAAAGGTTTTTTAAATCGCTAGAAGTTTACTTGGAAGCGTAAATATGTTATATTTGCTTTATGTTTTGAAAGAAAATTTAGTATGACACATGAAGTGAAAAGGATGAATTTTTTTTGATATCATGGATCAGTGTTTGATTTTTTGTCATGACATTTTTTATGTATCTTTTTCAATTTTTCGTAGTTCATTTCTATGTCTAATCCTTTTTTATTATTAATACATCATACGTCTTTTTTCTAAACATTCACTCTCCATTTGTTTGGATTTATAGTGAATGGGTTTTTACCTCTGATTTTTATGTAATTATAGCTTGGTTTCTAAAAAGTCAGTCATTTAGATATGGATTTAGAAAACTTTTATAATTCATAAACATATTTTAACTCTTCTAGTTTTTGAAAACTACTATTTCTTTACAAATTAAAGTTAATCTGATTCTGTTGTCTGATTTCTTGAAATTATTTAAAACATATTCATTCAAATCAAGATCAATTTTTTTCACCATGTTTGTGTGCATGCCCATAAATATTGGCTTAACATTTTTAATAAATTTGTTTAAAATGCTACAGTTTTGAAATTACTTCTAACTATAATATTTCTATGTCATTACTGAACTAAAAATAGTCAGTAAAGTCTGCAAATTTATATTTAATTATTTCAGTATAGTATATATATTTTATTCGATGATAGATCAACGTAATTATGAAATATTAAATATTTACTTTCTTCGGAGAAGGGAAAAGAGGTGGATCAAGGATTTACTTCTAATATTTACTATCATATAATTACAAATTATCCTCGATTCTATATGGTTGTATTTGCAGTTTATACTTGTTTGATGCCACTAATTATGGTAAAAATGATGCTCTATGTATGCCAAGTTCTTTCGTCATCTTTTACAAATATATGCCAAAAGTCTTCAAATACCAAAGCTCAACTCCAACCAACTATATAAAATCATATATATAAGTTATAATAAAGCATTGTGTTCATGTTGAGAAACGAAACCATGTACACTTAATATTGTTAATGTTTCGTCCAAGTTTAAAATACCAAAAGCACAAAATTGCTTTATGTTTTCAAAAGTAAAAATTATAGATTAATCAAATGGTTTTCCGAGAAACCTTCCGGATCATAAAATATATGGGATATTTCAAAAATTAGAGCCTTTTAATTTAACTCTCTCATCTTAGAAAATAAAATTAACATAGCAGTTCCACAGCTTTAAAACTTAATTTTAAAGAAAAATGCAAAGCGCGTGCCATAACGCTTTAGTATATTTACTGAGCTATACCCCTTTGGAGATGTATGTTTGCAAATATGCAGTTCATTCTCAAATGCAAGTATTAGATGCTTACAAATTATTATTTAAAGAAAAATGCAGAACAAGACATATGTACAATTATGTTTTTTTATTTATTTATATGCATATGTTATATTTGATGAGCACTTTATTAAATTACATAATGTACTATATAAGTTCTCAGAAGGCTGTACTGTTCTTTTTATAAAACGAATATTAGTAGTTCGTTATTAGGTGATTAGATATTCTTACTTACTGCAAGACTTATACAAAAAATACTGTTTGTAGTTTAAAACTAGAATTAAAGCAGCACTTTCACATATATAATGTTTTCATATCTTCTCATCTTTGTACTTCAAAAAATTAGTCTATTTACTCATCTAACTAAACTGAATTATATATTGATTTGATTTATATTAGTCTTCGATATATAACTAATTAAATAATTTCAACAGGAGTTCATGAGCCTGATTCATTTAATCTAGATATTAAAACAACTTTAAAAATAGAAAGAAATAAACTGGAATGAAACAAGCTTCAAAGGAATGTTGTACAATGTTGACAATCGAAGTTGAACTTAGCAATTAAAAATGATCGAATATACATATGATTTTATTCAAATAAAAAGCAGAAAGATTTAATTATACAACTAGGTGAAACTCTGTCATCAATGCAGTGGAATATAATCTCTTCTATTATATGACTTTTAAATTAGTTATAGTTTTTAAAATCATGGTTGTCTTGAAAAGGAATGAATGGAAGGGTCATCAATCTTAGGTCAAGGCCAACTTATGGTGAGAATCTTATTGGGGAATCAGCGAACAAATTACACTTTCTAAGTTGTCATCTATTTTTTATATATGTGTATAGGATTACAATATTGCTCATGTTTTTGTTGCCCATCATATGAAATTAAAGAAAAGGTTTATTGTATTATATTTTCTTTAGCAATATGCTGAATTGTTATCTCCATGAAACTGCAACATAGTCATAAGATTTTATGGTTCAGATTACAAATTTTATTTAGAGCTAGTAACTCAAATAGTGGAAGGGTTATGGAAAAAAATTCAATTTAAGCATGTACATTTGCACTGAGGCTAGTGTGGACTCGATTGAAACAAAGGCCACAGTGGCCTTAGTTGAAACAACTGAGGCATGTGGCCTCAGTTTCAACTGAGGCTACGCTGGCCTCAGTTCAAAACTGAGGCCACTGTGGCCTCAGTTTTGAACTGAAAAAAATTTGTAAAGTCTGTTTAATGTTCGTTAATAAAAAAAATTGATTTTCACTTGTGTTATCGAATACATTTGCTTGTTTTATTTAATGTCCTTTTATTATTAAATCATGTGCTATCACCTTGATTACTATTTGTCATTCTTTTTAGTATAAATTTCAATTTAATATGATATTGAATGCATGTAGGTGCTTATAGAAGAAGCAGAAGAAAAGAGGAATTGGATGGTACAAGCTATGTGAATTTTATGATGGAGGCTTCGTTATATGACCAGAGTTTCGTATTCGGTATTTGTAGACTTTAACTATGAACTATGTCTTATCTCTTGTTATTGCAATTGGTATTAGTATGTAATTGGTAAATTATGTATTGATAACTTAATTATGTATTGAACTTCTCTTTTGTTAATTGATACTCTATTTTATTATTGATTATGAATATTGTTTATTGATATTGATTGGGTTATAATTTGCTAAATTAAGATAATATTTCATATTAGATATAGTCTACAATATATCTTTTAACATTCAAACCATTATATCTTTCAACATTCACCTTACTGATAAGTGTTTATTTGTTTGTACTTATTTGTAACGCTTATAAGCGTTGGAAGATATTTTTCTCCAACGCTTATAAGCGTTGGAAGATATTGTTTCCCATTTCCCAACGCTTATAAGCGTTGGCGAAAAAAATCTTCCAACGCTTATAAGCGTTGCAAATAAATGTCCATGCCTCTATAGCAACACATATAAGTGTTACTGAAATTCTTGACAACGCTTATACTCGTTGGGAATCCTCTGTTTTGCTGTAGTGCAAAACCGGGATTCGAACCTGGATGGGTTGAGAGATAAGCACATGTCCTTACCACTGCACCACACAAGCTTTTGGAAAATACTATGATTCAGTCGACTGAAAGCCTTGTCTAGTCAACTGAACCGGTCAATTAAATATGAACAACTTGTCTACTATTTTTGGCAATGCTCTCAGGCTCAATTTTCATACCAAGCCAGTCGACTAAAGCCTTCTTTCAGTAGACTGACCTAGTATAAAATGACTAATTTTTTAAAGTGATATCTTCATGTCTCTTCGCTCCAAAAGTTGCATATCTCCGCTCCTGCGGCCAATTCTCTTCATCAATGGCGAAATTAGAAGGTTGCACCCATACATTACCATCCCTACAACATCTATATAAACCCTTAACCATCCCTGAATCAAAACATAACTCTATACTTTGATTTCCACTCCTAAACTCTCAATTCCTAAAGCAATTCTCCGAGTTCCAAGAAATTCATCTGATTCAGAGATTTCAACTAGTTTGCCTCATCTCCACATCCCATGCTATAGTTGAATAAACTCCTGAGCCTCTACGTCTCCACTCAATATCATTTGGTTTGGTTATAGGAGTCATTGTACATCAAACTGACGTTTTATATATCAAGATACATCGTGTCAAAGAGTAACGTTTTTGTTACATTACAAGTTGAAGTCATGTTCGGTTCTTCAGGCAGAGTCTGTAAACTTGTATCTCCGGATGAAGTGAGGGTGTTGATAGTGAAATACCGAAGGGAAGCTTCGGGGCTAAACGTTGGATGGGAGGTCCGAACCAGTATAAAATCGACTGTGTGATCTACCATACCATTCCACTATATTTACATTGTTTACCACTATCGGTCATTTTCGATCCAGCAAAAAGCGACTAACAATTCCTGCTTAATTAAAGTCAATTTAATAAAAGAATTTGTTAAAATAAATTGAATTAGTTCATAAAAATTCCTTTTAGATAAATGTTAAAATTCAAATAATTTTTTTTAATAAATATAAAATATTTTTAAGTGTGAATTAGTTTTTTCATATCATTGAAATAGTTGATAAAAAAATAAATTTACTTTACGATAATATAATGAATAATTGAATAAAAATGAAGAAGTATTGAATGGAATGGAATCGCAGATGTCGAAATGTATTTCTGGAATGAAGTTTAAATTAATTTAAATTAGATTGAAATATATTTATAAATAAATAACATGGATTAATGTTTAAAATTAAGTGTTAAGGAATTGATTAAAACTAAACTGAATTGAAATTTAAATGCTCAAACCAACCAAGCCCATTCCCTTTTCCCCTCCTTTACATCATTTCCAAACCAGCCCATACCCTTTCCTATTTTCCAATCTACTATCCTAAACCCCCAAATCAGAAATCAAATGGGAAAAACACAAAACAAAACAACGAATGAAAAAAAAAATATCGCTGCTGAGGCAGACATGAGCAAGGGGGTGGTGGTGTTGGAGGCTGGCCGTGTTAAATTTTGGTGATACAAAATCACAAATAGAGGGAAAGAAATATGCAAAAGAAAGAGAAGATTTTGTTTTCCCTAATTAATAGGCATATTGACTATGTTTATTTCTTTCTCTAATTGGCTAATCAAATTATTTTTTGCCATCTAATGTTAACTTGGGCATTAAGTAACTGATTATATAAATAGAGACTAGAAGAGAGGGTAAAAGTATGGTGGAAAATCTATTTGCTAATTCCCTGTTCTCCATCTTTGTTCTTCTTCTCCAACAATTTTAGCCATATAGATATTTGCTCCCTTTCTCAATTTGGTTATTGATTCAATGGTATTTTGTTTATTTTAGCTTTGTTCTATTAACTGTAAACAAAAAATTTTGGTGAATCAATAAAGTGGTGGTTGGGTGGAATATCCTGTGTTATTGTGTTTTGATTTCAATTCCGTCTTATTTTCAATCCAAGTTATCTCTTTGTGATTTGGGTGACAAAGATCCGTTGATATAAGCTTCCGCAAAGCGCTACCATTTTTGCACAACAGTTTGGTATCAGAGCGCAGATCATCGCAAAGCTTAGAGTAATTTCGGATTGAAAAAGTATTGATGTCGGATATGATTTCATTTTCGAAGATGGCTATTTTGGATGGGAAAAATTGGGGTATTTGGAAGCCTAAGATGGAGGATGTTCTGTACCTCAATGATCTTCATGATCCAATTGATGGAGATGGAAAGAAGCCCTCAGATGTAGATGAGGGAAAATGGAAGAAGATGGATAAGAAGGCGATTGCTTTGATTCGCCAGTATCTTGATGATTCAGTTTTCCATCATGTGGCTAGTTGTGAATCCGCGAAGGCTTTGTGGGACAAGTTGATATCTTTGTATGAGTTAAAGATTGCTACTAGTAAGGCTTTTTGTGACGACCCGGAATTTCGAGCAATATCAATTTAATAATTTATATTAAATATTAAATTGATTTGATATATTTTTGAATTATAAACTTGAATTGATATTTTCTTCTGATAAATATCATATTGGTGAATTATATCTTTTAAAACTAATAAATGTTTTTCTGTTATAACGAATATATATTGGCATATATCGTAGATAGGGAAATTCTGTTTTAAAATTAATTGATAAATTTTGTTTTCAATTTCTAATATATATATATTCTGGTGATTTGGAAATTTTTATTTATTTTGAAATGACTTTTTAAAGCTATTTAATAAGTAGATATATGATTTTAAATATTTGAGATAAATGTTTAAAATTGTTTTGAACTTATTTCTGACTTTGGTTTAAATTTATAATTGTTAACAAAAGAATTTTTATTTCCTTTTCTTTTAAAGTATAGTTTGTTATTATATAATTTAAAAATGTATATAAGTTTCAAATTCAATTCTTGTCAAATGTTAAGTGTAAACTATGATAAAGCAACAAGTAAAATATATACATAAGTAAAATTGATAGTTGTAAATTATAACACTAACACTAGACATTTAAATAATATTTCGATTTACAATTCAAAAGAGAATAACATTCATTGATATTTCTATCAATTCAAATGGAAAACAAGAAAGTATAGCATAAGAATGATTTTCCACTTCCCAGCCTTATAATCTGCACAGTCAAAACATTTAGAAGGAAGCAAGCATAAATAAGTGTTCGAACCTGCCTACAGATCTAAGAGCAACAAAAAGAATCAAAAGAAATTAGCAAAGTATAATATTTTTGTAGCTTGTGAGTGAAGCTAAGCAAGCAAAAAAAATATATAAGAAAATGAAACATCAAAGTACAAATAGCATTAAATGCTAGTAAGGCAAATATCTTCTCTAGTACATAAACTCACGATTTCAGCCTCCATCTTTTTAAAAAAAATCTCTGAAATTTGTACAAACGTGGATATTGTTTTGCATAAGAAAAATGATGTTACCCTGTAGCTTGTTATAACATCAACCTGTAAGCTATTTTTCTCTTATCACCTTTCCATTTCTTTCGAGCCAAGTAAAAACTGAGATCAAAGCTTCATTTAAAATCCTAAAACAAAGATTCTACAACATAAAACACTCTACAACAACCAGAAGTTCAATACAAAAGGGAATCAAGTGGGAGGAAAGGCTCCAGCTTGAAAATGGTGAAGTCTGTTGCTAAAACAAACTATACTCTGTTCTTTAAAAATCCTGGTGAGTAACATATATTTTAAATCTATATATTAAGTTATTATGAAATGCTTTCCTTTGTGATGTATCTGGTATATGTGTGTATGTATCTGGATGTCTGTTTATCATGCTCTGTTCTTATTTCATGTTCTGGGTTGATATTAAAATTCAAAATCTCACCATAACATCTATATTTGACTTTGATATGTAAATGAAAAAGGTTTGTTAGGAGATGAAGATAATTTTAAAAATAGTCTCAAGATTTTTAATTCAACAAATAAACTTTAAAAAGAGGAATGACAGTGGAACCCAATTTACTGTTAAAAATCAACAACCTTGATTTTTGATTTGAATTACATAAATGGATTCGTGATTGCAAATCACGAATTTTAATATACTTCGCATGATTTTTAATTTGTTAAACAATGGGATATCTCGAGTTGAGCATTTTGGAGTTTTTCGTCGATTGCCGGTGATTGGCAGGTCTGGGTTTATCGGGGTTGACTTCAAGGGTAGCTTGGAGATTGTAGATCATGAGAAAAATAGTGGAAGCTTCTATCGTTTGCCGTGGCATCGGAATTTGAATAAAGTAGGGTTTAGTTGTTATGTTTTGTCTGGGAGGGTGTCGAGATGATCTCGTCGACTATGGCGCACCGAGCTCGAACTCGTGGTGAGGGATCGCGAAGTTGAAGTGTTGTGTTGCTCTGGAAGGAAGGCCGGGGTTTCCAGTCGACGTGATCGTCGTCGATAGACGAGTTTAGTAGTTCGAGTTAAATCCTGATGAGTGCTGTGAGGCTCGATTTCGTTGCAGTAGGAAATTCGCCGATCAGGGTGGTCGAGAGGATCAAGAGGGTCGGGGTCGTCATGTCGAGGGTTGTGGTGGTGATCGTCGATGATCGGGATCGATGTGCATGTGCACGGTGATCTTTCGTGTGCACTGGAAGTTCGAAGAGTTGGGGAAGACGAGGTCACTCGAGTTCGTGATCGCGTTTCCATCGTGTAAGACTCGAAGCAGACGAGGGTGGGAAGAAACTCGGGACAGGCTCGTGGTTTTTGTGGGGTTTACTCGGGTTGTTTATTTAAGTAACCTGGGTTTTGAAAATTTACAGCAGATCATATCTTGGTTGTAAAATTTTAAGCATGGACAAGTTTTTAAGGTATTTAAAACAAGTTTTAAGTAAATCTTTGTTTAATTTGTCTTAATATGTTTAAAATGGTTTTTCAAAGACTTTAAATATATTAAAATATAATGTTTGAATTGCTTTGTTTAAATTAAATTATATTTCAAGATTTATTTCTAAATTTGGTTTTAATGAAGTAAATAATTTGAGTAAGTATGAAATATAAATACAAGTTTATTTTAAATTAGATATGTTGAGATTAATTAAGGATAATTAATCAATAAATTAAAAATTAAAGGTTAATTACTATTTGTAATTAGGGATAAATTAATAAATGAAATAATTAGTGGGAATGAATGTAATTTAGAAATTAATTAATTAAAGATTAAGTGATGGTTAATAGAGTAATTAATTTATGAAATTAAAGATGATCACTTATAGATAATTAAGTATAATCGCTTAGTGAAGTGGTTGATATATTATGAAAGTCACAGACGAGACTTAACTTAATTTATAAATGGTAAATTTAAACTTATTAATAATTGATAAGTTAATTACTTAGAATAGTGATTAAATAAATGTTAATGAAGGTCATTAACTGAATTATTTTATAATTAATCAATATAATTGATTTTAATAAATTGACGGGATAAATTGATGTATTAATCAACATTTTAATTGTTTAAGTGTAAATGAATAAATGGGAAGTAATTAAGGAGTTAATTACTCATTTTAATTGATTGAGTAATTTGATTTATTTGGGTTAATTAATTTATTTTAATTCATTTGGATAAATCAAATTGATGATGTGATAAGTATGATTACTTAGAGAAGTAATTGATGTTTAATTACAGGATGTAATTAATGGGATGATGTTTTGTTAATAAAGTAATTCGAGTAAAATTACTTTGTAAAATCAATCAAAGGATTAATTTGAGATAATTAATTATGGAGTAATTAATTTATTTAGTAATTAAAGGAGTTAATTACTGATTACGATTAATCAAAGGTGATTAATATTTTGGATTAATTTAAGGATAAATTACTTTGATGTAATTAATTTAAATTGTAATTATAATTTGAGATCATTAATTTTTATAATTAATGTTGAATTTAAAATGGATTTATCTGGAATATAATTGATAAATGAAGAGATTTATTAAAATAAATAATTAAGCAAGTAATTAACTCTGGTTAATGAATAAATGATGTAATGTAGGGATTTACTTCTATATTTGGTTAAAGAAATTAATCTGTGGAATAATTTGAAGATAATTACTTAAATGTAATTAAAGATGGTTAATCGGGATGATTAATTAAAAGGAAAAATGGGATGATGATTGATTAATTGATTTATAATTAATAGTAGTATAAGCAAGTTTAATAATGATGAAGTAATTAATTTAATTAACTTTAAATTAATTAAAGGTAAGGTAATTAATTTAATTCATTTTAAATTAATTATCAATGATGTGATTATTAATCCTTGCTTATGTATGATGATTGATATTGATATCCCATTGATTGATTGTGATCTCAGATATGAGATGAGTAATATTGTTGTGATATGGATGCTTTGTTTGAAGTGTGATGATATAGATTATCCATTTATGCTGATATGTGATCATCTATCTGTGATATTGTGATTTATCTATCTGTGTTAATATATGGATAATTGAATTGAATTGTTTTAAACCTTTAAAACAACTTGGCCTTGAAAGACACGTTTTGGATTTCGATGAGACCGGGATCGGGTTTCCGTATACCGGGATTCCAGGTCTGGAGACCCGAATACCACATCGATCCAAAATAACGTTAGGTCGTGAAATTCAAATGGAGCAAGTGAAGACTCGAGGTATAAGAACTATTCGTCAGTATAACTCTGTGGGTGATTCCGTAATGAGTTTGACGAAGATAGTACTTATAGATTCGAGATGGTGATTCAGAATGCAAGGGTTATTGTCGTTAACTCTGAGGGTGATTCCAATACGAGTGTAACGAGATAATGCCTTCGGTTTCGTTCGAACCCGGAACGAACTTGTATGGATTGAATGCTTTCAGAACATCGTCAGGTGGGCGATGAGCATTCTAAGAGATGTGTTCTCTAAAGGTAATCGTGACCTCAAGCCTCATCAACCGGGAATGGCTAAAACAGGGGAGGTGCAGCAAGGCTTCGTGGGTGGCCCCCACTTGAGAGTAAGGTTTACCCCTGTCTAGATGTCCCTATTTATTTCGGTTTAGTGTACGGTTGGTCGCGCCAACTGTGGGGTGATCTTATTTGGAACTGTCCAGTAAGGGATGGGTCCGGCCTTGTGTTGCAGGGGAGCGGGCGTACTCCTCGGTACGGTGATCTAGGCCACGTACTGTGACGGGCGGTACCCCAGTAGCCCAGCCATTGTATGGAATCCAAAATCCAATAAGCGCCGTACGTTTTGATTGTGCCCAACTATGTTGAAATGTGAGATGTAAGCATTTCAGCTATTTCTGTATTTTACTTGAAAACCCTAGACACTATTATAATATCACTGGATTTCCTATAAAAATGTTTTGGTTAGCGTAAGGTAAAAACTTTTCCATGTTTATGTGTGGGAAGTCTTACGTGATACCTTTGTTTTCAAGTGATTTTCAAAGTTAAACAACTTTAACCTGTTACTCATACCAGACCCATGTCTGACCCGAAGTTTATTTTTGTTTTTCATAAACTCTCGGGTACCCAAATTTTTACGGGTAGTCAAGGGATTCAGGTTTAGCTTTGACGAAGTCTGGAGGAGCAATGGAGCAGGAGGCTTCAGCGTGTAGATATATAGTGATTCCGCTGTGATTAGAGTTTATTCTATATTCCGCTGTGTTGTATCTCTATGATGTGTGAGTTGTATTAACTAGACAGATGTTTATAACTGTCTAGTATCTGTTGTATTGTCTGTGTACTCTGATGTATATGATACTATGTATTAATTTATATGATATATTATATTTTATTCGTTCCGCTGTTGAGATTCTGATGTGTTTCTTCTTCTTCTCTTTCTTTTCTACTTTCTCACCTCTTTCTTTTCTTCAAAACGATACGATTTCCTGGCATAGGAAGTCGGGTCGTGACAGTTGGTATCAGAGCACTAGGTTGAGCGAATACCTAGGCTCTTAAGTGATTTCTTTCCTGAGAGAGCGTATTTGTTAGTGAATATAAAATTGTTCTATGTTGTGTTGACTTATCGGTTAGGTGTTTATAGATTTTGATCGGTGTGTGGGACGCCACAATATCGATAGGAATTTCTAAACTCTTAACAAGATAAACCGACATAATATTGTTTTAAAATAGGGTAAATGAAATAATTTTACCCAAATTATTTTTGTATATAAAAGAAATGATTTTTCGAAAATTTTTATAGTTATGTATGGTTGCTTGATTGTTAGGAAATGATAATATTGAACGATTATCATTGTCATTGGGAAAATTTAATAAGAATTGGAATTTAATCAATAGTCAAGAAATAAATTCATATAACCAAATGGAATTTTGTAAATGTGAATTATAAATGTGATTTGCAATTGAAATTGAAATAAAATTCCAGGGTAATGTTTGAATAGAAATTGGATGGATCTGGAATTTTGAGAATATTTAAATTCTTTTGGATTTGGAAGTGTTTTTCAAAGGTTCTGGAAAAAAAAATATGGTATTATTTCAAGGATATTTTTGAGTTGGATTTGAAATCTGGAAAGATTTAAAATTTACAAATATTTGAGAGGTTTAAAAGAAATAAAAGCATTTGAACTCTTTCGGTTGTTAGAAAATAACGTCGGTGATGACTTCAGCATCATCGATGTTCATTTTCGAATTTCCGAGAGAAAAGTTTGCTATCAAATTATTTCAAATTGGAATTGTTTGCGAAATGGGTTTGGTTTTGAAATTCAAAAGAATATTTGAATTGCCAAAGAATTTTGGATATAGTTGATTTCAAAGGTGGTTTTGTACTTTGGAAATCGCTTAAACTCTAGAAGTAAATTTAAAATGTTGTGGAATAAATAAATGGGTTTGGAAAACTTAAAGTTTGAATTAAATTGGAATGTAACTAAATCATGTCAAATGAAAGTGAAGTGTAGAATTAGTTAAAGTGGACTGGAAGTAATAAGTGTTTGGAAACAAAATTTATTTATTGAAAACTAAATTTATGAATAAACAAATGAATTTATAATTGAGTGGTAATGGATGGAAGTCAGTGTTGTGTTAACATCTGGAGATTTAGTTTGGTATCGACTGTATTCCAGGAGTGATACCGATGGTTTAGCCTAATAGTCGGATGGTTTTGGAGGGACTTCTGAGTTTATTTTGGATTTGTTAAACCATATTTTCGGAATAGTTGGGAAGCTTACCAGTTGTGATTACTGACTGATGGTTGCAAAGCCTAGGTCTGTCACAGTGGTATCAGTGGGAAGTTTGTATTGGAGTTCGTCATCAGCATTTCATCTGCTCCCACATCAGAGTTGTGCAGCGGAAGCAGTTGGGAGTGAGTCTGTTTTTCTTTTCTAGAGAAGAGAAGTTATTTCTACGGGTAATGGTAGGGATTGTGTTCCTGATTTTGGTTGATAGGGAGAAGATCGTCTACTGGATTGTTTTTGGATTCAGATTCGTTTTGAAAGGCATCAGCAGAGGTTTAGCTGATTGGTAGTGATGAAGGCAGATTTGGATCGTCCGAAGAGTTTGGTAGATAAGAGACAAAAGAATTTGGATTTCAGAATCGGAGATTTGATTTTGAGTAAGTTTCTCTGATCGAAGGAGCTGTATAGTTTGGTAAGTCTGGGAAATTAGCTCCGAGGTGTTCTAGATTTTTCTCTGTGTTCTGGAAAAGTTTAGTGGTTGTTCTTCTGGAGTGAATTGCCAGTTGGGATAGTTGGAATTCGTTGTGTTTCACATATTTCTGAGGGAGTATGTGTAAGATTCTATCTCTGGTTTTGGGAACCAGCAGTTCAGGAAGTTTTGGTTGTGAGTCTGACTTATTTGTAGTCTGATATCCTATCTTGTTTTATAGACCTAGAGGAGTAGGAGCTCGGTAGCTTAGAGATATTGCCCGTTTGGATTCTATAGAGCGAGTAACCCGGTATTTGTACTCGGGGAAACTCGAGAGAATCTGGTTCAGACTTTTGTCTGGATAGGTAGATTGTTTGATTGGATGCTATGGTTGTTAACATTGATTGATATATGCATGTGTTTTAAAGTTAAAATTTTAAATAGATTATTAAATTACCTTTGTTTTAATTTCGGGGACGAAATTCTTTTAAGGGGGGAGGAATGTGGCGACCGGGAATTTCGAGCAATATCAATTTAATAATTTATATTAAATATTAAATTGATTTGATATATTTTTGAATTATAAACTTGAATTGATATTTTCTTCTGATAAATATCATATTGGTGAATTATATCTTTTAAAACTAATAAATGTTTTTCTGTTATAACGAATATATATTGGCATATATCGTAGATAGGGAAATTCTGTTTTAAAATTAATTGATAAATTTTGTTTTCAATTTCTAATATATATATATTCTGGTGATTTGGAAATTTTTATTTATTTTGAAATGACTTTTTAAAGCTATTTAATAAGTAGATATATGATTTTAAATATTTGAGATAAATGTTTAAAATTGTTTTGAACTTATTTCTGACTTTGGTTTAAATTTATAATTGTTAACAAAAGAATTTTTATTTCCTTTTCTTTTAAAGTATAGTTTGTTATTATATAATTTAAAAATGTATATAAGTTTCAAATTCAATTCTTGTCAAATGTTAAGTGTAAACTATGATAAAGCAACAAGTAAAATATATACATAAGTAAAATTGATAGTTGTAAATTATAAAACTAACACTAGACATTTAAATAATATTTCGATTTACAATTCAAAAGAGAATAACATTCATTGATATTTCTATCAATTCAAATGGAAAACAAGAAAGTATAGCATAAGAATGATTTTCCACTTCCCAGCCTTATAATCTGCACAGTCAAAACATTTAGAAGGAAGCAAGCATAAATAAGTGTTCGAACCTGCCTACAGATCTAAGAGCAACAAAAAGAATCAAAAGAAATTAGCAAAGTATAATATTTTTGTAGCTTGTGAGTGAAGCTAAGCAAGCAAAAAAATATATATAAGAAAATGAAACATCAAAGTACAAATAGCATTAAATGCTAGTAAGGCAAATATCTTCTCTAGTACATAAACTCACGATTTCAGCCTCCATCTTTTTAAAAAAAATCTCTGAAATTTGTACAAACGTGGATATTGTTTTGCATAAGAAAAATGATGTTACCCTGTAGCTTGTTATAACATCAACCTGTAAGCTATTTTTCTCTTATCACCTTTCCATTTCTTTCGAGCCAAGTAAAAACTGAGATCAAAGCTTCATTTAAAATCCTAAAACAAAGATTCTACAACATAAAACACTCTACAACAACCAGAAGTTCAATACAAAAGGGAATCAAGTGGGAGGAAAGGCTCCAGCTTGAAAATGGTGAAGTCTGTTGCTAAAACAAACTATACTCTGTTCTTTAAAAATCCTGGTGAGTAACATATATTTTAAATCTATATATTAAGTTATTATGAAATGCTTTCCTTTGTGATGTATCTGGTATATGTGTGTATGTATCTGGATGTCTGTTTATCATGCTCTGTTCTTATTTCATGTTCTGGGTTGATATTAAAATTCAAAATCTCACCATAACATCTATATTTGACTTTGATATGTAAATGAAAAAGGTTTGTTAGGAGATGAAGATAATTTTAAAAATAGTCTCAAGATTTTTAATTCAACAAATAAACTTTAAAAAGAGGAATGACAGTGGAACCCAATTTACTGTTAAAAATCAACAACCTTGATTTTTGATTTGAATTACATAAATGGATTCATGATTGCAAATCACGAATTTTAATATACTTCGCATGATTTTTAATTTGTTAAACAATGGGATATCTCGAGTTGAGCATTTTGGAGTTTTTCGTCGATTGCCGGTGATTGGCAGGTCTGGGTTTATCGGGGTTGACTTCAAGGGTAGCTTGGAGATTGTAGATCATGAGAAAAATAGTGGAAGCTTCTATCGTTTGCCGTGGCATCGGAATTTGAATAAAGTAGGGTTTAGTTGTTATGTTTTGTCTGGGAGGGTGTCGAGATGATCTCGTCGACTATGGCGCACCGAGCTCGAACTCGTGGTGAGGGATCGTGAAGTTGAAGTGTTGTGTTGCTCTGGAAGGAAGGCCGGGGTTTCCAGTCGACGTGATCGTCGTCGATAGACGAGTTTAGTAGTTCGAGTTAAATCCTGATGAGTGCTGTGAGGCTCGATTTCGTTGCAGTAGGAAATTCGCCGATCAGGGTGGTCGAGAGGATCAAGAGGGTCGGGGTCGTCATGTCGAGGGTTGTGGTGGTGATCGTCGATGATCGGGATCGCTGTGCATGTGCACGGTGATCTTTCGTGTGCACTGGAAGTTCGAAGAGTTGGGGAAGACGAGGTCACTCGAGTTCGTGATCGCGTTTCCATCGTGTAAGACTCGAAGCAGACGAGGGTGGGAAGAAACTCGGGACAGGCTCGTGGTTTTTGTGGGGTTTACTCGGGTTGTTTATTTAAGTAACCTGGGTTTTGAAAATTTACAGCAGATCATATCTTGGTTGTAAAATTTTAAGCATGGACAAGTTTTTAAGGTATTTAAAACAAGTTTTAAGTAAATCTTTGTTTAATTTGTCTTAATATGTTTAAAATGGTTTTTCAAAGACTTTAAATATATTAAAATATAATGTTTGAATTGCTTTGTTTAAATTAAATTATATTTCAAGATTTATTTCTAAATTTGGTTTTAATGAAGTAAATAATTTGAGTAAGTATGAAATATAAATACAAGTTTATTTTAAATTAGATATGTTGAGATTAATTAAGGATAATTAATCAATAAATTAAAAATTAAAGGTTAATTACTATTTGTAATTAAGGATAAATTAATAAATGAAATAATTAGTGGGAATGAATGTAATTTAGAAATTAATTAATTAAAGATTAAGTGATGGTTAATAGAGTAATTAATTTATGAAATTAAAGATGATCACTTATAGATAATTAAGTATAATCGCTTAGTGAAGTGGTTGATATATTATGAAAGTCACAGACGAGACTTAACTTAATTTATAAATGGTAAATTTAAACTTATTAATAATTGATAAGTTAATTACTTAGAATAGTGATTAAATAAATGTTAATGAAGGTCATTAACTGAATTATTTTATAATTAATCAATATAATTGATTTTAATAAATTGACGGGATAAATTGATGTATTAATCAACATTTTAATTGTTTAAGTGTAAATGAATAAATGGGAAGTAATTAAGGAGTTAATTACTCATTTTAATTGATTGAGTAATTTGATTTATTTGGGTTAATTAATTTATTTTAATTAATTTGGATAAATCAAATTGATGATGTGATAAGTATGATTACTTAGAGAAGTAATTGATGTTTAATTACAGGATGTAATTAATGGGATGATGTTTTGTTAATAAAGTAATTCGAGTAAAATTACTTTGTAAAATCAATCAAAGGATTAATTTGAGATAATTAATTATGGAGTAATTAATTTATTTAGTAATTAAAGGAGTTAATTACTGATTACGATTAATCAAAGGTGATTAATATTTTGGATTAATTTAAGGATAAATTACTTTGATGTAATTAATTTAAATTGTAATTATAATTTGAGATCATTAATTTTTATAATTAATGTTGAATTTAAAATGGATTTATCTGGAATATAATTGATAAATGAAGAGATTTATTAAAATAAATAATTAAGCAAGTAATTAACTCTGGTTAATGAATAAATGATGTAATGTAGGGATTTACTTCTATATTTGGTTAAAGAAATTAATCTGTGGAATAATTTGAAGATAATTACTTAAATGTAATTAAAGATGGTTAATCGGGATGATTAATTAAAAGGAAAAATGGGATGATGATTGATTAATTGATTTATAATTAATAGTAGTATAAGCAAGTTTAATAATGATGAAGTAATTAATTTAATTAACTTTAAATTAATTAAAGGTAAGGTAATTAATTTAATTCATTTTAAATTAATTATCAATGATGTGATTATTAATCCTTGCTTATGTATGATGATTGATATTGATATCCCATTGATTGATTGTGATCTCAGATATGAGATGAGTAATATTGTTGTGATATGGATGCTTTGTTTGAAGTGTGATGATATAGATTATCCATTTATGCTGATATGTGATCATCTATCTGTGATATTGTGATTTATCTATCTGTGTTAATATATGGATAATTGAATTGAATTGTTTTAAACCTTTAAAACAACTTGGCCTTGAAAGACACGTTTTGGATTTCGATGAGACCGGGATCGGGTTTCCGTATACCGGGATTCCAGGTCTGGAGACCCGAATACCACATCGATCCAAAATAACGTTAGGTCGTGAAATTCAAATGGAGCAAGTGAAGACTCGAGGTATAAGAACTATTCGTCAGTATAACTCTATGGGTGATTCCGTAATGAGTTTGACGAAGATAGTACTTATAGATTCGAGATGGTGATTCAGAATGCAAGGGTTATTGTCGTTAACTCTGAGGGTGATTCCAATACGAGTGTAACGAGATAATGCCTTCGGTTTCGTTCGAACCCGGAACGAACTTGTATGGATTGAATGCTTTCAGAACATCGTCAGGTGGGCGATGAGCATTCTAAGAGATGTGTTCTCTAAAGGTAATCGTGACCTCAAGCCTCATCAACCGGGAATGGCTAAAACAGGGGAGGTGCAGCAAGGCTTCGTGGGTAGCCCCCACTTGAGAGTAAGGTTTACCCCTGTCTAGATGTCCCTATTTATTTCGGTTTAGTGTACGGTTGGTCGCGCCAACTGTGGGGTGATCTTATTTGGAACTGTCCAGTAAGGGATGGGTCCGGCCTTGTGTTGCAGGGGAGCGGGCGTACTCCTCGGTACGGTGATCTAGGCCACGTACTGTGACGGGTGGTACCCCAGTAGCCCAGCCATTGTATGGAATCCAAAATCCAATAAGCGCCGTACGTTTTGATTGTGCCCAACTATGTTGAAATGTGAGATGTAAGCATTTCAGCTATTTCTGTATTTTACTTGAAAACCCTAGACACTATTATAATATCACTGGATTTCCTATAAAAATGTTTTGGTTAGCGTAAGGTAAAAACTTTTCCATGTTTATGTGTGGGAAGTCTTACGTGATACCTTTGTTTTCAAGTGATTTTCAAAGTTAAACAACTTTAACCTGTTACTCATACCAGACCCATGTCTGACCCGAAGTTTATTTTTGTTTTTCATAAACTCTCGGGTACCCAAATTTTTACGGGTAGTCAAGGGATTCAGGTTTAGCTTTGACGAAGTCTGGAGGAGCAATGGAGCAGGAGGCTTCAGCGTGTAGATATATAGTGATTCCGCTGTGATTAGAGTTTATTCTATATTCCGCTGTGTTGTATCTCTATGATGTGTGAGTTGTATTAACTAGACAGATGTTTATAACTGTCTAGTATCTGTTGTATTGTCTGTGTACTCTGATGTATATGATACTATGTATTAATTTATATGATATATTATATTTTATTCGTTCCGCTGTTGAGATTCTGATGTGTTTCTTCTTCTTCTCTTTCTTTTCTACTTTCTCACCTCTTTCTTTTCTTCAAAACGATACGATTTCCTGGCATAGGAAGTCGGGTCGTGACACTTTTCTAGTTTAAAAGTTTGTACAACTGAGATTAGATGAAGAGAAGTCTGTTGTAGAGCATTTGAATGAATTTCAGGATGTAATAAATCAATTGGAAAATATGAAGGTCAATTTTGATGATGAGTTACAAGCTCTTTTATTGATGAGTTCGCTTTCAGAAAGTTGGGCAACTTTGGTTGTTTCATTGAGTAATTCCAATGCTAATGGAACTATCTCTTTGGAAACTGTTCGAAGCAGTCTTTTGAATTAGGAGCTTAGAAGAAAAGGGTTAGGTATGAAATCAATTCAAAGTGAGGCTATGGTGGCAAGGGACTCGAAGAAAGATACAATTTGGAAGAAGAAGGATGCTAATGGTAAAGGTATTATCACTTGTCATTATTGTAATAAGAAAGGTCACATACGTAGCAAGTGTTATGCTTATAAAAGAGATCAGAAAAAGGCTGCGCATGGTGATACTAGTAGTGATGCACATGCAGGTTTTGCTGAAGGTACCGATAGTGATGCTTCTTATGATGTCATCTTTAGTGAAAATAAGCCTTGGAAGATGGATTCGGGAGCCAGATTTCACATATGTAGAGATGTGAATTATTTTTCTTCTTATGAGAAGAGTGTCGGCATGATTAGGACAGCCAATGCAGAAGAGCTACCGATTTGTGGTATTGGATCTATCCGGTTTCGTATGCATGATGGTGTGGTTAGAGAAGTCTCTGGAGTGAGACATGTACCCACTTGTTCGCATAATCTTATTTCTCTCGGTTAGTTGGATCGCCATGGTTGCACTTATGAGACTCAAGGTGGAGTTTTGAGAGTGAAGAAAGGTGGTCATGTAAGGATGAGAGGAGTATTGGAAGAAGGAAACCTTTATAGCTTGGTTGGTTCTGTAGCCGAAAATGGAAAGCGAGTGGCGGTTGAAGGACCTAGTCCACAGCAAGGTGGAGAGGTTAATGTGGTCACTGCTTATGATTCTAGCATTGAGGATCATATTTTAGACAGTTGTCTTCATGTTGATGACGCTCGAGGGATCGATAGTGATCAAGTAATGAGCTCAGATCGAGTGATAGACGGGTGTCGAGTTGTAAAATCCACAAAGACAAGACGGAGATCTTTGTGGAATTACAAACATTTTTGAGACCGGATTTGTGTGGTGCACCTCATGTGGGAGATGCATCACTTGCAGACGGTGGTTGAGGTTTGTAATTTAGTATGGTTGAGATATGGGGGTTTGTGATAGATCTAGATATGGTATGCTCGATATGTTGGAGATATGTGATTTTGCATCAAGGTGGAGTGTTAAATTTTGGTGATACAAAATCACAAATAGAGGGAAAGAAATATGCAAAAGAAAGAAAGAGAAGATTTTTTTCCCTAATTAATAGGCATATTGACTATGTTTATTTCTTTCTCTAATTGGCTAATCAAATTATTTTTTGCCATCTAATGTTAACTTGGGCATTAAGTAATTGATTATATAAATAGAGACTAGAAGAGAGGGTAAAAGTATGGTGGAAAGTCTATTTGCTAATTCCCCGTTCTCCATCTTTGTTCTTCTTCTCCAACAATTTTAGCCATATAGATATTTGCTCCCTTTCTCAATTTGGTTATTGATTCAATGGTATTTTGTTTATTTTAGCTTTGTTCTATTAATTGTAAACAAAAAAATTTGGTGAATCAATAAAGTGGGTGGTTGGGTGGAATATCCTGTGTTATTGTGTTTTGATTTCAATTCCGTCTTATTTTCAATCCAAGTTATCTCTTTGTGATTTGGGTGACAAAGATCTGTTGATATAAGCTTCCGCAAAGCGCTACCATTTTTGCACAACAGGCCGCGCGGTTGTTGAATGGTGGAGGTGATCGACGCAAGCATGAAGGTATGAAGCCTGGAACAGCGGCTTCAGGCGATGAGGGAAAGGTGTAGGCACGCTCCAAGCATGGCTGAAGACGATAGTTGCTGGTGGTGAAGGCGTAGGCGGTGACTATGGTGGTAGAAGCGAATGGTTAAGTGAGTTATTCACTCACATACTGATCTCTAATCCATTGCATGCTGTAGTAGTATTTCATAAATTAGTTTCTGGTTATATATGATGTATGAATTTGCCTGTTGTCGAATGGTATAATTGTTGAAATCTGAATTGGGAGTAAAATTGCAATTAGGATTCCCTTTATTTGATTATAAAATGAGATTTCTTGATTGCTATATGTGTATGCATTATTGGTTAGGGTGTTTCAGTCCCTTGAGACGTCAAAGCCTCGTCAGAATCGACGAAAATCGACCAGAAATGGAATTCCTGGAGTTGAAACGCTCCAAGAAGCCACAGCCATCGGTGGACCAGTGAACGAAATTCCTCGAGTATTTCAACTCCATGACCAAGGCTAGAAAATTATTGTTTGCACTTTCATTATTTATTTCTTGATGTTCTATTGAATTTTGAATTCCATAATGTGAATTACATCAATTGTTTTGATAAATCTATATTTCAAATGATTTTAAATAAGTTTTATTTAGAATATAGTTATAATTAAATATAAACTAGTTTTTCCTTATTCCTTTGAAAATGGTTTGAACACATTCTTAAGTGATTTTAATTAATACTATATTTATCAAGATTTCAGTCCAGATTTTAATTATATAATTTTAGAGATGTATAAATATGGTTATATATATATATATATATATATATATATAGTAAAGAATTAGAAATTGGGAAGGGATGTTATTTTAAAGTGCAATATTTAAAACTCTACACAATATAATTATATGTAATCAAGTCCTTTTTAAAGTGATTTGAAGTATTATATATATTAGCTTCAAAATTTGATTTAGCAACTTTTAGAGACAAGTTTATATATTCAAAATAATCATTTATTCTTAAAAGATTTTTATTAAATTAGCCTTTATGAAATGAGAAATATAATTAAACAATTTAGTAGTACCGAGTGGTATGGGAAATGCGGTATCACTTCATTGTTTAAATGTGCAATTTGTAGTTTAGAATACTTGAGTGAGTGGAATTTACTAGCTTATAGTAAATACTCTAGCAACCCTGAGTGGTATGGGGCACGTGGCGTTACTTTTAGAATTGGATTTTTTATTTGTTTCTCCGTTTTTCGCTAGTTTCCTTCCGATATTTGCAAAATTTTCATTTTTCATTTTTTTTGAAATAAACAATTCAAAGGAATTTTTTCCAACACATAACGGAAAAAAGCGAAAATTTCCACGATTTCTACTATAATTCCTTTCCTTTCTAATTTTTTATCTCTCAGCTATTTAATTGGGCCAAGCCCAAAAATTAAAACATTGACAAATACGTCCAAACGACGCTTCCTTGCAGTTTTTAAGTTTGAGAAAAAAAACCTAATCATATTTCCCTTTTCCTCCCTCTTCTTCACCGATCCTATCTCCTTCCATCCCCATCTTCTAATCAATATCGCCGCATAGCTAATTTTTTTCATCACCTGGTCGTTGGTCGACGCATGCATAGTGCTCTTTATTAGCTGTCGTTCTTTTGCTTTTTATTACCTGCTGCGCTAAATTGGTAATCACTATTTCGCAGTTTTCCGTTCTCAATCTTAACATGTTCATTTATTAATTATAGTTTGTGTTAACTAGTGTCTATCTCCTTCGATTGGTTTCTTGAGTTCTTGTTCCACGCCTACTTCGCTATTGCATAGGCCTCTACCACCCAGAAGTTCTGAAAGATTGAACTTCGCGTTAACTGAGAATGCGCTTTTGTGAAATCGGATGTTGGTTTGTTTTGATATGAATGATGGCTTTTGGAATGGATTTTGGATTGTGTTGATTAGAATTGAGTTTGCCATTTCTATTAAATTGTTTTTTTTTTTATTTGGACTTTGTTTAGATAAGAGGGAAATAAGGATACTTGGTTATTTGAGTGGATGTGGTTCAATTTGAATCATTTACATTTCCTTACCTTGTGTGTATTTGGACGAGATTTTGTGTATGTTGTAACTTGCTTTGGTCCAACACTTTCATTTGAAAGAATTATAGTAGTAGTACTGTATGATCCATATAATAGGTACAAAAATTTCTAAATCAAAATAAAAAGTCATGACTACCTAGCTAGTTCATCGTTTAAAAGTTTCCTCCATTGCATTGAACTATTACTGTAAAGTCATTTGCTAATATTTACTGTATGTTAGTGTTTTGCATCCATATATCACACTATCAATGAAAAGTTACCCATTTTAATAGGTAAAAACATAAAATTTCATGACTAAAATAACATGTTATGCAAAACTGCTTCATAAGTTCCACACTTTGTGTCATGGTTACGCTCCATGAGATGACACGACAAACACTGTTTATTAATATTCATTTCTCAAGTCGTTGATATACGAGGAACAAAACCCTACACCTTGGCTTGGTCCATGAAGCGGAGGTGACTAAGTTGGAAACAATATCTGCGTTAGGTGAGGTGCGGGCTGTTACATTGGTATCAGAGCCATACCCAGCCGGAATTGTGGTCTGTACGTGTTACAGCCACGACGTCTGGGTGGCGTTGTGTTCATGAGCCAACTAGGGCGTTGGGCTCTAAAGGGGAGAGATTGTAACACCCCTTCAAAATGGAAATAATAGTCTCACATCGTGGAAAAACACTATGAAGTGGGTGCTTATATATCAAAGTCTTCACCTCATAACAACGTCGAAGCCTTTTGAGGAACAAAACCCCACACTTTGGCTTGACCCATGAGATGGAGGTGACTAAGTTGGGGACAATATCTGCGTTAAGTGAGGTGCGGGCTGTTACATAAATATTAAAAGGGGGATATTTCATTTTTTTCTCAAGTTGTTGATATATCATTAAAAGGGGGATATTTCATTTTTTATTTATACAAAATATTTTAAATAGTTAATTGATCAAGTGACTTCTTCTATGCTCCAAAATACAAGAAAGTAGAAAAGATATAGTAGTGATGTGGTATTCTTAACATCAGTATGTACTTCAATTCATTTTTTAATTATTTTACTTTGGACTCACCATTCATCATTACAGAAAATCATTTTTTAATGGTATTCATAACAAGAATCTGTTATATTTAAGGTTTTCAGTTCCATTACAGTCCATTTTCTTGTCCATTATGGGCTTCTATCCTCCTTATATTCATTGCATCTTGAGCCTATATGTGAGACTGTACAATACTAGTGTACACCTTGTGTTATGAGGATCGTGTATATTATGCTAGTAGAGGTTTATCGGTGTCGGTCCTTCTTAAACTCCTGAAGCATGTATTATTAGTCCCATCTTGGAATAGAGCAATCGTACTAAGAATTCCCTTATAGTCAAGATATCTATAGGATCAGTTATTTTATCCCGGCTTGCTTTGTGCTTGTCTTTTCATGTCGATTTGCTGTCATGTAGTCTTACGTATTGTATTTCGACTTTTTGTCGTGAGGTCTTATGCTTTTGAGGATTAACTCGCTATTATGCGATATATGATGTCCAACCTGATGACTTGATGTTGATGCGGTCTTTTGATTTGATTTGATACACATTCACCCTATTTGAAATGATTGTCGATGTTGGGCATGAGATGACTTTATGACATGGTGATTATTTATGATAAATCTACTGAGGAGATCTTTTGCATACTTTATAGTGTTTACTATATCATCTTGTCCTATGCATGGATATTATGTGATCTCACCCAGTTTTACTTAGAGATAGTCCGATCCATTTATTTTAAAAATACTCACGTCAGATTGAAACTTGACAGCTGCAGGGACTCAATGGCTTTGGATGTGGGTTAGCTTGAGAAGTTATATGTTATGTTATACATATATTGTATGTGTCATTAGATGCTAGTCCTATATGCATGTTGTATATTTTGTATGTAATGTTGATTCATGATGTCATGTATATTTTTGAGACCTATCGTAGACTCATGTATATAGTCATATCTATATGTATATGTATATGTGTAGGTCTTGTATTCTCTTTCGTAGACTCACTCTACATATTATATTTGTTTTGTAATATATTTCATGTCGCGATATATGATTGTGTTCTCTATTCTGTGGTTTATTGTTCTGTATTATATTAGCTAACGTGTTTATTGCTTTAGATTTAGACTGTTCAGGTCTTTTATATTATGTGATGAGGTAAAAGATGATGTGACAGTGTTGGCCCAAGAGAATAGACACAGATGGTAGCTCATATCTAACATTATTCTCTGTATTACTCGATAATATTACTTCCAATATTCTTGGGTAATATGGGTATCGAGGTGGGGGCATTATAATGTTATTGCTTAGTATATAAATTTAGAAGAAGAAAAACTAATAATGCATCCTATGTTGTAGTTGTTATCAGGAAAAAATATTCGCAAAATATCAATAATATTGAAAAAAAACAATTATGAGATATTTTTGATATAACAGTAATTTCAAACCAATATTTATTGAGAATTCCGATAAAATAGTCAAATAACATCATTTTACAAATAATAGAAATAAATATCTTATATTCAACAAAAGTTTAGTCTATATGCTAGTTCTCAATATAAACATCTTATCAAACAATAAAAAAATTGTTTTGAAGTGCTAAAAAGAGAATATATATATATATATATATATATATATATATATATATATGTCGTTGCCATATTTATTTGTTCTATTTTGTGAATACCTAGATGATCGAACTTCACTTGTAAACTTTGAGAAAGTATGCATTTTTCCATATTTTCTATTACTCCTAACCAATATTTATTGAGAATTCTGATAAAATAGTCAAATAACATCATTTTGAAAATAATAGAAATAAATATCTTATATTCAACAAAAGTTTAGTCTATATGCTAGTTCTCAATATAAACATCTTATCAAACAATAAAAAAATTGTTTTGAAGTGCTAAAAAGAGAATATATATATATATGTATGTATATATGTATATATATGTATATATATATATATATGTCGTTGCCATATTTATTTGTTCTATTTTGTGAATACCTAGATGATCGAACTTCACTTGTAAACTTTGAGAAAGTATGCATTTTTCCATATTTTCTATTACTCCTAACAAATATACCGATATTAATCAATTTACCTCAACATTTTCAAAACTTCACCATTAGATCATTTATCGATATTTTAACGAGACAAAATTTAACTAATTATGATGCAGTTAGAATTTATATTATTATCAAAGTCATGGTGTTCATCATCATCATTGAGTTAGGTCATGCTTGAGAAAAAAGTGTTAATCTTATACACATAGACATTAATTTCATAACAACTGAGTGAGGTAGTAGATTTTCAGTAGATCGAACAATCGCATTATTGCTTACAAAGTTACAAACATCAAATGATACACTTACATAGAGATACAAAATTTCACCGTGCATCACTATACCAATTTAAAACAAGATATCATATTTTGTCTAAAATATTTAGATTCACCCAAATTTGAAAGTGTGTCATTATTGAGCGTCATTATATTAGATTAGATTAATGTTTTCCGTGTTTGGTTGTATTCATCATTAAGAATTTAGAATTAGCTAAATGGAGCTTTTGTAAACCACTTCCTTTAAATTTTAAAATACACAGTCGTCCCTTCTCAAAAACATGTTATATAAAACACGCATATTTTTATATTTAGCCAAGGTTCGAGAACTCAGTTTCGGTCTTACTTTCGGTCATTTCAAATTTTGTTAGTTTCACAAGAATTCAAAATTTTAGGAAGTTTTAGTTTTGATGTCGATTTCAGTTTTTAGTGATTTGTAAATGGAAATGTAATAATGGTCTTTATAAAAAAAATATCGTTCACAAAGGAATAGAATACAACATACAATAATATAAATTTATTACATCTAAAATCTATTTCTTAGAGCTGCATATGGATTGTTTTCATAGTTCTTTTCGTCAATTTGTGTCGTATGGTATGGTGGATAACAATAGTGCATTTTCCTTGGACTTAGAAATGTTGTCATCTTGTTATCAAATTGGGAAAGTTCATTATTCTGTGTTGTATATATAGCTTGACTATTTTGATCGCTTGAGGTATCACTATTATATGTCTCATTTGCTCCATGATAAGAATAGCCTTTAGTATAGTCAGAAGTAGAATACTATAATTAGGTGGATCATTTGAAGTATATGGATTATTAGTGTAATCGTAATTTGGTTGTTATCCATATTCAACATTCAAATGATTGTCTCTTTTGTTATAGTTGCCCATCACACCTCTCCTTCTCACATAGAGTATAGTTGGTCTATGCCAATCACCACCATTACTAATACCAATGCCATAATTACTTATTATATCAAAAACGACTACGCCATAGATGGCCTACTGCAACGAAATTACATGGTGTTGCTAGCTATAATGTAACGATAGGTATGCTGATTTTTGTCTATTACAACACTCGCTTCAAGGTGTTAGCATAGGCATCAACAAGATGTTGCAGTAGCTATAGATGTTTTCAAATTAAAAAATTAATAAAATTAGCAATCCGCGTGAATACGATCCAACGGCCTACATTTAATCTGGTTGTTAAAATGGATCACCACTGCAATTTGCCCAGAAATTTCGTTTTCCCGCTTTACTTTTCATACCATTTCGTTCTCACCCTCAATTTCCAAATCCCCAATTTCCAAATCCCTAATTTCCAAATCATATTTTCGTTCCCATTTTGTTCTCACCCCAATTTCGCTGCTGCTTGCCAACATGTCGATACGCAACCTCTCCCAATACCGTTTTAGGGAGCCCTTTGTTTGAATCTCAATCACCATCAATCAGGCCTAAATTACCCAATACCCTTCCAATATCCCCTCTGATACATAAGTCTTAGGGTTCAGCAGAAGATTAAGGCAGCACGAATCTTAATCAAATTGAAATTCATGAAGACCCTCAAGTATGTTCCGTATATTCCAGTCGAAATCCTAGACGAAATCTTTAAGCACCTTCCTATCGAATCTCTATTCAAATTCCAATGCACATCCAAAACGTGGCTTCAACAAATTGCAAAATTAATCGAGGATTTGCCAGCAGAAAAGGAGTATGAACTGCAATTCAAAGAGCATCGATTCTAGTGTCGACAATTTCTCCGCTTACAGTTGAAGATGATCGACTGGCGCATGCTTGGTGTTCTAGATGACGAGTTTGTTGCTGATCAAGCCATGGATTTGTCTAAGAGAATAGAGTCTAACTTGCTATGTTTGCAGAAATTGGTTGGTGGTCTCTGCGATGAAAATGCTAGTGTTTTGCATAGTGGAAGGACAGGGCTTCTGAAATACTTCCAGGAATCCACTAAATCATTTGTTGTGAGAAAACCGCAAGGGAATAAGGTTAGTCGTATTTTTTTATTATTTATTTGGTATGTTGGATTTTGGTTCACTGGCTTGTTTTTTATTTCTGATCTGAGCTTGTTAGCTCCTTTCTGCTGCATTTGTTAAACCAGAACATGAACTGATGCTCCAAGTCCTCTGTATATCATATTACTGCCTATGTTTCTCTTGTACATGCCTGATGCATTCACTGTTTTTTCTTGATGGGCTGCCTATGTGTACTGCTGTGTTTCTTGCACTGGCTTGTCTATATTTTGCTGAACCTGGTTCTTGTTTGTTTTGTTGGTTGCTTGGCCCTGAGTTGAATCCAGTCGATGACTCGGGTTTGACCTTGTGCCGTGTCCTTGTATCCATGTGTTGCATTCATGTTTGGCTTATGCACTTATGAAAAGAAACAACCCAAATACCTGAGGCAAATATTATAACAAAAATATTTTCATTTTCTGTTTGAGTTAAATATTATTTTCCAAATTACTGCTTTTGAATTATATGTGACAGGTATTGAAGACTGGACAGCTGGATACAAGCTTGAAGACAGAGTCAAATCAAATGTGCATGAGTGTATGAATGCATGAGCTTGAAGACAGATTTCAAAGAAGGCTCGATCTTCCGAAATCGGATGAATCGGGCAGTGCCCACTTGTTCGACCTAACCGGGTGCCCCGGACCCCCGCCGGCGCTGCGCCCGGACCCGCTTCTCGGCTCGCCTTCGGCTCGGCACTCAGCTCGTCATATATTTGTCAGTGTCGGTGTTTGTATAAATTGAAACTGCATATGTAATGAGTGAACTGAGTGATGTAGTGAGGAATATCTGTATATGTAAATATCAGTGTTATATATCATTGAATTGTAAAATAGTGGAGTCGGGAATTTGTACTATTTCAAATGTTGAAATAAAATATTTATTTAAATAAATTACTGTTTGAATATCAAATTCTGTGCAATAGCATTTTATTAAATAAATATTTATTTCTATTAAAAAATCAAATATGTTCTACATTGTGGGCCCCACAAATTCAGAAAGTTAATATCTATAGCAACATTTTGGAATGTCGGTACATACACCTATGGATGTTGCTATAGACCCAAATATGGTTCTATTGCAACAATACTTCTTATGTTGCCTTAGATAGTCAAAATGTTGCCTTTGAGGTCTGCGGCAACGCGGCAAAATGCATCACCGAGAAAGTGTTGCCTTTGCCCTTTTTTAGCCTACAGCAACATTTTTTGGCACTTCCTGCATCACTTCTTTGGTGTTGCAGTATGCAATCTATGGCGTAGTGAACGCTACACCAGTATCACAATGATTGTCATTTGACAAGCCACTGCTGTTTTCAATGCTTTACTCGTCCTTACTCATGCAGGTATATCATTAACTACGACAATGACATCATTCGTTATATTAACCAACAAAGGATTGTCGTCAAGAAACCATGGTTCAACTTTAGTAGTCCACTCTACCAGTGGATCTTTCTCATGAAATATATAGTTCAGATCAATCAATTGATCATTTTTATCAGGATGTTTAACGTTATTTAACTCAAGAAAAATAAAAAAATAAATTTTTTTCATGCATATGTATAGGTAAATATATATAATACATTATATCATCATATATAATATAAAACTATTTAAATTTATATATAAATCTATTATTGTTAATATACTTTTGACCCAAAAAATATTTCTTTAAAAAAACATAGATTTGAATATGCGCATATATATATATATATATATATATATATATATAAACAAACTTTAAAATTTAAAACATTAATATATCTTTATCATGGGGGCAGCCAACGGCTGTTGGAGTGAAAGTCGACATGGACCTAAAAGCAGCTATCAGAGATGTTGAGGTTGATGCAGTAGTTGTGCCTTTAAAGCCCCGCTAAAGCCCCGCAAAATCCCTGCTATAGCTCATAGTGCTCTTCCACAGCTACGCTATTTCAATTTAGCGCTATTAAACAGTAGATCCACTTTAATCCCTGCTATTTTCCGCTACACCCGCTAAATCAAGGATTTTAGCACCCGTTTAGCAAAATTAATATAAAAAGGTTGATTTGACTATTTCTCTTTTAAACCAAATCAACAAAGTTAGGACAAAAACCTAATTTTGAGGCATAAGTACTCAATATAAGTAAAAAATCTATTGTAGACAACAAATATGAACTGCATAAATCATGATATTCTTCGGTTTTGTTATATAAGATTAAATAACATATTTTTTCCTACACAAATGATGTAAGAATAAGAATAAATTAACTTTAAATATTTAGTTTATATCTAATGAAACTTTTTGCACCTTCGATATTTTCCGCTATATCTCCGCTATAACCTTTTGGATCTTCACTGCTAAGCACATTAACTCACAGTGCAGTAGTCATGGTAGCAAATCTAGTAGAGCTTCATAGATCCATATTCGAAATCTAAAGCTCCTAACAAAATCAAAAGTTGGACGTTACGTAAGGTACGATTTACAATTTAAAATTCTGTATATGTGCATATGATTGTTGTATGTGATTTTCCTTGGTGTGGACAATGTACAATGCCGAAAGAATATTGGTGTGTGTGTCAATATATCAGACTTTGTGCATCAACTCGGGCATAAAGTGTCCAAGATGCGCATGTATGCCATAAGTCTTGAATGGTGCGCGGTATTGTTTTATACTATGTGAATGTTGGCTCGTTCTTGAAAATAAGTAGGGATATGGATGAGCACACATTCCCAACACATGATTGAACTGTCAGTGTAACCATAACTGTTAACATAGAAACTATGATAATAGCATCGGATTACCCAAATAGGTAGAAACTTTTGTTCTTGATTGGTCTTCGCCATTGAATTTTTCCAAGGGTTAACGATTCTAGAATCGCTGGTAGACGGTGAAGGTAGAATGCGTATTCCAATAATATTCAATAAGCAAAATCAATGAAGTTCTCAAAATTAGCACATCCAACCCATATTGATCGTCATTAATCAAACTAAGGTTTTAGCGATCGATCGTTGCATATTAATTTGATAGGGAGATCAATGTGAGATGTTTATGTAGTGATATGCAACGTTAATCAACAAAGAATTGCTTGATGTTGCTCAAATTTCTCACATGTATACTTAGCAAGCCAATTAAGCACAGCTCGGCACAATCCATGCCGACCCAACATATCTAAGTTTGGTCAGTTCCTGCCGGCCCAAACTCGGTCATGTCCCAAGGTAGCCCATCTACTCAGCAACCCTTCGGGTCTATTGCCGGCCAACTCAACTCAAGATGGCTTTAATAGCCAACTCATCAAACAAGACCCAGCTCAAGTGCGACTCGTCTTTAGCCTGGCTTCATGTAACGACCCGACTTTCTATGCCCAGAAAGTCGCATCATTATGAAGAAAGAAAGGGGTAGAAAATAGAAAAGAAGAGAAGAAAGAAAGAAACAACAACAACGATCTCACAGCGGAACGAATAAATTATATTAATAACATAAACTATTACATAGTATACAACACTTATCAGAGTTACACAACATATACATCACATACTAGTCAGTTATAAACATCTGTCTAGACATTACAACTCAAATACAATACAAACACTATCACAGATATCAACACAGCGGAATACTATATCTACGAACGCCGAAGCCTCCTGCTCCATTGCTCCTCCAGAATATTCGTCAAAGCTAAACCTGAATCCCTTGGCTACTCGTAAAAATTTGAGTACCCAAGAGTTTATAAAACAGAAATAAACACTTGGGTCAGACATGGGTCTGGTGTGAGTAACAGGTTAAACTTGCTTAACTTCAAAACCTTTAGAAAGAAAAAGTATCACGTAAGACTCCCCACAAATAAACATGGGTAAGTTTTTACCTTACGCTAACCAAAAAATTTGATAGGAAATCTGATTTTATTATAATAGGGTCTAGGGTTTTCAAGTAAATACTCATATACATTTAAAATGATTTTTTTTTCTCCGAACCTTTAACAGGTTTCCTTTAGAGATCGATGAAATCTTTACACCACAGCAAAGCTTATTCGAGACGGTATTAGATCTACAGTCTCGACAAATACTTCCAACCTCAACATTCAAACTCCAACCATTGGTAGTCGTCGTGTTACACACACACCACTACCCTATCTACCTTTATAACTCATATTGGAAAACCCGAACAGGTAACCTAATAGATAGGTAGAATAAATATGTTATATAAAAATTACAAATACGCTCTCTTAAGATAGACACCACTCCAGAGCTTAGGTATTCGCTCAACCTATGCTCTGATACCAACTGTGACGAGCGGTACCCCAGTAGCCCTGCCATTGTATGGAAATCCAACTTCCAATAAGTGCCAACGGACTTGATTGTATAACCCACTTTGTGGCTAGTATACTGGAATTTAATAATGTAACAATTTCAGCTATTTCTTATTTACTTGAAAACCTTAGACCCTATTATAATATAACTCGATTTCCTATCAAAGTTTTGGTTAGCGTAAAGTAAAAACTTTTCCATGTTTATGTGTGGGAAGTCTTACGTGATACCTTTGTTTTCAAAAGGCTTTGAAGTTAAACAACTTTAACCCGTTTACTCACACCAGACCCATGTCTGACCCAAGTGTTTGTTTTCTGTTTTATTAAACCTTGGGTACTCAAATTTTTACGAGTAGCCAAGGGATTCAGGTTTGCTTTGACGAATCTTTGGAGGAGCAATGGAGCAGGAGGCTTCAGCGTTCGTAGATATAGTGTTCCGCTGTGTTAGTCTGTATGAGTCATTTGTTGAGTTGTATTTGGGTTGTAATGACTAGACAGATGTTTATAACTGACTAGTATGTGTTGTATAAGCTGTGTATCTCTGATGTATATGATACAATGTAATATCTTATTTGATTAATATAATTTATTCGTTCCGCTGTTTAGATTCTGATGTGTTTCTTTCTTTCTTCTCTATCTTATCTCTTTTCTATCCCTTTCTTTCTTCAAGACGATGCGACTTTCTGGTCGATGAAAGCCGGGACGTCACATGGACATGTAGGGGTAAGAGTCTCCCGTTCGCCACCTAACGCAAAGCGAGAACCCCCTATCACGCTGTAATGTAGCAAACCCGATCCCGGTCTCATCGAAATCCAAAACGTATCTTTTAAAGGCCAAGTTGTTTTAAGGTTAAAACAATTCAATTCTTATCTATACTACACAGATAGATAATTCACAGATTCACAATAGATAATCAACATTATCATTTTAAGCAGATAATCCATATCATCATCATTATGCAACCAAAGCATCCAAATCATACAGTATCAATTATCTCATATCTGAGATCTCAAACCATTCAAGGTAAACAATATCATCCATTCATAAGCAATGATTTATTAATCACCATCTATAGTTAATTTAAAATGAATTAAATTAAATACTTCATCTCTAATTAATTTAAAGTAAATTAAATTAATTACTTCCATCATTATTAATCTTGCTTAAATCACTATTAATTAATTATCACTTAATTAATCAACCATTATCCAATTATTTAATTAATCATCCTTGATTAATTAACATTTAATTACATTCAAGTAATTAGCATTTAAATTAGTTTCACAAATTAATTACTCTTAACCACTTATAGTAATTAACCTTTAATTACTTCATTTATTAATTAACTTTAATTAATTACATTACTTCTTAATTAATTACATTAATTAATCACTTCATTTATTAATTATTCCTTAATTAATCAATTCTTTAATTACCTCATTAATTATATTAATTAATGATCCTTAATTACATTTTATCATTAATTACTTTATTTAAATTAATTACATTAAGTAATTAATCTTTAATTAAACCATAATTATTAATCACTATTGATTAATCACATTTAGTAATTAACTACCCTTAATTACTTCTTTAAATAAATTAGTTATTCCTTAATTAATTTCTTAATTAATCCCTTGGTTAATTCCATTAAGTAATTAACTACCCTTAATTACTCCATTAATTACATCAGTAATTATCCATTAATTACTTGCCTAAGTAATTATATTTCATTAAATTACATTAAGTAATTATACTTCACAAATCATTAAGTGATTATCTTAAATTAATTAATATTAATTAATTAACTTAACTAATCAAATTAATCTCAATTAATTACAATGAGTAATTAATTTCTTAATTACTTCCATTAAGTAATTATATTTAAACAATTTTTACAAATGATTAACCTTAATTAATCAATCTATTTAATTATCAAAATTAAATCACATTACTTATTAAACCCAAGTTAATGATCTACATTAACTATTAACTATTCTTTAATTATTCTTCTTAAATAATTAAACTTTATTTAACCATTATTAATTACAAATTAATTAATTCAAATTACCAATAAATTAATCTTTAATTTACTTAATTAATTAAGTACCTAACAATGACTTCAATTCATCCTTAATTACTTGATTAATTTATTACTAACCATTAATTAATAACCTTAACTTATTCTAATTAATGATCCTTAATTCCAAATTAATTAACCTTTAATTAATTTAATTAAACCTTAATTAATCAATTTTAACCCATAATTACTAAATTTATTAACCCAATCATTAATTAATTAAATTGATTAATTATCCTTTAATTTCCTTAATAACTTATTTTATCCATATTATTAAATCTTAATTATCTTTAAGATAACACTTTATTCTTATTAATGATTAAAATATCATTAATAAAGCATTCAAAACAATTTACCTTTAATTTACTTTTAAATTTCATTTTAAATTTAAGATTTAAAATGAAGACAAATTTAACTTCAACAAAGTTTTAAATTTAATAATTAATTAGATTAATTAATTTAAGGATAATCCTTTATGAAATTATTTAAATGTAATTACTTAATGGAAGTAATTTAGAAATTAATTACTCATTTGTAATTAATTAAGTTAATGTGATTAGTTAAGTTAATTAATTAAGTTAATTAATTTAGAATAATCAATGGATGATTTGATAAATAATTACTTAAATGTAATTAATAAGGTATATTATTTAGGGAAGTAAATAATAGATAATTACTGGAAGTAATTAGTTGAAATGTGATGTATTAATGGAAGTAATTGGAGTTAATTACTTTGAATAATTAATCAAGGGATTAATTAATAAATTAATTAAGGAGTAATTAATTTAGTTAATGAAAGTAATTAAGAGTAGTTAATTACTAAAGGAGATTAATCAAGAGTGATTAATAAATGTGTTTTAATTAAAGTTTAATTACTTAATGTAATTAATTTAATTTAAGTAATTAATAATTAATTTGTAATTAAGGATCATTAATTAATATAATTAATGATGTAATTAAGAATTGATTAATTAAGAAATAATTAATAAATGAAGTGATTAATTAATGTAATTAATTATAGTTGATTAATGTAATTAATTATAGTTAATTAATAAATAAAGTAATTAAAGGTTAATTACTATAAATGGTTAAGGATAATTAATTTGAGTAATTAATTAAAGGATAAATTACCTGAATGTAATTAAAGGGTAATTAGAGGATAATTAAGAATTGTAATTAATTAATGGTTAAGTAAGCAGGATTTATAGAATGAAGTAATTAATTTAATTCAATTTAAATTAATTAGAGATGATATAAATCATTACTTATGATTGGATAAATAATATGAAATGCTTTGCATTGTTTGATATCTCTGATGAGATATATGTTGATCCGTGATATGGATGTTCTAGTTGAATTGTGATATGGATTATCTGTTATATTGATAATGTTGATTATCTATTATGATGTTGTGAATTATCTTTCTATGTGTATAAAGATAAAATTTAAGTAAATTGATTTAAAATACTTTGTAAATGATAACTTGATTTTCAATAAGAACAATGTTTATCTTAAAGTAATTAAAGATTAATTAAGTTATGATTAACACTTAATTAATTAAATAATTACTTTATTAATTAATTCTAATTTAAAATCCTTAATTACAAATTAATTATTCCTAATTAATTTATCTTAATCATTAATTAAAAATCAAATCCTATTTAATTAATGAATCTTAATTACAAGTTAATTATTCTAAAAATAATTAATCTTAAACCTTTAAGATTGAACCTTTAATTATTTTTAGAGTAATTAAATGGATAATTAATTTATCTAATAAATTAATGAAATAAATAATTACTTAAAGGTAATTAAAGGTTCAATCTTAAAGGTTTAAGATTAATTATTTTTAGAATAATTAACTTGTAATTAAGATTCATTAATTAAATAGGATTTGATTTTTAATTAATGATTAAGATAAATTAATTAGGAATAATTAATTTGTAATTAAGGATTTTAAATTAGAATTAATTAATAAAGTAATTTATATTATATTTCATTCGTTTCCGCTGTGAGATTCTTTTGTGTTGTTGTTTGTTCTCTTCTATCCTTTCTTCTTCTATCCCTTTCTTTCTTCATAACGATGCGACTTTCTGTGGAGAAAAAGTCGGGTCGTCACACTTCACAGCCTGGCTTCACAGCCTGCCTTCGACTGGTTCCAGGCAACGCATCTCGTCGTCCCTCAACGGCCCAGACATATGCCTTGCAACTTGGTCCTTAGCAATATTTAGCTTTACTCAGCAAGCTTCGACGGCAAGCACCCGGATGATATAGCCTTAAAGAAGCTACTCATCCGCCTTGTAATATAGACATGAAAAAGTAAACGGTAAGTCATAAAGTCGGCCATACTAGGTATTATAACAGATCTTCCAAAAGCAAACATACTCCTGTACAATGTCGCCAGTATTAAATGTGCATTAAATGAAAAGTACGGGCTAGGTATGGAGAGACAATTGGCATACTTCTCAGCCACATGTTTCCTTCCACCTTTAAAGCCGTCTTCCATCTGCCCATGCGGCCAGATTAATGGCCAGGCATGCTTCCCGCCTACTTTACTGCGCAATCTCAGCTGTCCATGATCAATCTCAACTACTATAAGTACCTTATGACTTACTTCATCTAAGGAGTTGAAATCTGGCTGAAACAAACTTTTGTGCTCTGAATACCTACTTCCAGCAAGCAATCCTCTCAAAGCTCTTAATTTTAGAATCATTGTAAACTAATTACTAATTTTTATTATTATTCTCTTATAATTCCTTATAATTGTAAGAGATAAACATAGTCAGAGATCTTTATAGTGGATGTAGACAAATCTCTGCCAAACCACTCTACATCTTGTGTCATTTGCATTATTTTCTTGTTTCTCCTCATTTTACATTTTAAGCCTAGCATTAGTAAGTAAAATTTTGCTAATATAAAGCCCTAGTCTAATTCTGAGGTTCATTAATTCTTTAACTAACGTTTTTAGCACTAGAAGGGGTGGTCTCCCCTAAAATCGCTCACCTTCATTCACTTTTTCTTCTCTACACACTTTTCACATTTCCATGTGTAATCCTACTGGTGAGAACAAACTCATTAACTCTAACGAACATGAAACTAATGGTACCATGGTCGCTAATGCTGCCAATCCCATCCTTGGTCTCAACAATGACATGTGGCGAAGCGTACTCTAAAGCTTAACCAATATGGGAACTCTGGCCCACAAGATGAGTGAATTCAGGACAAGGTTCGATATCCAAATAACTATGAACTTCGTTCCAGCACTCCTTCCAGTAGCCAAATTGACTCCTCTCCAGCATGCCCCTCATAATGCTAGTTATTGACGTTGACTTTGAGATGGCCACGTAAAGGAAACCAAGATATCGCCATTGTCCTTTAGTAGAATGGCAGTCAGTTTTTAAGCACCTTTAGATGGCAACAAGAGCTCAAGAATTAAGGTATGGACATCATAGTGGTGGTGCCCACATTATTAGAGAAGAGCCAAAGGACCCATCAGTGCACTCCCGATCTCATAAGGGTGCAACCAGGCCTGGATCAAGAGAGGGACGGATCGACCATTCATGGTCGCCCGTTGTACACAGAGGGAGGAGGTCTCCCACTCTAACTCATCATCATCACTACTCTCCTTCCCATCACTAATCTCCCACTCCACGAATATGCCGGTTGAGCCAATAGCTAGTCATTGGCCAGACAATCCCACAACTGGCCGATGCTGGCCTTCGGGAGGAAATGAACATCCTTCACGAAGCTCAATAGAATGCAAGTTTAGAACACCAGAGATGACGCTTTTTTTATGACGAGAATGATGAGCCATTTTCTAAGGATATCTTGAACACTTACATCCATAGCTGGTATGCTTTTCCGCCCATTGACAAGTATGATGGGAGTACTGACCCATCTAACCACATTAGTGCCTTTAACTCCATCTCCCATGTCAGCCAGCTTTTTGGCCCAGCAAAGTGCGTGCTCTTCCCTTCCACTTTGACAGGTGTAGAATAAGATATGATTTTTATTTGATGATAATAAACATATATATATATATATTCATTTAAATGTATTTGTTATTGTACTATTTTATTTTTCACATAATTAAATAAATATTTGTTGAATAAAATAAATAACTTAGAATTCATATTCAAACAAATATTTTATTACAAATTCAAATCGTACAAATTTGAGCTCTCGCTACATTTTCACATTTTCAATTACAATACAATTTCATATTACAACATAATTTTCACTATACAATTTTTACATACATTTTACACCTCACTACATAATTCACTCAACACTCATATTTGATCTTCAACTCTATTCCAGTTTGTATCCAGCATCTAAGCTATCTGCAAAATAAATAATGACGCAGTAAAATTGAAAAGGAAAATATTTTGCAGTGCAACATAAAGTGTGTTTTGAAAATGTTATTCGCCTCAGTTATTTAGGTTATTCGTCATCATTTTTCTTTTGAATTCATTTTACACGAACAACTTGTGACATGCATAGTGTATCACTGTACATGCCACAAGGCCGTACACACCGATATACGCTTGCTTGTTAAAACTACAGGGACAGGTGAGCACAAGGTCAAACCCGAGCCATGGCTGGATTCAACTCAAGTGCAAATGCAAATAACAAAAAAACAACCTCGACCAAAAATTGAACATTAATAAAAAGCAACTATTTTCACAAGACCCAGCAGAATGTCCAAGCATAACAAGTTCAGTTTCAAGTGCACCGGACTTACAAGGAAACCAACATGAACACAAACAAGGTCAAAGGCAATCAGACATGTTCATATGAAGTCCACACTCCAACATGATCTTAAGTTCAATGCAATGGTCAGGAGCAACATAGACAAGACTATCAACTCAAAGCAAAGAGACCATATTAGTTCAACATGATCTAGACCATCATACATGTGTATACATGTCCAAATAGGCAGTAACTTTCACTACACATATATATACATGCATATGTATGCATGTATATACATGAATATGTGCATGTTTTTCAAAATCATTGAGCTACAGTTCAAGTCCACGACAACAACATGCAACCACACTAGACAGGCTCAAATAGAACAATGCACATGAGCGCAGTGGAGCATGCAAACAAGTGTACACAAGACTTCAGACTACAACAACACAGTTGAAAACACTTGAATGCGAATGAACTCAACATGACATCAAAATCAGGTTAAATAGATGCAAAGCAATCACAGTGCAGACCCATGAAAGTGAACCAGTACAACATGAAACCAAACATGCTCAAATCTGCAAAACTTCCACGGACCACATGTATACAACCTGTCAACATAACCAAACTCGAAGCAACCAGACTTCCTGTTACAATGCAATATACATCAGAGAAGACTACAAGAGCAGAGGGCATATAAACATTGGAGCATGCAGACTTCAAAATACACAACCAGGTCAACAACACAACCAGTCAAGACCACATGAATCAGAGGATTGTAACCAAGACCAGACCGGTCGAAGCAATCAATGTAGACCAGAGGCAACCAACATCAAAACATATGAAGATTCAACCATATGCAGTGAACACACATGAAATCACTTGAACAACATGAAGTACACAAGCATTCAAATGGAACAACCAACACAATACTCGAGTGAACCAGAGTGAAATGGACAAAGCATGACACACACACAAATATACAACAAGCTAGATGCAATCAAGTCAACCACACATATGTACATACATACATACATACATAGATATATATATATATATATATCTTTGTGTGTGTATGGAGACCATCATAGAACTCGAAGAAATATAGGGAAAACAAGACCAGATGCCTCGAAGTAACTATTACTTGGGTGAACAGAGGGAATAGCAGTTCAAACAAAGTCAAGAATTGTATCAAAAAGTCAAGGCGGCAAAAATAAAGAATGGTCTTACGAATTAAACAAGTCGAAGTCATAAAATATTATCTCAAAAATTCAAATGCCAAAGTCAAAGGAGCAAATAATGGAACAGATTCAAGTAAAATTCAAATTTATCAAAGATGAACAAGTCAGACTATCCACAAGCATTCAAGCAAAAATCAAATGGCCGAGCATAATTTTCGAAGAATTCAAATAGAAATATACGACCGTATATTTAGGGATTTTATCCCTATTTAATCCCACATCATCATCGACATTCAAGGTAGTCGAGTTCAAGCATATCAAAGAGAGAAAAAAAAGTAAAAATCACATACCGGTATAATTCGAACTCGACAATTGGAGCAGCCGCAAGCCAAACAAAGCGTAGAGACGATTGATGAAGTAGAGCAAAGCAAAATTAATTACTTCAATCGATCGACAATCAAACGGCGACTTTTGGAAAAACCCTAGCTTTTGAAAAGGAACAAAGGAACAAAAGGAATCGGCTGATAATACAAAAGAAAGGGAGACGGCCTTACTTTTACTTGAATTATAAATTAAGTGGGCCGGTCCTATTTTAATTATATTGGGCTTAGAGTTTTAATTAAATAGGGTTTTGTTTAGTTGTTTTATTTTATTTTGTAATTTTCTTTTTAAATTGTGCAACTTTCTAGTCGTGTGACTAGGTACAAACTACGGGGCGTAGTTTGAAAATTCGCAACTCAGTGGTTGAGTTGTGGCAGGATTTTGAGCGTAGAGTTAGGTCAGTCAAGTAGCGGGTGTCGCAAGTTTACGTGTGTAAGCGTTTGACTACTTAATTTCTACTAGAAACCTTGGGGGCAGCACGTAGGCAGGTTATTGCCGAAGCTGGGTAAATCTGTGTGTGATCTCTACTGCATTACTTTCTATTTTATATTTTATTTCCGCATTAATTTTTATTATTATTAGTATCACCCTATTCACCCCCCTCTAGGGAGAAAACGATCCTATAAGTGGTATAAGAGCAAAGAACAAAAACCAATTTTGATTTTAAAATTTTGATTTTTATTATTATTCCTAGGGTCGGTCCATAGTTAGACCACCCATTTTCAATGGTGAATATGCATATTGGAAAAATAGAATGAAAATTTTTCTAAAAACCATAGATGCATGGAATATTGTTGAGACAGGATATAGCACACCAACAATAATGGTAGATAATCAAGAAGTTGAAAAACCTATGGATAAATGGAGAGATCTTGAAAATAAACTGCAAAATGCTAATGCTAAAGCTATGAATTATATTATTTGTTCATTAGATCAAATTGAATTTAATCGTGTCTCACATTGTCTAATTGCGTAGGAAATTTGGCACACAATTGAAGTAACCCATGAAGAAACTTCCCAGGTTAAAGAATCATGCCTTTCCATGCTTAGTAGCGAGTACGAGAACTTCACAATGGCAAAAGATGAAAGTGTCAAAGAAATGTATGGACGACTTTCTAATCTTGTATACAAATCAAAATCCCTAGGAAGGCCATACACAGAACTGGAAATTGTTCGAAAAATCCTCAGAATTTTTCCATGAAATTTTGAAGCAAAGGTGACTACCATCCAAGAATCAAAAAATCTGAAACAAGTTAAAGTTGAAGAACTCATTGAAAATCTCACCACTTATGAGCTAGAAATCAAATTCAAGGAAGAACGTGAAGGAGGTGATACGCGAAAGAAATCAATAGCTCTCAAAGGAACAAAAGAAAGTGAAGATGGTGATGATGATGATGGAGCAGCTGAACTGGCCCTGATAATAAAGAAATACAAAAGGTGGAACCGCAAGTATGGAAATCTAGCCCTAAATCAACAATTAAAGAGCAGAATAGTCAAAGTTCTAGACGACTCAGAAGAGCAGGAGATCATTTGCCACAACTGCAATAAACCTGGTCATATTAAGCCAAATTGTCCTCAAAATCAATTCAGCAAAGAAAAGAAACCAAAAAGGAGAAGTTTTGCAGCTACTTAGGATGAAAGTGATGAAGTTGATAAAAGCACTGGTAGTGAGAGCGATAGAGCAAATCTGTGTCTTCAAGGAGAGACAACTGACAACGATGATAACGAGCCAAGCGAGGTATCAAAACTTACTCACTCGCAATTACTTATATATTTTCTTAAAGTAAATGACTATTTTGAACGACTTAGGGAGAAGTATGCTAAAATTGAATCACAAAGAGATAGTTTGATAAATCTAAATAAGCAGCTTGATCAATTGGTTAAAAACTATCGAAATAAGAGCCCTAAGTGTAATAAGTGTCCATCATTTGAAGAGGAAATAAAAAAATCAGAAACTAGAATTAAATCGCTTGAAAATGAAATTTTGATTTTGAAAGAAAGTGAAAACACTAGGAGAGAAAATTCTATTAAAAAGTGCATTTTTTTATTGAATGAAAATGAATCTCTCAAAACACAAGTCCAACAATTGTCTACAACTTTAGAAAAATTCTCCAAAGGAGAAAGATCACTAAATATGCTATTAGGGAAACAAACTGTTAATCTTATTAGACAAGGACTTGGGTATACTCAATCTGAAAGAGTTAGAAATGAAACTAATCATGTCAATTCCAAATATACGATTTGTGGAAAAATTGGACACAATCAAAACAATTGCTGGTTTAGACCCAAAAACACGAAAACCATAGAAATTTGGGTTCCTAAAGGCACGAATGTAAAATCCCTTAAAGTCAAACAGATCTGGGTGCCAAAAGGAACGAACATAAACTGTTTTGGTTCTACGCAAACTTGTTTTTCAAAATCGTTTTTCACTAACAATCATGGACCTCTAAAAACAAATAGGTAACAAAAATATTTCCTCGTGTAGGTGTGTTGTAACGACCCACTATTTTGGACCATTCAAATCGACAATAATCCACACATGTCTGACTTGAATAATTCAAAATAACAGATTGTAATAAAATTTGGAGCAAATAAAAATCAAAAACAGAATCACGGATACAGAATACCAGAATAACTCGCAGCGGAAATAATAAACCATAGTAGTTCATGAAGCTACTATATACAAACTCTCAAAACATATACAAAATCTCATAATCAAAATAGATACAATAGAAGTTAGGATACATAAATCACTGATATAGAAGCAACACCGAATAGTAAATAACTGGATTAGAATATAAGAAATAACAGATGGACAGATAAGCTCCAGCAAATCTCTAGCTCCACAAGATAGATTCCAAAGCTGTGATTCTCAGGCTGACCCGAGCGTAAAGTAAAACACAAAACACTCGAGTCAGGACATATATACTTATACAATGTAAACCAACTCAAGTGAACTATAATAGCAATGCATAATAACTTAGAGGATGTTTGGGATCGCCCATCCTTTAAGGATCCATAAAACCATCAATTAAACAGTAATATCAATATCACAGAAATGTCCATATCGAAATTAACCATGCAACTAACAGTGTTATGTGCATCACAGCCATCATCAGGAAATCAAATGACATACAGAGAAGTATACCCGTGGTTATAGTATTTCAAAATAATATTTTATACTTCAAAATTAAATATTATTTCAAATCCAAACCTTTATCAAAATAAAGATTAAATCATTTCCAAACCATTTCAATTTATCAAAATATCATATCTTTTCAAAACTTCCTTTCAATCATTATTTGAATTCAAATCCAATTTATCAAATAAAATACCTTTAAAATTCCAAAATATCATTCATTTATTATGCTATCAAATCACCCTTTTAAATAGTTTATATTCCAATTAAATTAATTCATTTAAACCATTTAAAAGTGAAGTTATTATTCTTTCAAGTCAAGTATTCAATTTCCAAAGTTTCAAACCATTCTGAGTTCATTTACTAAGTCAAAACCCATAAACCTTGAAAATCTCAGCCTTTCACAGCATCTAGAAAAAGCTGTTATAGGTTATACTTGAAAACATTTTAATTCAGTAAAGACAGCACTTTAAAAACTGTTGTTATATCTCATTTTAGTTGAAATTTAGTTTAATACAGCAAAGACAGCATTTTCCAGAAATGCTGTAATAGCTTAAGTTCAAAATAACGGTTTTATTAAATTTCAGCAAAGACAGCAGACAGCTACAGCAGTTTACAGAACTGCTGTAATAGCCCTTTATTTAGTTCTTTACCATTTCATTTACTACAACAACTACAACATTTCAGAAATGCTGTAATAGCCTCTTTTACTAAGTTTTAGTTAAGTTCTGAAACCATAGCATTTCTGAATGCTATTAAAAGTCATTTCCAGATTTTAGTGTATTTCCAGCAAATAATAACCTTCAATATTAAACCTTTTAAACATTATAAAAATCATATTTTGACATTCAAAAATGTTCATTAATTCATTAAAATTACTCTTTTAATTTATGATTTTTATAAGAAACATTTATAGTAAAATCCAAATTTCCAATAAATTTACTTAACAAATCCAAATGTACAATTTTCTTTTCTTCACATTTTTAACAAATAAACTTAACACTTATATTTTATTTCCATTTCACAAATTAAACTACATTTTTAATTTTATTTAATTAACTTAAATCTTAAATAAAAACCAAATTCACATTTCCAAGTCAAGTTATATTTTAAAATTACACTTTTAAGCATTCATTTATTTAACCATTTTAATACATAGAAAACTCAATAACACTTTATTAAATCATTTAAATTCAAATTCAAATCAAATTATCATATTTACCATTTTCCAAATATAATTAAATTTCCATTTTATTTATATAACTTAAATATCATTTTAAAACCAAAATTCCAAATTTCCAAACTTAAGTTATATTTCAAAAATTCACTTTTCCCATTCATTTAAATTACATTTTAACTTCTAGAAATATCCAAATTTCTTTATTTAAACATTAAAAATCTAATTTAAATCACATTTTCATAATTTTACTTTTAAAAATATTTAAAATATTCAAAATACTTTATAAAAATAACCACGGGCCTGTATATAGTTTTCTAACCTAGGTCAATTGATATGGATATGTATCATTTCAATCCGTAGTTTAAAAAGCAAAAATCTGGGTTCTATCATTTCAAACCCGCAATCCCAAGTTAAAATAAAATAAACAAAAACCGTTCAGGCCTATCATTTCAGCCCATAACGATTTTTCCCTATTCTAAAGTCCGTTCGGGTATGTATCATTTCAACCCATAGTGAATCTATCTACATGGAACTTGCACTGTGATAAACAGATATAAAATGAATAGTATACAATATATAATAGTAACAGATGAGATGACAAGTAAATTAACAGGTTTAACATCATATAATTAAATCATCACCGGCAGTTATAACATATCATAATATTCTACACATTCAATTGTTGTTGTTTCACATTAGTATAAGTATAAAATGTCGTGTGAGATTTACTCACCTCTTTTGCTGGAGATGCAAGTTCAAATGACACAACACAAACCAGAACACAATGACAAAGCTATGAACTTGAGTGGAGAGCGAGATCCAAGTTATAGATCTTGTGTTACAACCCAAAATAAAATCAAAATAATAGTTAAAAATCAATACGATTGAATTTGAATAACTTTGAAACAAAAAGCAGTTTGAGTATGAAACTTTTTGCCTTGCTTTCTCTACTTGTTTGCATGTCCTAGGGGATCAATTAGGTCAGGTTTGTACTTGGTTTGGATCAGGTATGGGTCTGGAAAAGGTAAGGCTACAAGGTAGAACATGATGGAGGAAGTTACAACATAGGGTAAGTGAAGGGTTTCTAGGCAAATAGGTGGAAAATGGTCCAAACTAAGGCTCGGCCATGGGCAATTTGGTTCGGCCAGAGGGTGTACATCTCAGGTCAATAGCTGGAATGATGAGGTATGGTCTGGACAAGGTGGTGGTGGCGGCCAAAGGTGGTGGTGGTGGTGGTGGAAAATGAAGGGAAGGTTGCATACATGGCTCGGGTAGGCAATAATTGTAGAGTTTTCAATGTTTTTGTGGAGTTTTGCTCAAGGGGAGGCCATGGCACTTTCAGGTCAGTGGAGAATGATGGTTTGGCCGTGGATTTAGTGTGGAGGAAGGGATGGTGGTCGATGGTGGTGATGGTGAGGCTAAGGTTTGATTCAACAGAAGGAGCCATACTAATTGCCTAGCTGTGGTTCCCCCTACCGGTGCATAGAAAGTGCCGACCAGTCTAAAGAAAGAGCTGGCATAACAAAGAAGTCTAGTTATGCTAAACACATCGGAAGCCAGGGGGAAATGTTTTTCTCGAATTCTAAGCTTTCTTCTCGGCCCCAGGGAGACTCTTTTAGGAGTTTCGACTGGGGGCGTCACCCGGAACAGCATCACTAGCGTTAGCAGTATCGGCCGGTGCTGATCTTGGTCACCCTTCAATTCGAATTAGCAAAAGCAATGTCTCCTTGCATGGGCCGAGCAACATAGGTGAAGATCAAGGCCAATTCAAGTGAAAAACAAGGCAAATTCAAGGAAGAAAAGTATAAAAAAAATAACGAAGCCATTACCAAACTTCAGAAATGTTTTGTGGCCGAAAATTGTGATGAATGAGAAGTGATTTCACGTGAGAAAGAAAATAAAACTCACGGCAAAAATTAAAGAAAGGAACGGCCAAAATATGAAGAGTCTAGAAAGTGAAAAGTCATATGTTTTAAAACTTTAGCCTCTTCAAATTTCCATTTCTATTAAATAAAATAAAACAAATAAAATTTTAGTAAATGCATTAGAAAAAGGAAGCAAAATAAAATAAACTGAAATAAATAAACAATTTTAAGAAAAATAGAAAAAGAAATAAAGAAATAGTTTATAAATTTGAAACAAGACTTAGAAATTACAAATAAAATACCATTAACTATGGAAAATTATTATTATACTTCTAAACCAATGAAAGTCAAGTAAAAATAAAAATAAATGCTGAACAAATAAAGAAAAATGAAAATAAATAATTATTTTTTTAGGAAAAATAGAAAAATAAATAAAGAAATAGCTTATTTAATTGAACTAGGCTTGAAATTTCAAACAAAATGCAATTAACTTTGGAAAAATTATAACAACACTTCTAAACAAATAAAAGTCAAATAAATAAAATAAATGATGAAAAAAATAAAGTGGAAATGAGAATAAAATAATGTCTTAAGAAAATAGAAAATAAATAAAGAATTTCTTTAATTAATTGAAACTGGAAATTAGAAATTGTAAACAAAATACAACTGACACTGGAAAATGTCAATTACACTTTTAAAAAGGTTTTTAAAACCAAAATATATACATAACATGTTATTTTACCCATATAAATATAAATTAGAACATTACATGACCAAATAAAATATTATTTATACAATTTAAAATAAACAATTTGTTAAATATAGCAAATTACACACAATATTGAAAAAGGCATAACTTTCACATTATAAATCAGATTTTAATGAAACGAAAAGCATTATTCTTAAAATTTTATTTGCTTTCATAATAAAAGATAAAATTCAAATTTTCAAACTTTCAAAATTTTAAATTTAAAAGTCAAAGTTTGATCATATTGACCAAAATTCACTTTTCTGGAAAATATTCTATTTAGTCATGTTTGGAATTCTAATTCATATCAAAAATCAAAATTTATATTTAAAATAACAAAATTTATCCATTTTAATAATTAAAATAAAGTTTTCAAATCAGGAAATTCAATTTTAAAATTTTTTAAATATACAATTAAAATAATCACAAAATACAGGGTTGTTACACTCTCCCCCACTCAAATCTTTTCGTCCTCGAAAAGGAGTGAGGTACGGAAGACACATAAAAGATAGAATGGAATAGGATTAAAACAAGATGACAAAAAGATTAAAATTATACCTGATAACTGTTGTTACAGGTAAGTTTAACAAGGTGGAGAATAGGAATAGCTAGAAGGGAAAATAGGACGAAAGACAAGGATGAGCCATTAATTAAAATTGTTGGTTAAAGAGGTAAACAATATTTAAAACCTTTTAAAATCCTTTAGAAAGGAAAATAACTGATCAAAATATCCTTTATATAATATTTTATCAAAATACTTTTATAACTCGATGTCTTAACAAGTTTATCCTCGTTCCTGGAGACTCTGGCAGTGCGTTGATCAGGTGCAAAGCTAGAATTCTCCAGGTACTTAGTAGACCTGTTTCAACACCCAGTGAACATACTGGAAAAACTTTTAAAAACAGATATGGAAAGTACAATCCCAAAAAAAACAAAACATGTCGATCAAGGATCACGGATACACAATGGTTATGCCTGGATCCCCCAGGAAACATCCGTACCCGTAGGCCGCCCCCCAACCTTGCGATTACGCCATGAAGACTGGTAGTACTGCAGATACACAATGGTTACGCCTGGATCCCCCAGAAAACATCCATACCCGTAGGCCGCCCCCCAACCCTGCGATTACGCTATGAAGTCTCCCTCGTAAGACCATGGAGATTTCCATGGAATTCGATGGAAACTCGAGTATCATATCCGGAAAACCAAAAATTAGAGAAATATCGATAGAATGAATCCACAATGTGGCCACAAAGCGGATATCAAGCAGAAGGCACTTTCCATATCTTTACTTCAAAAATATGTATCATATAGTACCTTTTCAAATCACTTTCAAATATCATACTTATATAAAGTCCATTATATATAAGATTTTATTTTCAAATCAAATACCTTTCCAAAATCAAAAATATATCAAATCACACTTATATAGACTTCAATTATATAAGATTTCACTTTTCAAATTGAGTACCTTTTCAAATCCATAGTTTTCGAATCAACATCATACTTATACAAACCAATTTTCATATAAGTTCGATAGCTCCCAAATCAAGTATTTAGTAACACAAGGTTCTCAAATTTCAATTTTCAATATCAGTTCAGTTTCAAAATCATATACAATTCCACCAAATTATTTCTTCTCAATTTAAATGTCTTCAGTTTCAAAGTTTCCAAAATAATAGGTTTGGAGAATAATCCATGTTTCTAAATCAATATAATTTAAGTCAAACAATTCATTTCCAAAATTAATGATTTTCAAAATCATCTTATACTTACATAAAGTTCATCTTATATAAGGATCAAAATTTTCAAAAATAAATTTCGTTGTACGAAGAGCTATATGGGATTGAACATCTTTTCTTACTAAATGGTTTTGAGTTTAGAATAGTTTTGTATACAAATTAGTTTGTGAAATAGTTTTGTATATAAAATAGAATAAAATAGTTTGTTTAAGAAAATAAAAGAAAAATAGTTTAAAAAAATGGTTTTAAATTGATAGTAGTTTTTCATAAAGGAAAAATTCCAATTAAATTACAAAGATATCCAACCCAACAACTTCCAATTTCAGCGTCAAGTATATCAATGATATTAGAATATAAGATGTACATATGTCATCATTTCGCAAAGTCACATTCGATCGCTCGCTCGATCATACAAGTTCGCTTTCAAACTAGTATTGTCCATTCGACTTCCCTAATGTGGATTTTGATATGGTTTCTCGACTAGAAACCATCAGTCTCCTTGCATAGCCATATACTATGATAGAGAATTCTAGAATCAAGCCCAAAATCCACATCAAATATTCGTCATCAAGAATCAAATGAAAAATCCTAACACGAAATGGTGTAATTCACCTCGAACTTGTGTACTCAAACTTAGATCAATTTAATCATGCGAATAAAACAACATACGTACAACTTATGTATCTATTCCAACTTGTTCAATATATAGTTTCATAAAAATGTTACTAAGTTAAACATTTAAACTAAATTATAAATTTTTCTCAAAATATTTGAAGTCCAATTTTTTTTCAAACATTTCAAATCTAAATTTCATATTAGAAAATTCAAAATAGCCTTATTCGTTTACTTAACAAAATAGTTTCAACTTATCTAAATCAGATTACTACATACTTTAAACATACATACCAAACTTATATACTTTATACTTCAAAATTTCTTACTTTTGAAAAGTTAACCTTGATTTGGAAGTGCTCGAACCTTCAAAATAGTCGAAGAAATCATATTTCAATCTAAGAGTTGGAAATCACAATTAAATCAGTAAATCAATTCCAAAAATAGGGTTATATCAAATCAAATCCAAAACTCAAGGACTGAACACCGGCTCATTTCAAATTGTTCAAATATATATACATATATCTTTCGAATATCACATCACACTTCGGAATTTGAAATCAAATTTGGTTTCACAAATCAATCGCATAGCAAAGCTACCGAAGTGGCCTCTCCCCCACTCAGAAACTCGAAAATCAATGTCGATGATGCATGCATTCATCACCGAAATTATTTTCCAGCTACATAAGTGGGTTCTGGACTTCTATTTTCTCAAACTTCTTTTGAAATTTCTTCAAAATCATTTGAAACTCATTAAAATCATTTGAAACATTTCATATTCGGAAAATACTTTCAAATCATATTATTTATTATTTCAAAATCTTAAAACCAGTTTCAAAAATGCCGAAGTTCAATCACTCAAATTCAGATTTAAAACCTTCAGTTATAAATTATTTTATATGAAACCATTTCTTATAAAATTTTCACAATTTCAAATCCTTTCGAAACTTCAAATTCTCATTTTAAAAGGGTATATAATCTTTATCTAAAACATTTCACCTTTACATAAAAATATGGTCATCCTTATCAAAATAAAAACTACGATGAATACACAATTTTCAAAAGACAATCAACCACAAATTTTTCCAAGGGATGATTCAAGGATGGATTTCAAAACAAAACAGAGGTTCCAATTTAGAGGAACTCCAATTAAAAAGAATTCTGATTCGAAGATAAGCTCGAACGAAGATGAGAATATTAAATTACCAAATAGAAGATGGATAAGCTCATATAAATCGCAGGCGACCTTAACAGGGTCAACCGTGACTTCAGGAATATAATCGATGCGAAAATCTAAGGCAAATCGACCTTCGATCGCCAGAGATAGAATCAAGGTATAGCAGAATATAGATAGCATTATAAACCGAGGATACGGAAATCTCCGGTGAATCAATGCCAATTGTAAAGGAGTATCACCCCTTTACAAATCATTCAAAGTTTGGCGGAATCGTCGGTCTTTATAGAGGTCATTCAAAGTGGAGTTATGGAATGCTCCAAAAATCAAAAGAATACAATTAGGGGAGACAGGAATGGATTTCAGAACAAGTGGGAGCATTCCAAAGTTCAAAGGAATCCTAATCGAAGAAATCTCAACTAAGATAGAAGTTCATAATTTTAAGGAAATCCTAATCAAAGAAATTACTAACAAGGTGGATACGAAAGGGATAAAGTCCAAAAAAAATTTCAAAACAAGAAAATTTTATATCAAAATAATCTTTTAAAAAAATCCTTTAAAATCATTTGAAAATCATTATATACTTTGAAAATACGTTCTCTCACAAAGGAATGATTCTGAGATTGATTTCACTCATTCTAGGGTATTTCTACCCTATCTCTAATGAGTTTTTGCTCCGCAGGCTAAGGTTTGCCTAAAACCAAAGCTCTGATACCAACTTGTAACGGCCCACTATTTGGGACCATTCAAATCAACAATAATCCACACATGTCTGACTTGAATAATTCAAAATAATAGATTGTAATAAAATTTGGAGCAAATAAAAATCAAATACAGAATCACGGACACAAAATACCAGAATAACTCGCAGCGGAAATAATAAACCATAGTAGTTCATGAAGCTACTATATACAAACTCTCAAAACATATACAAAATCTCATAATCAAAATAGATACAATAGAAGTTAGGATACATAAATCACTGATATAGAAGCAACACCGAATAGTAAATAACTGGATTAGAAGATAAGAAATAACAGATGGACAGATAAGCTCCAGCAAATCTCTAGCTCCACAAGATAGATTCCAAAGCTGTGATTCTCAGGCTGACCCGAGCGTAAAGTAAAACACAAAACACTCGAGTCAGGACATATATACTTATACAATGTAAACCAACTCAAGTGAACTGTAATAGCAATGCATAATAACTTAGAGGATGCTTGGGATCGCCCATCCTTTAAGGATCCATAAAACCATCAATTAAACAGTAATATCAATATCACAGAAATGTCCATAACAAAATTAACCATGCAACTAACAGTGTTATGTGCATCACAGCCATCATCGGGAAATCAAATGACATACAGAGAAGTATACCCGTGGTTATAGTATTTCAAAATAATATTTTATACTTCAAAATTAAATTTTATTTCAAATCCAAAGCTTTATCAAAATAAAGATTAAATCATTTCCAAACCATTTCAATTTATCAAAATATCATATCTTTTCAGAACTTCCTTTCAATCATTATTTGAATTCAAATCCAATTTATCAAATAAAATACCTTTAACATTCCAAAATATCATTCATTTATTATTCTATCAAATCACCCTTTTAAATAGTTTATATTCCAATTAAATTAATTCATTTAAACCATTTAAAAGTGAAGTTATTATTCTTTCAAGTCAAGTATTCAATTTCCAAAGTTTCAAACCATTCTGAGTTCATTTACTAAGTCAAAACCCATAAACCTTGAAAATCTCAGCCTTTCACAGCATCTAGAAAAAGCTGTTATATGTTATACTTGAAAACATTTTAATTCAGTAAAGGCAGCACTTTAAAAACTATTTTTATATCTCATTTTAGTTGAAATTTAGTTTAAAACAGCAAAGACAGCATTTTCCAGAAATGTTGTAATAGCTTAAGTTCAAAATAAGGGTTTTATTAAATTTCAGCAAAGACAGCTGGCAGCTACAGTAGTTTACAGAACTGCTGTAATAGCCCTTTATTCAGTTCTTTACCATTTCATTTACTACAGCAACTACAGCATTTCAGAAATGCATTAATAGCTTCTTTTACTAAGTTTTAGTTAAGTTCTGAAACCATCGCATTTCTAAATGCTATTAAAAGTCATTTCCAGATTTTAGTGTATTTCCAGCAAATAATAACCTTCAATATTAACCCTTTTAAACATTATAAAAATCATATTTTGACATTCAAAAATGTTCATTAATTCATTAAAATTACTCTTTTAATTTATGATTTTTATAAGAAACATTTACAGTAAAATCCGAATTTCCAATAAATTTACGTAACAAATCCAAATGTACAATTTTCTTTTCTTCACATTTTTAACAAATAAACTTAACACTTATATTTTATTTCCATTTCACAAATTAAACTAAATTTTCAATTTTATTTAATTAACTTAAACCTTAAATAAAAACCAAATTCACATTTCCAAGTCAAGTTATACTTTAAAATTACACTTTTAAGCATTCATTTATTTAACCATTTTAATACATAGAAAACTCAATAACACTTTATTAAATCATTTAAATTCAAATTCAAATCAAATTATCATATTTACCATTTTCCAAATATAATTAAATTTCCATTTTATTTATATAACTTAAATATCATTTTAAAACCAAAATTCCAAATTTCCAAACTTAAGTTATATTTCAAAAATTCACTTTTCCCATTCATTTAAATTACATTTTTAACTTCTAGAAATATCCAAATTTCTTTATTTAAACATTAAAAATCCAATTTAAATCAAATTTTCATAATTTACACTTTTAAAAATATTTAAAATATTCAAAATACTTTATAAAAATAACCACGGGCCTGTATAGAGTTTTCTAACCTAGGTCAATTGATACGGATATATATCATTTCAATCCGTAGTTTAAAAAGCAAAAATCCGGGTTCTATCATTTCAAACCCGCAATCTCAAGTTAAAATAAAATAAACAAAAACCGTTCAGGCCTATCATTTCAGCCCATAACGATTTTCCCCTATTCTAAAGTCCGTTCGAGTATGTATCATTTCAACCCATAGTGAATCTATCTACATGGAACTTGCAGTGTGATAAACAGATATAAAATGAACAGTATACAATATATAATAGTAACAGATGAGATGATAAGTAAATTAACAGGTTTAACACCATATAATTAAATCATCACCGGCAGTTATAACATATCATAATATTCTACACATTCAATTGTTGTTGTTTCACATTTGTATAAGTATAAATGTCGTGTGAGATTTACTCACCTCTTTTGATGGAGATGCAAGTTCAAATGACACAACACAAACCAGAACACAATGACAAAGCTATGAACTTGAGTGGAGAGCGAGATCCAAGTTATAGATCTTGTGTTACAACCCAAAACAAAACCAAAATAATAGTTAAAAATCAATACGATTGAATTTGAATAACTTTGAAACAAAAAGCAGTTTGAATATGAAACTTTTTTCCTTGCTTTTTCTACTTGTTTGCATGGCCTAGGGGATCAATTAGGTCAGGTTTGTACTTGGTTTGGATCAGGTATGGGTCTGGAAAAGGTAAGGCTACAAGGTAGAACATGATGGAGGAAGTTACAACATAGGGTAAGTGAAGGGTTTCTAGGAAAATAGGTGGAAAATGGTCCAAACTAAGGCTCGGCCATGGGCAATTTGGTTCGGCCAGAGGGTGTACATCTCAGATCAGTAGCTGGAGTGATGAGGTATGGTCTGGACAAGGTGGTGGTGGCGGCCAAAGGTGGTGGTGGTGGTGGTGGAAAATGAAGGGAAGGTTGCATACATGGCTCGGGTAGGCAATAATTGTAGAGTTTTCAATGTTTTTGTGGAGTTTTGCTCAAGGGGAGGCCATGGCACTTTCAGGTCAGTGGAGAATGATGGTTTGGCCGTGGATTTAGTGGGGAGGAAGGGATGGTGGTCGATGGTGGTGATGGTGAGGCTATGGGCCGAGCAACATAGGTGAAGATCAAGGCCAATTCAAGTGAAAAACAAGGCAAATTCAAGGAAGAAAAGTAGAAAAAAAATAAGGAAGCCATTACCAAACTTCAGAAATGTTTAGTGGCCGAAAATTGTGATGAATGAGAAGTGATTTCACGTGAGAAAGAAAATAAAACTCATGGCAAAAATTAAAGAAAGGAACGGCCAAAATATGAAGAGTCTAGAAAGTGAAAAGTCATATGTTTTAAAACTTTAGCCTCTTCAAATTTCTATTTCTATTAAATCAAATAAAACAAATAAAATTTTAGTAAATGCATTATAAAAAGGAAGCAAAATAAAATAAACTGAAATAAATAAAAAAATTTAAGAAAAATAGAAAAAGAAATAAAGAAATAGTTTATAAATTTGAAACAAGACTTAGAAATTACAAATAAAATACCATTAACTATGGAAAATTATTACTATACTTCTAAACCAATAAAAGTCAAGTAAAAATAAAAATAAATGCTGAACAAATAAAGAAAAATGAAAATAAATAATTATTTTTTAGGAAAAATAGAAAAATAAATAAAGAAATAGCTTATTTAATTGAACTAGGCTTGAAATTTCAAACAAAATGCAATTAACTTTGGAAAAATTATAACAACACTTCTAAACAAATAAAAGTCAAATAAATAAAATAAATTATGAACAAAATAAAGTGGAAATGAGAATAAAATAATGTCTTAAGAAAATAGAAAATAAATAAAGAATTTCTTTAATTAATTGAAACTGGAAATTAGAATTTGTAAACAAAATACAACTGACACTGGAAAATGTCAATTACACTTTTAAAAATGTTTTTAAAACCAAAATATATACATAACATGTTATTTTACCCATATAAATATAAATTAGAACATTACATGACCAAATAAAATATTATTTATACAATTTAAAATAAACAATTTGTTAAATACAGCAAATTACACACAATATTGAAAAAGGCATAACTTTCACATTATAAATCAGATTTTAATGAAACGAAAAGCATTATTCTTAAAATTTTATTTACTTTCATAATAAAAGATAAAATTCAAATTTTCAAACTTTCAAATTTTTAAATTTAAAAGTCAAAGTTTGATCATATTGACCAAAATTCACTTTTCTGGAAAATATTCTATTTAGTCATGTTTGGAATTCTAATTCATATCAAAAATCAAAATTTATATTTAAAATAACAAAATTTATTCATTTTAATAAATAAAATAAAGTTTTCAAATTAGGAAATTCAATTTAATTTTTTTTTAAATATACAATTAAAATAATCACAAAATACAAGGTTGTTACATGTGTTGGAAGGCTAAGGAACAACAAGAGTGGTACTGGATTCTGGCTGTTCTAGGCACATGACGGACGACAAATCAAATTTCCTTAGCCTAGAGAAATACAAAGGTGGCAGAGTCAAAATGGGAACCAAACTATGTATTATATGTTAAAAATCTGCACCATAATCAGATTTCAATCAGCCAGTGATTAACTGAGAAAATTTGAGCACCACAATTAAATTTGACAAGGACGAAAAAGGAAAGGTAGTAGATCAAAAGAAATATCGAGGTATGATTGATCACTTCTTCGTCTTACTGCTTCTAGACATTATGTTCTCTGCTTGCTTGTGTACACAGTTTCAATCAAATCCAAAAGAATCTCATTTTAAAAGCTGTAAAAGGATTATAAGGTATCTGTTGCACTCACCACAATTTGGTCTATGGTATCCAACATATGAAAACTTTGATTTAAAGGGGTATTCAAATGTAGATTATGTTGGTAGTCTAGTTGATAGAAAAATTACTAGTGGAACGTGTTTTATGTTGGAACATTCATTAGTTGCATCACTTTCACAAAGAAAATATCTACATAAATTTCATTTCAACTGATTTTCAATTGGTAGACATTTTTACAAAACCCCTTCTTGAAAATAGTTTTTGTCGACTGCATCTCAATTTAAGCATTTTAGAAATTTTGATTTTATATTTTTGGATTTGATCTTAAATGTCTATGTTAACTAATCTGGCTCCCTATAGATTATCGAAAAGGAAAATAGTGACTGAAATTTTTTTTGATGAGTGTTGATATTAATCATACATTATGACTTGAGACAGTATATTTAGTAAATTTCTTTAAAAATTTAAAACAAAATTTGTAATAACTTTTGTTGGTAAAAATTCCATGACCATCTCTATTTCTATCATATTTCTAACAACCATCACTAATCAAAATCCAATACAGTATGTCAAAATATGGTATCTAAACAGGAAATTATTCTTTATTTTAATTAACTAGCAATAAAAACATCCAAAGTACCCAGTCTCATTTAAAAGTCCTCACGGTTATGCATGGGCGAACTACTTGGAATCTTTGATTATGTGCTTTCATGCTCATTTAAAAGTCCTCACGGTTATGCATGTATGGAACACATATCAAAATTGATTATTAAATAAGGTGAGTTGATTCTAATCCCATTTAAAAGTCCTCACGGTTATGCGTGGTTAGAAGATGCTTGAAATTCATTTTTTTAATAAAAATTTGGAATACTACAAATAGACACAACTATATGGTTTTCTATACCGGCATCACCCCTATCACTCTATAATGGAATATGCACCCGACATAGTATTTATGATTTTTGTTTGATTTTTTTTATTGAAATTTAATATTTATACTCGTTTAGATATTAATGTTGTATTAATGTCTATCATTTTATCTCTATTTTCTAACACTATTACTCTTTTGCTGATAACAAAAAAGGAAGAGAAAAGTTAATATTTTGGAAAATAAGTTCAAATAATTTATTTTTTAATTGCATATTCTCATCTAGGCTCATTGCATGGTTTATTGTTTTTTATTTGCATATTTTTTATTTTCATGCATAGATGAAGGGGGGGTTTTGTTGTAGGGGGAGCATTCAAATAGGGGGAGCAAATAGAATTTATCAAGACCAAATACATTTAAGAAGTCAAAATCTTAATATATGTTTGTTATCATCAAAAGTGGGAGATTGTAGAATAAGATACATTTTTGTTTGATGATAATAAACATATATATATATATTCATTTAAATGTATTTGTTATTGTACTATTTTATTTTTCACATAATTAAATAAATATTTGTTGAATAAAATAAATAAGTCAGAGTTCATATTCAAACAAATATTTTATTCAAACAAATATTTTATTACAAATTCAAATAGTACAAATTTGAGCTCTCACTACATTTTCACATTTTCAATTACAATACAATTTTCATTTACAATACAATTGCATATTACAAAACAGTTTTCACTATACAGTTATTACATACATTTTACACCTCACTACATAATTCAGTCAACGCTCATATTTGATCTTCAACTCTATTCCAGTTTGTATCCAGCATCTAAGCTATCTGCAAAATAAACAATGACGCAGTAAAATTGAAAAAGAAAATATTTTACAGTGCAAAATAAAGTGTGTTTTGAAAATGTTATTTGCCTCAGTTATTTGGGTACTTCGTCATCATTTTTCTTTTGAATTCATTTTACACGAACAACTTGTGACATGCACAGTGTATCACTGTACATGCCACAAGGCCGTGCACACCGATATACACTTGCTTGTTAAATCTATAGGGATAGATGAGCACAAGGTCAAACCCGAGCCATGGCTGGATTCAACTCAAGTGCAAATGCAAATAACAACAAAACAGCCTCGACCAAAAATTGAACATGAATGTAAAGCAACTATTTTCACAAGACCCAGCTGAAACAAGTTCAGTTTCAAGTGCACCAGACTTACAAGGAAACCAGCATGAACACAAACAAGGTCAAAGGCAACCAGACATGTTCATATGAAATCCACACTCCAACATGCTCTCAAGTTCAATGCAATGGTCAGGAGCAACATAGACAAGACTATCAACTCAAAGCAAAGAGACCAGATTAGTTCAACATGATCCAGACCAGCATACATGTGTATACATGTACAAATAGGTAGTAACATTCACTACACATATATATATACATGCATATGTATGCATGTATATACATAAATTTGTGCATGTTTTTCAAAATCAATGAGCTACAGTTCAAGTCCACAACAACAACATGCAACCACACTAGACAGACTCAAATAGAACAATGCACATGAGCGCAGTGGAGCATGCAAACAAGTGTACACAAGACTTCAGACTGCAACAACACAGTTGAAAACACTTGAATGCGAATGAACTCAACATGACAACAAATCAGGTTAAATAGATGCAAAGCAATCACAGTGCAGACCCATGAAAGTGAACCAGTCCAATATGAAACCAAACATGCTCAAATCTGCACTGACCACATGCATACAACCTGTCAACATAACCAAACTCGAAGCAACCAGACTTCCAGTCACAATGCAATATACATCAGAGAAGACTACAAGAGCAGAGGCATATAAACATTGGAGCATGTAGACTTCAAAATACACAACCAGGTCAACAACACAACCAGTCAAGACCACATGAATCAGAGGATTGCAACCAAGATTAGACCAGTCGAAGCAATCAATGCAGACCAGAGGCAACCAGCATCAAAACACATGAAGATTCACCTATATGCAGTGAACACACATGAAATCACTTGAACAACATGAAGTACATAAGCATTCAAATGGAACAACCAGCACAATACTTGAGTGAACCAAAGTGAAATGAACAGAGCATGACACACACACAAATATACAACAAGCCAGATGCAATCAAGTCAACCTCACATATATACATACATACATATATACATGTATTTATGTATGGAGACCATCATAGAACTCGAAGCAATATAGGGCTAACAAGACCAGATGCCTCAAAGTAACTATCACTTGGGTGAACAAAGAGAATAGCAGTTCGAATAAAGTCAAGAATTGTTTCAAAAAGTCAAGGCAGCAAAAATAGATAATGGTCATAAGAATTGAGCAGGTCGAAGTCGCAAAATATTATCTCAAAAATTAAAATGCTGAAGTCAAAGGAGCAAATAATGGAACCGATTCAGGTAAAATTCAAATTTATCAGAGATGAACAAGTCAGACTATCCACAAGCATTCAAGCAAAAATCAAATGGCCGAGCATAATTTTCAAAGAATTCAAATAGAAATATACGACCGTATATTTAGGGATTTTATCCCTATTTAATCCCACATCATCATCGACATTCAAGGCATTCGAGTTCAATCATATCAAAGAGAGAAATAAAAGTAAAAAGCATATACCAGAATAATTCGAACTCGAAACAATTGGAGCAGCCACAAACCAATCAAAGCCTAGAGACGATTGACGAAGCAGAGCAAAGCAAAATTAATTACTTCAATCGATCGACAATCAAACGACGACTTCAATTAGGAAAAACCCTAGCTTTTGAAAAGGAATGAAGGAACAAAAGGAATCGGTTGATAATACAAAAGAAAGGGAGACGACCTTACTTTTACTTGAGTTATAATTTAAGTGGACCGAGCCTATTTTAATTATATTGGGCTTAGAGTTTTAATTAAATAGGGTTTTGTTTAGTTGTTTTATTTTATTTTGTAATTTTCTTTGTAAATTGTGTTACTTTCTAGTCGTGTGACTAGGTACAAACTATAGGGCGTAGTTTGAGAATTCGCAACTCAGTGGCTGAGTTGTGGCAGGGTTTTGAGCGTAGAGTTAGGTTAGTCAAGTAGCGGATGTCGCAAGTTTACGTGTGTAAGCGTCTGACTACTTAATTTCTAGTAGAAACCTTGGGGGCAACACGTATGCAGATTATTTCCGAAGCTGGGTAAATCTGTGTGTGACCTCTACTGCATTACTTTCTATTTTATATTTTATTTCCGCTTTAGTTTTTATTATTATTAGTATCGCCCTATTCACCCCCCCTCTAGGGAGAAAATGATCCTACAACAGGATCAGCCTCCCATTCGTTCTTGCATCTACAACCGGGAAGTACCCATTCTTAGGCCTAGCTGTATGCAGATTTCAAGACTAGGTTCTTCACTTCAAAGACCCATGTTATGTTGGCTAGCGAGCTACGTAACATAAAATAGGGGCCAACAGAGAGTCTTCAATCATATTTCAATCGCTTCAACAAAGAATACACCCAGGCAAGGTTTGCTGACATGAACAACCTAGTTGTGGCCCTGTGTTCGAGGGTCAAATATGAGTGGAAGGAGCTTCGGAAGCAGCGGGCACATCCCTAATCAACTTCAATCAATGGGTGAACGACATAATGAGGATGGAGAACGTAGATCTTTTTGACAGCAATAATGAAAACCGACGTACTATTGAAGCCAGTCCTCTTGAAAACACCAACCATTGACCCAATGGTTGCCAAAACAACACCAAGAGACTACTGAAGCCTAGTTGTGGCCCTCTGTTCGAGGGTCGGATATGAATCGAGGATGTGGAAGGAGCTTCAAAAGCAGTGGAACATCCCTAACTGACTTCAATCAATGGGCGAACGACATAGTGAAGATGGAGAACGTAGATCTTTCTGACAGCAACAATGAAAACCGACGTACTAATGAAGCTAGTCCTCATGAAAACACTGACCATTGAACCAATGGTTGCCAAAACAACACCAAGAGACGTGTAGAGACTGACACCCAGTACAGGTCTAGGTGCGTTAACTATTCTACTTTAAATAGGGATATGGAGATAATATATCTTACAACAGGGAACAAGGCGCAATTTCAAAAGCCAGGCACTAACTGAGGTAGAAGAATGGAGGAACCTCGTGGTAATAGCAAATACTTCCAGTTCCATCAAATAACAGCAACCCCACCAATAAGTGCTTAAGGACGGGATTAAAAGACTTATCCAAGAAGGGATGCTTTTACAATTTGTATGAGATCAAGTGGAACTAAGGACCAACCGTAACAACTAGCCGGCCACACCTTAACAACCCAATAATAACATAGCAGTAATAACCAACATCTTGACCAGATGCGGAGGCCCATATATGGCCGGCAGTAATGGGGGAATAGTCCTAGTATCAGAGAGAAGTGGATTTAACCGGCCAAGTATATTCCTTATAACACCGAGCATCCAAAACACCTAGGCTGGAATCATATCAGCCCACCACTTTCATGCTAAAGATAGGGAAGCAATCTCTTACCCCCATCATTATCCTATAGTCATCACTTTAGTAATAACCAATTCAAATGTGCATCGAGCCATCGTGGACAGGGACATCTCAGTCAACATCATGTTCAACATGTCTTTGAGGCTCTCAAGCTTCCTACCACTAGCCTCACCCCCTACGCCCTACCTATTTGCGGATTTGGCGAGATTGGGACAATCAACAAAAATTTGGGAATGTTATAGGACCTCTCTAAAACAAGCAAAGAAGGGAATTCATAGGCTTTAGTAAGAGCTTGTAAAATTTAACGGCGAATCACTCGATAAAACCAATGAGCCTACCAGCGCTCTAGTTCAAACCAAGATCGCTCACAATTTTGAAGCATCAACATCAACATCTCCTCCCACCGGCAATGTCTTACCCGATCATGTTACAGTAACCAAAGACATATACTAGAGAGTACCCTTGCATCTAACAACGCTTCGGGTCGTGCCAAGATCGTCCTTGCCCTTGAAGATACAAATGCCAATGGTGTGTCACCCTAAAGTACCCTCGAGCACAGCAACGCTCAGGGTCAAGCCAAGACCACCCTTGGCCACGAAGATGCATCAATTAATGACGTGCTACCCAAGAATACCCATAAGTCTAGCAGCACTCAGTGTCATGTTGGGACCACTAGCCATAATGAAGACAGGGATGGTTGGAATCCTATCTCCTTGGCCAACTTCCTAAAAAACTAAACTCATTTCGGCATGGGATGAGCAAGCCGCACTCCGCTGGCAAGCAGGGACATCCTACATAGCAACTCCTACACTCTCAACGCTGATAGACTCATCTGTGAGAGTGGAGGCAACATCAACACCCTTCCTCAAGCATGGACGTATGTCACAATCGAAGACGTCATAAAGCGTATGATTTACATGTTGGACCAATGCAAATTGAAAGCAAACCCAAATCATGATGACAACCGCTCGACCCTCGCATAGGGGATTTAAGCATTGAGTGTGGGCTGGCTACCCCACTTAATTTGATATCCATTGATTGTGTTGACCATAGAAAAGTTATTCAAATTGACATAGAATTCAGTCGGGATGTCAGAGGTTAGCTAATCAAATTCCTACAGTAAAGCAAAAGCGTCTTCGCATGGTAGCATGCTAGCATGACCGACATTGATCCTAGGATCATTTTTCATGCACTCAACATTAATCCCAAAGCTACCCCCATTTGTCCAAACCATTGACCACTCAACCCACAGAGGTGCCAAGCTCTTAGAGAAGAGATAGAAAATCCATTAGCCAACAGCTTCATTTAGGAGGCAGAATATCTGGTCTGGGTAGATAATCCGGTACTTGTTAGAAAACCAAATCGGTCTTGGAGAACTTACATTGACTTCTCCAACCTTAATAAAGACTACCCCAAAGATAGCTTTTCTTTGCCTTGCATCGATCAGTAGATAGATACAACTAGTGGGCATGAGCTCCTCACTTTTATGGATGCCTACTCTGGGTATAATCAGATTACCATGCATAGCCGGGAGTAAGAGCACACCTTCTCCATCATAAATGTGGGTCTGTACTGCTATCGTGCCATGCCTTCTGGGCTATGAACGCAGGCACTATATATCAGCGTCTTGTTTATCAAATGTTCTCTGAACAGATCGATTGGTCTATGAAGGTGGATATGGACGACATGCTGGTAAAGTTTAAAAAAGCCGGGGGCATGTACAGGACCTGATCGAGACTTTCAGCATACTACATTGATACAACATGAAGCTGAACCCAAAGAAGTGCTCCTTTGCCATCCAGTCTGGAAAATTCCTTGGTTATGTTGTGAGTGCCAAGGGTACTGAAGCTAACCCCAACAAGATCTAACGCAGCGGATTAATCAAAACAATGTAGATCGATGAAAGTAGCAATTGGTGGATTGATGAATACTGAATTGCCCAAATTCGTTGATCCGAAGATACTGAATTCTAGCTATCTCTGACACGTTGATCGCGCACGATACCGTGAGGAGAGATCTTCAATTCTTCGAGCGTTGATCAAGCACACTTGATTCCGCTAATCGGCTTCTGCAATCGTTGAATCGAGCACACTCGATTATCCGAGAGAGGAGATAGGAGATCACACTCGACTACCAATTTGGTGAAAGCACAAAGCTAACAAAACAAGAGTTTTATTTCAAATCAACTAAACTATTACAAATGACTCACACGGCCTATTTATAGGCGTACATTTCAACATTACAATTCTGCGCAACTCTTAAGTCGGCCACGACTTATGACTCACGGCATACCATAGGTCGGCAGCGACTCAACACTCAGGACTCAGCGACTCACGAGTTACAGCACAAATATTTACAACACTTAGGTCGTATACGACCCAACAACTCACGACATAAGAAACAAATGACATAAGGGAATACAACTCAACGCCTTACAACACATAGGTCGGAAACGACCTAAAACATGTAGCGACTTATCATACAGACGACTTAAAGATAACCAGCTTCATGCGACTTAAAGAATCAACGTCAAAGATTAAGGCGGCACAAGAGATATACGGCCTCAAGCTTTTGCGCGACTTATCTTCTTCTGCGACCTATCTTAAGTCGTAACTCGGTAGCGACTTACAAACAGCCTATGTTGGCGATCTAAGGGAATATCTGAGTTAAGTCGTGGACGACTTATGCTTCCAACTTCGTTAAGTCGTGAACTTTCACTAGGTCGTTGATGTGACTTGAAGGACCCGTTAGGTCATGTACGACCTAACTCTTTACCAGATGGGACGACATTATCGTTGCATAACTCGGTAGGCTTTAGCTTGTTAATTCGCAGGTCTTCATTAAGTCGTTGGGGCGACTTAAAAGCTTCGTTAGGTCGGTCCCGAGTTACTAACTCGTTAAGTCGGTCACGACTTAGTATTTCAACTCTGTTAAGTCGGTCACGATTTAGGTCCTCAACTCTGTTAAGTCGGTCATGACTTAAGCCTTTAACTTTGTTAAGTCGGTCACGATTTAGGTCCTCAACTCTGTTAAGTCGGTCACGACTTAAGCCTTTAACTTTGTTAAGTCGGTCACGACTTAAGCCTTGGAAAATTATAGCTTGGCCTGCATCATCCTCCCCTGGTTGAAAGAAATTCGACCTCGAATTTGCACTTTCCTCCCCCACAATACGCTCATTCCCGTGATAAGGTACGACATGCTTAACATTGAATACGTCCGATGTGTACACACCCTCCGGCAGCTTCAATTTATAAGCATTTTCATTAATCCGTTTGACGATTTCTACAGGACCAATTTTCCTAGCTTTTAATTTGTTATAAGCGCCTACTGGAAAACGATCCTTCGTTAACATAGCATATACCATATCTCCTTCATTAAACTCAACACTTCTTCGTTTCTTATCTGCAGCTTGTTTATACTTCTCATTCGTCTTCTCCAAACGTTCCTGAACGATTCTATGACAATCTTTCAACTCATCAACGAAATCAGCAGCTCGCTTAACTGTCCCCTTCGGTTGTGGTACTATCGTTAAATCCAACGGCCCCTTTGGCAAGCTTGAATATACAATCTGAAATGGACTGAATCCAGTACTTCGATTGACAACATGATTATGTGCAAATTCCGCCTGACACAACTTTATATCCCAACTCTTTAAATTATCCTGCACAAGACATCGCAACAAGTTTCCCAACGATCTATTCACCACTTCCATTTGCCCATCTGTTTGTGGATGATAAGCACTACTGAATTTCAGCTTCGTTCCCACCATCTTCCACAAACTTAGCCAAAAATGACTCAGAAAACGAGTATCCCTGTCTGAAACAATTGATTCAGGTAGCCCATGCAATCGATACACCTCCTTAAAGAATAACTGAGCGACTCGGACGGCATCTGCTGTCTTCTTACATACGATGAAATGTGCCATTTTCGAAAATCGGTCAACCACCACATAAATGGAATCGTTTCCCCTTTGAGTTCGAGGCAAACCCAAAACAAAATCCATACTCACATCAACCCATGGTTTAGTTGGTACAGGTAACGGCATATATAACCCAGCATTAGTGGCAGTTCCTTTCGAAACCTGACAGATATGACATCGCTCCACAAACTTCTCCACTTCTTTCCTCATCGATGGCCAAAAGTAAGACTGTGAAATCAACTGTAAGGTACGGTCTCTCCCAACATGTCCTTCTTCATGTAGCTCTTTTACAATCTTCATTCTCAAACTACAATCAGGTATGCACAATCGATTTCCTTTGAACAGAATACCGTCTACCATCATAAACTCATCCGTCTTTCTCTCCTTGACTTTTTCAACAAACTTTGCAAAGTAAGGATCATCGATAAATAATTCTGGTAACACATCAAATCCGGTTACTTCAACTTTCATTGTAGTTAACAAGTGATTCCTTCGGCTCAAAGCATCAGCCACACGATTCGTCACTCCAGATTTGTGTTTAACAACAAACGTAAACTGTTGCAGATATGCAATCCACGATGCATGTCTCGCTGAAATCTTGTCTTGCCCTTGTAAATGCTTCAATGCCTCATGATCAGTGTAAAGAACAAACTCTTTCTGAAATAGATAATGTCTCCAGTGTTTAATAGCTTGCACAACAGCATAGAATTCCACATCATATGTACTGTATCTCATCTTTGCTCCTGATAACTTCTCGCTAAAGTATGCAATCAGACGTCCCCTCTGACTCAACACTCCTCCAATCCCTACCTTCGATGCATCAGTATGTAATTCAAACAACAACTGAAAATTAGGTAATGCTAGGATTGGTGCTGTCGTCAACAACTCCTTGATTCGTTCAAAAGCAACTCCTGCTTCCTCCGTCCATGAAAACTGTTTACCTTTCATACAATCTGTAACAGGCGCCATCACACTACTAAAGTGTGGAATGAACCTTCGATAGAATGAAGCCAACCTGTGAAAACTACGAACTTCCGTTATTGTCTTGGGTTGCGGCCAATCTCTGATAGCTTCGACTTTACTTTGGTCAACCTGTATTCCTTCTTCTGACACAACATACCCCAGAAATAAAACACTCCTCGCCATAAAGACACACTTCTTTGTAGCAGCATAGAATTATTCTTCACGAAGAATAATTAACACTTTCTTCAAATGCTGAACATGCTCTTCTTTACTAGCACTGTAGATCAGAATATCATCAAAGTAAACCACCACAAATTTCCCAATGTATGGCCTGAAAATTTGGTTCATCACCCTCATGAATGTACTTGGTGCATTCGATAGACCAAACGGCATTACCAGCCATTCATATAATCCTTCCCTCGTCTTAAATGATGTCTTCCATTCGTCACCTGGTCTAATGCGAATCTGATGATAACCGCTCTTCAAGTCAATCTTAGAAAAGATTACAGACCCACTAATTTGATCTAACAAATCATCAAGCCTCGGCATCGGAAATCTGTATCTGACTGTGATCTTATTCAATGCTCTACTATCTGTGCACATCCTCCACGTTCCATCCTTTTTGGGTACCAATAAAGCTGGTACAGCACAAGGACTTAAACTCTCCTGCACACGCCCCTGTTCAAGAAATTCTTCCACTTGCCTCCTCAATTCTTCATGTTCCTTTGGACTCATTCGATAATGTGGTCTGTGTGGCAATACAGCACCTAGAACAAGATCTATCTGATGTTGTATATCCCTCAACGGTGGCAACTCCATTGGTAACTCCTCTGGAAATACATCGTCAAATTCTTTCAAAACTGCCTTCGCTTCTTCTGGAATTTCAACCTCCTCACTGCTCTCTCGCCCAATCAACAGAAACACTTCAGGCTCCTCCTCTATTTCCTTCACAAACTCCTTCAAAGATAACAAAGTTTTAAGCTCTTCAATCTCCTCCAACTTGTTTTCCTCCTGTTGTCGCTTCTTTGGAACTAGAGTAATCTTTGTGCCTTCAAACATGAAACTGTAACTGTTGGTACGCCCATCATGTTGCACCGCCCTATCATACTGCCACGGTCTCCCCAGCAACAAATGACAGACATCCATATCTACCACATCGCACCAGATTTCATCCTTGTATTTCTTTCCAATTGAAAACTTCACACAAGCCCTTCGTCCAACCTTCACCTCCCCGCCTTTCCTCAACCAAGCTAGCTTGTACAGTTTCGGATGTTTCTCAGTCTTCAACGCCTCACATCTTCTGAAGAAATTATATTATCACAGCTTCCAGCATCTATAACAAATTTGCAAACCTTCCCCAGAATGGTACATGTTGACTGAAAAATATTGCTCCTTAACCAACTACAATCCTCCTCTTGCTTTGGTGTTAAACAGGACCTCTTCATCATTAGATTGTAACCTTCGTCTCCCGTCACTTCTTCTTCCTCATCATCAGGTGGTGAATTGGAACATTCAGCTTCTTCATCCTCATCCTCAACCTCCGCTATCATAGCTCTCTTCTTCGGCTTTGGACATTCGCTACTTTTGTGGCCCATTTCTTGGCAATTATAACACTTGAAACCATTATTGACTTTCTCCTTCCCAACCTCATTCACAACTGGTTTCGCAACAGCTTTTGAAACATTAGAACTTCCACTAACACCCTTCACTGGATTGTTGGAATTTGTAAACATACCACCTCCTCGTCTTCCCTGTTTCTCCTAAGCCAACGCTTTCTGATGTGCTTCCGCTACAGATCTGGGATCAAACATGTTAACCATATCCTGAATCTGCATTCGCAACCCCCCAACAAATCTAGACATCAGTTGTTCTTCCGTTTCCATAATATCATTCCTCACAATAAGCTGATAAAACTCATCCGCGTAATCATTAACATTCTTTGTACCCTGCCTCAAATTCTGTAAACGTTGATACATCAAAGATTGATAATTGTAAGGTAAAAACGTTGCTTTCATCAATTTCTTCATCTTCTCCCAAGATTCAACTTTTGACTTTCCCATCCGTTCACGTGTAAGTTTGGTTTGCTGCCACCATGCCAAAGCTCTACCCCTCAACCTTGTAGCAACCAACTTCACTCTACGATGTTCTGGAACTTCTTTGAAGTCAAAAATCTCTTCAACATTAGCCACCCAATCTAGAAACTCCTCCGCTTGCATACCACCTTTGAATTCAGGAATTTCAGTCTTCATCCCCGACTCCCACTTGTGATCATACTCAGAGTGATTTCTTCCTTGTCCTCGTCCTTGTCCTCGAACACTACCACCATCATACTCCTCTTCAAAATCAGATGTATATCGTTGTCTATCTCGTCCACCCACATCTCTACTACCGTCACGTCTTCCACCATCATCCCTTCTATCTACATTCCTCCGTTCACGCTCATTCACGTTCCTCCTTCACCTTTGATCATCGTCAACACTTCTGTCTCGATTGGAATGTGGCGAGACTCTACTTCCCCCATGGTTAGATTCAGGTGAAACCCTTCTCCGATTTTGATTCATCTCTAACATCATCTTCTCTAATCGTCCAATCCCTTCATTAAGCTTTTTACTAAAGTTTTCATTGATTGTTTGCTCCATCTCATCAGCTTCTTCTCTTCTATACAAAGCTTCTACATTTTGGTGACGATTAGCTCTTCTCGGCGGCATGATTTGAAACTTTACAAACTCTTCAACACTTCAAAATTCAAACACCTTTCGAACTTTGATCCAAAATGAAATGGATCGAAAACTTCGCCCTTGTTTGCAAATTGCGATGAACTCGATGCACAACAACTCCTTCCAAAAGGTGTAGATCCGATCTCCAAACTTCAAAAGTATGCACGACCCACTTCTCCAAATTCTCGGCCGTGTTTCAAACCTTTACTTTGTCTTCAAATTTCTTCAAGATAATTGGCTCCAAGGACTCGATTTAGCTATGATTGGCTAAAACAAGCTCTGATACCAAAACTGACGCAGCGGATTAATCAAAACAATCTAGATCGATGAAAGTAGCAATCGGTGGATTGATGAATACTGAATTGCCCAAATTCGTTGATCCGAAGATACCGAATTCTAGCTATCTCTGACACGTTGATCGCGCACGATACCGTGAGGAGAGATCTTCAATTCTTCGAGCGTTGATCAAGCGCACTTGATTCCGCTAATCGGCTTCTGCAATCGTTGAATCGAGCGCACTCGATTATCCGAGAGAGGAGATAGGAGATTACACTCGACTACCAATTTGGTGAAAGCACAAAGCTAACAAAACAAGAGTTTTATTTCAAATCAACTAAACTATTACAAATGACTCACACGGCCTATTTATAGGCGTACATTTCAACATTACAATTCTGCGCAACTCTTAAGTCGGCCACGACTCACGACTCACGGCATACCATAGGTCGGCAACGACTCAACACTCACGACTCAGCGACTCACGAGTTACAGCACAAATATTTACAACACTTAGGTCGTATACGACCCAACAACTCACGACATAAGAAACAAATGACATAAGGGAATACAACTCAACGCCTTACAACACATAGGTCGGAAACGACCTAAAACATGTAGCGACTTATCATACAGACGACTTAAAGATAACCAGCTTCATGCGACTTAAAGAATCAACGTCAAAGATTAAGGCGGCACAGGAGATCTACAGCCTCAAGCTTTTGCGCGACTTATCTTCTTCTACGACCTATCTTAAGTCGTAACTCGGTAGCGACTTACAAACAGCCTGTGTTGGCGATCTAAGGGAATATCTGAGTTAAGTCGTGGACGACTTATGCTTCCAACTTCGTTAGGTCGTGAACTTTCACTAGGTCGTTGGTGTGACTTGAAGGACCCGTTAGGTCGTGTACGACCTAACTCTTTACCAGATGGGACGACATTATCGTTGCATAACTCGGTAGGCTTTATCTTGTTAATTCGTAGGTCTTCATTAAGTCGTTGGGGCGACTTAAAAGCTTCGTTAGGTCGGTCCCGAGTTACTAACTCGTTAAGTCGGTCACGACTTAGTATTTCAACTCTGTTAAGTCGGTCACGATTTAGGTCCTCAACTCTGTTAAGTCGGTCACGACTTAAGCCTTTAACTTTGTTAAGTCGGTCATGACTTAAGCCTTGGAAAATTATAACTTGGCCTGCATCAAGATCCAAGCCATCCAAGATTTGAAAGTCCCCAGCACTATGAAACAAGTATAAAGCTTGAACGGGATGGTTGCTAAATTGAGCCAGTTCATTGTAGGATCATTTTTACCGTAGAGGGGAGGGTGGTGAATAAGGTGTACTAAAAAAATTAATGCGGAAATAAAAACAGAAAGTAATTTAGTTGAGATCACACACAGATTTACCCAGCTTCGGCAAAAACCCGCATACGTGCTGCCTCTAAGGTTTCTACTAGAAATTAAATAATCAGTCGCTTACAAAACACATAAATTCGCGATACCCGCTAACTCGATTAACCTAACTCTAAGCTCAAAACCCTACCACAACTCAGCCACTGAGTTGCGAATTCTCAAACTACGCCCCGTAGTTTGTACCTAGTTACACAACTAGAAATTTACAAATTTTAAATAGAGAATTACAAAACAAAAATAACACTAAAAACAAAACCCTATTATTTAGCCCAAATCAAAGAATAATATCGGCCCACTAATAGAAAATAGTTCAATCCATAAAAAATTAAGATAATCCTCATTTGTAAAACCAGACTGATATTCCTCTTTCTTCCTTCTTCTGAAATTAGGGTTTTTCACTAATTGATGCCGCCACTTAAAATTAGATTGATTAAAGTGATGATTTCAACTTTGGTTTGCTTCGTCAATCGATCTCTAGCTTTGATTGCACTCGGTAGCTTCAATTATGTCAAGCTCGAATGGTAAAAATGTTATGCGATTTACTTTATTTTCTCTGTTGATTTGCTTGAACTCGAACTCAATGCTTCTGCCAATGATGATAAATGGGAATTTATAGGGAACGAAACCCTATTATCTCGTTCGTATATTTTGGTTTGAATTTGTCAGTGAGTTTGGTGCTTGCGTTGATTTCTAATCGAATGGTTGTGTGATTTTTTGACTTGTTCATCTCTGACTATCAGTTGATATATTCGAATTTTTCTTGAGTCAGTTCCGTTCTTTCCTCCTATGATCTGTTCATCGTTCGCTGACTTGTTGGCATTTGAACTTGGGATAAATTTGACTTGTTACCCTCTGTGACTTTAAACAATTTTTTGAATTTTTAGTTGAACACTTCAACACTGTTTTGTTTAACCATTTCTTTTTGAAACTGCTCCCTGACTTTGTTCGAACTTCTACTGATACTTACCTATGCTTTGATCATGTCATGTTCACTTGTATGTGTGTCACCATGTATATACATACATACATACGTATGTGTGTGTATGTGTGTTGTGATGCTTATGCTCTGTCCATTGTGCTAGTTGCTTTGAGTTCCATTTGTATTGTCTGTCCTTATGAAACTGAACTTGATTGACCATTTTAACTAGTTCCAATTGGAGTCTGGTTGTATTATTATTGTGGTCTCCATGAGTCTGCACTTGGTTTTGCTTCTTTGTACACTGCTGTGTTGAAACAGAGGTCGATTGTTGCTTGGTCGAGTGTTCATACCTGAATGTAGCGACCATTGCATTGAACTTGTATGGTTTCGTGTGATGTTTGATTTGGTAAACTTTGAACTCTGGTCTGGTTTCATGTTGACTTGAGTCTTCTTGTTAACCCAATTGCTGTTGTTTTAAGTCTAGTTGTATTTTGAACATTTGGTGGTCTGAACTGCTGTGTTCGTTCAATGCTCTGTTCTGGGTTATGATAGTCTGGTTTCATGCTGAATTCCTTTGCATTTTGTTCCATGGTTTCATGTTGGTTGAGGTTGTTTTGGTTGATTCTCGGGATGCTGGTCGGTTCTTGCTTGAGTTATGATTGTCTTGAATTGTGTTGCTTTGATTTAGTTGCTCTTGACCATGTCTTGTTAACGTTGCATTGCTTCGAGTCGTACTTGCTGTTTGTTGTATATATATGTGTGTATACTTATACATATATGTTGCTGTCATTTTCTGGTCATGATGATTTTGAAATCTGGTTGGAGTCCTCATGTGTACATTTCTAAAATGCTTGCATATCCATGTACCATTTGTTCTTTTAGTCTGGTTACATATGAGCTAGTCTGTTCTTGTGCCATTTGAAGTTGAATCTGATCTGGTTTGGGTTGCCTCTGAACCTGCATTTGCTCATTGATTTTGAAAATCATGCACATATTCATGTATATACATGCATACATATGCATGTACATTTGCACTAGTCTGTGAGATGGAATTGGGAAACGACCTTGTGATATTCATAGTGATACACTGTGCATATTACAAGTTGTTCGCGCACATATATTTGGTCTCTGTCAGAAAATATGAAAAAAAACAACCCAAATACCCGAGGCAAAAATAAATTTTAAATTCTATTTTATTTTTGCAATTTAAATTTGTTTCTTTTTCCAGTTTACTACGTTATTTATTTGACGGGTATAACAGATGGCTGGACACAAGCTGGAGCAAGTTAAGATCAAGTGTATGAGTGAAGAGTGAATATGTAGTGAGGTGAAATTATAAAGTGAAAATTGTGTTGTAGTTGAAATTGTATTGTAATTGAAAATGTGTAAATGTAGTGAGAGCTCCAATTTGTAATAAAATATTTGTTTGAATAAAATATTTGTTTAAATATGAATTCTGAGTTATTTATTTTATTCAACAAATATTTATTTAATTATGTGGAAAAAATAAAATAGTACAATAACAAATACATTTAAATGAATATATATGTTTATTATCATCAAACAAAAATCATAGGCTATTGTATTCTACAATCTCCCCCTTTTGATGATAACAAACATACATTAAGATTTTGACTCTATTAAATGTATTTGGTCTTGACAAATTCCATGAGCTCCCCCTATTTGAATACTCCCCTCTACAACAAAGCTCCCCTTCACATATGCATACCTATTTGAATACTCATCCTACAACAAAGCTCCCCCTTCACATATGGATGAAAATAAATAAATAATAAAAAATGCAATGAACTTAGACGGGAATATGCAAATAAATTTTTTGAACTTATTTGCCAAAACCTTAACTTCTCTCCCCTTTTTGTTATCAGCAAAAGAGTAATAGTGTTAGATAACAGTGATAAAGTGATAAACATACAACACTAATACCTAGTCGAGTATAAATATTAAATTTCAATAAAAATCAAACAAAACTCATAAATACTCTGTTAGGCGCGTATTCCATTTTAGAGTGATATGGGTGATGTCGGCATGAAAAATCATATAGTCGTGTCCATTTGTGGTATATTTATGACAGGAATTTAAATACTTACTAACCATGCATAACCGTTAATACTTTTAAATGAGATCAGTAGTATTCCCAATTTTTATTAAAAAAATGAATTCCAAGCATCTTCTAACCTCGCATAACCATGAGGACTTTTAAATGGGGTTAGAATCAACTTGCTTATTTCAACCAATTTTGATATATGTTCAACCAATTAAAAAAATGAATAATTTCCTGTTTAAATACCACATTTTGACATACTATATTGGATTTTAATGAGTGATTGTCGTAGAAATAAGATAGGAATAAAGACGTTCATGGAATTTTTACCAACCAAAGTTATTACAAATTTTGTTTTAATTTTTAAAAGAAATTTACTAAATATACTGTCTCAATTCATAATGTATGATCAATATCAACACTCATCACTTTTTTTCAGACACTATTTATCTTTTCAATAATCAATAGGGAATCGGATTAGTTAACATAGGCACTTAAGATCAAATCCAAAAATATAAAATCAAATTTCTAAAATGTCTAAACTGAGACGAAGTTGACAAAAAAATATTTTCTGGAAAGGGTTTTGTAAAAATGTCTGCCAATTGCAAATCAGTTGAAATGAAATTTATGCATATATTTTCTTTGAAAATGTGATGCAACTAACGAATGTCCCAACATAAAACACGTTCCACTGGTATTTTTCTATCAACTAGACTACCAGCATAATTTGCATCTGAATACCCTTTTAACTCAAGTTTATCATTAGTTAGATACCATAAACCAAAACGTGGGGTGTGCAACAGATACCTTATAATCCTTTTTACAGCTTTTAAATGAGATTCTTTTGGATTTGATTAAAACCGTGCACATAAACAAATAGAGAACATAATGTCTGGTCTAGAAGTAGTAAGATAAAGAAGTATACATACGTGTATCTAGAGTAATCATCAACCAATACAAAACAATATCTCTTACCACCTAAACTTGCAATATCGTTAGGTCCAAATAGATCCATATGAACTAGTTCAAGGACTCTAGAAGTACTTACAGTGTTCCTGGCATGAAAAGATGATTTTTTAAATTTTCCCAGTTGATCACTGACTGATTGAAATCAGATTATGGTGCAGATTTTCAACATATAATATATCTTTGTTGCCCATTGTGAATTTTCCACCTTTGTATTTCTCTAGACTAAGGAACTTTGATTTGTCGTCCGTCATGTGCCTGGAACAGCCAGAATCGAGGTACCATTATTGCTGTTCCTTAGCCTTCCAACACACCTACACGAGAGAAGAGTTTTGTGACCTATTTGTTTTCATAGGTCCATTATTATTAGTGACAAAAATTTTTGAAAAACAAGTAGATCCAAGACAGTCTATGTTTGTTCCTTTTGGCACCCAGATTTGTTTGATTTTAAGGGATTTTACATTCGTGCCTTTAGGAACCCAAATTGATATGCTTTTCGTGTGTTTGGGTCTATACCAGCAATTGTTGTGATTGTGTCCAATTTTTCCACAAATCGTGCACTTGGAATTGACATGATTAGTTTCACTTCTACCTTTTTCAGATTGAGTATACCCAAGTCCTTGTCTAATAGTATTAACAGTTTGTTTCGCTAATAGTATATTTAGTGATCTTTCTCCTTTGGAGAATTTTCCTAAAGTTGTATACAATTATTGGACTTGTGACTTGAGAGATTCATTTTCATTCAATAACAAATTGCACTTTTTAATAGAATTTTCTCTCCTAGTATTTTCACTTTCTTTCAAAATTAGAATTTCATTTTTAAGCGATTTAATTTTAGTTTCTAATTTTTTTTATTTCCTCTTCTAATGATGGACACTTATCACACTTAGGGCTCTTATTTCTATTGTTTTGAACTATTTGATCAGGCTGCTTATTTTATTCTATCAAACTATCTCTTTGTGATTCAATTTTAGCGTACTTCTCCCTAAGTCTTTCAGAACAGCCATTTACTTCATGAAAATATATAAGTAATTGAGAGTGAGTAAGTGTTGATACCTCGCTTGGCTCGTCATCATCGCTGTCACTTGTTTCTCCTGAAAAAGGACAGATTTACATTTTCATTCTCACTGCCAGTGCTTTCATCATTATCTTCATCACTTTCATCCCTAGTTGCTGCAAAACTTCTCCTTTTCGGTTTCTTTCCTTTGCTGAGTCGATTTTGAGGACAATTTGGCTTGATATGACCAGGTTTATTGCACTTGTGACAATGATCTTCTGCTTTTCTGAGTTGTCGAGAACTTTGACAATTTTGCTCTTCAGTTGTTGATTTTGGGCTGGATTTCCATTTTTGCGGTTCCACCTTTTGAATCTCTTTATTATCAGTGCTAATTCAGCTGCTCCTTTATCATCACCATCATCTTCACTTTCCATCGTTCTTGTGAGAGCTATCGATTTCTTTCGTGTATCTCCTCATTCACGTTCTTCCTTGAATTTGATTTCTAGCTCATAAGTGGTGAGGTTTCCGATGAGTTCTTCAACTTTAACTTGTTTTAGATCCTTTGATTCTTGGATGGCAGTCACCTTTGCTTCAAAATTTCGTGGATGAAGTCTGAGGATTTCTTGAACTTAATCCAGTTCTGTGTATGGTCTTCCTAGGATTTTGATTTGTATACAAAATTGGAAAGTCGTCCATACATTTCTTTGACACTTTCATCCTTTGCCATTGTGAAGTTTTTGTATTCGCTACTGAGCATGGCAAGGCGAGATTCTTTAACTGGGAGGTTCCTTCATGAGTCACTTCAAGTGTGTGCCAGATTTCCTATGCAGTTAGACAATGTGAGACATGATTAAATTCAATTTGATCTAATGAGCAGATAATAGAATTAATAGCCTTAGCGTTAGCAATTTATTTTCAAGATCCGTCCATTGATCCATCGGTTTTTCAACTTCATGATTACCTACCATTACTGTTGATGTGCTATATCCTGTTTCAACAATATTCCATGTATCTATGGTTTTCAGAAAAATTTTCATTCTGGTTTTCCAATATGCATATTCACCATTGAACTTGGGTGGTCTAGCTATGGACTGACCCTCAGCAAAAGCAATATTAAAAGAAGCCATTTAAAAAATCAAAAAATTTCTTTTAAAAAAAAGGTTTTTGTTCCTAGCTCTGATACCACTTGTAGGATCGTTTTTACCCTAAAGGGGGGTGAATAGGATGTACTAAAATAAATTAATGTAGAAATAAAAACAGAATGTAATGCAGTAGAGATCGCATGCAGATTTACCCAGCTTCGGCAAAAACCTGCCTACGTGCTGCCTCCAAAGTTTCTACTAGAAATTAAGTAATCGGTCGCTTACAAAACACGTAAACTCGCGATACCTGCTAACTCGATTAACCTAACTCTAAGCTCAAAACCCTACTACAACTCAGCCATTGAGTTGTGAATTCTCAAACCACGCCCTGTAGTTTGTATCTAGTTACACAACTAGAAATTTACAAATTTTAAAATAGAGAATTACAAAATAAAAATAACATTAAAAACAAACCCTATTATTTAGCCTAAATCAAAAAATAATATCGGCCCACTAATAGAAAACAGTTCTGTCCATAAAAAATTAAGACAATCCTCCTTTGTAAAATCAGGCCGATATTCCTCTTTCTTCCTTCTTATGAAATTAGGGGTTTTCACCAATTGATGTCGCCGCTTAAAATTAGATTGATTGAAGTGATGATTTCAACTCTGGTTTGCTTCGTCAATTGATCTCTAGCTTTGATTGCACTCAGTAGCTTCAATTGTGTCGAGCTCAAATGGTAAAAACGGTATGCGATTTACTTTTTTTTTCTCTGTTGATTTGCTTGAACTCGAACTCAATGCTTCTGCCAATGATGATAAATGGGAATTTATAGGGAACAAAACCCTATTATCTCGTTCGTATATTTTGGTTTGAATTTGTCAGTGAGTTTGGTGCTTGTGTTGATTTCTAATCGAATGGTTGTGTGATTTTTTGACTTGTTCATCTTTGACTATCGGCTGATATATTCGAATTTTTCTTGAGTCGGTTCTGTTCTTTCCTCCTATGATATGTTCATCGTTCGTTGACTTATTGGCATTTGAACTTGAGATAAATTTGACTTGTTACCCTCTGAGGCTTTAAACAATTTTTTGAATTTTTAGTTAAACGCCTCGACACTGTTTTGTTTGACCCTTTCTTTTTGAAACTGCTCCCTGACTTTGTTCGAACTTCTACTGATACTTACCTATGCTTTGATCATGTCATGTTCACTTGTATGTGTGTCACCATGTATATACATACATACATATGTATGTGTGTGTATATGTGTTGTGATGCCTATGCTATGTCCACTGTGCTAGTTGCTTCGAGTTCCATTTGTATTGTCTGTCCTTGTGAAACTGAACTTGATTGACCATATTAACTGGTTCCAATTGAAGTCTGGTTGCATTATTATTGTGGTCTCCATGAGTCTACACTTGGTTTTTGCTTCTTTGTACGCTGCTGTGTTGAAACAGAGGTTGTTTGTTGCTTGGTCGAGTGTTCATACCTGAATGTAGTGACCATTGCATTGAACTTGTATGGTTTCATGTGATGTTTGATCTGGTGCACTTTGAACTATGGTCTGGTTTCACGTTGATTTGAGTCTTCTTGTTAACCCAATTGTTGTTGTTTTAAGTCTGGTTGTATTTTGAACATTTGGTGGTCTGAACTGCTGTGTTCGTTCACTGCTCTGTTCTGGGTTATGATAGTCTGGTTTCATGTTGAATTGCTTTGCATTTTGTTCCATGGTTTCAAGTTTGTTGAGGCTGTTTTGGTTGATTCTCGAGATTCTGGTTTGTTCTTGCTTGAGTAATGATTGTCTGGAATTGCGTTGCTTTGATTTAGTTGCTCCTGACCATGTCTTGTTAGCCTTGCATTGCTTCGATTCATACTTGCTGTTTGTTGTACATATATGTGTGTATACTTGTACATATATGTTGCTGTCAATTTCTGGTCATAATGATTTTGAAATCTGGTTGGAGTCTTCATGTGTACATTTCTGAAATGCTTGCATATACATGTACCATTTGTTATTTTAGTCTGGTTACATATGAGCTTGTCTGTTCTTGTGCCATTTGAAGTTGAATCTGGTCTGGTTTGGGTTGCCTATGAACCTGCATTTGCTCGTTGATTTTGAAAATCATGCACATATTCATGTATATAGATGCTTACATATGCATGTACATTTGCACTAGTCTGTGAGATGGAATTGGGAAATGGCCTTGTGATATTCACAGTGATACACTGTGCATATTAAAAGTTGTTTGTGCATATGTTTTTGGTCCATGTCAGAAAATATGAAAAGAAACAACCTAAATACTTGAGGCAAAAATAAATTTTAAATTCCTGTTTCTTTTTCCAGTTTACTGCGTTATTTATTTGACAGGTATAACAGATGGCTGGACACAAGTTGGAGCAAGTCAAGATCAAGTGTATGAGTGAAGAGTGAATATGTAGTGATGTGAAATTGTAAAGTGAAAATTGTGTTGTAATTGAAATTGTATTATAATTGAAAATGTGTAAATGTAGTGAGAGCTCAAATTTGTACTATTCGAATTTGTAATAAAATATTTGTTTGAATAAAATATTTGTTTAAATATGAATTCTGAGTTATTTTTTTTATTCAACAAATATTTATTTAATTATGTGGAAAAAATACAATAACAAATACATTTATACGAATATATATATGTTTATTATCATCAAACAAAAATCATAGGCTATTGTATTCTACATTCATGTCGAACGCCACCGACCGATGTCTCCCTTTCTTCAACCTCATCGAGAAGAGAAAATCACTTACTTAGAATTAATGGATGCACCAAGGCACTCGGAGAGCTGAAGTAGCATTTGGCTACTCCTTCGGTACAATCCAAGCCCATCGACGAGGAGGATTTATATCTATACCTAGTAGTGACCGACGACACGATCAGCGCTGCCTTGGTCAAAGAAGATGAGAAGATCCAGTAGCCAATCTATTATGTCAGCAAAAGGCTATTAGGCCCAGAAACAAGATACATAAGGCTGGAGAATCTTTCCTTCTATTTGCTAATGGAAGCGCAAAAACTACAGATGTAATTTTAGGCTAATCCTATCAAATTCCTAACCAACCAACCTTCGAAGCAATTCTTAGCTGACCCAACACAACATGCCAGCTATTGAATTGGTCAAGCTTAGGTAGCATCACATCTCATTCCTGCCTCTCAATTCTATCAAGGGCCGTCGTAGATTTCATTAACGAGTGCTCAAGCCTAGACGGTGGTAAAGGGGAAACCATCACTAGCCAGCAAGTTTGGCACCTATATGTGGATGGAAAGTCAAACGAAAAGGGGGGCAAGTGTCCGCATGGTCATTGTCACTTCCGAAGGAAATAGAAACAAAAACACGAATAAAAAATTGGCAAAAAAACAAAACATAAAGAGCTCATGTCTTGGCAATGATCATGATGTTTACAGCGAAGAAGAAGGAGGAGGAGTGCATACTTTTTATCGAAGAAAGCTTGAGAAGTCAAGGGTTTTTTGGAGGTTTAAAGTGCTTTAATGGCTAAAAACGTTTTCCTTCGGTAAGGAATGGAAGAAGAAATGATGAACTCTATTTAAACATATCCCTTCAATCTTAGCCATTGGATACAAAGAACTATCAGATCTCAATCGTCTAGGTGTAATCAATGCCCTTGTCACTTCATATACATTATAAACATGATCACCCTGCCATGTTTGGAAAAAGTGAACCATCTCAACCAATGACAAAGCATCACCTGTGGCGTGCATTAAATGCATTACAGAAGAAATGGCTGGTGGGATCTTTATGATTTGACAAGCCCGCACTTGGTCACAGAGACAGGCTCGGAGGGCAAAATGTTACTCAAATTTCCTGCAAGTATACTTAGCAAGCCAATTAAGCAAAGCCTGGACCAATCAAGGTCGACCCATCACATCTAAACCAGGTTAGATCATGCCGATCCAAACTCGGTCTGGTCCCAAGCCAGCCCATATACTCAGCAACCTTCTAGGTGTATTGCCAACCGACTCAACTAAAGAAGGCTTCAATAGCTAGTTGGATCTGGTCCGGCATGCAGTGGGTTAAATGGGTGAATTTTAAACTTTTGACCATTTTGATCTTATTGGGCCTATGAAGTCTAAATTAATTTAGATCTTACATAAATGAATTTTCAATAAAATTATTATTTTATTGAATTGATTATTAAATGGATTTTATTTGCTTATATAAATGATATATAATGTTTACATGTGTATCAAATACACATATACGTGTGCATGCACATGTAACATACAATGTCTATATGGTTCAACGTGCCCGTATCTAAGTGTTAGGATTTACACCGCAATGGACACGTTGGCCCTTTTGTATATGTATTTGTTGTCTATAAGTGTTATTATATACTAATTTAATGTATGTATATGTAATTACAAATACACATACGTATATAATTATACGAAACACATATAATTTAAATTTGACTATGTTAGCTATGTTTGAATTTAAATTCATATTCAAAATATCTTAGACAATCTTAAATCAAAATCAGATTTAGATCTTGAAAAATATTTAATTAAATTTGAATTTGAATTTCAAAAGATAATAAATTAAAATATAAATGTATAAATATATTTTTATTAACATTTAAAAAATACACACGCATACTCATGCGTGCACAGACACACGCATATATAATATTATAAACTTTTAATTCTAAAATAATTATAACATGTTAATGTTTAAAATTATTCATTTGATATTATTTGTTCAAAATTATTAATAATTTTTTGTAAATCTGGCCAAAGCCAAATGTATTTTTTTTTTATTTTTAAGTTTGGACGAATACAAAAATTCTTCTTTTTTTACAAAAAACAAATTTTAAATTTTATTATTATTTTAGATAGCCGAAGCTACTAAATAAAATAATTTTTTTAATTTAGCTGAAACCAATATTAAACAAAATTAATTTTTATTTCAAATATCGGCCAAAGCCTAAATATTGTTTTTATTTAAATCTATAATCTGTATAGATTATAAACAAAGCAAAAAAAATTAACATGAAATATACATATTTTTTTAAATATAAAATACATGTTTATGTGTTTTATAAAGTATAAAATTTGAATTTAATATATATGTTATTTAAAAATTCAATATATATGTTATTTAAATATATATAATCCAATTTTTAATTTTTTGAAAATTATCTACATACGAATATTTTTGCTAAAAATAACATTATGCAATTTTGTATGAAAAATGTGCTTTTATTGTTATTATATATAATGAACGTAAATAAGAAATTAACAGCAAACAAATATTCAAATTCGTGATAATATATAACATATAAACATGTACCATTATGGATTTAACATCATATGTGAATAGTATAAAATAATTGATGTTACCAATAATAGTAGCCAATGAAATGCTTCTTGAATATTGAATATAGCTCCTATAGATCTGAACTACACGCCTCTAGAAGTTGTAGCAACCCAAAGATGAAGACCACACCTTGATTTAATATGATTTTGGCTTTGATTTAATTTGAAATTTTTTTGCCTTGAACTCCTTTGATTTACGGTTGGGATAAAAGGCAAAAACGCTCAACTAAAATAGAGAAGAGAGCCTTTTATAAGAATCTAGATGGAGTAAAAGGTGGAGACTAAATCTTCTTTGTTTACTCAATCGTGTCTATTCAAATCATTATTTGAACACATAAAACCTCTCCTAACACCCCTTAATAGGTGACTAAAGATGAACCTAGATGGGCCAATTAAATGTCCATTTTTTATAATTAATTCATTTAAATCCAAGTTAAATATATATATCGATATCTTGTATCAATACGCACATATATAACATTTATGTTATCCTGCCTTCTGACCAGGCAGTATACGGACAAACTTGACGAGTCAAACTTCAAAGTTATCAAGACAAGAAGCCCAGAGAGATGACTGCGAAGCCCAAAACTCAAATACAACCAAGGTCTCAAAGCAAATACAAGGCTATTTCAAAAAACGTGGACCCAAAAATCTAACATGTGTTGGATTGGTACCAATCCAACTCATGGATCTGTACCGATCCACAATATTTCGCCTATTTGGCCTCCAACTTCCTACGCTCCAAAATCATGCTACATATAACCCATTTTTGGCCTCTTATGATCGTTCGCATGCACCAGTTGATCGATCTCCTTGAACTCCAGAAATCAGCAATTCCATTCATTCATAAATCCATCATTTGAACTCAGAAGCAAGCTATTAATAACGCAAAAAAGTTTGGAATCACGAAGCTTGCAACAAGATGCTTCTATCCAAGATTTTTAGACCGACCCATAAGTTAATCTTATGGATCGGTACCGATCCACGCCGTTGATCGGTATCGATCTGTAATGATTGATGAGGTGTCCAATATTTATTTAGGGGAACTGTCTTGGACGTGGAGAACGAGGTGGAGATCATCGGGGTGATATTTTAGGCTTTATACTGCTATAAATAGGAGGTTAAGGGTCATTTTTAAGGAATTTTTGGCTCTCTTACTCTAATCTCATGTAATCACCCATGGATTTATATCGATCTGTAATGGAGTTATACCGATCCATAAGAACTATACTATAAAAATAATAGTATAATAAAAGGAAACTTGAAGTGGACGTAGGCCAGAGTACGTCGTGCCACTATAAATTTTGTATGTTTTATTTCTTGCTCATTTTCCATTTATTTTCTTCATTATTATTCTCCATTCAATCTATTGGGTGTTTATGCCATTTTTGGTTCAAACATTTTGGTGCTTTCACCGAGAACCACTTGAATTCACTGATATAAGATTTGAAAAAGGTCAGAATGACTAGACAATCAACTAGGACGACTACTGTTGGAGGAAATCAATAAGGGGGCAGCAAAGAGGCATCCTCTGGAGCCAACCCATTCCATCTACATAACCAGGAATAAGATGAAAACCATGATGAATGGATTATAAGAAAGGATGATTGTTCACCAGGAAGAGATAATGGAGAATTTATTTAGGAGAATTGGACAAACATAAACAACCGGAGTCGCTGCAAAGCAGAAACAAAGGCAAGCAGCTAGAGAGCAGAATGGAGTGACCCTTGAATGAGTCGTACAGATCGATACCGATCCACAAGCACGGATCGTTACCAATCCATAGGAACTTGGGGGCACGGGTAATTTTGGCTTAGTCGGAAATGATGCATGTCAAGGAAATGATGTTGACCGGAGTAGTACGTAATGGAATTCCCTCGTGGAAACAGGGGTAGGCTGGGAACGCAAATTTGAGAATTCCTTTGAATGACGATGGCGGACTTGTTGAGATGGTAAGACAAGACCGGAGTGTAGGATGTGAGTCCCCTCATCGAAGAACGATCAGATAGACTTGTATGGTATTAATCGCTTTAAGTCACGTCTGGAGAGATGGAATCAGAGTGCAAGGTGCAAGTTCCTTTACTGAAGAGTGAGTGGATAGACTTGTACGATATGGATCGCTTTAAGTCCCAGTCGAAGAGAAGGGACCGGAGTGCAAGGAGTAAGTCACCTCACCGTGAACGGATGGGTTTGCTTGTCTTTGAGTCCCCTCGTTGGAGAGCGAGCGGATCGGGCTCAGCAAAGGTATAGAGTGAGCACGGATTTGATTATCGGCCCTGAACGGTCATGGATTTGATTAACGGTCCGGAGAGACCATGGATTTGATTATCAGCCCCGAATGGCCATGGATCTAACTAACGGTTTGAAGAGACCGTGGATTTGATAATCTACCCCGATCGGTCATGGATCTGATTAACAACTTAGAGATACCATGGATTTGATTATCGGCCCCTAATGGCCACAAATTCAATTAACAATCCGGAGAGATCTTGGATTTAACCATCAGCCTTGAATGGCCATGGAATTGGTTAACGATTTGGAGAGACCGCCCCATCAACTTAAATGGTAAATGATCCAAAGGGATCATCCCCTTAACTTAAACATTAAACGATCTGGACAGATCGCACATTAAACTGAATATAAAATGATCCGAAGATATCAAACCTTAGAATAGTTACAGATTTGATAAAAGGAGTTGAACGCCTTGTAATTAGAGTAAAACTGACAAATCCTAGATGAATACGGGATGATTTGGATATGTGATGTAATAACTTCGAATGAAATCAGAATGATGATGATGTATAAACCACACTTAGGCAGAGTCTAGAGTCTTATGCTATGATAGGTTTACAACGACCCGTGATTGACAAGAGAATCCAAAGGAACAGGATGATTCACAATAGCTTCATCGGTTGATAACTATATTTGATTTACACACGTCACCTAGCTGGTAGTATGACAGTTTGGCTGAATTTATCGCTTACACAATTTTGATTTAATCTAATGTTTACCATTTTAAGTGGTTTTGACAATGACATAATTTACACCAATTCTCTTCGTCAAAACTATATCACAATAGGTCTTATGGAATTTTTTTTTTGTCAAAATTCCAATATCAACCGCATTCAATTTGTACAGTTTAAACACAAAGTCCTTTGTTCAATAATAATAATTATTATTAACTGAATCACTCTGGCTAGAGACTTTGACTTTTAGTTGCTACAGTTGGCCGTGATACTAACCTCTAAGGAGATGAATTTTCTATTGAATAGTGTTTCTCTTCCAATGCTTTAACTCAGACCCAACTATAGTAGTTCAATGGACATCGTGCCATGATTTAACTATAACCAAGCATAGCGTCCACATTGAAGTTAAAAATTATTCTCAAGTCGAGAGAACTGTGTAATATTGTTGTTTCGGTATTTTTTATTTGACCTTAGTTATATTAACCAACAGAAAACTATTGGGTGGTTCATTTCATAGTTATCTAATAATTATCAGTACGTAACCCCTTGGTGTGCCAAGTAGGCATGAGTAATAAATTATCTAACGTTTGAAGAGCATTACTATTGACTAGAGATTTAGCCAACCATGGAATTAGACTAATGCACAAAGGTTACTTGCTAACACTAGGATTAAAGTGAAAAATATGGAGTTAAGTACACAGCTAAAAGGTAAATAATATAAGATATATAGTGGTTCTGCAAAGCTTTCTACATCCATTGTGAAGTTCTCTTATTATATATATATCTCTTACAACTACAAGGATTTACAAGTGAATAATAAGAAAGAAGGAATCTCTTAAGACTAATAAAGTTGTGTATCTTTAGGACTTGCGGTATTAAGAGCCCTAAATTTTGTGTAGCATTCAGAATCCTAATATGTTCTAACCCCTTTGAAGTTACAATGTAGAGGATATTTATAGTAGCTGAAGTAGATGATGGACAGTTGAGATTGAGCAGTAGAACTGGCGGGAAAAAAGCATGACCGTTAATCTGGCTGCAAGGGTAGATGGAAAAACTATAAAAGGTTTAGGAAGATGTACGCCAGATGAAATTATATGCATTTACTACTGAAGTAAATGTTGATAGTAAGCCACATTAGTTTAGCCGTAATAGCCATAATAGCTGCAAGGGAAAAATGCAAACTTCGCATTAAATTCAAATTTAACGCTGGTAGTAAGCCATATTAGTTCAGTCGTCCAACTACAGTGCTTTGGATAGGTTGATGGACAGCTTGTCATTTACTTGAGTGCTTACATGAAAAATCTTGCTGAGCCGGTCAACTAATTGCCGATGATATGAAATGTAACACCCCTAATTTTAATAATGTTATTCAAGAAATTTAATTAAATAAATTAAATAGAATAATGTAAAGATTAGAGAGATAAGGAGATCGAGATTTGAAATTTTAAAATAGAGGTCGTGCTTAACCAAATAAGATTAAAAGAATGAGTTTATGGAAATGGTTTTATAAGTTAACTAATAATAGAATAAGGCAAGGGTATTATGGGGAATGGCCATCCACCATAACTCTTCACCCCTAAACCCTTATTCCCACTTTCATTTCACAAGTTCATAATTTTAAAACATAAACCAAGGAGCTCAAGTCGGCCATAACCAAAAGGATAAGAGGATTAAAAATATAGTAAAAGCTAAGGAATCAAGCAAGGAGTGTTAGGAAATCAAATCTACGGTTTCGATGACAACAACTATACAATGGAAATCGAATATGCATATATATATATATATATATATATTTATAGGTAATTGCTAAAGTAACATCACTAGAGAGACAAGAACAAGGCTCGAAGAACGTATCAAGAGGCTACAAGTCGATAGAACTAGAAGAGCGACAACACGGATACAAGAAAAGCAACATGCATAAGATCAGATGTCTGGGTGCACTAGCCAGACGTTTGAATAAATCTTCTGGATTACAAACCAGACAAAATCAAACGTCTGGTTAATGTACTCAAACGTCTGAAAATCTACTATATACAAAAAATATAGAGATTCAGACGTCCGAGACATATTCCAGACGTCTGAAACTGAACTCGGTTGATAACATTCAAATTACAACTGTCACAATTGAAAAGACACCTTCGATTCTCTTCGCTGCAACTCTTCATCACCATCAAAAGCGACCATAGAACACTTGTTAATGGATGCAACTACTCAAGGAATCTCTCTACCACTATAATAGCATCAAGAATCCAAGAGAAGAACTAACCTGACTCACTTGCGCTCTTATACTCTGATATATTCTTGATCTTTAGCAATCTATACTTGTATTCTACTCTTCCAAATATACCGTTCCTCATAGACAATACTCTCTAGATATATATATATATATATATATATATATATATATATATATTGGAAGCATTTTTACTATATAGTCAAATCCATGTAATAGAGAACACACAGTTGACAAAGAAACTCTGCTATTGTAAACCTGTTCCTCCGGGTGAAGTGAGGGTTATTCGGTGAAAGGAAATTCTGAAGAGGAGCTTCGAGACTGGACGTAGGACGGGAGGTCCGTACTAGTATAAAATCCCTGGTGTGATTATTCTTATTTACATACTTTACTATTGTTGCACTATATTTTAAATTAGTCATATACTTGTCATTTGTATAATCGATCCACCATACTATAGACTTTCAATTGGTATCAGAGCCTGGGATTCTAGAGATCGTAACAACATCCTAGAATAAATGGCTATAAAGAGATCTAGTCAAGGCAATAGGAAGAGGAAGAGCAATAAAGAAGAATCAATGAAGAAAACAGACAAATGCTTCATGGCTAAACTCAGATCCCAATCGGTATGCTTAGATTCTTTATATAAAGATCTTCTGTTAGCACATGATGAGTTATTAAAAGATTGTAAAACCTTGAATAAAGATAATAGAATTGCTTTAGAAAAGTTAAAAGATTGTGAGTAAGAAATTTTCAGTTTAAAAGAGAGAATAAATTTTTGATAAAACAAACTAAATTCTTTGAAAATACCGTAGAAGAACTTGTTTCACAAAAAGATTTCCTACAAAAAGAAAACGAGCAGTTAGTAGATAAAAACAATGATCTTTTAGAGGAAATAAATGTTTTGCAAAATAAAAATACTATCTTTGATAAAGAAAAGGAAATTTTTTCAAAAGAAATTACGGATTTGAAAAGACAAAATGATTTATTACAATCATCTTTAGATAATTCAGAATCTCGAATTTTTCTTCTCGAAAATGAGAACTGTATGATAAAAAGGGAGAATTCTGAATTAAACAAGCAAATTGATATTTTGAAAAACAGTAATATTTCTTTTGAAAATAATAATTTTGACTTCAAAGCTAAATTTGATAAACTTAACACTAAAGTCACAAAATTTAATAAAGGTCAAAACGATTTAAACATGATTTTATCTAGTTCTAGACCTTTATATTACAAAAGTGGTTTAGGATATAATAAAACTGATCGTAGAAATAGCACTAGATACGCTTTCATGTATAGTAAAAATGTTAATACTAGTACTAAATTTCGAGTAAAGTCTAGATCAAATTCTTATAGAAATTCAAATACTGTTATGACCAATGATATTTATAATTTCTCTAGAAGTACAAAATCATTGAACGGAAATATAAATAAAAATTATCTAAGTATTTGGGTTCCTGTTAATTGGAAAAATAGAGAAAAATACATTGATGATTATTTTGATATGGTAGTTAATAATGAAAATTATATTTATAAAGGTTCAACCACACCCAAATGGGTATGGTTTCCAAAGATCTAACCCCCCGGACCCTAACATAGTAAGTGGGTACCAAAAAATGATTTTTATTTACTGCAGGTTCTCGGAGAAACAAAAGGAAAGATTTTGGAATTTGCAAATATGATTCCGTCATTCTTTTTTGATAATGAAAAAGGGGGAGAGATAATGGAAAGCACATATTCAGGGGGAGATTTATAAAGATTATATATAAGTACATTGTATAGTTGTCATCATCAAAAAGGGGGAGATTGTTAGGAAATCAAATCCATGGTTTTAATGACAACAACTATACAATGAAAATCAAATGTACATATATATGTATATATACAGGAACTTGCTAGAATAACATCACTAGAAAGACAAGAACAAGGCTCAAAGAACGTATCAAGAGGCTACAAGTCGATAGAATCAGAAGAGCAATAACCCAGATACAAGAAAAGCAACATGCACAAGATCGGACGTCTGGGTGCACTAGCCAGACGTCTGAATAAATCCTCTGGATTACAAACCAGACAGAATCAGACGTCTGGTTAATGTACTCAGACGTCTGAAAGTCTACTTTATACAAAAAATATAAAAGGCCAGACGTCTGAGACATATTCCAGACGTCTGAAACTGAACTCGGTTGTTGACATTCAAATTACAACTGCCGCAATTGAAAATACACCTTCGCTTCTCTTCACTGCAACTCTTCATCACCATCAGAAGTGACCATAGAACACTTGTTAATGGATGCAACTACTCAAGGAATCTCTCTACCACTATATATAGCATCAGGAATCAAGAGAAAGAACACACCTGACAACCTGACAACCTTACTTACTTATGCTCTCTGATTATACACTCTATCATATACTCTTGATCTCTAGCAATCTATACTTGTATTCTACTCTTCCAAATATACAGTTCCTCATAGACAATACTCTCTAGATATATATTGGAAGCATTCGTACTATATAGTCAAAATCCGTGTAATAGAGAACACACAGTTGACAAAGAAACTCTGCTATTGTAAACCAGTTCCTCCGGGTGAAGTGAGGGTTATTTGGTGAAAGGAAATTCCGAAGAGGAGCTTCGGGACTGGACGTAGGACGGGAGGTCCGAACCAGTATAAAATCTTGGTGTGCTTATTCTATATTTACTTAGATTAATATTGTTTTAGTTACATCATATATTTTGTCACATATACTTGCATATACACTACACGATCCACCCCGTATAGACTTTCAATTTAAAACTGACAAAATCTATGAATGTAATCAATGTCGAATTATTTATGATATTTTCCTTTTGTGTTTTATCTTTGACGATTGGCTAAAATTTTTAATTCTTTTTTTATAATGCCGAAGGGGGAGAAATATAAGTATAATTATAAAACATTAAAAGTAAGCACATATTCAGGGGGAGATTTATAAATTATATATAAGTACATTGTATAGTTGTCATCATCAAAAAAGGGGAGATTGTTAGGAAATCAAATCTACGGTTTCGATGGCAACAACTATACAATGAAAATCGAACATGCATATATATTTCTATTTATAGGTAATTGCTAAAGTAACATCACTAGAGAGACAAGAACAAGGCTAGAAGAACATATCAAGAGGCTACAAGTCGATAGAATCAGAAGAGCGACAACATAGATACAAGAAATGCAACATGCACAAGATCAGACGTCTGGGTGCACTAGCCATACGTCTGAATAAATCTTCTGGATTACAAACCAGACAAAATCAGATGTCTGGTTAATGTACTCAGACGTCTGAAAATCTACTATATACAAAAAATATAGAGATTCAGATGTCGGAGACATATTCCAGACGTCTGAAACTGAACTCGGCTGATAACATTCAAATTACAACTGTCACAATTGAAAAGACACCTTCGCTTCGCTTCTCTTCGTTGCAACTCTTCATCACCATCAGAAGCGACCATAGAACACTTGTTAATGGATGCAACTACTCAAGGAATCTCTCTACCACTATAATAGCATCAAGAATCCAATAGAAGAACTAACCTGATTCACTTGCGCTCTTTACTCTTATACTCTGATATATTCTTGATCTTTAGCAATCTATACTTGTATTCTACTCTTCCAAATATACAATTTCTCATAGACAATACTCTTTAGATATATATTGGAAGCATTTGTACTATATAGTAAAAATCCGTGTAATAGAGAACACACAGTTGACAAAGAAACTCTGCTATTGTAAACCTGTTCCTCCGGGTGAAGTGAGGGTTATTCGGTGAAAGGAAATTCTGAAGTGGAGCTTCGGGACTGGACGTAGGACGGGAGGTCCAAACCAGTATAAAATCCCTGGTGTGATTATTCTTATTTACATACTTTACTATTGTTACACTATAGTTTAAATTAGTCGTATACTTGTCATTTGTATAATCGATCCACCATACTGTAGACTTTCAAGGAGAACTAAGCAAGATCAAATCTCAAGTTCCTTATCTAAAGCAAGGTGAATAATAATCAAAACCATCTCATTTTCATTTTAAAGAGCATTTGATTTCTGGTTTTAAGTTTAAAACCTTTATGATGATTTTAATGATGATATGCTTGGATTACATGATATGTTTGATTCAAACAAGTATGTTTGATGAATGTTTTATTCGATTTTAAGGCTAAAATCGTATATATTGGGTTTCAAATGCCATGAGGATTTGATATGTTATGTAAAATATTATTTTGGAGATGGGTTTAAATTTTCGTAATTTTCGAAGCTATGGATAATTTATTATAAATTTTTGAAAGAGGAAATAATTAATTGGGTTTAAAAATTTATTTTGGCTATTGTATATAAGCTTTTGGGTCTGAAATTTATTTTTGTTAGATAACATATTAAAAGTGAATTTTGATGATTTTTGGGGATTTGTCCTAAGTAATTTACTATGTAAATTAAATTATTTAAGTTAGAGGACTTAAATGTCTTAATTGTTTTGTTAATGGGAAGGGCCACTTTGTAAATTATTTTTAATTAATTCTGGATGAATTCAGCAGTCTTTAGAAAAGATTTTGGTAAAGATTATGGCAACCAAATATTTTTTTACAAATAGGCAAGTTAGTTGAAAAACATTTACTTTAAAAGGCAACAAAAGTTTTGTACAGATTTATTGTTTCGCCACTTCCAGTAGCAACCTTTCGACCTCATACCTCCACCCCCAACCAAGTCAAAACCAATACACATGGTATCAATGCTTTGGTACGTAGTGGATTAGAGAAAGGAGGAAGGTATAGAGTCGAAACCATGCTTTCGAAGGGGTCGAGGCCATTTTAAATAGCTTTCGAAGATCTTTGTTTACTTTCAAAAGAGATGCCACTTGCCTAGTTTTTAATGGATGCTTTTGAAAGGGTTGAATTACTTTTGTATAGCTTTCAAAGGAGTTGCCGCCTTTTTGTTTAAAGGGTAGCTTTCGAATGAGTTGCCGTATATTATGTTTTAAAGAGAAGCTTTCGGAAGGGTAGTTTTGAACCAATTCGAAGCCTTGCTACCATTTTCATACCTTTCGAATAGGTTGAAAGTTTTCAATGAGTTCGAAAGGCAAGCTTTTGTTTTATAAATATAAAAGCCGCTTCCCAATGCTTTTGAAAGGGCTCCAGTAGCCATTTAAACTAAAGGTTTCGAAGGCAATGGATTCAAAATTTGTTTCGATGCTATCCTTCCAATTGTTTACTTAAAAGATTAAAGCTTTCGAAAGGATGGTTCCGAAGCCATCTGTTTTCCCCAAAGTCTTTTACTTGAAGTTTAATGGTTTCGAAAGGGTTACTTTCGTTTATATTCACTTTGACCCAAAAGTTATTGTTAAGAATAAACCCAATAGTTTTGAAAGAGGCACTTTCAAATAGTTTCGAAGCTATGCTTCTATAAGTTGGAAAGATATGTTTTAATACTTTCGAAAGGAAGGTTAGATGCTTTCGAAAGAGATATTTTAAAGTGTTTCGAAAGGCATATGTTTAAATGTTTTGAAAAGAAGATTTGAATGCTTTCGAAAGATATGTTTTAATGGTTTCGAAAGTAAATATCTAAGGTTTCGAAAGCCTTAGTTTTCAAAACAAAGAACCCAATCTCATTTTTAAAAGAAAACCCATGGCACTATAAAAGGGCTTTGAAATGGTTTTTAAATTTGGAGTAATTTTTTGAAGAAGGTTGCCTTGATAAAAATAATGGATTAAAGGGATTAACCAAATTTGATGTGGAAAGGATTTCAAGGATATTAAACCATAAATGTTGGTATTGTTATGTCATTGTATATGCTTCTTCTATAAATATATTCACTATATAATGGACCCATAACTGTATTTTGGGGAGGAAGGGCATAATAACCAGCTAGCTTGACCCAGTAGTGAATATAAATTGAGTTAACTCCTGTATGAGTAGAATTGCATTCAGAAGGTCAGGTAGACCAGAACTTAGGATGCCCAAAGACTGATCAAAAAGTTGTCGGTTTAGATAGGTTCATAGTAAACCCATGAAAACTATGTTTGGAGGGAGTTATTGGCAGGGGCCATTAGGTTCGTAGTGATCCCATGAAAACTATATCTGGATAAAGTTATTGAGAGAAGTCAATAGGTTCATAGTCAACCCATGAAAACTATGATATAAGAGAAGTTATTGGAGATACCAATAGGTTCAGAGAGAACCCATGAAATAATGAAGTTATTAGCAGGGGCCAATAGTTTCTTAGTAATCCCATGAAAACTATGAAACCGGACAGATAGTCCATAAGCTTTAAACAGGTTATTAGTCAGCCCATGAAAACTAATAGGTTAATAGTGGCCAAAAAACTATAACTGAGACAGATAGTCAAATAAATGAGGATGGGAAGTCTAGGATATTTTGCATGTTTGCATATCATCATGATATTATAAATTGCTATGTTTTAACCATTGTGGATGAAGTAGCACAATATAAGGTTATTATAAATTTTTGGTAAGATACTAGTGAGGGGAAAACCCGTTCCGCTAAGCGGCGTGGTCTCACTAAATATCTAAATGGTTCGAGATGGTAGGTTATTATTCATACCAGGCTTTATGTCTGACTCGAAGTTTATGTTTTCCCCTTAAACTCTCGGGTGCTCAATTGATTTTGAGTAGATTGGGAGTTGAGGTTTTCGGGTTTTTCTTTAGACGAGTAAGCTTCCGGAGACGTGCAGGAGGCAAGCTAGCTAATAGGAGTTCTTTTATATTATATTCCGCTGTGTTTTGATGTAAAGGCAAAGTTGTTTAATTTCTTATGTTTAGACTCTGATCATCTAAGGGGTCATCTTCATATGTCGCTCTTGGCATAGTTTGTAATAATTATATTTTCTCTGAACATGGTTCTCGAATTTGGGATTATGTTATGAATTTGAAATATGGTTGAAATGGAATGAGAAATTTGTTTAATGGTTTTAAATTTTTTTAATATCCATGTGTTTCTGTTATATCAATGTATCTAACATTACCGCATTTGGTCACCGAGAATTAATAACTATGGATGACTGCAGCATCTGTAGCCGTTAGTTTTGGGCCTCCAAGTGGGGGATGTTACATGAAAGAAACTAGGAATCTCGCTAAATACCATGTTGGGAAGATGGTGCACGACCGAGAGGCTGCCTGGGACCCATCGGAGGTAGGCTACTAAAGTCGGGCCAAGGACGTGCCATGTTTGAGCCTGTCTTACTTGACATGTCACATATTAAGGCATGCTTGGAGAGTTGCCAACCATTAACTAGAGTGGCACCTGGTGACCATATTGACGTAGCTAGAAGTAGATGGACATAGGAAGGCCTGTCGTCATTGAGCCAAGCCCGACTAGACCGGGTCGGTCCCAGATCTTGCCTAAATATGATGGATGCCTAGGGATGAGGCGACCGGGCCTCATCTTGTTACCTTGCTGAATGAATGGGATAGTTCGAGACCATCAAGAGCTTGGGTTGGCCTATGTGGGCTGGTTACAGAATAATTAGGCTTGTTTTGGTTGGGCCGGACTATGTTAAATCGGCCTGTTAATTACTTGTGAGAAAATTGAGCAATATTTTGCCTCCCAATTTTGCATCTACGAGTGGGTGTAGGCTTGTAAAATCATGAAAATCCCACTGATTGACGGTCCAGCAAAGCATTTAATGCGCTTTGCATGTGTTTTATGCTATTGGTTGCGACGGTTCGTTTTTCCAAATGTGGCAGGAAAGACGTCTACTTTTGGGCGTGGGTGAAATGGCAGTCGCATTTATTACACCTAGACGGTCGAGAATCGAGGTCGATTCGAATCCTACCGTGGAGATCGGGGGATGGATTTATAAAAACCCTTTACTCTCTTCCTTTCCATTCTTTATTGCAAACGAAAAGTTCTGAACGTTATTACAAAAGCTTAAGCATTCTAAAAACTTCGAGTTCTTTAAATTTCCTTAACTTGGAAAAGTATGTGTGCTTCTATCTTTGCCTTAGCCATGGAAATCACCGCCATTGAGGTGGGACACTTGGTTTTTTGCTATCTTTTTATTTTTGAGTTCTTTCGATTGCATTATTTTTGTCGTAAATGTCGTAGATTTGTATTGCATCAGTTTTCTTTGAACAATGGATTGGAAACCGTAGTTTCCTTGGTATCTTTGTTTTCGATCAACCATTGCCACCTTGCTAGTAGTGGTTGATTGATGCTAATGAGCTTGAACGGGCTTGTAAGTAATCAGATGATTTTTATACAGCATTTATTCTGACAATGGGTCATGGGCCGAGTACAATTTAATAAGCATGGGACTTTTGCAAATTCATAAGAAATTGATAGGGGGCGTAGGGTCGAATAATTGGCTTAGGAGTGGAGAGGAAAGCTGGCATGCATGGGGCACCTACATGGGTGTGCCATAAAGGCAGTTGTTTAGTTATCATATTATGTCGGGGATCCTTCCTTCAGGCTTATCTTGGATTTTGCCCATTGCTTTGTATAACCTAATCGTTTGTATTTTAGATGGGAACTTTGGGTTCCATATCTGCCGATCGATCTTCTTCGATAAGGGGTGCCGCTCTCAAGGCCTCTGAACTAGGGCCAAACAATACCGACTTGGCTAAACTGTTAGTCGGTCATGGGGTGGATATAAGGGTGGTTTGTTATGCTAATTTGAACAAACATCCTTACTAGCCCCTGCTTGGCTACTTTGCATTTTCAACAGGCTATTTTAAGGTGGAGGTGATGCTGCCCTTCCACCCTTTCCTTGTCTCTATCCTTAATGCATACCAACTTTCCCTGGGCATCTAACGCTGAACAGTTACCGGTTTCTTCTTGGTATCTATGCCGCTTGCATGGCGTTAGGCCTTCCAAAGCCTAATGCCAACCTTGTTGAGATGGTCGTCACCTGGTTGGATGACGAAGTACATTTTTGTGCTGCATGCAGTTAATTTCGAGATGGAAAATGTAACCTTTCAGACTCCTTGTAAGTCTTTCTCTCTTACTCCCTTAACCTTTTTTACTGCTTTCCCTTGCTTAAGACGTTTACTAACAGGTGTCGAGGTTGATTACCATGGCATTGATCGTACATCCTTGATTGGGTATCTAAACCAACAGAAGATGGTTGATCCCCAATGTTGAGACTTGAATTTATTGGTGGTCAACCCCAATCTTCGAGTTATGGGGCTGATGTGGGAGGGTTAAACAATGGTTGGCAAGCTGTAGAGGAAGACTTAGGTCCAGAAGGTAGACGAGGTCGAGAAGCTAGCGAAAAATAAAAGGGACCATTCTTAGATTAAGTTCCTTGGCCCAGATTCTAGGCCAATCACAGATGTTAATCGGTACTATGTCAATATTAAGGGTGAGAAGAAAGGGAAATGGATACTGATTAATTTGGATAAATTAAGTGATGTAGTGCTATGGCCTGAATTGGAACAATTCGACCCTCAACGGCTAGTTGATGTCCCCATTCTGCTCCACGAGACTCCACCTAAAGAATGGGACACTGATTTGAGTCCCGGTGATAGTAGTATAGCGTGGAGAGAATGCAAGCCAATCGTTGATATGGACACGGATGCCTCCTTCAGGCAAAATTTCGAATAAGATCCCTCGCGTCCTGGATATGAGGATAATTCTACAAGAGGGCCTCACATAGGGACATATAGGACTAGTGTGGGTAGGTCAGCCTTATCATGTCGACTCTTTATTAGAAAAAAGGGACTAGGCTAATACAGATGGTAGTATACCTTTGCTTGCCTTTATTTTGCATTACATTTTGTCTGGATTTTTCGTCTCTTTTTGTTGCAATGGCTGATAGGTTGTGTTTTGATACTTTTTATGATGGACCGATCAAGGATGCGAACATCGGAGAGGCACCCATGCTTCTGATGGGATGCATGCACCTCCTACACCCCATAGGCCAATGAATCCTAACATTCCTGAAAGCATTTGGGTACCTCAAGAGCTGCTCCTAGCCTAACCTGATCCAACAATCCAAGAAAAGGAAGGTAGACGTGATCGGCTTGTCTATAAGGGTAGAGGAGCTAGATCCTTATAAGAAGTTCCTCGATCTATATGGTACGATTAGCTGATTGCTTATCGAACAGCAGAGTCGATTGGGGAGGCTATCCTGAATGCTCATCATGCCAGGGACCCCACCAATATGGATTTATTGCTTTCGGCCTATCAACTCATGGCAATGGAGTCTCTTACTTATCCTCATCGTCCCTAGTCTGGTTTAAATCGACATCCTTTTGAAGACGTTATGAATTTCCAAACCAAAAACACCTTGTTGGTAAGCGTTTTGACCTCGACTTTTTTTACTTGGAACTTTTAACACTTGATTTATTATTAGGTTGGCTTCCACTGCATGCGCATCCGGGGGGATGTGGAGAACATACAGGCTAATTTATAGTATGAGAGGAAAGCTTGATAGGATTTAGAGTCAAGGGCCGCAAGTTTTGAGGAGGAGAAAGAGGCAGCCGACAAGGCCGGTAGGGAGGCAATTGTGGCAGTCGAAAAGGCATAGAGGATGGTGGCCGAGGCCCGAAAGTAGGCTAGAAAAGGTGGAGGCTGATCTCCGAGTGAGGGACGAGAAAGCAAAAAAGAAGGTGGCAAATCTCAAGGAGAGTTTGGCTAAGGCTGAGAAGGTGGTTGAACAGCTCCTGACTGACTATGTGGCATGCGAGGCTGGAGGCCTGACGGATGAGGTTGTTGCGACCATATGGAAAAGGAGGCGGGCATCTGGCAAAATTGACTAAGGAATATGGTAAGGACACTACTTATGGAGAATTATGAATTCTCCATTTCCATCAGTAAGTTCGATGCCGAGGCTTTTGCACAAGCATGAGAAGAGGTTGTAGAGAAGCTGTAAGCCAAGGGTATCCTTATGCCAGCCATAATTACTCAGGAGCAGCTGGACTACTTGGTTGGGAAGTCTAGGGGACTAAGCTTAGACTAATACTAGTTTCCCCTTCTTATGGACCCAGCGGGGAAGGTTGTGTACCCCTGCACTTTTGGATTGAATGTTGTATTCCCTTATTGTTGAAAATTTTCCAATTGTTTTTTTAGTTGAATCTCTTCCTATGTTTGAAGTTTTGTTTTGTTATGATAGATATGCCAAACAAGGTGATGGATACCGATCGCGACCCTTTCTACATATTTTTGGTAGGATTGATCTTGTTTGGGCATCAAGATCAGCGTTTGAGTACTAGGCTTATTTATGTGGCCCTTTGTCGAGCGATCCTAGATCGAGCCCAACAATGATGGGCTTAAAGATTCTGATGTGCAACGAGAGTGGCAGTTGAGGTCGGCAGTCTCTAATAAGGTAAATGAGCACATAAAAACCCATCCTTTATTGAATAGTCTAATGGCAAGCAGGGAGTATGGCTTACTACGCACTTAACGGTAGAGGTTGGCGGTCCCCAACAATGAAATGAATGCACGGTAATTCACCATCGTGGATAGCCAGTCTGCAAGCTGGGAGCATGGCTCGCTACGCACTTGGCAGTTGAGGTCGGCAGTCCCTAATAAGGCAAATGAGCATATAAAAACTTATCCTTTATTGGATAGCCTAGCGGCAACCAAAGAGCATGGCTTCCTATGCACTTGGCGGCAGAAGTCGGCGGTCCCCAATAAGGAAGTGAATGTATGGTAATTTACCCTCGTGGATAGTCGGCCAGCAAGCAGAGAGCAGGGCTCACTACATACTTAGCGATTAAGGTCGGTAGTCGCCAACAAGGAAAATAAGCACAAAAAATCATTTGTTATTGGATAGCCTGGCAGCAAGCAAGGAGCATGGCTCACTACACACTTGGTGGAAGAGGTTGGCGGTCCCCAATGAAGCAAATGAGCATGTAATAACTCATCCTTTATTAGATAGCTTGGTGGTAAGCGGGGAGCAAAGCTATCTACGCACTTGGCAGCAGAGGTCGGGGGGTCCCCAATAAGGCAAATGAACATATAAAAACTCATACTTTATTGGATAACTCGGCGGAAGGCGGGGAGCATGGCTCGCTATGCACTTGACGACAAAAGTCGGTGGTCCCTAACAAGGCAAATGAGCATGTAAAAACTCACGCTTTTAATGGATAGCCTGGCAGATCTTGGATAATGTTAACTTATAGAATCTCCAATGTATTCATAAAAAGGATACATAGCCTTATAAATATGGCCGGCTTTCATATGTAGTAGGCCCAGAGATGGAAGGGGTTCCAAGAGCAGGAGACATTTTCTCCATCCAAGTGAGAGATAGTAGATGCTGGTTTTTAGGACTTCACTAATGATATGTGGTCCTTTAGAGTTCAAGCTAAGTACTCCTTTTGTCAAGTTATTTGTATTAGCGAGCACCTAGCATAGGACTGGGTCGCCGATAATGAACTGTCGGAGCCTTAACCTTGAGTTGTAGTGTTTGGGGACCTTTCTCTTGTAAGCTTTAGTGTGGAGCTAGCTATGGCCCTTCATTTTTCTAAAGTGTCGAGCTCAAGCTTAAGTATCTCATTGTTTTGCTCGGTCTTGAAGGTTTTACGCCGAGGTGAATGGATGTCAACTTTGATAGGTAGCATGGCTTCATAATCGTAAGACGACGAGAAGGGAGTTTGGGCAATTGACTTGCGGCTGGAGGTACGATAGGACCAAAGGACTAGTGGTAGCTCTTCGGCCCATTTCCCTTTAGCTTTAGTGGGGCGCTTCTTGACCATGGTCTTCATGGATTTACTGACAGCCTCCAGGAGTTCTTTGGCTTAAGAATGAGCAACGAAAGAGAAGCATTTCTCAATTCTATTCCTTGTGCAAAAGACTTGAAAGGGGTGCCTTCAAATTATATGCCATTATCGATGATGATCTTCTTGGGCAGGCCAAAATGACAGATGATGTTCTTTATTACGAAGTTCAATATTTTAGGGGCAACTACCCTAGTGAGGGGTTTAGCCTCGATCCACTTGGTGAAATAATCGGTGGCTACTATAGCTTGATTGTACTCTCCTTTGGCGTTTGACAGCTTGCCTATCAAGTCAATTCCCCATGAAATGAATGACCACGAGGAGGTCATCGAGGTGAGGAGGGTAGGCGAACCGAGGGGGTCATGGCGAACCACCAAGATCGATCACATTTTTAACATACTTCATAGAATCCTTGATCATGGTAGGTCAATAGTTGCCCTACCGGACAACCTTTTATGCCAAGTTATGCGCTTCCCCCTACATGTGGTCCCCCCACTGAATCTTTTATGCTGCTCTTCCAAAATCTAAATTGCTTCGTCTGTGGACATGCACTGAACGAGTGGTGTGGAATACCCCTACTTATAGAGCCTCCCCTCCACTATCGTGTAGTTGGTGGCTCGGTAGAGAATCTTCCTAGCTTCCTCATGAGTGGTAGGTAGTTCCTCATTTACTAAATATCTAACCAGGGATGTCATCCAGTCGTCTATAGAGGATGCACCTATTTTCATTGTTATTTCCCCTGACTCATGGCCAAGGGTATCATAGATTTCTAATCGGACCCAAGGAGTGATGTCCTCTTCAAGATTGCTTGCCGCTTTGGCTATTTGGTCGGCCATGGCATTTTTTTCTCTGGGTACTTGTTTTAGTTTAAATTCCATGAAGGTACTGATGATCATTTTGGCGTTGACAACATACAAGGCCAGTGTTTTGTTTTACTTGGAAGCATTCGCCAATTTGGTTGACGAATAAAGACGATTCATTGAAAACATGCACAGTTTCCATGCACGGTTCCTTTGCCATTCTGAGGTCGACCAAGGAAAGTTCGTATTCGATTTCATTACTGGTTGCCTTGAAGGTAAGGCAGACCGCAAAGCACAAATATTTTCCCTCTAATGTAATGAGGAACATATCAGTCCCTACCCCCTTCTTAATTGATTCTCCATCAACATATAGGTGCTAAGTGGGTTTGCCGGCTATGGTTTCTTTCGAGCCTCCTAAACATTTTGCAATGTAATCGGCAATGGTCTGACCCATGATGAAGTACAAGAGTGGAATGAGATGTGATGTTGTTCAAGCTTGACAGACCATTTTAATAACCAGCCTATTGTGTCAGGCCAGTTGAGGATTTGCTTTAGAGGATGATTCGTTAGGAATTTAATAGGGTGAGCTTGAAAGAATAGCAGGAGGTTCCGGGCTAACATAAGCAGGCAGAATGCGAGTTTCTCTAGCCTAGAGCATCATGTCTCTGGGTCGGTCAACCTCTTACTAGCATAATAGACTGACTGTTGGACCTTCTCATCTTATTTGATTAAGGCAGTGCTGATCGCACGATCAGATATAGCTAAGTATAGATAAAGGTCCTCACCATCGATGGGTTTGGATGGTGTCGAAGGGGTAGCCAGATGTTGCTTTAGCTCTTCGAATGCCTTAGCATATTCCTTGCTCCAAGTGAATGTTTTTCCTTTTTTAATGAGATTGAAGAAGGGTAGACACCGGTCAGTAGATTTTGACATAAACCGGGTTAATGATGCAACCATCTCATTTAAGCTTTGCACCCATTTCATGGTTTTAGGGACTTGCATGTCTTGGATGATTTGGATTTTATCTGGATTAGCCTTAATCTCCTTGGCACTGTAACAACCCGAAAATTAAGCTATAATATTTAATTAACGAATTAATTAAATGATAAAATAACTTTGTAAAATTATCAGAATTGAGCCATGAGAGTTGCACCATTGTGTCTGTGGTAAGTTTTTGGTCAACTTCCATATATAGAACGTCATAATCCGAGCTAGAACAAAGATGATACAAATTAAATGAGAAATTAGAAAAGAAGATATATATATAGGGCTAGGTCGACAACTAGGTCGACCTACCCACTGCCTAGGTCGACCGGCATGTCGACCTAGCATAGGGGGTAGTCGACACCTAGGTTGACCCGCCTTGTTGAATGAATGAAGAATTTAATTCTTCGTTTCTATAAGCTTCGAACATGTCATTTTGGGTTATTTCCTCTCATCTGGTACATCCGTGCTTCCATCCGACGGCTCCTATTCAGCCTATGATGTGGTTGCACCAAATTCAATCTCCAAATCCAACGGTCTGAGATCCACAAGTGCCACTATAAATAAGACCATAGGCCTAGCTATTTTTCTCATTCTAGATTTTCTCCATTTGGCTTCACCTTCCCAGGTAGGACCCTAAAAGGAATAATCTTTCGAGGAGAAGATCATTTTAAATTAAAATGTTTAATACCCTCAAGTGGATCCAGGAAGACCAAGGGAAGAGCTAAGGACCACTAGTGAGTGATTAGTAATTATTTTAGATTTTTAAGTAATTTAAAATAATAGGGTTTCCAATAGTTGTAGTTTTTCTACGATTTTGGAATAACCTTTTTACCAGTTTATTTTCAGTTTTAGATTTATTTTTCAGTCTATTTCCTTTTAGCTATTCTTTTCAGTTATTTGTAGTTAATTATTGTTAATTATAGCTTTTCCATTTATTTACAGTTATTATAATTATTTACTGTTATTTATGTTTTATTTACATCTTTTCTACGTTAGGATTTTCTTCTATAATTGTTAGTTTCTTTCTATTTTTCCATTTTACGCGAATGGAATAGAATAGATTAAAACGTGAATATGGACTAAATAATAAGAACACTGAAATTACAGAAAATAAGATGTAAAATGTGAAGACTGTAATAAATTGGACTTGGACTGAATTTAAGCCTAATTATGATGTATAATTATGATTAAGAAGAGTAAAAAGAGAAAGTGGCTTATTTTTATATTTAGACCTTGGGTTAAGTTAATAAGCAATATTATAACATAGGTTATAATTACAAATAGAATAGAAAAAGGCTTATTTTGAGACTTAGAATAAATTAATAAGCAAAGATAGCAAGGATAACAGTAGAGGCTTATTTAAACAATTTATACTAAGTTAATAAGCAAAAGTAGGACCTGTACCAACAGCACTCCCTATTTTCTATGGACACAGGTGTCTCACAATAGCCTGAAGTGAGATGAGGGCACGCTTATGCTGTTTAGGGTAGATAAAAGGTCAATAATTAAAAGTCCAAACCATGGGGATTTGGACAAGGGGCGCAACTAGATTTTGTTTGACAGAGACCAATACCAACAGCATTCCCTATTTACTATGGACACAGGTGTCTCACTATAGCCTGAAGTGAGATGAGGGCAGGCTTATGCTGTCTAGGGTAAATAAAAGGTCAAAAGAGGGAGCAACAGATAGTATGAACCCAACGATGGTCGAGCATGCGGCCTCGATGCAGGGGATATAATTCGCTATTGGGTTCCAAGCGCTTAGTAGGTGCCTTTCATAGGCACTGGTGTCTAGCTCACAGTAGACACATTAGTAGAAGGCCGATCAAAGGGTAGAATTAGGACTTCAGCCTAATTAAAGTAGGATTGGGAATTCAGCCTAATCAAAGCAGTTATCTAAGACAAGTGCAAACAATCGAAGTTATCCAATCGAATTAATCTAATAGTTAAATCGTATTTATTTCCAGCTTTACCTTTCCTCCTATTTCTTTATTTCTTTTTATACTAGAACTATAGCAAAGTCTATTATCTTTACCTTGCTTAAGAACACTAGTAATTACTATCATTCACCAGACTTTTAGTCTGACCCACTCCTCTATTTTCCCCTTTCCCTCATAGGCCAGCAAGGGCAAGGACGGTAGATTACAGACACTTGGAGACTTCAGTGGCAGAGATTTTCTCATGTATTCCTTTTCTTCATTTTCAGTTTTTAGCTTATTTGATGTACTGGTACTTTTTGGAGGGATAGTTTTGTACTCTGATTTTTATGAGACTGAGGTTATGATTTTCATAAGACATGTATTGGCATTTTGAGATATCTTATGTATTTGGTTATGTAACTCTATCTTATGAAGTTTAATTTTTATCAAGTTATTGTTTTAATTGGATCCGCTGTCTTTATCTATTTTGTCTTGTGAATCTTAGTCTCTGTATGTTTTAGCTATACCTACAACGCACCACATCTATTAGTGTGTCCTTTTGGGGTATACTAAGGGGTGTGGGGTGTTTCATTTGGTATCAGAGCCTAAGGTTACAGGATTCCTAAAAAATTGTTTTAAAAGTAAAGTATTTTTCAAAATAACTTGTTTTAAAAGTATTCTTCAGAAAGGAACTCTTAGAAATAGTTTTCAAGTATAAAAGAGTTTTTATAAAAATCCCCTCAAAAGTCCAGTTCAATCTCTCTTCGACTCTTTCCTAAATTCTCTTTTCTTTGCGTAGAATGGCGGATGCCCCTAATCTTCCCGAGGGTATTCCAGTTCCAGGCTGGTTTCGTAGGTATCTACAAGCCACGACTCCAGAGGTGCACGGGTAAGCGCCTAATCTAGCACCAGCGGGTGGGAATCCCATCAACCCACCTACAGCAGTCAATTTCTCTAAGCTTTGTAAGGATTTTGCAAATTTGGGGGGAAATACTTTTTCTGGTACGGAGACTTTTGTGGAGGCACGAGCTTGGTTAAGGAACACAGAAAGGATATTCGGGCCATTGGGATTGGAGGATAAGCAGCGAGTTCAACTAATATCTTGGCAGTTGAAAGAGGAGGCTTCTTATTGGTGGGAGTTTATTAAGTTGGAAGGAAGAGACGTTAATTGGAATGGGTTCCGGGAGCGAGTTGATAGGAAGTTTTTATCTCAAGCAGAAGAAAGTGTCCAGTTGGAGCAGTTTATTAGCTTGAAGCAAGGAAGTTTGTCTGTGAAGGAGTATATCAACCAATTTAACGAGTTGTCGTGACTTGAAATGGAGTTGGTGAATACACCGCACAAGAAGGCTATGAATTTCGCAAAGGGATTAAATCAGCCCCTTCAAGGGTTGTTGTTGACTCACGTACCGATGGGAGCTACGTACGAGTCACTGGTGGAGATGGTGCTTATGTCTGATGCAGCTAAGGAGGGGGACTCTAAAGAAGTTGTTAAGTCGAAAGGTCCTAAGAAGAAATGGTGGAAGAACAATAAAGAGAAGAAGAAAGGAGAAGGCCCTCAAAAGCAAATCAAGAAAGGTGTGAAGTGCCTTAGTTGTGGGATTGTTGGACATATCTCCAAGGACTGTAGGAAGGAGAAGATGAAGGGAAAGTGCTATAATTATGGGCAACCCGGTCACATGAGTAGGAATTGTCCCCAGGAGACGGAGCAGTGAGTGAGTGCACCGGCAGCGCAGATTCAGGCATTAGATGCAGCACCATCCAGCAGCGTTCCAAAGAGAGGTAGGAAAGTCACCGTGGAAGGTTTGATTTCTATTTCTGATTTTCCCATTCGAACTCTTTTCGATTCTGGAGCATCACACTCTTTCATCTCTAGTTCTTTGGTAGATTGTTTGCACTTAGACATCTCTTTAGTAGTAGACCCCATTGTTGTTTCAAACCCCATAGGAGGATCGACACACTTGTCTATGGTTTGTAGGGGTTTGAAAATCTTTATACTGGGCGTAGAATTTGATTGTGCGCCTATGTATTGGGATTCTCGGGATATGGGATGATTTTGGGGATGGATTGGCTATCCACATATGGAGCTATATTAGACTACGAGAGGAGATCCGTTAGACTAGAGACATGTAGCGGTAGGACTCTCGAGGTTTCTTGTGACCCGCAAGGGTCAGTTATGTTGAGCTTTCTTTAATCCCTCGATTCATCATCAGCAGAGTTAGATTCAGTTCTTGTCGTTAAAGATTTTCCGGACGTCTTTGAGGAGGTTAGGGGACTACCCCCCTAAGAGAGAGATTGACTTCAGGATTTATTTGACTGATAATGCTAAGCCAGTAGCATTACCCGCGAGGCACACGGCACCTAGGGAGAGGAAGGAATTGAGCAAGCAAGTTCGTGAGCTTTTGGAGAAAGGTTTCATAAGAAGGAGCATATCGGAGTGGGGAGCACCAGTCGTCTTCTCTACTAAGGCGGATGGTTCCCTTCGACCGCGTAGACTATAGAGAATTCAATAAGCTCACGAAGAAGAACCATTATCCACTTCCTAGGATATATGATCTTTTTGACCAGTTGGTTGGCTCTTTGGTATTCTCTCAGCTTGATTTAGCCACTGGATTTCATCAACTTAGGGTCGCTGAAGATAGCATTGATAAGACCGTGTTTAGGACACCCGACGGGTTCTTTGAGTGGTTAGTCGTGCCTTTTGGGCTAACCAACGCTCTAGGCTATTTTGTAGATTTGACGAGCCATGTTTTTAGAGATGTCCTAAATAAGTTTGTGGTGGTATTCTTGGATGAAATTTTGGTGTTTTCCAAGAGTATGGAGGAGCATGCTGTTCATTTAGAGGAGGTTCTTCACACACTTCGTAATCATCAGTTGAGGGCAAAGTTTTCGAAGTGTCACTTTTGGCGAGAGAAGGTACGTTTCTTGGAGCATGTAGTCTCGAGAGAGGGTTTGGCTGTTGACCCCACTAAGGAAATGGCAGTGCAAGATTGTAAGGCCCCCAAGAACGTTACTAAAGTTATAAGCTTCCTAGGATTGGCTAGCTATTATAGGAAGTTCATTAGAGATTTTGCCAAGATTTCAGCACCACTTACTCGCCTCACTAAGAAGAACAAAGCATTCGTGTAGGACGTGGATTGTGAGGATTCCTTCACGAAGCTTAAGAGAGCTCTTACTAGTGCACCGGTGTTAGTTTTACTCGATGGAGCTAAGCCTTTTACAGTATACCCTGATGCATGTGGGACGGGTCTAGGAGCGGTGTTGATGCAAGAAGGGAGGATAGTATGTTATGGAAGTAGGCAATTGAGGACACATGAGAAGAACCTCTACCTATGATTTGGAGTTGGTTTCTATGGTTTTTGCGCTCAAGCCTTAGAGGCATTACTTGCTTGGAGAGAGGTTCGAGCTTTTCACCGACCATAAGTCATTGAAGTACCTATTCTCACAGAAGGATTTGAACTTGAGGCAGCAGCGATGGATGGAATTTTTGGCGTTGTACGACTTTGAGATAGCTTATACCCCTGGCAAGGGAAATGTGGTTGCGAATGCATGAGTAGAAAGAAAGCAACCCTTAGTCCTTTGTTCATAGACTGGAGGAGCCTAGAGTTTATTTCCATTTTTGATTTTATGCCCTCTACGGACATTACCCCTAGATTGTTAGCAGCGCTTGAGGTGAGGCCTACCCTAATAGATCAGATTGGCTCGAGGCAGCGAGAGGATTCGGAGCTTATGGATATTATGGATAGGATTAGCCGAGGAGAGGTCTCTAGACATCTCCAACGTTATTCCATTGATGGCAAAGGGTGGCTTAGGAGAGATGGAAGGCTTTGTGTTCCCCACATTAGTGATTTATTGAGGGCGGTTCTAGAGGAAGCACACCATTCTTGTATGACTATTCATCCGGGTGGTGATAAAATTATAGGGACATGAAGAGGATGTTTCATTGGAGTGGCATGAAGAAGGATGTAGCGGAGTTTGTAGCTAAGTGTCTTGTGTGCCAAAAGGTTAAGGCGGAGCGGCAGAAGCCCGGTGGACTACTTCAGCCATTGGATATACCCAAATGAAAGTGGGACAGCGTTTCGATGGACTTCATAGATGGTTTACCCCAATCTAGGAAGGGAAATACTAGCATTTGGGTGATTGTAGATCGTTTGACTAAGAGCACCCACTTCATTCCGGTTAAGAGTAAGAGGACGACATGTTATTTGGCATCCTTATATGTTCGCGAGGTAGTCTGACTTCATGGAGTTCTATCTAGCATAGTGAGCGATTGAGACCCTATTTTTACTAGCGAGTTTTGGAGAAGCTTGCAAGAGGCTTTAGGGATGCAGCTTAGATTTAGTACGGCCTATCTCCCTCGGACGGATGGCCAAATGGAGAGAGTTAATAGCGTGCTTGACGATTTGTTGCAGATGTGCATTCTAGACTTTGGAGGAACTTGGAAGGAGCATCTTCCTTTGGTGGAGTTCACATATAGTAATAGTTTCCAAGCTAGCATTGGGATGGCACCATTTGAAGCTCTATATGGGAGACCTTGCAAATCACCCTCATGTTGGGTAGAGTCTACGGAGAAGTTGCTACTTGGTCCTGACATGGTTAGGGAAACCTCAGAGAAGGTGGATTTGATACGAATGAGGATGAAGATAGCAGATAGGCAGAAGTCTTATGCGGACAAGCAAAGGAGAGACATCAAATTTGAGGTTGGAGACTTAGTTTTTATTAAGGTATCCCCGCTAAGGAAGGTGGTAAGGTTTGGATCGAGTGGGAAGTTAGCCCCCAGATTTGTAGGACCATTCCCTATTGTAGAGAGAGTAGGGAAGAGGGCGTATTGAGTGAAGCTCCCAGAGAGGCTCGCAGGAGTGCACGATGTTTTCCATGTTTCGCACTTGAGAAAGTGCTTACATGACTCAATGGAGGTTGTGGAGTTTAGTCAGTTGGAGGAAGTGGAAGTAGAAAAGGAAGTATCGGTTCGTCATATTCCTACGAAGATCATTGGACGAGACACCAAGAGACTTAGGAATAAAGAAATTCCGTTAGTAAAGGTGCAGTGGGGAGATGACATTGCAGACGCTACATGGGAGGCTGAAGAGAAGATTCGTACTTCCTATCCTCATCTTTTTGATAGTAAGTTTTAGAATTTTCTATTTCCATCTTTAGTGTTGAATAGGTTCTTTCCTTTATTATCCTTTGGGAGGGTAGAACTTAGGATTTAACCTATGGATGGCAGGATTTATTGTAAACATGTCATTAGAACATGTTATGTATGATGGATGCTAGTGGTTGCAAGTGTTTGCTAGTGGATGCTAATGGACGCATATACTTACACTAGGCACTATTATCCTTTAGGGATCGGTCTAACTAGGACACTAGAGCACATGCATATGGATGTGTGCGCATTTGCATTTTTATTTTATTTTTCATGGTTACTATAAATGGATGATTATCACATGATTGTTGCATTTGGATGATGATTGTCGCATGCATATAGAACTATCAGTTCTTATTAGGGAATTTGCATTCATTTGGATACATTTGGATGATGATTGTCGAATTCATTTGGATACATGATTATGTTGTCTAGGGTAAATAAAAGGTCAAAAGAGGGAGCAACAGATAGTGTGAACCCAACGGTGGTCGAGCGTGTGGCCTCGGTGCAGGGGATATAATTCGCTATTGAGTTCCAAGCGCTTTGTAGGTGCCTTTCGTAGGCACTGGTGTCTAGCTCACAGTAGACACATTAGTAGAAGGCCGATCAAAGGGTAGAATTAGGACTTCAGCCTAATTAAAGTAGGATTGGGAATTCAGCCTAATCAAAGCAGTTATCTAAGACAAGTGCAAACAATCGAAGTTATCCAATCGAATTAATCTAATAGTTAAATCGTATTTATTTCCAGCTTTACCTTTCCTCCTATTTCTTTATTTACTTTTATACTAGAACTATTGAAAATTCTATTATCTTTACCTTGCTTAAGAATACTAGTAATTACTATCACTCACCAGACTTTTAGTCTGACCCACTCCTCTATTTTCTCCTTTTTCTCCCATAGGCCAGCAAGGGCAAGGACGGTAGATTACGGACACTTGGAGACTTCAGTGGCGGAGATTTTCTCATGTATTCCTTTCTTCATTTTCAGTTTTTAGCTTATTTGATGTACCGGTACTTTTTAAAGGGATAGTTTTGTACTCTGATTTTTATGAGACCGAGGTTATAATTTTCATAAGACATGTATTGGCATTTTGAGATATCTTATGTATTTGGTTTTATAACTCTATCTTATGATGTTTGATTTTTATTAAGTTATTGTTTTAATTTTTTCCGCTATTTTTATCTATTTTGTCTTGTGAATCTTATTCTCTGTAAGTTTTAGCTATACCTACAACGCACCACATCTTTTAGTGTGTCCTTTCGGGGTATACTAAGGGGTGTGGGGTGTTTCAGGTACTTACAAAATACCCGAGGAATTTGCCAGACCGTAAGGCAAAAGAGCATTTCTTAGGATTTGGCTTCATGTTGTATTGACGAAGGATGTTGAAATTTTCAGCTAGATTTTTCATATGCCCCCGCCCTCTTGGACTTGACTAGCATATCGTCCACAAAAACTTCCATAGTCTAACCAAATTTTTTCTAAGAACATGTGGTTGATGAGCCACTCATATGTTGCACCCGCATTTCGCAAACCGAAAGGCATGGCACGATAACAGTATAAACCAATGTTAGTTATGAAGGAGGTATGTTCTTGTTGTGGGTCGTGCATAGCAAATTGATTGTACCCATAATCGGAATAAATGAAGGTAAGGAGTAGCATGTCCACTGGTTACATCTACCAGCTGACCAATGAGAGGTAAAGAAAAATAGACTTTAGGGCAAGCTTTGTTAAGAATGGAGAAATCAATGTATGTTCTTTAAGTCCCATTTGGGTTTTTGACTAATAAGGAGTTTGCCACCCATATTGGATAGTCCGCCTCCTTGATGAAGCCATTGGCTAACAACTTATCTACCTTTTCTTTGAGAGCTCGGTTCCTTTCTGGGTTAAGCAATCGACATTTTTGGCGGATTGGGGTGGCTTTTGGATCGATATTGACTCATTGAGCACATGCCAAATGATCCTAGGATCAATGCTGGTCATATCAGCGTGCCCCCTGGCGAAGATTTTTTTTCTATTTCAGCAACTTGATTAAGCATTCTCTAATATTTGGGCCATGTTCGGTACCGATTTGGACAATCTTGTTGAGGTCGGTGCTGTCTATAGTGATAGACTCCAAGAGAGTGGCTGGCCCACTTTCGATGCCTATATCACCCATACAGGTATCTAATGGGTCATCATCTTGGTCTAAGCTAGTTTCTAAGTCGCATTGGTGTAGCGCGTATATCATGTGTTCCATAATATCTTTGACCGAGAAGGACGTACATTTCGGAGTTGGGGGGAAGATGCCCTCAGCTTTTGCAAATGAGTCCGTCATTGATGGAAGGATAAGAGTGATCGTGCTTGACGATCCCAACTTCTAGTGGGGAGCAACTCATTCATTCAATAATACGATAAGCTCTTTAGTTCTATAGGGAGTGATTAGGAACACTAGGTTCTTGCCAATCCCAGGTTTCAATGCGACCATCGCTCCTGGTATGGTCCTGAGTATTGCCGGACCCAGGGATACTCATGGACGGTACGCCGTTAGGGAGATGAATCCATGAGCAGGTAAGTCGACTAAGTCAGTCGACGGAGGAGCTGGTGGGACAAAGTTTACGGTGGCTTGGGCATCTAGCTGTGCCCTTAATCCATTCACTTCACAGGCCAATCGACCCGCATTTGATAGTTGTAGCATCACAATGCATAATATTTCTTCGTTGATGCACAGATTAGGCTGAGCAACACTAGTGAGATTGTTATCATTAGTTTCATGCCCACTAGGCTGTTACCTTCGAATGGCGGGAGATTTTCCATGATAACAAGCTAGATCGGGTCATTGCGGAGTAAAAAAACTGTGAAAATGTGAGAGTTTAAGGGGAGGCCCATCTTCTAGCACTAAAATGTTGACTGGAGATTTAGTCAACTTTGGTATTAGACTAACGCGCAAAAGTTACTTGCTAACACTAAGATTAAACTGAAAAATAAGGAGTTAGGTAAGCAGCTAAATGGAAAATAATACATGATATAGAGTGGTTCGACAAAGCAGCCTATGTCCAATATAAAGTTCTCTTACTTTGTATTTCTCTTACAACTATGAGCAATTACAAGAGAATAATAAGAAAGTAGGAAGCACTTGAGACTAATAAAGCTGTAAAATTTTAAGGACTTGGGGCATCAAGAGCCTAGAATTGTGTCTAGTATTCAGAATCCTTGTATGTTCCTGCTCCTTTGAAGTTGCAATGCAGGGGATATTATAGTAGCTAAAGTGGATTACGGTTGAGATTTAGCTATAGAACCGGCAGGAAAAAGTTTGACCATTGATCTAGCTGCAAGGGCGGGTGAATGACAGTTGTAATAAGTGTAAGAAGATGTGCGGCAGATGAAAATATATTCATTACTCATTTAATATAGGCATAAGCCTTACATTTAATGCACAGACTATGCATTAAATTTGCATTCAATGCTAACGGTAAGCCACATCAGTTCAACCGCTCAACTATAGTGCTTTGGATAGGTGGACAGACAGCTTGTCATTTACATGAGTGCTTATGTGACAAATCTTGCTGAGTCGGTTAGTGTGTAAATTTTGTATGATTATCCATTGTCCAGCTTGGTCCGAGGCTACAAGGAGTCCGGTCTGTGTGCTTACGATTAACATTTAGGACACAAATTAGGACAAGAAAAAAGACATGAAAATATGTCTGTTCGAAAAGGTTCGAGGTTTTTCTATTGTCCAAACATTGTCCGTCCGTTGTCTGAATCATATGAACAATGTCCGAACCTAAACTTTCTTTGGTCAATGTCCGTCCGAATCTCTTATAAGGTAGGACATAGACACATCTTCATCCGGTCCGACCCATTTACACCCTTAGATCCGGTCGACCAGCTATCGATGATATGAAACAAACTAGGAATCTCGCTAAGGACTATGTTCGGACGATGGTACACAACCAAGAGGGCTGGCTGGGACCAGTTGGAGGCAGCTTTACTAAAGTCAGGCCAAGGACGGGCCATGCTTTAACCTATCTTGCTTAATGTGCCGCCTATTGAGGTAGGCTTGGAGAGGTGCCACCCGTTAACTGGAGTAACACCGAGTGACCATGTTGACGTGGAGTTGTGCTGGAAGTAAATGGACATAGGAAGGTCAGTCGTCAATGAGCCAAGCATGACTTGGCCGAGCCAGGCCCAGATCTTGCCTAAATGTGAAGGGTGCCTAGGGATGACGTGACCGAGCCTACCTTGATGCCTTGCTGAATGGAAGGGTTGGTTACTAATTACTTATGAGAAAATTGAGCAACAGTTACGTACTCTAGTCTCAACGGATGTATCAATATCCTATCTTGATACATCTTAACTAGGAATATTCAAAATGATATGTTTATTTTTATGTGATAAATTCTCATGATTACAACTCATTGTAATTACTATCACAAAACATATCATTTATGGATTTTCTATTAAATATACTTAAATTAAAAAATAACTAATATAACACATTATATTAAGTATTTAATTGAAAGAAAAATACCATTTATTTCAAACATGATATTATTACGGAGTTAAAATTTTGCAGTAAATTACAGAACTGCCTCTAGTGCAACCCCTAACTCTATCAACCTCCCACTTGCACTTGTGGTCAATTATGAAAACTCTATCTCATCCTTTCAATCGGTTTGATGAGAACTGATCAAGTCAGTCCCTTCATGAATGGATCTGCTATGTTGTTTTAATTATCTACTCAGCCAATCAATTCTCTTCGACACTGATAAACTACCTTTATCATGTGAAACTATTCAGGGTATGTTTTTAGACTTTTAGGGAGCTCTTATCATTATATGGTTATCATATAACTATGATGCAATATTCTAAATACTTGGAATTTCCCTTAGCTTGGTTATAAATTTATGCATTTATATTTATACAATTGTTTTTATTGCAACGCTATTCAAGGCGATGTACTTAGCTTTTTGTTGAATTAACCACAACCTTTCATTTGATACATTTCCAACTTAAAATTCCTTAATTAAGGTTTAAATATAGACTAAATATTGATATATTACGCTCAATATCACTTATGAAGCTCGAATCTGAATACTCCTTTATAAGGAGTTCGTAAATACTCAAGAACACTATAAACCACCATTTGGTGATCTTAATTGGATTTGATATTTGCTTTATGTATAAAAAACATAAGCTAAATATGATACTGTAAACAATACAACATGTACGATATTTTCTATTGGCAATACATAAGGAATCCATCTTACATGTTCCATATTCAACATTTTAATATGGTGTCTATGCATATCGTTTGGGACATTCTTGACATCCTTTTATACAAATTATGAAAGATATTGTTTACAAATTCAATGTTGAGTATTAAATCACCAAACTATAATGAATTTGACTAGAGTACATCATTAATAAGCATAAGTTTATTGTTTATCTTTATGAAATATTCTAGTACCTTTAATAGTTCTTTCTGTTGGACACACGCTTCCTCTACATTTTGACTGAAAATCAGATTATTTGATATTTCTATTAAAATACTTATTCGACTCTGATTCATATAGAATGATACTTTCGTATCATTTCTTGAATTATACCCGAAAACCCACAAACTCAATATAACTCCCATTGACTTCGAGACACTTGGTTGTTATGTGCAAACAGTCTATTCTAAATTATTATTTAGAATTTTCCGTTTCAATATATATATGCACACCAAACACAAGTCATACTAGGTGATAATTTTGTGAGTAAAATCCGGATTAACTTGCGCACATTGAACGATGAATCTATTACGCTAATTTCAAAAATTAAAATTTACGATATTATTCTTATTGATGTTTCTCACTATATTCCAAATGCGTTAGTCTTTTTCTTGAAGGCACATTCGCGGCCGATGGATCATATCCCTTTGGGTACAACTATAAAAATCATATTTTGATAATGTACTTGGAATCCATTTCGGATTAGCCATCATGCTAAATGACAGAGTCAATACTCTTAACGGTTTCATTAACAACTAAGGGATATCTATTATCGACATTGATAAGAAACTCATAGTTCCCTTTATTATGCGAAAATTCTTATTAGACATGCTAATGCATTATGTTCGTTTAGTTTGGTCAATTTCATTTCATTCTTTATAATAAGTTTTAGATTTGGATCGTATCCAAAACCATTTTATTGCCAATAATTTCTAAAAGAAATTTTTTCGTCACAAAGTTGGTGTTTCTTGAAACAACAATTGTTTTCGGTACAACAGAGCATGTAGTCATAAACATTTTATGATTTGCCTTATATGTAACTGATTTGGTTTTAGTTTATGTAACGTATGTTTAAAACATAAATTGGTCATCTAATGACGATCGTTCTCAAACTTCTATTTGGGGTGATCCAAATGGGATCCCTCATGAACAATTGTTATATGCAGTCATTCGACTTGCACAACCTGTCAACTCCTTGATCTAGAATATGTTAAGGTTTATTATAAACCATTATCTTGTATGATTTTATAAACTATTCTTTAGATGAAATTAATTTTCACCTTATGTACTACTCCTAAGTACACAACCTTACAGAAAGAAATTAACTCAACTTCACTCATCATAATCGTACTTTGTTCAACAAAGTCCAATTATTCCTTATCGATACACCATTATGTATCATAGGGCAAAGTGACATTTGAGATCGAATCATTATTCATTTTTAGAAACATTTGGAACTCTTTCCAATATATTCACATATTTGATCAAATCAGAACATTTTTTACGTGTTAGATTGGTTACTTATGATTTATATTCTATGAGCCTACCATAGACACAATTCATCTGTATCAAATACACATTTCATGTATGTTGATTCATCGGTGAATTTAATAAAGTTTATGGAACCGTGTTGGTATTATTTGACTTATAATTGCATACATCTATATGTATTAATACGATAAGTTCACCTACTTTTATCTCGCTCCCACTAAATGGGTGCTTTGCCCTTTATTGTTTAAGATATAATTCACTAGTACCACATGATTCATAATTATATAATCAAAGAATTATTTCTCAAAACTGTGCCTTAGTCCATAATTCCAAAATAATTGCAAATAATTTCAAATGCTTCTGTATATGCTAATGCATCACTTTTGTTATAAAAACAAATACTACTATTAAACTTCTATTTTATAAAGAGTATTCATAATATTCAAATTGAAATAAAACTATGTCTATTTTTCACTCAACATTGAAAAACAATTATTATTTCATAAATAATATTTGGTATGTTTTACGAAAACAATTTTTGTAACTTAATACGACCAATAAGTGCTATACGATATGCTCCCACTATTTTTGCCATTACTATAATAGCATAAAAAATATGAAGCTCCATTCAACCACTTATAATAGGCTATTTATTCCATCCATTGTAAGCAATTTACAATCAAGAGTTTTCACATCAAATATCTTAAAATCAAAGAAATAAATTTCACAAAAAATAATTTTCTAAATGAAAAACACATTTTGTAATAGAAATCATATTTCTCATTCCATGTTAAATATATATTATTATTTTACAATTCTCGTTCCCAATGTCTGTTCATGAGGCAAAAGTGACCATTGACTCTCTTCATCCAAACTATTCCTTAAGTTACTTCGGCTCTCATACATTCATTTTCCTTTGTGAATAGTCAAACTATTCAAAAGGAAACCCTTGCTACAATATCTTAATGAACTCTTTACAAAAGTGCATTCGAACATCCTTAACATTTGAGCATATCAAATAAGTTGCACTTTATGTAAACTGATTAAACTGATATTTCAGTGATCGAATTCTTAGATCTATCTTATAACTCTTAGTCTAGTGTTGCATTTAACGCACAAGATCTATATTGTAATCAACTGTATTGAATACTTGATCTCATAATATGGTTTTCTTGCTTGTTTAAAATGAACTAATTTCGTGTAGATTTTGTACATTATGAGTTGCGGCTGTTCACCATATAACATTTATATGTGATTAGATATGATCAAACATTCATATCTTTATATTGTTTTTAGAGTTAGAAACTCATTGTAGACAATATACAGTCTTGAGCACATAAACACATAGGTGACTAAGTTAAAAACATATTTAGTAGTTATATAATTAGATGCTTACAGTGGTTAACATGCAAAAATTTATTGGTAAGTATATTTTATATTACTGTCTGTCAATTTTAATTTAGTTCCTTTGTATATCTTTACTGATAAACATTTTATCGATTTTATTAGTTCCACAAATTTATTGATGTAGATTTTTTTAATTTATATATAATATATGTTCTTACGATATTAGAAAGGTTAAATGTTACAATTCATTTTTCTAATAAGGCTCCCACTAAACATTTATGTTTCTCAAAACCCTAAGATGAAACATAGAAGTTTTTCGACTTCACTAATGGGGGTTAGGACTCACATGCCTTGGGATTTTGACCTTAAGGAAAGCTTAACAAATCAAATGCCTGCATATGATGAATAACTCCTTATCGATTGTATCACATACACTCCTAAACATGTGATCTTTGTCCTAATATCATCTTTACCTTGAGGAAAACTCAACAAATAAAAAGAGATTATTCACTCGTACCTACTATTTCATGACGGCCTAAGTATAACGCACATACCTTGAAGAAACATCAACAAATATGTACATGTATTTTACCTTGACCATTCTATATATTGATAGTACTACACATAACATCCCTAGCTTGAGTAAAGCTCAACAACTTAGGAGTATACAAGTAATTTATTGATATATAAATAGTAGAGGATAACTTTATGTTAAAGAATCATAATCCTTAATATATTTAATTGAATAATATCAACTTATGGAATAATGTATTTCTTATGAAATACTCTCGTGATTCAAGTGTTGGACACATCTAAAATCATGATATACTTATTATATGTATATATTTATTCCTTCAGTCTAATTAGGGTTTCTTATTGTTCTATACATTATTAAACATTCACATTATATAAGTTTTAGTTCTCATATAACATTTTTTTCTATAATTAACTTACCTATATAGTCTTTCGTATAATCTTGTATTAATTTTATTAATTAAATCTTATTTAATAATTAACATTTTAACTAATTTAATTATATTCAATTAACCATTTAAATTGAATATGTATATTATAAATTTATAGTTATACACATATATCTTAATATATATATATATATATATATATATATATATATATTTGTATGTGTGAGTGTGCTATATTATTTATTAATAAACATTTAATTAAACACATTTAGTTGATTATAATTTATTTTGGAAATTATATATACATACATCACCTTAAACATTTTAAGATAATGCACTATATATCAATATATATGTTATATAAATTTAGTTAACTAACTATTTTATTAATTATTTAATTTACTAATCTAATTAATTTTAAACAGTTTTCAAAATTTAATTAATGAATTTTCAAAATTATTTTATAACATTTTGTAAAATTTCCACTTATTTTAAATTTAACCATTTAAATTTAAAATTTTATTTAATTTCAAAACAGATTTTGAAAATTTGTTCAAGGACGAAATTCAGATTGGGTTTTTCATACTAGGGCCTTTGGGCATGCTTCACCTTTCGGGCTAGACTACTAGTCATGCAGGATAGTGTACTTGACTACCCAAACCCAACCTATACACTGCTTTTCTAGACACCATACTAAATAAATAAGCTTATTTAGTTGGTCCTAATACATCTAATTTAGTCCCATAAGCTATTGGGCTCTGATAGACTGATACCGTTATTAGATCTAGTCCAACATGTAGTAGGTTAAATGAATGACTTTTAAATTTTTTTACCTGGGCCTATGAAGTCTAAGTTAATTTAGATCATATAAATGAATCTTTAATAAAATCATTATTTTATTCAGTTGATTAATAAAAGAATTTTATTTATTTATATAAATGATATATAATGTGTACATATGTATTAAAAATACATATACGTATGTGTGTGCGTGTGCGTGCGCATGCGTGTGCATGTGCAATATACAATGAATACATGGTTTAACGAGCCCGTATCAAAGTGCTGATATTTACACCGCAACGGACACGTTGGGCCCTTTATATATGTATTTACTATCTATAATTGTTTTATATAGTAATTTAATATATGTATGTATACTTACAAACGCGTATGTATATAATTATACAAAAAAATATAATTAAAATTTTACCATATTAACTATGTTTGAATTTTAAATTCATATTTAAAATATATTAGACAATCTTAAATCTAAATTAGATTTAGATATTGAAAAATATCTGTTTTAAATTTGAATTTCAAAATTCAAAAGATAACTTATTAAAATATAAAATGCATATACAAAATAAAAAATTTATTAACATTTGAAATACACACATAGTATATGTATACATAATATTATAAAATTTCAATTCTAACATAATTATACTATGTTAATGTTTAAAAGTAATCATTTAATGTTATTTGTTCAAAAATATTAAAAAAAATTAATTTTGGCCGAAGTTAAAAATATTTTTTTAATAATTTTAAGTTTGGTCAAACCAAAAAAATAAATTTTCTCAACAAAATTTTTTTAAACAAATGTTTTATTATTATTATTTCATATTGCCGAAGCTAATAAACAAATTAAGTTCTTTTAATTTGGCCGAAGCTAATTTTAAACAAATTTTTCTTTTTAAATTTTGGCTAAACCTTAAATCACTTTTTAAATTTATAATACAAATGAATTATAAACAAAGCAAAAAAAATTAACATGAAATGTATATATAGTATATATGTATGTATATGTTTTAGAAATTATAAAATTTGAATTTGATATATATGTTATTTAAATATTCACTTTTTAATTTTTGAAAATTGCGTACATATAAATATGTTTGTTAAAAATAATATTACATAATTTTGTATGAAAAAGTATAGTTTTATTATTATATATAGTGAATGCATGTATGAAATTGATAGTAACGAGTTATGTAAATTCATGATAATATACAGCATATATACAAACATCATGTAATAACGCAAAAATTTGATAAATATTTTAATTAAATATTAATAATATGATAATATGAAAATAATTGGAATTTATGAATTAATTTAATAAATTAAATATAAAGAGGGGCAAGATGGTCATTTTTAAGACTTTGAAATTTAATGATGAAACTAACGTCATTGCGGCCATCTCGCTTTTTTTATTCGTGTAGTATCTTGGTTTGCCTCGGTTGGAATCCGTATGGACGGATTATGGTCTAAAACATTGTCGATTCGAGTGGGTGCCAAACGGTTTGGATTTGGATTTTGAAAACTAGTAGACAACTGGTTTTTTTCCATTAACTACTTAAAACTGAATCACGAAACTCACTTTAGATAAACTATCTGTATCATTTTTTTCTTCCTCCATCCTTCTCTTAAAACTCACTTGTAATCAAAATCTCGCTCAAAACTGCATCGGAATAAACGAAAGCATCACAAAGCTAGCAGACAAGGCTATGACCCAGTAGCAATTTGGAGGCAAAAATCTGAAGAGAGAAGATGCACTAGCCCGGACAGCAAGGATTTGGATAGGAATAAGAATTTTGGTGAGTGATCTTTGCTTTTCTCTTCATGTACTGCGATTATAACATTATTATTATGGTATATAGGCTTTAGTATAGTAGATAAACATGTTATAAACACTTAAATTCAAATTATAGGGGATTTAGGAGGGATTTGAATAAAATTAGTACTTAAAAACTAAGTTTACTGATAAATATGGGAATCTGATGATTATACACCAAATTTGGTGAAATAAATAGCAAATTTGTAACATCCCCTATTTGGAGGCCCTAAGCTAAGCGCTACAGATGCTGCAATCATCTATAGTATTAACTTCCGGTGACCAAATACGGTAATGTTAATGATATTCATAATATCAGAATCATATGAATATGAAACAAAATCACATATTTCAAAAACAGCTTTTCTTATTACATTTCACAAAACATGTTTCATATCCATTTACATAATCCCATAATGTTTCCTAGGCATTGATCAGATATAATTATTACAAATACGCCAAGAGCGACATATGAAGATGTCCCCTTGGATGATCAGAGAATACTAGACTAACTGTCTTAACACATCACAACGGAAATTTCAAAACAAAATATCTTTAGATATCTAGAATTGCCTCCTGCACATTTTCGAAAGCTTTATTCGTCCACCTACTAAAACCTGAAAACCTTCAACCCTCAGTCTACTCCAATCAATTTTGAGCACCCGAGAGTTTAAGGGGAAAACATAAACTTCTAGTCGGACAAAAAGCTTGGTGTGAATAATACTATACATCTCGGTTATATATTATATTGAGTGAGACCACGCCGCTTAGCGGAGCGGTTTTCCCCTCACTGATATCTCTTTCAAAACATATCTTTTTGCAAATCATAATCCTGCAACCAAACTGGTTAATCAAACTGATTATATCAAAATATAAATATCCTTTAAGCTAAAAACAGGTACTTTGCTGGACCAGTTGTCCGAAACAAATGTAGTTTTGTTTGGCTAACTACTAACCTTTGGCTGACTCGGGCCTATCATACAAAATATTAAATATGATCTAACCACTGTTAGATAAGTCTTTTGGACGGCCTGTCCCTAACTTACTTCTCTAAGGGTCTCCTGATCCTAATGGTTTTGCGGGCTCACCAATAACCTGTCTCTATTCATAAATATTCCTTTCTGTGTGTAACCATCATTTAAGCTTTACCTGTGACTAAACCCTACATACTGGAATTTTGGAATAAATTAGCTAGGGGCTAATAGCTAATGAGTAGGGAACGACCCTACACCAGTCCCATCTGGTCTTCTAATCTGAATCTTTTTCTTAGGGTTAACAACCCTTTAAAATTTTCCTTGAAAACCTTTTCAAAATGATTTAAACCTTTAAATCATACATATACAAGGAGAATATACTCTTTGCTTCACTCTAAGCTATTTTCCATGTTATATATACTTTACCTAAAATAACGTTGATGAAATCATTAAGGATTCCCCATCCCTCCAAAATAAGTTAAAACCCTTTTTAACTTAAAAACACTTAAGGTATATTGCCAAAAGCAACTCATTCGAAATCTTTGTTTAAAACCTTTAAACAACCCTTTCGAAACCATTGAAAGTACTCCTTTCGTAACAATTGAAAGTACCCCTTTCGATATAAGTAAACTACTTTACTTTATAACCTTAGGCCGAAAGGCCAAAACATACCTTTCGAAATCATATACTATTGTCCTTTCGAAAACATTGAAAACCCTTTTCTTTCGAAAGCATTGAAACCTTAGATATCCTTTTCAAAACATAAAACTTGCCTTTCGAAGGCAATTGCAAACCTTCCATTTAAAATACTTCACGTACCTTTTGAAATGATTGGGGGAACTCCCCCTCGAAACCATAATTTATACCTTTCGAAAATACTGCAAAACCTCCCCTTCGAAACCTATATCAGATACCTTTCGAAAGCACTAAAGTATACTACTTAAAACAAACCTTTCGAAAGCATTGGGTTCAAGGAAAAGATTATGGAACATATTTTCGAAACCATCAAAACCATTTAAGTCGAAACCTATGGGTTTATCTTTCAACGGAACTAAGGGTCATAACAACCAAGTCGAAAGCTCTCTTTCGAAAACATTTTTCCTATGCAAAGAAATTAGATGGTTTCGACACCATCCCTTTCGAAAGCATTGGAGAAGCAGCTAAGTTTTAAAAACAAAATAAACCTTTCGAAACCAATCTGAATCGAATGATAAAAAGGCGGCAGTTAGGGGTTTCGACCGCTTTGAAAGCATTTACTTAAGCAAAAGGCGCAACCTCTTTCGAAACCATTCCTTTAAAACAATTTGACCCAGTCAGAAGCCAACTAAGTTGAAAGCATTACTATCGAAAGCAAAGTAGGCGCATTTCCATTTAAAAGCAAAGTAGCGCTTCGACCCCATCGAAACCCCTTGTTTCGACTGCATACCTTCCGCCTATATCCAATTCATTGTGCACTAAGTCCTTGATGCCTTACGCATTGGTTTCGATGGTGATTGTGGTGGAGGAACACGGTCGAAAGCCAGGTGCCAAAAGTGGCGAAGCATGTAAAAAGCATGCTTAAACTGATTTGACTTTTTAAATTAATTCTTTTTACCTAACCTGCCTTGTTTGTCAAATTATGATTGGTTGCAAAAAAAATTCTAAAAGTTCTGCCGAAATTTCAGAATTAAACTAATTAAATTATTTACAAAATGCCCCTTCTCCTTTTATAAATACATAAAACATTTAAGTTCCATACCTTAAATAATTTTATATATCTATTAAAACACTTAGGAAAATCTATAAAAATTCACATAAATCTCTTTAAATATGTTTTCCAACATATTTAAATTTTAGACCCAAAACACATACGTAATTGCCGAAATTAATTTTAAACCCAAATAACCTTTTTCTTCACTAGAAAATTAATATTGATTCCACAATAATTCATAAATTTTTAAAACTTGAAACCCATTTCTAAAATAATATTTCTGACCTCAGATTAAATTCGCAAGTCATCTCGATGTCATAAACTAGGTTTTCTAAATCAATTCCCATCACAAAATGCATATAAAATAGCCTAAATCATCAACATGTGTGTGTATATATATATATATCCATTTATCATTCAAAACATGGAAAAACATTTGCAAATACTTTCAGAATTAATCTAAAATCGAAATCAATCAAAAATATGAGATGTAGTCATTATTCACCTTTTCTTTGATGTTAAGGATTTGAGATTTAATCTTGATTAAGTTGTTTAAGCTTTTCCTCTTGATCTTAGCTTTATCTTCTCTTGTTTCCCCTTAATGGTGGCCGACCTCTTACTTTGATTTTAGTTTTATGAATATAGAAATAAACGTATGGAATATGGCTTAAGGGGTTTAGGGTGTAAGAATAATACTTATTCCTATATTGCCCTTGTCTATTTCCTAACATTTTATTTCATTTCAATTCCATTTAGTTCAATAGTTTACATAGGCACGGCTACCCTTTTATAAATCACAAGTCTCACTCTCTTAACAAATTACATGATTTCATTTAATTTACCTAATTAAATTTCTAAATAATGTTACTAAAAATATGGGGTGTTACAAAATTTGACTTAGCAACCTAGAGCTAGGGATATGCACATTCCTCGACAATTAGAGGCAAAGTGGTGGTGGCCGCAATGGCAACAAAGACTTTAAATCTTTAAAATTAGAAACCTTCAGAAATAATGCACACCAATGCACCAGTCCGTGATCACTGATCCAACTGTGTGCACTAAAATTACCAGAATGAACTTCGGCCATATTAAGGCTATATAAATTAATAACGTACAATTTGATTTTAGTTTCCTCTTGTGTTCTGATGCAGTGGTGATGGTGCTACGAAACGAATGAATGTTTATGATAATTTGGTTGTTGTTTGAAGTGGTATGTATATATGTTTTGACATGAAAATGTGATACGATGGTGAACGCGGACATGATAAGTCTGGGGCACAGCTAGATAGGCCAAAGTATGTATGTTGATATGAATGCGGTCTTGTGACATAAGTAGGTGGTCCAGGCATGATGATTTTCTCCCCTGTAGTGCTACGGTAGACCAGTGGAAGGGAGTGGATATTAAGCAACCCTATAGAGCATGAGGCTAGTCCAGGGTGTGAATCTAGTTAGGTAGCATGAGGACAACATGCGACCCTGTATGGCATAAGGTTAGTCCGGGGTGTGAGTCCTATATGTAATTGACGTGACAGTAGACAATAGGCGATCCTGTAGGGCATAAGGCTAGTCCAAGGCATGAGCCACATAGACATGATAAGATATGATTAGATGTATATGACAGTTATGTATGGCATGGTGATAAACGTATGGTAGCTGAATAATAGCCTTATATCATGTTATAATATTATATTTGTAGTATATATAGAGTAGACTATGGTTCACTCACTAGACTTATGTCTGACCCTCTCCTATTTTCCCGTATATATATATACATATATATATATATGTGTGTGTGTGTGTGTGTGTGTCCATATATATATCCAGGTTGTTGGAGTTTAGAGATGAGACAATATCAGAGATGGAGATTCAGTGATGTATTATATATATGGTGTAGACCAGTATTGTACCTGGATTTGACTTTATGTGTGTATGTCTGGATTGTACTGTATTTATTCAAACATGTGTATTTGACATTTCAGACATGTTATGCTGATGTGACTATGGTATTGATTATGTATTATATTTTATTTCATTCTGCTATGAGATTTTAAAAGTAATTATTAGATAGTGTTAGCCAGAACTGTATTTGATAGATAGATATGTTTATATATACTTATTTTATCTCAACCCCAAACAACTTGTACTTTCGGTTCTCGGGTTGTCGGCATCGGTTCGGGCATTACACTTAGGTTGAAAATGGCAGGTTGTTACATTTAGTATCAGAGCATAGGTTAGGAACTAGGATAAGAATTAGGAACGTATAGAGAGTTGTATTTTTTATTATATATATAATATAGGAATTCAAAGTACATGCACACAACCATTTATTGTTCTAGTTTTATTTGCTATATATTAGGAAGTTTCTAATAAATCCTATTTTTACATATAGCTAAAATGAGTAATTTGGTCGAAAATGGAATAGAAACCAATGTAGTCAATGCCGATGGAATAGAAACCAGGGTAGGGACTAGCACCCGTGTGGATATACTCGATATTCCCACAGTTAATATTCCAATATGGTTCGGATGCTACCTTTAGGCGATGATTCAAGCTAGTACCAACCCAGCGAACCCGCAGCCACCAATAACATTGCTAACCAAGGTGTAATTCCAGCCCTAGCACCACCCACTATTGACTTTCCTAAGTTGTGTAAGGATTTCTCCAGCTTTGGTGGGAAGCCATTTCTCTGACGAAACCATATTCGATGACTCGGGCATGGCTTAATGATTATGAAAATATTTCCAACCTATTAGGACTTGGTGATGCTACTAAGAGGCAGTTAGTTGCTTGGCATTTGAAAGGTGAAGTAGCATGTTGGTGGGAGGTAGTGACATCAAAGGTAGATGATAATATTGTTACTTGGAGAATGTTTAAGATGATATTTGAGATGAAGTTCCTTTCGGTGCTAAAAAGGATTTATTATTGGAAAATTTTATTCATTTTAAATAGGAAAAAATGACAATAGAGAGTACATCAATCAGTTTAATGAGTTGGCCCGATTTGGATTTGAGTTAGTGAATACTCTGACAAAGAAGATGTTAAAGTTTGCAAAGGGTTTGAATTCACCTCCGAGGGAGTTGGTGTTGAATTAGATACCGTATAGAGCAACATTTGAAGGATTAGTAGAGGCAGCATTATTGAACTCTTTAAATGAAAACATGATTAAGGACCAAAATAAAGAAGAAAAGGGACAACAACATGGAAAGCACAAAGGAAACGAACCACAAGAAGGACAAGGCAAGAGGCGGGTGATTGCTTATAACCGATGCAGAAAGTGGGACACATGGACAGGAATTGTAGGAAGAATCACTCAAAGGGAAGATGTTATAATTGCAACCAAGTGGAACACATAGCTAAGGATTGTAAGATAGCCCGATCTCAAAACAAGTTAAAGTGCTATAATTGTGTTCAATTCTGACACATAAAAAGAGACTGTCCATCTTTGAGGAATGAGGGTCAGATCTTGAAGGCATATACCCTGGATGTCATTCCAACTTCCAGTAAGGCACCATTGTCAATGCAGGAGAAAGGAAAGCAGATTGTGATAGAAGGTGTATTGATTTTATCTGATTCTAATGTTCGTACTTTGTTTGATACTGGTGCACCTCATTCAGTTATGTCAAGTGCATTAATCAAAAGTTTAGCTCTTAAACCCAATCTTATGTTACGATGTCAAGTAATGTTGGGGTTCTACCTATTTATCGATGTTATGTCATAATCTAAAGTTAGTAATCCATGGCGTAGAGTTCTCTTATGACGCATATGTACTAAACTTTTCAGAGTATGGATTGATTTTGGGAATGGATTGGATGTCTCTTTATGGGGTAATATTGGATTGTAACAGGAGGATGGTTCGGTTGAGGAAGGATGATGGACTTGGTGCATTCTATGTTGTGAGCCCAATACTTATGTTTTGGAGATGTACTTGTATTCACTTAGCTTGTCATTTGAAGAGCTATCATGTATACTCACAGTGAAGGATTATCTCGATGTATTCGAAGAAGTTTCCAATCTTCCTCCACGAAGAGAAATCGAATTTTGTAGTGATCTCGAGAAAGACGCAAGGCCAGTTGTGATGCCTTTTAAGTAGATGGCTTCGAAGTAAAGACAAGAATTGGATAGGCAAGTATCAGAATTAATGCAGAAATGATTTATTTGGAGACGTTTTTCGGAATAGAGATTGCCTGTCATTTTCACTACAGCAGATGGTTCCCTCGGGTTATGCATCGAATATCGAGAACTGAATAAGTCGACGATGAAAAACCGCTATTGTAACATCCCGCTTCCGGAGGCTTAAAACTAACTGCTACGGATGCTGCAGTCATCCATAGGTGTTATTTATGAGTGAACGAAATCAGAATCTTGAAACTATTGGCAACACAGAAGCACAAGAATATGAAAAAATTTAAACTTCAACAAAACAGAATTTCTCATTTCTTATGAATTTCAATTTAAGATTTAATTACATAATCCCAGACGTTAACCACGTTCGAATCACATATACATGTATAAAATACAATAAGAGCGACATATGAAGATGTCCCCTTATGATGATCAAAGAACTAATAAATATGAACTTTACAGTTCTTAGTACATCACAGCGGAATACACAAAATAGCTCCTATATAGCTAATGCTGCCTCATGCACGTCTCCGGAAGCTTATTCGTCCAAAAACCCGAAAGTCTCCCACTCTCAGACTACTCAAATTAATTTTGAGTACCCGAGAGTTTGTGGAGAAACACAAACTTCGAGTTAGACAATAAGTCTGGTACAAATAATCCTCTATCATCTCTTATCATAAATAGATAGCTAGTGAGAGCATGCCGCTTAGCAGAACGGGTTTTCTCCTCACTAGTATCCAAAACAAAAAAGGCAAATCATTTACCATGCCCCTGCACCCAAAATGATTAGTCTTAACATAATATGAAATAAAGCCATAAATCATATACATTGAATATCTCATCAACCCATTTATTAGATATCCCATCTAAAAGCAATATATTATATTTCCCATCAAAAATCAATTTATTAGAGTTCCCCTTTAAAATATTTAAAATGACTATCCGTCATGATTTAATAGGACTGTCCGTCCCAAATCCCTTTAAAATAAATATAGATTATCCATCGTACATTGTTTTATAAAAGATAGTGTGGGCTATCTACCGCACACTCCATAGTTTTCCTAGGATGACTATGAACCCTTGGGTGTCAAATCCTGAGGCTAACCACCTTTGGAAAATCATTCTTTACTTTAGAAATTTGATGTGGGCTATCCACCGCACATTCCATGGTTTTCCTAGGTTAACCAAGAACCCATCACTTGGCCAATAAAAATATCATGATCCCCATGATTATTTATAAAAACTCATGATACCCATGATTATATATTTTTCCCTAGGTATTCCACTTGTTTAACCTATTCCCATTGGTAGCCCCAATTAGGTTAAATTAAATAAAAACACATTGATAGCCCCAATGTATATTTTCGAAAGCATATTTCTGTTTGTAACCTCAAACTATGTAACGAAAACATTAAACCCACCTCGGTGTCCCCAAGTTTTTATAACATTCCATTTAAATAAGGATCCCCCTTATATATTCAAACAAAGATAAGTATTTTATGCTATAAACCTTCGAAGTAGCCCCTTCGAATTAGCAAAACTTTACCTAAGGAAAATTGCTAAAAGCAGCCCTTTATCACCCTTCGAATGAAATCCCATTCGAAAGCAAATAAACATCCAAAGTTAGCCCCTTTGGAAACCTTTCTTTTGAAAACATCACTAAATCATACCGTTCGCAATCATTGAAGGTAACCCCTTCAAAAACTTTCGAAATCAAAACCTTTCGAAATCATTGAAGATAGCCCCTTCAAAGCCCTTCGAAATAAACCTTTCGAAGTCAAACCTTTCAAAACCAAACCTTTCGAAATCAAAACCTTTCGAAATTAAAACCTTTCGGAATTAAAACCTTTCGAAATTAAACCTTTCGAAACCTTTTGAAATTAAAACCTTTCGAAATCATTGAAGATAGCCCCTTCAAAACCCTTCGAAATAAGCCTTTCGAAGTCAAACCTTTCGAAGTCAAACCTTTCGAAACCAAACCTTTCGAAATGAAAACCTTTTGAAATCATTCAAAAACAATGAAGTGTTGGTGTTGGAACCAACCCTTCGAAAGCATACTTCCGACCATGTCAGAAGGTTAACCCTTCGGCTTGCCGAAAGGTTTTAAAACACCTTTTCGGAAAACATTTTAAAACAATACTCTTGAAGATTTAAGCTTTCGAAGATCCACTCTGAAACCCTTCTTGAATATAAAATTTTAGTCTTTTATAAAATGGTAGAGTCGAAGGATCCCCCTTCAACTTATTCGAAAACAATTTTTATTTCTATCCAAAAGCAAAAGAAGCAGCCTCCCATCCCTTCGGCCTTTTCTTCCCTTCGGCCCCGTGCCTACCTTTCGACTTTGACGGAGGGTAACTGTTTACCTTCCATCTTAGGCGAAAGGTACCTTTCGAATTCATCGAAAGGGTAAAAGCGGGCTTGTTGGAGTCAAAGGCAGAACTGGGCCCACTGAAGTGATGTTTTTATCTTGTTTGTCTAATTTTGATTGGCTGAGAAACCTTCTCCTGTACTTTCAAATAGTAAAAAGTGTACAAAAGTCGACCTTTTTCTCAAAACACTGTACTTCTTCCTCAATTATTTCCAAAAGAAATTTCCTTCCGAATTTAAGTAATTTCGAAAGCAAATTTTCAGTTTAGCCCTTGGGCTTAAATAATTTAATTACCATAGTAAATTACTAAGGAAAAATTCTCAAAAATCACCAAAAATCTGATAAATCATATACTTCAACATATTAAAATTTCAAAGCATATGAAGATCAAAACAATTTGGAATTTAACCAAAACAGAACAAAAATGTGTTAATTAACCCATTAACATTTAAAACACCTATGTCTTATCCAAACAAACGTTTAAATGGTTATATCCTAACCAAAATCAAAAACATCAATTGGGTATAGCCCATAACCGATCCAAACACAGAAAAACGAAACGATAAACATGATTATTCACCTTGATTAGTTGATTGGAGAATGAGATAATTTCCTAGCTTTAATTCCTTAGCTTTTTCTTCAACTTAAACTCTTCCTAGAGCTTTTTAATGGCCAACCGAAATATGTGGGAGTTAAGAATGAGAAAGTGGAAGTTTATTCAGGTGGAGGAAGAGATATATACAAAGAAATGTAGCCTCATTTCCAAGTTTACCCCTTAGGAAATTTCTCCTTCTAAATTTATTTAAGTCTTATTTTAGTTCATTCATTTAGACATGGCCATATGATTTATTAATCTCATCTCCCTAATTATTCACATTATTCTATTTAATTTATCCAATTAAATATTCTAAATAATGTTAATTAAAATTCAGGGGCATTACAGCTATCCATTACCTCGCATTGACGACTTATTCGTTCAGTTAGCCAGGGATAATGTTTTCTAGCAACTTGATTTGGCGACTTGGGTTTCACTAATTGCGAGTGGTCGAAGATAGTATCCTAAAGACCACTTTTCGTATGCCTGATGAATTCTTTGAGTAGCTAGTAATGTCTTTTGGATTGACTAATGCTCCAGCTTATTTTATGGATTTGATGAGTAGAGTATTCCGAGAGCAATTGAATAAGTTAATAGTGGTCTTCATTGAAGATATTCTTATTTACTCCAGAATTGAGGAGGAGCATGAGGATCATTTGAGGGAAATAATGGATATCTTGACAACAGATCAGTTGAAAGCTAAATTTTCTAAGTGTCACTTCTAGAGAGATGAAGTTTGTTTCCTTAGGCATCAGCGAATGGATTAGTAGTAGAGCTAGGAAAAGTGGTTGCATATAGGGATTGGAAAACACTGAACAACGCTTCAGAGGTCTATAGCTTTTTTGGTTTAGCTTGATTCTATTGGAAGTTTATTAAGGATTTTGCAAAGATATCAGCACCTCTGGCCCATTTAATGAAGAAGAATCTGGTTTTCTCTTATAGTCTGGAGTGTGAAATGGCGTTTATTAGATTGAAAGAATTATTAACGAGTGCTCCAATTTTGATTATTCCAGATGGTATCAAACCATTACCGTGTGTACTAATGCATGCGATATTGGTCTCGGTGATATTCTTATGCAAGAAGGAAGGGTAGTAGCATATGCAAGCCGAAAATTAAAGAACTAAGAGAAGAATTATCCAACACACAACTTGGAGTTAGCCGTTATTGTATTCGCATTGAAGTCGTGGAGGCATTATTTATTAGGAAAAAGATTTGAATTATTTACGGACCATAAATCTCTTAGATACATGTTTTCTCAGAAGGATATAAATCTAAGGCAGCAGCGGTGTATGGAATTCTTATCATCATATGACTTTGGGATTTCTTACACTCTAGGGAAAGGAAATGTATTTGTATATGCTTTGAGTAGGAGACATGCAAAGGCGAATGCTAGGTTGACTGAATGAAGAAATCTGGAGTTTATATCAGGATTTGATTTCAGACCTTGATCGAAGTACGCACCTGGATTGTTAGCAGCAGTGGAGGTTAGACCTGTACTAATGGATCATTTTGGAGTAAGCCAAGGGCAGGATGCATCATTGGTAGATATTATGGAGCAGTTAGAATGAGGTGAACGATCGAGTCATCTAGATCGTTGCTCCAAAGATCAAAAAGATTATTTGAGCAGAGATGGAAGGCTATGTGTACCATAGGTTAATGAATTGGTAAAGAAGGTCTTGGGTGAGTGTCATTACTCTAGAATGACTATTCCTCTAGGAGGGGATAAGATGTATTAGGATGTGAAGAGAGTATTTTATTGGATAGGAATTGAGAGATGGGTAGTTGAATACATGGCAAAATGTATGACATGCCCAAGGGTGAAGGCAAAATAGAAAAGTCGAGTGGGTTATTACTTTCGCTAGAAGTGCCATAGTGGATGTGGAAGTGCATATCCATGGATTTTCTAGACAAGTTACCCTAAAGTATTGAAGGAAACAAGAGTATATGGATGATAGTAGATCGTCTTACGAAGAGGGCGTAATTTATTCCAGTGAAGAGCACAAGAACGACGACAACATTAGCGATGTTATATATTAAAGATGTGGTCCGATACATGGAGTTCTATCTAGTATTGTGCTCGACTGGGATCCACTTTTCATGAGTGAATTCTAGAGATGTTTACATGAGGCATTAGGGACGGAGTTGAATTTAAGCACCATATATCACCCTCAAACCGACGAAGAGAGAGTAAACAAGGTGTTGGAAAATTTGTTGAGGGCTTGTATACTGGATTTTGGAGGATCTTCTTCCTTTAGTGGAGTTCTTTTATAATAATAGCTACTATGCTAGTATAGGCATGCCACTATTTGAAGCTTTATAGGGAAGGCCGTGTAAGTCACCTTCATGCTGGTAGGATTCTACGGATAAAATTATTTTAGGGCCCGAGATGGTAGAGATATTGCAAAGAAGGTAGAGCTCATAAGGAAAGGATAAAGGCTGCATAGGATCGACAGAAATCATTTGCAGATAGAAGGAGAAAATATTTGGAGTTCGAGGTAGGAGATTTGGTCTTTGTCAAAGTTTCTCTGTTAAAGAGGGTAGTAAGATTCAAAAATTTAGGAAAGTTAACACCCAGATTTGTTACCCTGTTTTTAGTATAAGAGAGGATAAGGAGTTCGATATGGGTGGAGCTTCCAAAAAGGATGGTAGGAGTCCATAATGTGTTTCACATGTCATATTTGCGAAAATGTGCACACGATTCAATGACTATGATAGCGCCTAGCCAGTTGGACGAGGCACAGTTACGGTCTGAGCTGAATTCGTTATGTGGTCCTACCTGTATTGTGGAACGTAAAGTGAAACGACTTAGAAATGATAGTGAAGTTAGTTAGAGTGTAGTGGGAAAACGATTCGACAAAGAGCACAAGGGAGCCTGAAGAAAAGTTGTGGGCTACACATCCTCAACTCTTTTTAGTACGTTTCTCGACATTGATTTGATTTTCTTAGTTAGATTATTCAAGGATTTGTTTTTGGATGTTTTGGATGGATTGATTGTTGAATTATATATATATATATATATGATTGAATTGCATTCATATATATACGCTTATATTAGGATGTTGTGCATCATGCCTAATATGTCATCTTATCGCACTCATATATGATGCATTAGCTGCATTTATACATTTTAGGGGTAGAAACTACAAGTTCATGACATGCATACCAGTATGCTGCTCACATTATTATATATATATATATATATATATATATATATTCTTGTTTGGATTAAGTTGGATGTTATATATATGCTTTGATTGATGTATGTACATGAGTAAACGTTATATTATATTTTCGTTCCTTAGGAATTTCGAGGATGAAATTCTATTAGTGGGGGAGAATCTAATAACCCAAAATTTAAATAAATATTTTAATTGAATATTAATTGTATGATAATATGAAAATAATTGGAATTTATGAATTAATTAAATTAATTAAATATAAGAAGGGGCAAAATGATCATTTTTATGACTTTGGAATTTAATGCTGAAACTAGCGTCATTACGACCATCTTGTTTTTTATTCATGTAGTATCTTGGTTTTCCTCATTTAGAGTCAGTATGGAGGAGTTATGGTCGAAATCGTCGTCGAGTCGAGTGGATGCCAAACATTTTGGATTTGAATTTTGAAAACTTGCGGACATCTAATTTTTCTCTTCACCTGCTTAAAACTGAATCACGTAATTTACTTTAGAAAAACGATCTATATCATATTATTCTTCCTCCATATTTCTCTCAAAACTCACTTGCAATAAAAATCAAATATCTCGCTTAAACCTCCACCTATTTGAACGAAACAAAAGGCACTACGAAGCTAACGGACAAGGGTATTCCCCATTAGGGATTTGGAAGTGGAAATCTTAAGAGAGGAGATATAGCAGCTCATGCAGCGAGTATTTGGACCAAAATAAGCAGTCTGGTGAGTGATCTAGGCTTTCCTCTTCATGTAGTGTGATTATAACGTTATAATTATGGATATGCTATTAGTAGAGTAGACAAACACATTATAAACACTTAAATTATGATTACAAGGGATTTGGGAGGGATTTAAATGGAATTAGTACTTAGAAACTAGGTTTACTAATAAATTTTGAAATCTGATGGTTATACACAAATTTTCTGAAATAAATGGTGAAATTCGACTTCGAAACCTAAAGTTAGAGTATGGGCATGTCCCACAATGATCAGAGGCGAAGCGATGGCGGTCGAAATGGCGATGAAGACTTCAAATTTCCAAAACCAGGAACATTCAGAAATAATACACACCGGTGCACTGGTCTACTGGTGTACACTAAAACTGCCAAAATGAACCTCGGCCATAATGGGCTTACATAAATAAATAATGTACAATTCGACTTATGTTTCCACTTTTTTATGGAAGGTGATTTAACATGTGACGAGATGGATGACGGTGCTACAAAATGAATGAATGTGTGTGATAATTTGTTTGTTATTTGAAGTGGTATGTATATATGTTTTGACATGGAATGTGATACGACGTGAACGCTGACGTGGACAAGTCTAAGGCATAGGTAAATGGCCCAGAGCATGTGTGGGGATATGCATGCGGTCCTGTGACACAAAAAAGTGGTCCAGTCATGAAGATATGCTTCCCTATAGTGCTACGGTGGACTAGTGGGAGGGAGTGGATGTTAAGCGACACTGTAGGGCATGTGGCTAGTCCAGGGCATGAATCCAGTTAGGTAGCATGAGGACAATAGGCAACCCTGTAGGGCATGAGACTAGTCTAATGTATGAGTCCTATATGTAATTGACATGATGGCAAACAATAAGTGACCCTATAGGCATAAGGCTAGTCTAAGGCATGAGTCTACATAGACATGATGAGATATGATTAGATGTATATGACAGTTAGGTATGTCGTGATGATGAAACGTGTGGTGGCTTCACTGACCAGACTTAAGTCTGACCCCCTCCTACTTTCCTTTATATATACACTGTAACATCCCTTATCTTGAGGCCTAAAGCTAAGGCTACAAATGCTGCAGTCATCCATAGTATTAACTTCCGGTGACAAAATGCGATAATGTTAATGGTATCCACACTATCATAAGTAGGCCTGTCAAAAGTCAATAAACCCATTTAACCCGACCCATTTAACCTTATTTTAGACAGGCTCGGGTCTTTTTGAAGTTATTTTCTTACCAACCCGTTCAACCTCTCTTCTTTTAACGTAACCCGTTCAACCTGTCTGCCGACTCCACCCAGTTAGATTCCAAACCCTAAATGTCTTCTTCACGTCGATTTTGATCCCAGTTCACATCAAACAAGGCCGTAAGCAAGGAAGAGGTTCGGGTATTTCGTCGATTCATCTTTTTCCTGTTATTTGATGCGAATTTGCTTCTTTTTTGAGAATCGGTACTTTATTATAAATTTGGAAATTTGATTTATTTTAAAATTTTGAGCTTTGAATATGGCTGTTGGATGTTTAAATCAATTCCATTCAAATTTAAAGATGTTCGGAATTTTGGATGCGTATATATTCTTTGAATATTGTTTTTTTTTGTTCTTCCTGGATTTTTTGGAACAACCTCTGCTATGCGAACCATCAATTGTTTTTCTTATTAACATACATACAACGCTAGTGTTTATATCTCAATCAAATCATAGTTAGCATGATGTAGAATGATGCATCTTTCATTCATGATCCAAGTAAACTATTATCACAAAGACATGTACACTTTTAGATCAAAAGCAGCGGCCTCATCAAAGTTAACAACAAACTTACATAAGGAAAAACAAAGTGGAAGAAAAAAACGAGGAACAAAAAAGGTGACAACATTCTTGTATAGAGTTAAGGAAAGGACTGGTTTAGAGCTTGTTTGACAAAATGGAAGCTCATAATAAAACTAGAAGAAAATTTATGGGTTGTCCAGTCTCATAATTTTTATGGTTGAAAAACTGCTTCTCTTCTCATTGTGTGCAACAACTCACTATAAGCAATGTTCCCCACTTTCTAACAACTCACTGTAAGTAATAATTTACTCATAACAACTTACTTTAGAGTGACATTATCCATGTAATTCACCCAAAATACATGTCGAGGATCTTGTTGTGGGTTGTGGGTTGTTAAGGACATTGCGGGTTTGGATGCTTTGGAAAATAATCTTAGTAGTTGTTTTATGCAATCTTTTGGATTATGTCATTAAAACTTTTAATTTAAATCTGTACTAAACCATATTGGGTTTTGTTTTTGTTTTCTTTAAGTCTTTTGTTCATGCTGTAGCAAAAATATTTTTCTTTTTTCATGGGATATTATTAGAACAAAAGCAAATAACACAAGTCAATATGCTTGTTCTTTACAAAGTAGTGCTCAGACTTGTAATTCTGCAATCCATGTGTGCCTTCCACATTTAAACTTACATGGATAAATTTGAATAAAAGCTGGGTTGGGTTCTAGATTAGGGAATAAAGAAACAAGATGGTAATATGGATATTTATTCTGGTTAAACAGGGAAAAAAATATGGTTCGTGTGGTAGAGTTCATCAAAACGAACACTAGAGGTTTCCTGCTTTTTTGCCAATATTGACAGCAGTTTGTTGCAGAAGTAAATTAGGACATATATTGAAGATAACAACAGCATATAGTTTTTACTGTCAATGTTTGTTTTTCTTCTTCTTTTTTGAATTTAATTTGTGCATCCATAATTAAGGTGATCTTAGTCTGAGATAATTTTAAGCCAGTTGTTTCTTTATTTGGGCTGTGTTGTTAAGTTTTTTTGTGCAACTTTTTGGGGGCAAAAACAGCATTTCTAATACCAGTTGGAAATAGATTTGCTTCTCAGGTCCCTCTAAGACTCAGGACATTCTGGTGACATTAATGTTCCCATAAAATTTTTATACCCAATATATTATTTTTAAATCCCCTGTAGTCTCTTACATAATATTCTTTACTTAGAGAGCAGCTGTTCTTTCCGAGGTATCAATTCCAATATTGTCTCAGGTGATAACACAACTTTTTGGATGCCTTTTTGTAGCTATAGGTGCATTTATTATTGGGGTTTATTCAGTGGATCTGGTAGTGGTCTATAATAATATATTATTGTCACATGATATCCAACGTACAAAAGAATCGACTCAGCAACAAATTATTGTCACCCACTTTGTTTCCTAACTTTCATTTCTCTATTTTTAGTGGATCTGGTAGTGGTTTCTCTTTGCAAAATTTTGGACTCTTTTGGGCAATTCTAGTGGTTAAATCATTTTTATTTCAAGCAGCTGATACATCATACAGTGTTGAAGGTCAGAGCCATATATTGGGGTTTATTCGATAAAAATGCATTTTTGTTCAATTTTCATGATGTAAAATGTCAATAATATTATTCACGCTGTCGTTAATAGGAAATAATTTTAATTTACATGTGCACTTACAGATTTTTACAATATGGATATTGTTGACCAAGATACTCAATTAAGAAACACACCGGAGTTGGCAGCAGATGTAGATTCAGTGAGTAGCTCTTCAAGAAATAAGCGACAAAAGGGTACGTATTCCGATGTTTGGAAATACTTTGAAAAAAATGAAACTGTTGAGGGTCAGAAACGTACTTGCTTTTGCAAAAAATGTAAAAGAAAATATATATGGGGTGGTACTTATGGGACTAAAAATTTGCTGAATCATGTAGAAAAGTGTCCCTTAATCGATAAAAGCATAGAGGTTAATCAAAGAAGTGCTTTCGAACAAAAGAAATATAGAGACTTGATGGCTAGAGCAATTATACAACATAACTTACCCTTCAAATTTGTTCAATATGACCGTATTCGTGAGATTCATTCTTACTTGAACAATCAAGTGGAGCATTATTCAAGAAACACTTCGCGTTCGGATGTTATGAAAGTATATGAGAATGAAAGAGTCAAACTTAAGGATTTTATAAAATCATGTAGTGGAAGAGTTAGTTTAACATCTGATTTATGGACTTCAGTAAATACGGATGGTTTTATAACTCTAACCGCTCATTTTATTGATAATGAGTGGAATCTACAAAAGAAATTGTTGAATTTTTGTTTAATGGCACCTCCACACTCGGGCTCGGCTATATTTGGAAAAATTTCGAGTATGTTGGTTGATTGGGAAATAGCCGATAAAATATTTGCATGCACTCTAGATAATGCATCTGCTAACAATAAATTCGTTGATTTACTGAAATCACATCTTTGTCATAGAAAAGCAATGGTTGCGGATGGACAATTTTTGCATGTCAGATGTGCCGCCCACGTGCTAAATTTGATAGTGCAGGATGGTTTAAAATGTGTCGCTTCTTTCTTAAGTAACATACGTTAGAGTACTAAATATATCAAGGGTTCTCAATCTAGAAAGAAAAGTTTCGTCGAATGCATAACCACTCTTTCATTGAATGACGTTAGGAAAGGATTGCGTCAGGATGATCCTACTAGATGGAATTCAACTTTTATAATGCTTAAAAGCGCAATACATTATGAACAAGCGCTTTACCGTCTTAAGCTTATTGATTCTAGTTATAGTTATTTTCCAACATCCGAAGAGTGGATCAAAGCAAAGAAAATTTCACGTTTTCTAGGAGTTTTTTACGATGCCACTTCCTTATTTTCCGGCGCAAGTTACCCAACGGCTAACTTATTTTTTCCAAAAATTTTCTTGGTTCATTTTACTTTGAAGAAGTGCACGGAAGAGAATGACTTTATGTCTCACATGGCAAGTGAAATGCTCAAAAAGTTTAATAAATATTGGAGTGAATTTAGTGTGTTACTTTCCATTGCTTGCATCTTTGATCCGCGATACAAAACAAATTTCGTTCGGTTTTCTTATAACACATTGTATGGCGACGGCTAAGAGTTTGAAAGGGTGGAAAGAAAGTTGGAAGCACTATATGATGAGTATAGGGAAAGGGTGAGAAAAGAATCGTCCGTTGAAACATGTGTCGTGGAAATCGTGGAATCCACACAATCATTTACGGGTCCTTACTCGCAAGAATGCGAAGATATGATGGATCGATTTGATTATTCTGAATTTGCTAGCAATCCTCGCAAGTCCGAACTTGATTCTTATTTGGAAGATGGGTTAGTTGATCGTAAAATGAAATTTGATATTCTTTCATTTTGGAAATCGCAACAATATAAATATCCAATTTTATCTCTCATGGCAAGAGATATTTTAGCTGTTCCAATTACCACAGTCGCTTCTGAAAGTGCATTTAGTATTGGTGGTAGAGTTTTAGATGACTATCGCAGTTCACTTAAGGAGGATGTTGTTGAAGCATTACTTTGTTCAAGAGATTGGTTGTATGGAACATCTATAATGTCAACAATCGAAGATCATACGGAAGATGTTACCGTTCTTGATAATGAACAAGCTACTTAATTTTTAACTCCTTTTTTAGCTAATTGATGCATTATTAGAGGTACACTACTTGATTTATAGTTATCTTTCATTTTCTGTCTTTTGGTCATATTGAGATTGTTTTGTTGTTGCTGCTATAAATTTCGTCTGTACTATTTTATATGCAGGTTTGGAGAAGAACATGCTAGTGCAACAGTTTAACTCAAAACAGTCTGTCCGTGAAAGATTATTAGCAGAGGTCTATGTTAGTTTTTTATCTTATGGAGAGGGTCAGTGAGACAGTAAATCCTTTATGAATATGCAAGCATGCGTTGGCTTATATTCATTTGCCTCTGCTCCTGCTTTTGGCTTTCCTATTTATAGATTTGTATTTTTTTCTGCTTTGTGATAAGATGCTCACCACTATTTTGAGCTTGTTGGCATACTTTTAAACTAATATGTTTTATTATCGCTCTTATTTTCTTATTGCTGTTTTCAGTGCTGCAGTTGAAACTTCTGTAAGATTTAGTTGTATTTTCTTATTGCTGTTTTGGTTACCACCATTTTGCTTTCTGAGTATTTAGACTGAACCAAAATGGAGCAAATAACGATGTTGCGTTAGTTTGCTTTATGGGTCAAAATTTGGTTAAAATTTGCTTTATGAACCAAAATGGAGCAAAATGAAACAAAAATTTAGTTAAAATTTGCTTTATGGGTCATAAGGGTTAACCCATATTAAAAAAAGGTTAAAAGGGTTGGATTAAAAATTACGTCAAAAGAGTTGAATCAATTTCTATGCAACCCTTATGCAACTTAGTTCAACCCTTTTGACACACCTAATCAGAAGCATATGAATATGAAATAAAATCAACACAGATTTCAAAATAACTTTTCTGATTACATTCCAAATCAATATTTCATATTCAGATACATAATCCTAAAAATGATTTCTAGGTTTTGATCCAATATAATTATTATAAATTACGCCAAGAGCGATATATGTAGATGCCTCCTTGGATGATCAGAGTACTAGATAAATATGTCTGTCATAAATACATCACATCAGAAATAAAACTAAATAGCTCCTACATAGCTAACATGCCTCATGCACGCCTTCGGAAGCTTATTCGTCCAACCTACTAAACCTGAAAACCTTAACTCTCAACCTACTCAAATTAAATTTTGAGCACCCGAGAGTTTAAGGGAAAACATAAACTTCGAGTCAGACATAAAGCCTGGTGTGAATAATTCGATTACATCTCGGATTACTGATATTAAGTGAGACCACACCGCTTAGGGGAACAGATTTTCCCTTACTAATATCCCTTTTACAAGCAAATCTTTTGCAAATCAAACCTTGCAATCAAACTGATTATAACAATTAAAGCAAATACATATGCGCATAAAAATCAGGAAATAAATGGACTATCTGTCCACACTATAGTTTTATCTGGCCAACTATTAACTATTGGTTGACTCTGGTCTACCAGACATAATCAATTATCTAACTTCTGTTAAACACACTACTGGGCTATCTTCCCTTAATTATCTTCTTCTATGGTCAACTGATCCTAATGGTTTTGCGGGCTTACCGATAACCTTCCTTTACTTTGTATATTCCCTTCTATGTGTAAGATTACTTTAGTCCCATCTATGACAAATCCCTACACACTGGAATTTGGACTTATATTAGCTAAGGACTACTAGCTAAAGTATAGGAGGCAACCCTACACTAGTCCCATCTGGTCTTCTAATATCTAAGCCATAAACTTAGGGTTAACTACCCTGTTAAAACTTCATTTCCTTATAAATAGTCTTTACAAATGATTTACCCCTGAAATCATACCTTTACAAAACAAGGAAATCATAAACTTTTATTTACTCAAAACACGTATGCCATGATATATGTATTTTACATAATACAGTGTTGAAGAAACCTTATCAACGGGGATTATCTATCCCTTCAAAGTAAGTTAAAAACCCTTTCTATCTTAGGAGAATTTAGGCCATAGAACCAAAGTAAAACCTTCGCTGTGCAGTTAATGCCCCGCTATATCCCCGCTATAACTCTGATATATCTTATAGCGGATTCCTACCGCTACGATTTTTCCATATATCCCCAACATATAGCCTTTCCGCTTTAATCCCCGCTATTTCCGCTATATCCCGTTATTTCCGCTATATTCCGCTATTTCCGCTATATCTTCTATAAAAAATTGGATTGAAAAATGATATTTATACGCTATAAAAATTATGAAATTAATTAATTTCATTGAATTTTTGATATATGTTTAGAAATGATAATACTCTAATATTCTTTTAAATTAAATTAAGTTATATAACAGTTTTATGTTCATTTACAATACATTTGCACATATTTTTATTTAAAATTATTTTTGTATTGATTATAATTCAATTGAATGTTAATTTTTCACATAATTACTATCTATATATTTGTAAAAACAACAAGTATGGGATTTATATGTTATTTTAGAGTAATCTGATATATCCCGCTATATCTTCGCTACATCCCCGCTATGACTTTTTGCACCTCTACCGCATTGAATCCACCGAGCGCTTTAACTACACAGAACCTTTGTAACCCTTGTTTAAAAACTTTAAACAATGTCTTTCAAAATCATTGAGAACAACCCTTTTGAAAGCTTTATTAAAACCTTAGACGTCCTCTTTTAAAACCATTTTAAACTTGCCTTTCGAAAGCATTGGAAACCCTCCATTCAAATGCTCAAAATAAACCTTTCGAAAACATTAGGGATCTCCCCTTCGAAACACGTATTATATACCTTTCGAAATCATTGAAATTATTCACTTAAAACATACCTTTCGAAAGTATTGGGTTCGAGTAAAAGTTTGTGGATTGCTTCAAAACCATTTAAAATCATTCCTTTCAAAACCTTTGGATTTAACATTTAATATAACTAAGGGTCATAAAGAACTGGGTCGTAAGCATTGCTTTTGAAAGCATTGGTCCTAAGTAAAAGAAAGAGGATGGTTACGAAACCAACCCTTTCGAAAGCATTGAGAAGGCAGCTTCAAAGCAAGGAGGCGAAAGCACCCTCTTGAAACCATTGTTTTAAGGCTGTATGGAAGAGGCCTTAACTAGTTCAAAAGGTAGAATGCGGCAACAATGTTTTATCCTTTCGAAAACTTCTTTTATAACATAAAGGTGGAAACTCATTCGAAAGCTCTTTTACATAAACAATAGCAAGTTGATTAAGTCGAAAGCTAATATAATCCCTTCGAAAGCATCCTTTGTAAACAGAAGTAATTCAAAGTTAATAAGGGTAGCCTCTACCCCTTCGAAAGTTAGGTTTTGATGCTGCACCTTCCGCCTTTCTCTAATGCACTATGTATCAATTGCTTGATACATATGCTTTGGTTTCGAATAGGCTCTAGCGGAGGTATGGTGTCGAAGCACTAGATGGGAGTGGCGAAGCAGTTAATCCAAACAAAAACTGATTTTTAGCCTTTAAAAGTAATTTCTTGTCACATAACATGCCCTATTTGTCCAAACATAATTGGTTGCCATTGCTTTATAAAAATCTTTTCTTACAAGTGCTACCAAATTCAGAAATTGTCTTAAAAATGTTTAATAAATAAGCTTTTCTCCTTGGTAAAAACATATAAAACATTTAAGTCCCTTAAATTAAATAGTTTTATTATCATAGTAAAATACTTAGGAAAATTCCCCAAAAATCATCAAAATTCCCTCTTAAATGTTTTCTAACGTATTTGAATTTCAGACCCAAAATCAATATATAATTGCCAAAAATAATTTTAAACCCAATTTTAACTATTTTCTTTCATAAAATTCATAATAAATCCACAATAACTTAGAAAATTATGAAACTTAAAACTCGCTTCATAAATAATGTTTTCGACCATATATAAAAAAACGCAAGTCATTTGGATGTCATTTAATAGGTTTTTCAAATCTAAACTTATCATAAAATCTATATGAAGCAACATAAATCATCAACAAGCACATATATCCATTTAAACAATCATATCATGGCATATTATTTGCAAAATCAATTCAGATCTAATTAGAAACCGAAATTAATAAAAATGAGATGTAAGATCATTATTCACCTTGGCGTGTTGTTAAGGAGGTTGAGATTTGTCCTTTGATTGATTTGCTTAAGCTTCTTACTTGAATCTTAACTTTTCTTCTTCTTGAATCTCTTAATGGTGGTCGGTCGAGCTTACAAGGGCTTTAGTTTTGTTTACAAATGTTGAAATAAGTAAGGAATGAAGGTAAGAAGGTTTTAGGGTATAAGAACAATGACTATTCCTATTTTTCCTTTATCATATTCCTCCTTCTTACTCCATTTTAATGCTCTTTTGCTTTTATTTATTAAGGCATGGCCCCTTATTAACCAACAAATCTCAATCCCTTAACCATTTGCATTATTTCATCTAATTTATCTAATTAAATGTTCTAAATAATGTTACTCAAAATTAGGGTCATTACATACACACACACACACTGTGTATACGTATATATCCAGATTGTGGGAGTTTGGAGATAAGATGGTATCAGATATGAAGATTCAATGATGTATTGTATGTATGGTGTAGATCGGTATTGTACTTGAATTTGACTTTATGGGTGTGTGTTTGGATTGTACTTGTATTTATTCAGACATATGTATTTGACATTTTAGATATGTTATGTTGATGTGACTATAGTATTAATTATGTATTATATTTTATTTCCTTTCGGTGCGAGATGTTAAAAGTAGTTATTAGAAAGTATTAGCTAGAACTGTATCAGATATCAATCTATGTCTATATATACTTATTTTATCTTAACCCCAAGGACTTGTCCTTTCGATTCTCGGGTTGTCGGCTCGGTTGGTGTCGGATTCGGGGTCGAAAAGTGCAGGTTTTACACATCATTACGGAATTAAACATCATATGTGAATAGTATAAAGTAATGGATGTTACCAATAATAGTATCTAATGAAATGCACCTCGAATATTGAATATAGCTCCTATATATATGTTCAATACGTCTCCAGAAGTTGCAACAATTCAACGATGAATACCACGCCTTATTTTAATATGATTTTGGTTTTGTTTTAATTTAGAAATTTTGTCCATGGTCTCCTTTGATTTTCGGTTGATATAAGGGACAAAAAGTCTCAACTAAAATGAGAGAAGAGAGTCATTTTATAAGCATCTAGATGAAGTAAAAGGTGAAGATTAAATCTCCTTTGTTTACTCAATCTCTTATGCCTATTAAAATCCTTATTTAAACACATAAAAGCCTCTCCTAACACCCGATAATGACAGGCTAAACAGGAACCTTAATGGGCCAATTAAATGTCCAAACTTATTTGTAATTAATTCATTTAAATTCAATTTAAATATTTATTTGTATCATATATTGATATGCATATGGATAACTTTTATATATGCACCCAATTAATTACTATTGCACCAAAATCAAAATAAAAGGTTTCATAATTAATTTACTAATCAATATTTCATAAATACTAATTAATTTAATCAATTTACAAAAATTATAAATTAATGAAATCGTGTGATATTTTGGAGTATTCAGCATTGTTTGTACGAATCAAATATGTAAATTCAGTCAGTCATTAATATCGAAAATTCTAATATTAACATTTAAACATCACCTTAGATTGTAATACAATTTAGCTGAATTTATCACTTACACAATTTTAGTAAAATCCAATTTTACTATTTTTGAGCGGTCCTCGATGGTGACATAATTTATACCAATTTCCTTTGCCAAAACTATATCACTTCAGGACTTAGGTAATTTGGTATTGGTTAAAATTCCAATATTGTCAACATTCAACTTGTACAATCCAAATGCAAAGTCCTTGGTTCAATAATAATTATTATTTTTAACTGAACTGCACTGGTCAGAGACTTTGACATTGAGTTGACTACAGTTAACCATGATACTAACATAATATAACCGAGGAGGTGAATTCTCTATTGAACGGTGTTTCACTTCCAATGCTTCAACTCAGAACCAACTATAGTCATTTGATGGACATCATGGCACGATTTAACTATAATCAAAGTGGAGTGTCCATGTTGGAGTCCAATAATGTTCTCAAGAGAAAACTGTATAATATTGTCGCTTTGATATTATCTATTTGACCTTAGTTAAATTAACCAATAGAAAATATCGAGTGAGCCATTCCGTAGTTATCTAATAACTATCGGTACATAATCCCATGTTGCCCTCGGCATTAATGAGTAATACGCTACTCAACATTTGAAACGTATTCCGTACTCTAGTCTATATGGATGTATCGATATCTAGTATCAATACATCTTGACTAGGAATATTTATAATGATATGTTTATTTTTATTGTGATAAATTACTCATGATTACAATACATTGTAATTACTATCACAAAACATACCATTTATAAATTTTCTATTAAATATACCCAAAGTAAATAAATAATTAATATAAGACATTATATCAGATATATAATAGAAAGAAAAATACCTCTTATTTCGAACAAAATTTAATATAAAGTTAATAATTTACAGTAAATTATAGAATTACCCCTAGGGCATATCCTTAACTCTATCACAGGCAACTCATCGACAAGGCCTAGCTCAAGTGCAAGCCGTCTTTGACCCGGCATCATAGCCCACCTTCGACCGGTCCTAGGCAATCCGTCCAGTCTTCCCTCAACCGGCCTGGCACATCTGTTGTAACTTAGTCCTTGGCAACATTCAACTTTCTTCAGCAAGCTTCGGTAGCAAGTGACCCAACACAGCCTAGAAGAAGCTACTCATCTGCCTTGCCACAAAGTCATGCATAAGGAAATGGTAAGTCATACAGTCGGTTGTACTAGGTACTGTAATGGATCTGCCAAAAGCATAGCTACTCCTATGGAACACCGCCAACATTAAATGCACATTGAATGCAAAGTATGCGCTTGGTACGGAGGGACAACTTGCAAGATTCTCAGCTACATGTTTCCTTCTACCTTTACAGCTGACTTCCATCAACCCATGCGACCAGATCAACGGTCAGGCATGCTTACCGCCTACTTTACTGTGCAATCTCAGCCATCCATCATCCATCTTAGCTAATGTAAGTACTCTATGCCTTACTTTATCCAAGGGGTTGAACTCTAGATGAAACATATTTTATGCTCTGAATACCTATTTCCAACAAGCAAATCCTCTCAAAGCTCTTATGTTTAAAATCATTGTAAACTAACTAGGGCTGTCAATGGATACCCGAAAAATCCGAAATCTGTCCGCATCCGAAAAGCAGATAAATATCTGATATCCGGAACAACGAATGCGGATACGGGTACCAAGACATCCGCATCCAAAAATTATCCGTCTGGTTTTTGTCAAGATTATAGTTCAAATTATGTGTATTTTAGTGCAGTGAAAGATATTTGTTTATTATTTTATTAAGTTAGTAGTTGATATTATATGCACTTAATGTTTTTTAACTGCTCGAAACTATTTATTATCATCATATCTTTTAGTTTTTAACACTTTTATAATCGATGGGATTGAAAATATTTATGTTAAACTAAAATTTTCTTTTTATAATTCTTGATTTACCGATCGTTAGTGGATAGGATAATTATCCGATATCCGTCCGTATCCGCGGATGCGGATATCGGAAAATGATTTCGGATGCGGATGCGAATATGACACTATCCACATCCGAAAGCATCCGTTGACAGGCCTAAAACTAACTACTAATTTTTGTATTATTCTCTTATAATTCCTTGTAATTGTAAGAGATAAACATAGTAAGAGATCTTCATAGTGGACGTAGAAAAATCAATGTCGAACCACTCTACAACTCGTGTCATTTACATTATTTGATTGCCTTATCCTCATTTTACATTTTAAGCCTAGTATTAGTAAGTAACCTTTGCTAATACAATGTCTTAGTCTAAATTCAAGGACGGCTAACTCTTTCGTCAACACTTTCAAATCAATAATTTAAGACAATTCTCATCGATCGATAGGATAAGGTATAGTTGAATTTTCATGGAGTTAAAGTGATATTGGTATGGATTAGAGTGGAAATGGATGAATATTACCTATTGTTTCAAATTGAGTGATTTGGAGTTATTTGAAGTGATTTGGATCGATCTAGGGCATAAGGTAGTCAATAGCGGGTAGAAGTCGATGGCGGAGGAGGCAAGTGACTTGAAATTTGGCCAAGTGTCATATTTATATTAAAGACCATCAATTTGTATTGATCGATGCCCTATGACTAGTACCGATCGATCAAAGTCATAGAATCTGCCATTTTCTTTAAGTAATTTCATCTAGTGATATTTACAACTAGATTTTGGTGGATTCTGGTTAATGTCTACCTATTAATGGATAGAATTTTTGTTAGGATCATGCAATATACCATAGAGGAGGGTGAATAGGATACTAAAAAATTTAGTGGATAAACAAATTAAACAAATGTGGAAACATAAATGTCAAAATTAAAGAACACGCGGATATATCCAGTTTTGGCCACTAACTCTACTACTATCCCCAAGATTACTACTACAATTAAATATTTGATGCTTACAATACCTGTAAACTTACAATCAATGCGACCTGAATATACTAATCTCATGCCTAGTAACACTATCTCGAATTTATCTCAAGCCGAGAATCCTCGAAATAAAAACCTTGTAACTTGGTCCTAGAAAGATTTCTATAGCTTAAAGTTTAAAGGAGAATACAAAACCAAAAAATGTCCCGATAATAAGCAAAAGATATTCAAATGCTAAATAACATTAACAAGGGGCTTATATAAAAAATAATGAACTTTTCCCTTTTGTTAAACTTTGATTGCTCAGTTTTTAAATCTAATTCTTATTCTCCACAGCAACAATTCAGATCCAAGAAAAAATATTCTTTTTTCTTTTAAAATTTCGCCTTTACCAAAAACTAAACCAGTATCCTTAAATTTTAATTCGTGCACTTCTTGTTCTTCATGTCCGTTGCTTGCCAATTTCTGCTGCAAAAATTAACCGCATTTGGTTTCCCCAACCGCCTTGCTGATATGGAATGCTCATAGCATAGATTTGGTTGCTTGTATTTGGAGAGGTGCCGAAGTCGAGTTGATGTATGCATGGAGATTTAAATCAATCTTCTACCACTTGAATAACTTGGATGAAGATCACTGTAACACCCCGTAAATTGAATAGGAAATTAATTTAAAAAAATAATTAATTAATAATAAGGTTAAAAGTGGAAGTTGGGAAAACGTCGAAATTTGGCCACGAAACTTGCATCATTGTGTTCATGTCGATCTTTCGAGCAACTTTCATATATAAAGCTCCACGATCAAAGTTTAAACGAAGAAGTTATCAATGTTTGAAGACTTTGGAACTAAAATAATTCAAACAAAATAAAATAATAAATATAATAACATTACAATTAATGATAACGAAAAATTAACGGTGTCTGGACTACACCGGTCGACCAGCTAGGGGAAACCAGTCGACCGATCAAACCTTGTCGGCTAGGATTTGGCTTGGCCTGGACGACCCTTTTGGGAAGAACTATAAATATAAGGCTAGCCCTCTCATTTTTATTTAGAAAAATAATAAACACGTTAGTGAAACTCTGCCAGTTTTCTTCCTCTATTATAAACTTACTAAATTCAAAAACAAAGATACGTATATACATTGAAGATCCAAGCAAAAGGGAAGAGATTAATCAAGTTAAAGGAAGAGATAATGAATTTTACATATATGTATATTTCTATCTATCTATTCTTCCCAAATCTTTGAATTTCGAATCTAAATTTATATGCAAGTGAACTGTTATATAATATTCAATTAAAAAAAGGATAACTGGAGGAAGAGATTGGCGTTAATGAGAAAGAAAATCCAAGGGAATTCAAGGAAAACTTTCTGTGAGTGGAAATCTTAGTTTTTCTCTTCATAATTGTTTGTGCAATTGATGTTTGGATTTGTTTTATGCCTTAGGGAAGTCTGTAAGCAAAAAATTTAAATCTAAAACCCTAATTTCCCTCGAAAAATGTAAATTTCAAAATTGGTTGGAATCTTATTTGATTTATGTTAATATGGTAGAATTAATTATGTTATTATTTGCAATATGAATAAAATATTCAATTTCCACTTCTCAATTTGGGTTTTTTATGACAAAGGATTCAAAAAAATAGAAAATGGTGTGCAAGGTATGGATTTTTCTCCTGTCCATGGTTTGCACCGCCTACCTCGGTAATTAAAATAAATATGATTCCTTTGTCACTTCAATGTTATACATTTAAAAGTTGAATAGAATGTAAAGGATTAAAATTGTAAAGTTTTTCTCAGTTGAAATAAAGGCATTAATTCTACTATATTAATGTAAAATAAGTTGGGTGTTTTGATTTCATTCTTGTATATGCTATTCTGTTTTGTTTGGCTAATTTAAATTGTGATATTAGCTATTATGTGAACTATTATATTCGACTGGGACTTGTATGGATATAGAAATTATGACAATTAAATTATCTTAACAACCTGCATAAAAAGTGAAATTTTTTGTATAGAAACGCTTTTACACACAAGAAAAAGGGGTTAAGGACAATTATGGAATTTAATCCCAACTAAAGGCAAAATAAGGAGTTTCCCTTATACGACCTTTACTACATAAAAACATGTGAGGAATATATATATATATATATATATATATATATATATATATTAGCATAGTTCAAAATTAAAAGTTAGGGAGTGAAAATGTGGCTAAGTTATAAGGATGCGAGAACGGTTAAAAGTACATAGAAGTCTGCCCAGTTAATCTGGCTACCAACAGTGTGCTTTTGTAATTGATGTGGGACATCGCCTATAATAAGTACCAATGGCTAATGCTTGGTTAGCCCTAATTTTGTAGGGTAAGCCTGCCCAGTTGATCTAGCTATTAGCACCTATAAATAGTTGGACTAATGTGAGACGTAACGGTTTACCACCGACAATATATTACAATAATATATAATAATAAATGAATTAGTAAACATGTTAAATTCCTTTCACCAAGGCCTAAAGATCTCATTTTGAAATGATTAAATGGCTCTTTGAATCAAATTCTAAATTTTAGAGTTGTCGGCTCCCAAATTGGTTTACCACTAATGATTAAACCGAAGAATTTTGATGTGATTTGAGCTTGGATTTCCTTTGGGTTTAAATGGGGTTTGCTGGTCAAAATTTTCAAAGGGAGAAGAGAGAAAAAGTATCAAATAGAATGGTGTAGAGAGTGGCACATAAATAGGAAGTTAAACGGAGAGAAAAATGGATTTTATCCTTACCTCTCTCTCACTAATTCCTCCCTTTTAAACCATTCAAATACCTCCCCTTTTGCAAACATTTGACCGGTCTATCCAAGCTATTTTGGTCTAAATTTGCATGCCCTCTGTGGGCCTCAAAGCCAATTCCATCTCAAATAATGTCTGTTGCATTTAAATCTAAATTTAAACGCGTACTGATATCATATATGGGGGTGAATAGTGTTTTATAATTTTTTATGAAACTTTTTAACTTATTTTAGTATTTTAATCAAAACACAGATAATCAATCATAGATATATCTATACTAGCAAGCAGTCATAGAAAAAATATTAGTAAAGTAAAGTAATGAGTTATAGAGATGACACCAGGATTTTTATACTAGTTTAAATTTCTCCTACATCCAGTCCTATACAAATTTCTTTTCAATCATCTACTTCGAATAGGTAGCTAGCAAACCAGAATGCAGTCTCGATTTTAAGGCAACGAGATACACCCTCCTGATTTTTTAGTTTAGGGTAGACTCTCTTGATTTAATCAGGCAACAAGATCACCTACTTTATTTAACCGGGAAACAAGCACACCTACTTGATTTGAACAGGCTATAAGCATACCCAAGCAGATAGTAGTAGAGAGTTGTTGATCTCCAAATACAAAATGTTGTACTTTGGATACAAGATATCATATAGCCCTTTTGATAGCACTTTGATTTTTGAATTGATGAGAGAAAATGGCAGATAAGTGGGTAGTTTGTAGAGAGGAAAGTAGAATATGAATTTTAGAGAATATGTTGTGAGACTTATAGTAAGAAGAAGATGGAAAATTTAGTTAAAAAATTCATTTCCTAGCCCTTTATATGGTGTTTGAAAAGAAGTGTCAATTCGTGAAAAGATGTAATAAACAATCGCAACTTTTTAAAATTAAAAAGGCATCTTTTCACTAGTTTAAATAGTTTAAAAGGATGTGTTAATTCGTTAAGAGGTGTGACCAAAAATCGTAAATTTTCAAAATTTAAAAATCATCTCTCTAACGATCTATATGTCAACATATCTATGTAGCATATGTCGACATACATATGTATGTTTTGAAAAATAAAAAATCTTTTAAGATGTTGCAAAAATTTTGAACCCTTGTAAAATTATTTAAGCATAGTTTCTAAAATATTTTAATATAAAAACATTTATAAAAAATTTGTAAAAATATAAAAAAATTATTTTAAAAAAAATAAAAAAATCTAATAAGAAAGTATTCAAAGGATCAAATGGTTGCCATTCAAAGACTTTAACAAATTATTCTAATGTTTATTTACTATAAACTATAGTCTCTTGTCTTCATCTCTAAACTCATGAGCCTTCAAATAATTTGATCATCTCTGAATCTTGATTGACTGTCTTTTTACTGATTAGTCTTCAAACTTGATTATCCTATACTTGTATAAATCTGTATGTTATCCTGCAAAATATTCTATACAACTTGGAAAAACATTAGTACCAACATTTATATGGCTTTGTCATCAAAATCAATATCTATGGTATTAAAAATCTCCCTTTTTTGATGACGACAACCATGTAAATATATTTATTATAAATATAATGTAACTCTCCCTAAATTGGTTAACTCCCCCTATTTTGTATAACTCCCCCTTAGTATGTATATATATTATATTTTATATTTTTCTCCTCCTTTGTCATCTACAAAAATGGGTGAAAAAGACAAACTCTCCCTAAATGTGACATATATGATAATGTTGTATATGGATCAAAATCAATAATAACTAAACAACAATATTTCAAAGAAATAACTATGTGTGTGTATATACACACACACAATAATAATATATGTTTTAACCATATATATTCAAGACATATTATTCATACCAAGCAATTTATTTAGAGACAAACAACATTGTTTTATTACATATATGTTTTATGCATAATAAATGTACAAATTAAATAAACTAAACTTATAATTTTTTTTAAAAATAAACTAAAAAACACTTATATTTTCTTGGGAACTCCAGCCCATCTTTCTAATCCAAAGATATGATTGGTGTTGATAACTTCCCAACCTTCATTATCCACTTTCGCTTTAGAGTTCAAGCATTCAAGAGCATTACTTTGAACTTGTTTGGCGAAACTAGAAATCAAATGATAAAGAGAGTCGAATTGCTTTACATGTTCTTTGATCATTTGCATTTGACTCAACTCCAAGTATCGTTGATTGCGTAGAATGAAGCAAAGAGCAGTTTTGAATGATTGAAGAGTCTCCTCTAGATTTTCATGAAGCTTTTGACTTGAAAATTATGTGTTTGAATCCCTTTTCATAAAAGAGATGAGCGGAGAGGAATAGAATAAGAAGATGAATTAATTTTTGAGTTTTTTTCGAAGAAGTGGGCTTTTATATAAGTGAAATGTCGAATTGATGGTTATTCTTCCCTAAAAAAATAACTAACTTTATGAATTTTAAAAAATCAGAAGAACTGCCAGTTATATGTCGACATACCTATGTATTATATGTCAACATATATGCAAAATTTTACATTTTTTAAAATTTTTGTTTATATTTTATACTATCTCAATTTTTGAATTCCATGGAATATAAGAACACTATTGAACAGCAAAAATAAATTTCCAAGTAATTTTCATTGTTATAAGAATTACATTAATATAATAGAAAAATACATGAAAATAACATGAAATAAAACTAGAAAAACATACAACTAAGAGATACAATGGTAGATAAAAGATCAAAAAGATGATGATGAAGAAGAAGATTTTCCACCATGTTTTCTAATGATCTTCCCAAAGTATTTGTCCACGTTATTTGAGAGAGACATGGACTTTTTACTAAAGGAATGTTTAAGCTTCTTTTGTTTGTTGAGAAACTTTTCTTGGTTTTTGAGACTTTCTTTATTAGAATAGGATGATGATTTCTAAAGCTTTCCAAGGAAGTGTCCATTTCCTCCTCTTCTACTTCTTTTTCTTCCACCTCTTCAATTTCCATCCCATCACTTTCTTCTTCTTCTTCTTCTAGAATCTCTTGCTCTACTTCTCTTGCCAATCTCTCTTCCTTATCGGGAAGAGATTCATAGAGTTCGAATTCAAGAGAAATGTGCTTAAGAGAGAGGTTGGTTTTGTGGAAAACTTTGTGAGGCAAGATGTTTTCACCTCTTAGATCAATATCAAAATAATTAAAAATCCTAGTAAGATGCACACCATGGTAAAGTTTGTCCTCATGCTAGAGATTTTCTTTTGAACAAAGTCATTCAAAATCACTTGAGCCCAATTTATATCATATTTTCCAAAAATAGCAAAAGGAGCTTTGAAAATCTTTTGAGTGGGGCTGTTAATTCTCCGTCCTCGGTGTAATACTTTCCTGTAAAATAAGACTTATTAGTCTTGCTTTAGGCCTAAGATTTTTTCCTTTAAAACCATACTCTTCATCATTAGAAAATAAATCGTGCATAACTTCTCTATTATCAAAATCAATTTCAAAAGCGGAGAGTTCATTCCAACTACTTTTACAACAAAAAATTTGATTAAGAATTTCACAATCCAAAACAGTAGTAGTGTCATTTACACTACTCCAAATTTGACCGTCTTCTCTCTGAAAAAACTTTCCATTCAAATTAGCATAAAACATTTTAACCAAATCAGGATAGCAATTAAAATTATTTTGAGATAAATTAGTTAAACCAAAAATACCACTTTCTAAAGCAAGATCTTGTAAACCATAAGAAGAAAATTCATTAAAATTTGCAAATCTTTATGAAAATACTTTTCCATAAGTAGCATACTCAATATAAGTTTTAATGGACTCTTAATCATTATGAAGTTGATATTTGATCTTTTTGGTAAGCCTACTGACTTTGGATGAAGAGGGTTGGTTTGATGAAGACATTATTGAATTATTTTGGATGAAAGAGAGTGAAGGATAAGTTTGATTTTTGAAAGAAAGTGTGTAGAAGATGAGATAAGAAGGGGTGAATAAACAAGAATTGAACTGTCATTTGACAGGTGAAGATGTGGTTTTTTAAATTTTGAATTTAATGCAAAAGAGAGGAAATTTCAAAAAGTTTAAAATTTGAAAAGATTCTCAAAATCTGCCAGGTATGTCGACATACCCATGTGACATATGTCGACATATAGGCTGAACTTTTCAAAATTCAAAACAGAGAAATGTTATATATACATACATAGATATATATATTCATACATAGATATATATATATTCATACATATTTACTCATATATATATATATATATACTTATTATTAATATATTCCTATATAATTTCTAAAGAAAAAACAATAAAATATAAAATGTAAAACGTACCAATTTTGTCGTTTCCTTTTTCTTTTCTGATTAATCTTCCATCACTATGAAATACGTATTGATATTTTATGTATCTAGTTCATTGTCACTTGATGTGGTATCAGAATCGTCCAAAGTTGCATTATATGCTCTTTTTCTCTTTTTGAATGAATCGATGTTTGGTGTTTTCTTTTGCTACGGACGGTCTCTTCTTAGACGGCCAGATTCACCACAATCGTAACATTTGTAAACATTTTGTTTCTAGAGTTTTTAATTTCAGTTTTACGAAAGTTGTTCATCTTTCTATACTTTAGGAATTTTCTAAAATTTCGAGTCATAAGAGCAATCTCCTCATCATTGTCGTCATCATCTAAATCTTGATCATAGTTGTTGCATTAAATGCAATTGATTTCTTTTTGGTTGCCTTGCTTACCTTTCTACCCTGCAACTGTGCTTCATAGGACACTAGATTGCCAATTAACACTTCAATTTTTAATAGACTAATATCATCGGCTTCCTCTATTGCTAATGTATTTTGATCCTATTCAAAAGATAGTGAATTAAGAATTTTTCTAACTTAATCCTCTTTTGAGAAATTTTTACCTACTTATATTAATGGATAAACTATAATTTGATATCTGGAATATATATCAGAGATAGACTAATTTGGTTTCATTTTAAACAGTTATAACTGGTTGGTTAGTATAGAAATATTAGTTCATTTTACTTTACTAGTGCTCTCACGTGTAACTTGCAATGTTCTCCAAATTTGAGATGCATACTTACAAATAGAAACTCGATTAAACTCATTTTTATCTAACGAGCAAATTAAAAAATATTCATGGCATTAGAATTATTAAGTGCTTATGTCTTTTGGTCTGGAGTCCTTGTTGAGTATTCAGTTTTGGGTTCATTGTACTCACTCTGTTTAATGTTCCAAATATCTAAACCATTAGATTGTAAATACATTTTCATTCTACATGACCAGTAAGTATAATTAATACCATTAAATAGTGGAGGTCTAGCAGTTGATTTTCCTTCAACAAAAATGTTAAATGTGTACTGCTAGTGTTGTTAGCCAATTATATTTTTCAAAAATAAAATAACGAGTTTTAGAAAACCTAAAGCTCTGATACCAAATGTGTCTTTCCCGGATCCTACTACGGTGGCTACACCTTGGTCCCTCAGACTTATGTTTTATGTCTGACCTCTCGACCCGAACCAACCATTTGCATAGGACATGTAGAAGTACGAGTCATTGCTTCACCACAGATCACACTATGAGAACTCCCTATCACGCATCAACCCACTTTGATACCAAATGTAGGGAACGGTGTAGTGACTTGTGAACTGATCTTAAGGCTATTTTAAAACTAGAGGGGGGAAATAGTGTTTTATAACTTTTATGAGACTTTTTAACTTATTTTAATATTTGAATCAAAACATAGATAATCAATCACAGATATATCTATACTCGTAGCCAATCATAGAAATATATATAAACAGTAAAGTAAAGTAATGAGTTAGAGAGATGGCACCAAGAGTTTCATACTGGTTCGAATTTCTCCTACATCTACTCGAATACAACTTCTTGTACATATATCTTTTCAATCACCTACTTTGAACATATAGTAAGCAAACTAGAATACGGTCTTGATTTTTTAAGGCAACGAGATACACCCTCCTGATTTTTAAGTTTAAGGTAGACTCTCTTGATTTAATCAGGCAATAAGATCACGTACTTGATTTAACCGGGCAATAAGCACATCCACTTGATTTGAACAGGTAACAAGCACGTCCAAACAAATAGTAGTAGAGAGTTATTTATTTCCAAATAAAAATAGTTGTATTGTGGATACAAGATATCCTATAGCCCTTTTGATAGTTTGAATTGATGAGAGACTACGTGTAGATAAATGGGTAGTTTGTAGAAAGTAAAGTAGAGTTTGAATTTGATGGAATACGTAGTGACAGTTCATAGCAAGAAGAAGATAGAAAAGTTAGTCAAAAATTTATTTTCTAATCCTTTATATAGTGTTTGAAAATATGTGTCTACTCGTGAAAAGATGTAATAAACAATCACAACTTTTTAAAATTAAAAACGCATCTTTTCTCTGGTTTAAACAGTATTTAAAAGGATGTGTCTACTCGTGAAGAGATGTGATCAAAAATCATAACTTTTCAAAATTTAAAAACCATCTCTCTAATGGTCTATATGTTTACATATCTACGTAGCATATATCGACATACATATGTATGTTTTGAAAAATAAAAAATCTTTTAAGATGTTGCAAAATTCTTGAACTCTTGTAAAATTATTTAAGCATAGTTTCTAAAATATTTTAATATAAAAACCTTTATAAAAAATTTGTAAAAATATAAAAGTAAAATATTTTAATAATAAAATAATAATAAATATTTAATAAGAAAGTATTCAAAGAATCAAATGGTTGCTATCCAAGGACTTTGATAAATTATTCTAATGTTTATTTACTATAAACTACTGTCTTGAATTCTTCTTGTCTTCATCTCCACAAGTCTTCAAATATCTTGATCATCTTTGAATCTTGATCTCTAGTCTTCTTACTGATCAGCCTTCAAACTTGATTATAATGTACTTGTATAAACCTGTATAATATCCAGAAAAATATTCTATATAACTTTGGAAAACATTATTACCTATATTAATATGGTTGTTGTCATCAAATCAATATCTCTGGTGTTGACAATTTCGATAAATATATTTATAACTATTATAAATACATTGTTTAACATTTTCAACACATCAAATACAAAATTTTGTAATATTAATTAAACTAATTAATTTATAACAATTACAAATTAATTTAATCAAGTGATAGAAGGAGTATTCATCGTTTCGGTTATGTGACTCTTAGATGTAAATTTGCGCAACGATTAATACCAAACAATTCGATTATTAACGTTCACGCGTCACTTAGCCGGTGGTATGACATTATGACCAAATTATCACTTATTTGGTTTCCGTAAAATCCAATTTTACTTTATTAAGCGTTACTCGATTGTGACGATTGTTTACACCAATTCTCTTTATCAAAACTATATCACTTTGGACTTATGGAATTTGGTAATGATCAAAATTCCAATATCATCCATATTCAACTCTATAGTCCAAACACAAAGCCTTGATTGAGACTTTGACTTTGAGTAGACTTCAGTTGACCGTGATACTAACCTTATATAGCTAAGGAGACGAATCCTTTCTTCAACAGTGTTTCACTTCCAATGCTTCTACTCGACCAACTATAGTCGTTCGATGGATGACATGCCATGATTTAACTATAATCAAAGCGGAGCTTCCATACTAAAGATCAACGGTATTCTTAAGTCAAGAGAATTATGTAATTTTGTTACATCGATATTTTCTGTTTGACCTTAGTTATATTAACCAACAGAAAACTATCGAGTGAGTCATTCCATAGTTATCCAATATGTAACCTCTTATTTCCCCCAGCAGTCATGAGTAATACACTGTCCAACATTTGGAGAGTGTTACATAGTCTAGTCTCAACGGATACATTAATATCCAGTCTCGATGCATCTTGACTAGGAATACTTAAAATGGTATGTTTATTTTATTGTGATAAATCAGTCATGGTTACAACGCATTGTAACTACAATCACAAAACATAACATTTTTGGAATTTCTTTTAAATATACTTTTAATTAAATTAATTAATTAATACAACCTATTATCTCAAGTATAATATAGAAAGAAAATACCTTTTATTTCAAACAAAGATTGGTTATCGAGTTAGATATATGTAACGAATTACATAATTGTCCTAGGGCGTACCCCTAACTCTACCAATCTCCCACTTGAACTTGGGATTAATTATGGAATCTCTATCCCATCCCTTTTATCAATTTGATGAGAACTAATCGAGTTAGACCCTTTGTGAATAGATCTGCTATGTTGATTTAATTAACTACTTTGTCAATTAACTCTCTCCGATGTTGATAAATTACTTTTATTATGCGAAACTATTCAAAATATGTTTCTCGACTTCCAGTGAGCTCTTATGGTTACATTGTTATCATATAATAATGATTTAGTATTCTTAATTGGAATCACCCCTACCTCAGTTATAAATTTGCTCTTATTACGATGCTACTAAAGGCGATCTACTTAGCTTTTCGTTGAATCGGCCACAACCTTTCGTTTGGAACATTTACAACTTAAAGCTTCTTAATTAAGGTTTGAACACGAATTTAATATCGATATACTATACAAGATAGTACTTATAAAATTCGAGTTTGAACACTCTTTCATAAAGGGTTTGATGTTTTTGTAAATAATTCTCTATTATTTTTTAAATACTCGAGAACACTCTAAACTACCTTAGTGACCTTAATTAGAATTTGATATTTTCTTCATGCATCAAATACATAAGCAAATTATGATATTGTAGACAGTTCAACATGTATGATAATTCATACTGTTAATACATAAGGAATCCATCTTACATGCTCCATATTAAATATTTTAATATGGTGTCTTTGCATATCATTTGGGACATTTCCAACATCCTTTAAATATATAATTTACAAGTCCAATATCCGGTATTAGACAACAAAATTATTACTGATTTTAACATGAGTACATCATTAACAATCAACAGTATGTTGTTTATTTATAGTCTAGAAATACAATCAACGGTATGTTGTTTATTTATAGTCTAGAAATATCTATGTACCTTTTAGTATTCTTTCTTATGGACACACTCTTCCTCTGCATTTTGATTGAAAATCAAACAATTAAATATTTCTATCAAAATACTTATTCAATTCTAATGCTTATATAATGATACTTTCGTATCATTTCTTGGATCATATTCGAAAATCCATAAACTTAATATCGATCCCACTAACTTCGAGAGATTTGGTTGTTATGTGCAAATAGTCTATTCTAAATCATTACTTAGAATTTTCCATTTTGACACATATGTACAAAATATAAGTCATACCAAGCGGAGAAAATCCAAACTTTCTTAAGGTAATTGAATGACAAATTTATTACGCTAATTTCAACAATTGAAATTTATAATTTTATTCTTATCAATGTTGCTCATCTTATTCCAACTGCATTAGTCTTACTCTTGAAGACACATTTGCGACCAATGGATCATATCCCTTTGGGTACAACTACCAAAATCATATTTTGGTAATGTACTTGGAATCCTTTTGGATTTATGCATCATGCCATATGGAAGAGCCAATACTCTTAATGGTTTAATTGACAGCCAAGGATCATCTATTCCCGATTTTGATAAGAAACTCACAGTTACTCTTTAATGTGTGAAAATACTTATTAGACACTCTAATACGATGTATTCGTTTAGGTTAGGTTAATTTCAAGTCATCCCACATAATCAGTTTTATCTTTGGATTGTATCCAAATCCATTTTAATACCAATAATTTCTCAAAGAAATTTCTTCGCTATGAAGTTGGTATTTCTTATAACAACAATCGTTTCTCAGTGAAACGAAATAGGTATTCATAAACACTTTATGAATTGGCCTATATATATAACTGTTTTGCTTTTAGTATACAATACTCATTTTCAAACATAAATTGGTCATCGAATGAGTATCGTTTACAAATTTCTTTTAGGGTGATCCATACAAGATTCCTCACATATAAGTATTACGTGCAGTCTTTCGACTCACATAACCTGCCAACTCCTTGGTCTAGGATATGTTGTAGTTTCTTGTAAACCCTTATCTTGTATAATTTAGTAAACTATTATTTAAATGAAATTAATTTTAACCTTGCTTGCTACTCTTAAGTACACAACCTTATAAAAAGAAGTTAACTCAACTTCACTCACAATTAATCTTACTTTTTCCAACAAAGTTCGATTACTCTTTATCAATACATCATTATGTATCATAGGAGGAGTGGCTTTTAAGATTGAATCTCTATTCATTTTAGGTACATTCGGTACTCTTCCCAATATATTTTCCCATTCGATTAAATCAAATCAATTTTATTTCCTATTGCACGCTATTTTATTTCATTCCTTTTTATATTTCATATGCTTATCATAAACATACTACATGTATATCAAATGTACACGTTCATACCTATGATAACTCATCGATTAATACAATGAAGTATATGGAAACATTTTGGTATTATTAGACTTTGATTGCATACATCTATATGTATCAATCCGAAGAGTTCATCAACCCCTATGTTGCTCCCACTGAATGGACGCTTTGCCCTTAATTATTTAAGATATAACTCACTAATATCATATAATTCATAATCATATATTCAAAGAATTATCTCTCAAACTATGACTTAGTCTATAATTCTAAAACAATTGTAAATGAATTTAGATACTTTTGTATTTTCCAGTGCATCACAAACACCACTATTATAGTTTTATTTTATAACGAATATTCATAATATTCATATTGAAATAAAACTATGTTTATTTTTCAGACAACACTGAAAACGGTTATTATTTTTATAAATAATGTTTGGTACATTTTATGAAAACAAATTTCATAACCTGATGTGACCAATAAGTTTTATATGGAATGCTCCCACTATTTCCACTATTACTATAATAACGTATGAAGTACGAAGCACCATTCAACCACTTAATATAGGCTATTTCATTTACTATAATTGTTTTACAGTCGAGAATTTTCAGATCAAGTATCCTAAATTCGAAGAAATAAATATCATAGAAAACAATTTTCTATGTGAAAATACTTTTGAAATAGGAATCATATTTCTCATTGCAGCGTTAAGTATCTATTACTATTTTAAAATTCTTATATCTAAATTTCTTAATGATATAAAAATGACTAATCACTCTCTTCATCTCAACTGTGCCTTAGGTTACATCCACTGTTATACATTTGATTTCCTTCCTAAGTGGTCCAACCATTCAAAGGAAATCCTTACTACAATATCATAACGAACTCTTTACAAAAGTGCATTTGGTCATTCTTAACTTTTAAGGATACCAAATAAATTGCACTTTACGCAAACTGATCAAACTGACATTTTAGTGATCGAATTCTTTGATCTATCTTGTAGCCTTTAGTCAGGTGTTATATTTAACACAATAAGATCATTATTGAAACCAATCATATTCAATACACGATCTCACACTACAGTTTACTTGCTTATTTCAGTGAACTATTTTCACCGAGGATACGTACATTACGAATTGTAACCGTTCACCATATAACATTTATATGTGATCGTATATGGATCAAATATCCATATTCTTGTATTGCTTTTAGAGTTCAAAACTCATTGAAGACAATACACGGTCTTGGGCAAAGAATCTCGTAAGTTGCCAAATTATGAATGTATTTAGTGGTTGTATAATTAGGTGCTTGCATGGGTCAGCATGCAAAAATTTATTACCAAGTATATTTTATATTACTATTTGTCAATATTAATTTAGTTCATTTGTGTACTTTAATTAATAATCATTTTACCAATTATATAAATTGCACTAATTTATCAATGTAGACTATTATAATTTTATGTAGCAAATGTTTTTACAATATTAGAAAGATTAAATGTTTCCATTTCATTTTTCTAATAAGGCTTCCGCTAGTCTTTTATGTTTCTCCAAACCCTAAGATGAATCATAGAAGTCTTTCGACTTTACTAGTGGGTGTTAGGACTTGTCTGTCTTGGGATTCTGACCTTGGGTTTATTCAACAAGTCATAGCCCCACAATGATGAATAACTCATTATCGTTTGTGTCATGTACAACCCTAACCCATGGTTCCTTGTCCTAATCTCATTTTGACTTTGAGTTTGCTCAACAAATCGAAAGAAATTAATCGCTCATATCTATCATTTCACGACGGCCTAAGCATAATATATACACCTTGGGTTTGCTCAACAAATACATATAGTTATCTTACCTCGTCTAGTTGATATATTAATAGTATTATACATAACATCTCTAGTTTGAGTTTGCTCAGAAACTAGAGAGTATGCAAGTAATTTATTAATGTGTAAATGGTAAAGGAGAATACTTATATTAAAGATTCATATTCTTCAACATATTTAGTTGGGTGATACCAACTTAGGGAATAATATAATTGTTACAAAATACCCTGGTAATTCAAGTTTCGGACGCATCATAAATCACGGTATACGTACTTTTACATATGTATTTATTCTTTAAGTCTAATTGGGTTTCTTACTGTTCCATCTTTAGCTTATACATTTATATTATATAAGTTTTATTATTATATAAATTTTATACTTTATTTAACTTATATAATATTTTATGTATAACATTATACTAATTAAACCTTATTTAATTAATTTAATCAGTTAACACTTTAATTAATTATTATATAATTCAATTATAACATATTATATTGAATATATATACTATAACCTTTATAGTAATACACATATATCATATACATATATATGTGTGTGTGTGTGTGTATTTTAATTTACTAACTAACTTTTAATTAATTTATTTAACTAAACAATTTTAATTAAATTTTATTGATTTCAAGAATTTTTTATACACACATGTATGCTTATACTGTCTTAAACAATTCAAGGCAACATAACATATATCATTATACATGTGCGTGTGTCTATAATTAATTAACTTATTTAAATAATTCAATTATTTTATTAATCTTATTAATAAATAATATTTTTGAAAATTAATTTTATAACATTTTCAAACATTTTGAAAAATTATATTATAACTTTCATAATATGCATTTATTTTAAATTTAATTTTTAAATTTAAAACTTTTATTCTAATTTTCAAAATGATTTGAAAATCTATATTATAACGTTCATAATATTTTTCTTATTTTAAATTTAAAACTTTTATTTTGATTTCAAAATAATTTTGAAATTAGCCAAGGCCCAATTCAAATTGGGCATTTTCTATTAGGAGCAACCTTTGGGCTGACATAACTGTTTGGGCCAGGTCATTAGCTAGATAGGACATTGTACTTGATTATCCAACAATCCAGCCTAGACACTACCTTTCTTAGACAGCCCATTGCTGGGTTGTAAACTTAGTTAGTTAGCCATACTATGACTAATTTAGATCGCATATGCTATTGGGCTCTGATACCATCGTTGGAACTGGGCTAGCCGTAGCGCAAGAAATAAGTGAATTTTAAAAAAATCCATTTTTGATCTTTATTGCACCTACGAAGTCTAGTTCATTTAGAACTTTTCTAAATTTCTTTTAAATAAAATCATTATTTTACTTTATTTTATAAATAAAGTTTTACTTTAAAATGTTTTGTTTTATATTTGAGTATGTGTATCAAGTAAACATATGTATGTACATGTACGTGCAACATAATAAAGTTTACATGGTTTGACATACCCGTGTAGAGGTGCTGGAATTTACACTGCAACGGACATGTTAGCCCCTCCAATATTCTATGAGCTGTCTAAATGAATATATATGTGTGTGCGCGCACGCGCGCGCATGCGTGCGCATCGAAAATTATATATATTTATGCAAAATTATACTTATGTGAAATATAATCATATACACACACAAATATGTAAAAATAATAATTATAATAATTTATATATAATATTTTAAAATATATTTGAACAAATGTTTATTTATATTAAATAAAAAATCGTTTAATAACTAATATAAAATAATTTAATTTTTTTGGTTTTATTCAAATTGCTTTTGCAAAGTTGTGTACAAAAAAATTCATATTTAATTTTAAATACACACACACAAACATATCTGCACATACATAAATAAATAAATATAAATAAATCTTTTAAATAATTCCTGACTTTAAGTTCAGAATAGAAAAATTAAATTTTTTTAATTTTTTTTGGATTTTAAAACTATGTTTTAATTAAACAATTGTAAAATAGTTTTAAAACCGATTAAATTAAATTAATTAAAATTATAAAAAATCAATTCTAGGATTTGAAAATTGTGTAAAAAAATTTATGTCAAATTTTATAATTAATTTCAAACTGTATTATATATATATAATCAATTTCTAGTTAAATAAATAGTTATATCATTAATTAAATATAAAATAAATATAAGATATATTAAAATTGAACATTCATTATTCATTGTTGTCGAATTAATATTTACAAAAATAAAATTTTATAAATTTTAAAATGTTTCTTATATGACTTTTATCTATAAGATATATATATATATATATTAATTGATAAAATCGTATATATAATGTTAATTAGCTAAAAAATGATTATTTTTTAAAATTTTAGGCCGGGATTTTAATGCTTGTATGTACAAAAAAAAATTAACATAATGTAGATGCACTAATATATTCAACTAACTAATATGTGACAGAACACCCGTGCACTAGATTCGTAATATAATCTACTAACCTACAATAATGTATAATAATTAAATGAGTTAGTAAACATGTTTAATACCTTTCACCAAAACTTTGAGATCTCACTTTGAAATGATGAAATGACTTCTTAAATAAAAAATAATGGGGCTTTCTAGTAGAAATTTTCAAAGGGAGAAGGGAGAAAATATATCAAAAAGAATGGTGTTTATAGTGGCATATAAATAGAAAGTCAAATGGAGAGAAAAATGAATCTTATCATTATCTCTCCCTTAGTAATTCCACTCTTTTAAACCATTCAAAAGTCTCCCTCTTTGCCAACATTTGGCTTGCCTATCCAAGCTATTTTAGTCGAAATTTGCATGCTCCATATGAGCCGCAAAGCCAATTCCAGTTCGAACAATGTCCACTGCATTTAAATCTAAATTTAAATGCGTACCCATATCGTATATCGATCAATATATTTATAACTGTTATAAATACGTTGTTTAACGTTGTTCGGCACATCAAATACAAAATTTTGTAATTAATATTTCATAAATATTAATTAAGTTAATTAATTTATAACAATTGCAAATTAATTAAATCAGGTGATAAAAGGAGTATTCATCGTTTCAGTTGTGTGACTCTTATATGTAAATTTGATCAGTGATTAATACCATACAATTCAAATATTAGCGTTCACACGTCACTTTGCAAGTGGTGTGACATTATGAATTACTTTATCGTTTATTTGATTTCTGTAAAATCCAATTTTACTTTATTAAGTGTTACCCGATTGTGATAATTATTTACACAAATTCCCTTCGTCAAAACTATATCACTTTGGACTTATGGAATTTGGTAATGGTCAAAATTCCAATATCGTCCATATTCAACTCTATAGTCCAAACACAAAGTCTTTGGTTTAATAAGTATTATTATTATTAACCGAAATGCTCTGGCCAAAGACTTAGACTTTGAGTATACTTTAGTTGACCGTGATACTAACCTCATATAACAAAGAAGACGAATCCTCTTTTGAATGGTGTTTCATTTTCAATGCTTCCACTCAACCCAACTATAGTCGTTCGATGGACATCATGTCACGATTTAACTATATTCAAAACGGAGCTTCCACATTGAGGATCAACAGTATTCTCAAGTCAAGAGAATTATGTAATTTGTCACATCGATATTTTCTGTTTGACCTTAGTTATATTAACCAACAGAAAACTATCGAGTGAGTCATTCCATGGTTATCCAATAACTATCAGTATGTAACCCCTTAGTGTCCCCCAACAGTCATAAGTAGTATACCACCCAACATTTGGAGAGCATTACGTACTCTAGCCTCAACGGATGCATCGATATCTAGTCTCGGTACATCTTAATTGGAAATATTTAAAATGGTATTTTTATTTTATTGTGATAAATCACTCATTGTTACAACGCATTGTAACTACTATCACAAAACATACCATTTATGGATTTTCTATTAAAATAATTTTAATTAAATTAATTAATTAACATAACATATTATATAAGTATATAATAGAAAGAAAACACCTTTTATTTCGAATAGGATTGATTATCGAATTAGATATGTGTAACAAATTATATAATTACACCTAGTGCATACCCCTAACTCTATCAAACAAAACATATTTCATATACGTAGAAGCATACTTCGAAGGGCAAGTGTTATCCATGATTTTCACACATGATGATTTAACTATATCGAATTTTAGAGTGATTGAAGAAATGGATACAAAGCTCATGAATGATCAAGCATAAGATAGTATGAGAAAGAAGTACGAAAAATAACTAAGTACCATCAGTCGATACTAATTAATAGCATAAATCAGTATTGGTCGATAGAATTCTCAATTCTTGGTGTAATGTTGATGTATTCCAGCCTTGAAGCATCTTTTGGAGCTAAGGCATGAAATTTCGATGATTCAATAGACAAATACATTACCAAATGGGACAAAAATGGATTTTTGCTCAAGTTTATTGATCAGTATTGATCGATAGGCCATCGATCGATATGGATAAGTCAATGGAACCTGTAATATTTCTCGTATTTTTGTGAATATGATGGAGATATTTCCTAGTTGACTTTCCACACGAACAATGACGATTTCAAAACCCTAAAACATTCCTCCACGCCTATAAATACTAGGGAACATCAACCGATAAGGGGATCGAATATTTTTCACTAAGGGGTGACTTTGCCGGATTTCTAACTCAGAACTGATCTGGATTTTGAGTTATTGATTGTAATTTTCTCTCGAAATTAGTGAAAACAAGAAATAAAAGCATAATGAAGTGGACGTAGGTAAGGCCGAACGACTATAAAAAAAATTGTGTGCTTTCTTTTATTTCCATTCTTATTTCCTTAATTTTTCATATATTCTAATTTATTAAAACTTGAAATTGAATAGGTTGAACTCACAATAAACTTTAATCAAAGGCTAGACAAACTACAATTAACTTTCATATACTCGATCCTTGGTTTTACACAGCCCTTATATAGAATGATATTAAGGTTAACACAACCTAACATCATTATTTCTTTGTGAAATTTATATTATAAGGTATGGTACAAAATATATGGAAGAGAATTTATTAGGTAGTTTTACCTTAACGTAGATGGTTACTTACATGATACCAAAGGTGGAGGGACATCACAACTCATGGGCATTAGCATCTTATGAAGTGAAACATTCATTTTTATTAAAATATTTTGTGTGCCCTCCTTTAGGAAATTTGTTAATCTACCTTGCTTTAAAATTTAAATTTCATTAAAATAACTATAATTTCTAGCATATCAAGATTGACAGAAAAGAATATTTGGTTGACAAATTTATTTTCCAAGCAGATTTTGCAATGTTCTAGCAATTTAATCACACCAGGTGTAGATAGGAACAATTCAGCTGGATATAAGGTGCAATATCGGGTATCAAACTTTTTACATGTAAGCGTAACCACATAAGCTTATAATAATTGAAGGAAATCTATTAAATAATAGTAAAACAAAATAATTTCTAACTCTCTTATTGGATCTGGAAGTTTTCTCTCTTCTCCTTCATTCTCTCTTGATATTTTATTTTCAAATCTTTTAATTTATCAGTTGACATTTATTTACTAAATCCCTCCCATCATTTTACATTTCGGTACATACATTTAAAAATTTATAAAATTATTAACAAATAATTCATCAGTTACCTCCTAACATTTTATATTTAAGTCCATATATTCATGTTAATTATGTAATCGAGAATTTTACCTATTTAAATAAATTCAGTTAACTAATATTTATTAATATTTCAAATAAATATAGTAAATAATGGCAATTTTAATATGTGTACCACTATTGTACCAACCAAAATTGTAAAACTAATTTTCTTTATTCAATTACGATATATAACTCAATACGAATTTAATTTGTAATTCATTTATCTCGATAAATTTATCCGACGTTGCATTGTAATATTCTACCTTTAACTTCATATAGCTATATTTAAAATTACCATGATTATTACAAAACTCACCTCATTTTTATGTTTTGGTCCATATATTTGAATTAGTTATGCAATCTTAAATTAAAACTAATTGGATATAAATACAATGAAATTCGTTGGTTCGTATATCAATATAAAAATTTCAATATATACACCATACTCATATTAACAAAAATGGTAAAAATTACATTTTCATTAAATTAAGATACATAAGTCACATGCAATACACACACAAACAATAATAACAAATTCACTTTAAAATTCATTTATCTCAATAAATTCATCACATAGTAGACTACAAATTTATGTTTTTTTGCATCAAATACCTTCATTTTAAAAAAATTACAACTATTTACAAAACACTCATTGGTTCCCTTCTAAGATTTTACATTTAACTCATATATTAGAATTAATCACATAATCTGAAACTATTTAAATAATTCGGTAAACTATTATTCGTTGGTTTGTCAATAAATCATAAAAATATGAAAATTTCAACATTTATATCATGTTCATATTGACAGAAATGGTATAAAATTCATTTAAATATATAAATACATCAATCGCATAACAAAATTATTTATATAGACAATATTTATGAATTCAATTTATAATTCATGTATATCAATATATTTACCAAACATTGCATTGTAAAATTCTTTTTTTAATATGAAGAACCTATATTTTGAAACTTCTACAGTTGTATGCAATACCCTTCTCAATATTGCCTAATGTTGTACATTTAAAACATTATATGATAATTAATTATGTATCTTAAATTTAAACCATTTGAATAAGTTCAATTAACAAATATTTGTTAATTCATGCGATAGATCCTAAAATACGATCATTTCAATATGTATATTCATACCAATAAAAGTGGTAAGATTGTTTTTTCATTCAAACATAAAGATATATAAATTACATAACATAAATAACATACATAAACAATATTAAGAAGTTTAATTTATCATTCATTTATCATTACTGTAAATCGCATAGTAAAATTCTATTTTTAGATTCAAATACGTACATTTTAATATATCTATAGTTATTTACAACTCACCCCCTCGATTCTTCCTAATATTTTATATACAAATCCATGTATTTAAAGACTTATGAAATCTCAAGTTCAGATTATGTGTGTGTGTGTGTATATATATATATATGTGTGTGTGTGTGTGTGTGTGTGTGTATATATGTATGTGTATATGTATATATGTATGTGTGTACATGTGTGCGTGTATGTGTGTGTCTATAATTTATCACCATTTCGTGCCCCTCGATATCAGATATCTATTTAAATATTTACTCTTTCTCGTCTTGTCACAAGGAACAAATATTTAAATATAAAATTATGAATGTTATCAGAAGGCTATAAATGATGCTAAATAATGAAAGCTATTGATCCTAGCTGTATGTATGCATGCGTCCATGCATGCGCGCACATATACATATATTAACGAAAAAATGAGTAAAAATACTTTCTTAAGATATATAAACTACGTAACAAATTATATGTATAAGCAATAATAACAATTTTAATTTTTAATTCATTTATTTCAGTGAATTTATTGTACGTTACATAACACGGTTTTAATTTTAATAATAGAAGCACAAATATTATATTTTATAATATTACCCTAAGCTATGAATGGGTTAAACACCAGTCAGCTTTGAAAGTGAAATAAGGCCTTATGGTTTAGTAGCAAGACGCAATACAAATTAAAGTCAACGGGTATAATAATGAGAAAGAAAATACCCAGAAATATAGAAACGCTGAAGTAGTTAAATAGTTGAGAAGTTGCTGAGGTCAAAATTTAATGAATCTATAGTGTGATGGTAATACAGGATAATCCCAACATTGGCAATAAGAACCAAATATGAATCAAATAAAATCCAAAAATGTTTCAGCTCTGATAAAACTAAGCAAAGTTTATATAAAATTACAATGATTTAAAAACAACTATTCTACATTGTTAACATGTCAATTTTTTCTACACAAGGGCATCATACAACATAAAGCTTAGTGCCAGCATTACCTATAAACTATAGCTGCAATGGTACACATCTAGGGACACTGCTTTCTGAAAGCCATTATCAATTGTATGACAGAAAGCTGTACGAGAAAGTTGTTCTACATTTTAGTCAAAGGAAGCTTATTCCAACAGCGAGATCATGAATGTGGGAAAGAAGCTGTGCACGGGTGTTTCCATTTTTAGCTGCTATTTCCATTTGTTCATCCAATGGCATCATTTTGTAACTGAAAAAAGTGGAAGAAAGAGTTCAAGTATAAAATAACAGAAGAATGAAAGAGGAAAAACAAAACCTTCAAAGCTGTACTTTCTTAATCGTAAATTCATTTTCTAAACTCTTGATCCAAAAGTATGATTTATTTATTACCACACGATTTCACAAAATGAATACACCAACAAACTTCTCAAATGGGAAAATATTTGCTCCTTCACTTTAACGAGCAAACTTCCTAGACACTGATTTGCATCTACGGTATTCTAAATATGCTAAAATTTCCATACATTTTTTTAAACTTGGCTACCATAAGTTCTGAGTAACAGAACTTTTTTCACAGAATCCTTGATTACACATTAAAAAATATCATACCAGTAAAGATTCTTAAGAACTCATAATCAATGATTGCAATCAATGTCATAATACCACTGCTAACAGCGACCACCGTTAAACTTTTCTAACATTTGTTATTATAGTTATTTTTCATCGTCATCCTCGTCTTTCCCAAATGATTGGGTTCAGCCACAAGAACTCTCATCTTCCATAATTTTCTATCTTAGACTTATATCTCTAGTTAAATTTATTATTCTTAGATCATTAAAAAAAGCTTTCTTCCCATGTTAATTTAGGTCTTCTTTTTTGTTTTTCTTTCTATGTAAATATGATATCTTCTTTCCTCACCGATGCATCATTCGATCGCCTTTGTATGTGTCACTTCTAAGTGTTCAATTTACAAGTCACTTCTAATTGTTCAATTTATAAGTGTCACTTCTAACTTCTCTTTCACTTTATCATTTTTTAATTTGTCCTTTTTCGTAATTTCAAGCATTTCCCTTATTATTCTCACTACTCCTACGTTTATCCTATTTCACTTCTTCCTTTTTTAACACCAACATTCTATTCCATAAAATAGAGCATGTTTAGTCTCAATAAAAATTTGTTTTCACTTTCTGTTATTTCGCTATCATACAGAATTGCACTAATTTGTCTCCATTTCATTGTTATTATAGTTATTTACATCGGCAAGTAACAGTAATAACAAATTATTGTACATTTGTTACTATTATTATTTGGATCTTTCAGAAGGGGAAAAAACAAAATTTTCGAAGCCCTCAAAATGGTGAATAAAATTAAATGTTAATATAACTTTACTTCACAATTCATATTAAACCATACTTTGTCTGGTAAGAGATTTCGAACTGACTTAAATTCTTTTATAGATGATCTTAATAACGAAAATAACGTATTAAAAGAAATCTAGCACATATCAAATTATTTGGGTATGAAAAGTCAGTGCTGATATTCACTACTCAATCAAATATTTTTATCCGTATCCCAATAAGCCAATAAACAAAAAATACAGATATCAACAGACATAAATGAACAGAAATGGGAAGATACACTTACTGTGAGAGAAGTTCACAGTCAACCATGTTTTCCGGCCCTGGGCGATGTACTTTTCCATCGGACCGAAAACGACGAAAAGATTTAGGGTTTAGCCCACACACATGAGGAACAGCATCAACTAATCTCTTTTGTAGCGTATGAAGTCTCCTAAATGCTAGTTCTTCAAGGGGTGCAATGCAGCCTATACTGCCATCCAGTGTACTAAATATAAGTGCAAAACGATTAGTTTTTTCTGTTGCTTGGGGTTTGTCTGATGCTTGTACTGTGTTTGAGGGTTCAGTGGACGTGGGTAGCATTTGTAACCTAAAAAATTTTGTGATATGTGATCCAGCATGAAACTCTGCTCTTGATAGAAGCTTCTGTCCTTTCCAGCTCTCTAATGTTTTTGGTGCATAATAGAAAATCTGTGGTCATAAAACCAAAAATGTCAAATAATTGGAATTGTGTATTGTTGGAAATAAAAGACCATTAGCGTTTCATCTGAAATTTGAAGAAAGATATTATAGACTGACAAATTAAATTTTACCAATCCTGTGTCAAGTTAGTACAAGCATAGGCCTGCTTATACTTCTGTATTCTCTGGTTTACACCCTTACCATACATCAATTTTACCCCCATAAAACAACCAAGTTTAGATTGTAAAATGTTGTCCGGATTATCATCATATTCCACATCCTATTAAGATAGAGCAGGTTAAAAATGTCATCGCATCATAGAGTATATAAATTGTATCACAACCTTCATTTATCTCCCCACTTTCCAATCACTCTTTAATGGTAAATGTCTAGTAGAAAAATAAACATGTCAATATAATTTGACTGGCAATAATTAATGTCCAATGGGCTAATCAAAATCACCATTGACGCAGCAGCGGAATTACAAAATGATGATTCTGAGAAAATAGCAATCGATGGAATGAAGAATACTGAAATGCCTAGATTCGTTGATCCGAAGATACCGAATTCTAGCTATCTCAAACACGTTGATAGCGCATTATACCGTGTTTAAAGATCTACGATTCTTCGCACGTTGATCTAGCGCACTAGATTCCGTGAATCGGCTTCAGCAGTCGTTGAATCGAGCGCACTCGATTAACCGAAAGTGGAGATAGGAGATTACACTCGACTACCAATTTTATGAAAGCACAAAGCTAACAAACAAATTTTATTTCAAAATCAACAACCCTTTACAAATGACCCAATCGGCCTATTTATAGGCGTTACAACTCACACCACATAAAACTGTACAACACTTAGGTCGTGTACGACCTATAACCTGCGACTTACGACCAAAACAAGGTCGTTAACGACTTAACATTTGCTCATACAAGCCATAACCCAGTATTCATTACAACACCTCTTCGCGACCTAAAAACATACGAGTTACGACCTATACATCCACGACTCAACACATAACGACTCACGATTTATAAAAGAATCAACGGCATCGAGTAAAGCGGCATAAGGAATCCACGGCTTCAAGCTTCAGCGACCTAAGAAGTTAGCTTCTGGAATTCTTCTCACGACCTAATGCTCCTCGCGACTTATCATAGGTCGTAACCCAATCCTGCGACCTAAGCTTGACCGACCTAAGGCCTCGCGACCTAAGGACACAACATCTTCACGCGACTTAAAAATATCAGCCTCTGAAACCTCTTCACGCGACCTAACTAGGTCGTTGAACGACTTAAGACTTCTCTGTGTAACTTGTTTCCACTGTCCTCGTCCTGTCCCTTGCTAGGTCGTTCATTATAAGTCGTATGCGACCTATAATGAGGCGACTTACTGATTAACACGTTAATCAACTGTTGCACTTCTCCCTTCTTCTCTTTGGATCGTGGACGATCTGAAGTCATTCCGTTAGGTCGTGGACGACCCATAATTTCTTCCTTAGGTCGTGGACGACCTAAGTCTTGTGAATTTAAAGGCTGCGCTGCATCATCCTCCCCGGATTAAGAAAATTTCGTCCTCGAAATTGTAAGTTTTTCCCCGTCGGGTTGTTCATCCCCATAATAAGGTACGAGATGTTTAACATTGAACACGTCAGAAGTGTACACATCCTCCGGCAGCTTCAACCTATAAGCATTTTCATTGATCCGTTTCACAATTCTTACAGGACCAATTTTTCTGGCTTTCAACTTGTTATAAGCACCCGCTGAAAAACGATCATTTGTTAACACAGCATAGACCAAATCTCCTTCATTAAATCCAGCATCTCTTCGCTTCAGATCTGCAGATCTTTTATACCTCTCATTCGCCTTTCCCAATAGATCTTGAACGATTCTATGACACTCTGTCAATCCTTCAACAAAATCAGCAGCTCTTTTAACTGTCTTCTTTGGTTGTGGTATTACTGTTAAATCCAACGGCCCCTTCGACAAACTGGAATATACAATCTGGAATGGGCTGAATCCAGTACTCCGGTTCACTGCATGGTTATGAGCAAATTCTGCTTGACATAGCTTCATATCCCAACTCTTCAGATTGTCTCGCACAAGACATCTTAACAAATTTTCCAATGATCTGTTCACAACCTCGGTTTGTCCATCCGTCCGCGGATGATAAGCGCTACTAAAGTTCAACTCCGTTCCCACCATCTTCCACAAACTTAACCAGAAATGACTTAGAAATCGAGTATCCCTGTCTGAAACAATCGATTCAGGTAGCCCATGCAATCGATACACCTCCTTAAAAAATAACTCGGCAACACGGACGGCATCAGCTGTCTTCTTACAAGCGATAAAATGTGCCATTTTGGAAAATCTATCCACCACAACGAATATAGAATCATTTCCCCTTTGAGTTCTCGGTAACCCCAAAACAAAATCCATGCTGATATCAAGCCATGGTTTAATTGGTACAGGTAATGGCATATACAATCCCACATTCGTCGCTGTTCCCTTCGAAACTTGACAGATATGACATCTCTCCACCAATCTTTCAACTTCTCTTTCTTATAGTAGGCCAGAAATATGATTGTGAAACCAACTGTAATGTACAGTCTCTCCCCACATGTCCTTCCTCATGCAACTCCTTCACAATCTTCATTCGTAAGCTGCACTCCAGTATACATAATCGATTTCCCTTAAAAAGAAAACCATCCACCATTACAAACTCATCCGTCTTTCCCTCCTTGACTTCATCAACAAACTTTGCAAAGTAAGGATCATCGACAAATAATTCTGACAACACATCAAACCCTGTTACTTCAATCTTCATTGTAGTCAACACATGATTCCTTCTGCTCAACGCATCCGCCACATGGTTCGTAACCCCAGATTTGTGTTTCACAACAAAGGTAAACTGCTGCAGGTACGCAATCCACGATGCATGCCTTGCCGAAATCTTCTCTTGTCCTTGCAGATGTTTCAGAGCCTCATGATCAGTGTATAGCACAAACTCCTTGTGAAATAAGTAATGTCTCCAATGTTTAATGGCTTGCACAACAGCATAAAATTCCACATCATACGTACTATATCTCATCTTCACTCCTGATAACTTCTCACTGAAATATGCAATAGGACGCCCCCTCTGACTCAACACCCCTCCAATTCCAACCTTCGATGCGTCAGTATGTAATTCAAACAACAACTGAAAATCAGGTAATGCTAGAATCGGTGCTGTCGTCAACAGTTCCTTGATTTGTTCAAAAGCAACCCCTGCTTCCTTTGACCATGCAAACTGTTTGTCCTTCATACAATCAGTAACAGGTGCCATCATACTACTAAAGTGTGGAATAAACCTTCGATAAAATGAAGCCAACCCGTGAAAACTTCGAACTTCTGTTATCATCTTGGGCTGTGGCCAATCTCTAATTGCTTCGACTTTACTTTGGTCAACCTGTATTCCTCCTTCCGACACAACATACCCCAGGAATAAGACACTTCGCGCCATAAACACACATTTCTTCGTAGCAGCATAGAATTGTTCTTCACGAAGAATAATTAACACTTTCCTCAAATGCTGAACATGCTCCTCAGTACTAGCACTGTAAATCAAAATATCATCAAAGTATACCACCACAAATTTCCCAATGTACGGCCTGAAAATTTGGTTCATCACTCTCATAAACGTGCTTGGTGCATTCGATAGACCAAACGGCATGACCAGCCATTCATACAATCCTTCCCTCGTCTTGAATGTTGTCTTCCACTCGTCTCCTGGTCTAATTCAAATTTGATGATAACCACTTTTAAGATCAATCTTCGAAAAGATCACAGACCCATTGATTTGATCTAACAGATCATCAAGCCTCGGCATCGGAAATCTGTATCTGACAGTTATCTTATTCAGAGCCCTGCTATCCGTACACATTCTCCATGAACCATCCTTCTTTGGTACGAGTAATGCGGGTACAGCACACGGACTTAAACTCTCCTGTATTCGTCCCTGTTCAAGCAATTCCTCTACCTGCCTACGCAACTCTTCATGTTCTTTCGGACTCATTCTATAGTGTGGTTTATGTGGCAACACGGTACTTGAAACAAGATCTATCTGGTGTTGTATATCCCTCAATGGTGGCAATTCCGTTGGTAGCTCTTCAGGAAATACATCATTAAATTCTTCAAGTACTGGTTTAACTTCTTCAGGTATTTCCACCACTTCACTGCTCTCACGCCCAATTAACAAAAACACTTCAGGCTCCTCTTCGACTTCTTTAACAAACTCCTTCAAGGATAATAAAGTTTTCAGCTCTTCAATCTCCTCCAGTTTGTTTTCTTCTTGTTGTCGCTTCTTTGGAACTAGAGTAATCTTCGTGCCTTCAAACATGAAACTGTAACTATTGGTACGCCCATCATGTTGCATCGCCCTATCATACTGTCACGGTCTTCCCAGCAACAAATGACAGACATCCATATCTACCACATCGCACCAGATTTCGTCTTTGTATTTCTTTCCAATTGAAAAATTCACACAAGCCCTTCGTCCAACCTTCACCTCCCCACCTTTTCTCAACCAAGCCAACTTGTACGGTTTCGGATGTTTCTCAGTCTTCAATGCCAACTTCCTCACAGCTTCTGAAGAAATTATATTATCACAGCTTCCAGCATCAATAACAAATTTGCAAACTTTCCCCAGAATAGTACATGTCGACTGAAAAATATTGCTCCTCAACCAACTACAATCCTCCTCTTGCTTTGGTGTCAAACAAGACCTCCTCATCATCAGATTACAACCTTCGTCTCCCGACACTTCTTCTTCCTCCTCATCAGGTGGTGAATTGGAACATTCAACTTCTTCATCCTCATCCTCAACCTCCGCTATCATAGCTCTCTTCTTCGGCTTTGGACATTCATTACTTTTGTGGCCCATTTCTTGGCAATTATAACACTTGAAACCATTATTGACTTTCGTCTTCCCAACCTCATTCACAACTGGTTTTGCAACAGCTTTTGAAACATTAGAACTTCCACTAACACCCTTCCCTGGATTGTTGGAATTTGTAAACACACCACCTCCTCGTCTTTCCTGTTTCTCCCAAGCTAACGCTTTCTGGTGTGCTTCCGCTACAGATCTGGGATCAAACATGTTAACCATATCTTGAATCTGCATTCGCAACCCCCCAACAAATCTAGCTGTCAATTGTTCCTCTGTCTCCATAATATCATTCCTTGCAATCAGTTGATAAAATTCATCAGCATAGTCATTCACAGATTGTCCCCTGTCTCAAGTTTTGCAACCTCTGATACATAAGAAGCGACTGATAGTTATAAGGTAAGAATGTAGCTCTCATCAGTTTCTTCATCTTATCCCAAGATTCAATCTTTGACTTTCCCATTCTCTCCCGTGTTAGTTTAGTCTGCTGCCACCATGCCATAGCTCTACCCTTCAACCTTGTAGCAACCAACTTCACTCTACGATGTTCTGGAACCTCCTTGAAGTCAAAAATCTCTTCCACATTAGACAACCAATCCAAAAACTCCTCAGCTTGCATACCTCCCTTGAACTCCGGTATTTCAGTTTTCATCCCAGATTCCCACTTGTGATCATACTCCGATTGATTTCTTCCTTGGCCTCGTCCATGAACACTACCACCATCTAACTCCTCTTCAAAATCAGATGTATATCGATGTCGATCCTGACCACCAACATCTCTACTACCATCATTCCTTCCACCAACATCCCTTCTACCAGTATTCCTCCGATCGCGATCTCGATCATCAACATTTCTATAACTGTCTCGGCTCATACTTCTATGATCATTATCATTACTTCTCTCTCGATTGGAATGTGGTGAAACTCTACTTCTCCCATGGTTAGATTCAGGTGAAACCCTTCTCTGATTTTGATTCATCTCCAACATCATCCTCTAAACGTCCAATCCCTTCATTAAGCTTCTCACTAAAGTTCTCATTAGTTCTTTGCTCCATCTCATCAGCCTCTTCTCTTCTATACAAAGCTTCTACGTTTTGATGACGATTGGCTCTTCTTGACGGCATGATTTGAAACTTCACTAATACTTCAATTCTCGGCTTGGACAAATCAAAAGATACCAAATGATGTACGATCTTCAACTTCAAGCTCTCGGCTTCTACTTCAAACTTGGCGCGCAAAACTTCCACGCAAAAATTCAAACACCTTCAGACTTTTGATCCAAAAGGAAATGGATCGAAAACTCCCACTTTGTTGCAAAAATATGATGAACACGATGAACACAACTTCTCAAAATGATGCAAATTTTAATCTCCAACACTTCGATTTCAACTCGGCTTTGCTTGATGTAGCTCGGCCTCTCTAACTCTTCAAACTTCTTCAAAAAGAATTGGCTCCAAAACTCGATTTAGCTATGATTGGCTAAAACAAGCTCTGATACCAAATGACGCAGCAGCGGAATTACAAAATGATGATTCTGAGAAAATAGCAATCGATGGAATGAAGAATACTGAAATGCCCAAATTCGTTGATCCGAAGATACCGAATTCTAGCTATCTCAAACACGTTGATAGCGCACTATACCGTGTTTAAAGAACTACGACTCTTCGCACGTTGATCTAGCGCACTAGATTCCGTGAATCGGCTTCAGCAGTCGTTGAATCGAGCGCACTCGACTAACCGAAAGTGGAGATAGGAGATTACACTCGACTACCAATTTTATGAAAGCACAAAGCTAACAAACAAATTTTATTTCAAAATCAACAACCCTTTACAAATGACCCAATCGGCCTATTTATAGGCGTTACAACTCACACCACATAAAACTGTACAACACTTAGGTCGTGTACGACCTATAACCTGCGACTTACGACCTAAACAAGGTCGTTAACGACTTAACATTTGCACATACAAACCATAACCCAGTATTCATTACAACACCTCTTCGCGACCTAAAAACATACGAGTTACGACCTATACATCCACGACTCAGCACATAACGACTCACGACTTATAAAAGAATCAATGACATCGAGTAAAGCGGCATAAGGAATCCACGGCTTCAAGCTTCAGCGACCTAAGAAGTTAGCTTCTGGGATTCTTCTCACGACCTAATGCTCCTCGCGACTTATCATAGGTCGTAACCCAATCCTGCGACCTAAGCTTGACCGACCTAAGGCCTCGCGACCTAAGGACACAACATCTTCACGCGACTTAAAAATATCAGCCCCTAAAACCTCTTCACGCGACCTAACTAGGTCGTAGGTCGTTGAACGACTTAAGACTTCTCTGTGTAACTTGTTTCCACTGTCCTCGTCCTGTCCCTTGCTAGGTCGTTCATTATAAGTCGTATGCGACCTATAATGAGGCGACTTACTGATTAACACGTTAATCAACTGTTGCACTTCTCCCTTCTTCTCTTTGGATCGTGGACGATCTGAAGTCATTCCGTTAGGTCGTGGACGACCCATAATTTCTTCCTTAGGTCGTGAACGACCTAAGTCTTGTGAATTTAAAGGCTGCGCTGCATCAACCATTCAATCCAATCACTCCTTTATAAATCCAAAAGCTCATATTTAGTCATAATAAAAAACAAACAGAGACACGCACGAGCGCATGTGCACGCACACGAACAGAAACATACATGATGCAACATATAATAGTTTGAACTTTGAAGTAAAACAAGATATATCTTTGAAGTTGGGAAACTCATTTTCACCATTAAATTATATGTTTTAAGCTTTTCCAATGGCAGTGTAACACCATTAATTAGTAAAATAATTTCACGTCGACAAAAGTACACTTGATTTCGGCATCTAAAATGTCAGCCCTTACAAATAATGTAGCAGCCTTGTGAGAAACAAAATACCAAATGTTTAATTGATTTACGTGACGGTGACCGAATTGCATACAATATCCAGGTTGCTTGAGAATGTGGATAGTTACAGATAGTAACGAAGTTCACTACCAGCTGAATCATGAATTATAACATAGTTTACCAGCCGAATTATGAATCACAACATAGTGTAGCAAAGTGTATATATACCGGCTGACGAACTACAAGAATGATGTTATACGAAGCAATGTTGTAAAAGACACGATGCTGCATATGCTTACTCTATTCTACTAAAGCTGAGGCACAGATGAGAGGTGTATCCAATGACACTTGCAAATGCATGTTATTTTGACTTTTTTTAAATATTATTTAATTGGTTTTTCCATTCCTTTTAAGGTTCTACAGACATTCAAATTCAAAATTATCATAAAATTAATAGGAAAAACATTGCCTTTTCATTCATAACCAAAAATAAAAACAAAAAATATTAACTAATTCTCTACTAAAAGATGCAAAATAAATAATACAGATAAAAAAAATATCATTTCATATGTTATGAGGTGTAAACGAAGTAATTATAATTTACATGCACAAATTAATTAACAGTTTTGCAGTTATATAAATTTATTTGGATTATAACATTAATATTTAATGTTGTTCATAACAATTTTATATATACAATCATATGACCTTTGTTTAATATGGGACCGAATTAATAAGTATGATATGAAATAACTAACAATAAATTTGAATGAATTGTGTATGTTAGTCAATATGAGATTCAAATCATAAATCGTAAACTTCAAATTTTGAACTGAAATATGATTTAACTTATGAATCATAATATATCATCATTACGAATATTTTTATTATGTTTTTTTATTCTACACATTTAGTCAACATTTGAAAGTATTATAGATTATTTGGTCGCCGCACATAAGCTTCATTGTTGTTGCACATCCAATAACATGCTCCACGGTTGTTGTTGTTGTTTAATTATTTTACTTTATTTTATTATTATTATCATAGTTTTTAAATTGAATTTGTCATTTAGTTTTGGGTTCCATCTCTAACCGACCCCAACTTTTTTGGAAATAATGACTTCGTTGTTGTTGTAGGAAAAAATCCCAAGATTTATGCTAAAATAGATTAAATATACATTTGAATCTTTAGAGCCACATTTCAATTTGAATCCTGATTTAAATCTTTAAATTTTCATAATTTTTGACAACAATGGCAAACAATAATATATAAAAAACAAGGATGTAAAGGTTGTAAGTGAAACGTCGCAAGGAAATAGCTCTATATCAAACTCAAATTTAACATATAAATAACATAATAATTGTAATACATTTGATGTCACGCTTTTTTGTTGTCAATGTGAATTACAAAAAACGCTCTTATACAAATATTACCGTATCTTATTATCACTTAAAAATAGGATCTAACAAATAAACTTCATTTACAAATTCAAAACGCCCTTCTACAAAAGTTATCAAATCTTAACATCACTTAAAAGTGAAAACTTTAAATTTCCTTTACAAATTTGTTCTTTATTAACTAATAATATAAATAAAAATTCAAACTAACATAAAATTAGATGTTGAAACTTAGAAATAAAAACTCAAACTAAACACACATGATTTCAACATAAAAATATGATTAAATATTTGTGTTAAAACGTATAAATATGACTAAATATTGTATTAAACATATACAATTTATAGAAAAATAATTCACGCTCAAAGCGTGTGCCGTCACGCTTGTATAAATAAGACAGATCATTTGAGAAACAGAGGTCAACACTTGACTTATGCAGTGGAAGTGACTAGATTGAATATTGTTGTTTGAGGATGTGGAACTTTGTAGATAGTATCAAAGTTTGCTTCCATACGAATTATAAGCTATAACACATTGTAACGAAGCATATACTACCAATGAGCTACAAAACTGATGTTATACAAAATAATGCTGTAAAAATGCATTGTGCTTATGTCTATTCTGCTTACAGTGAGGAACAAGGACAAGGGTGCATCAAATGACACACTGATATGAAAAGGCATGTTTTATTTCACCTTTTATACATTATTATCCTTTTATGGAAAAGGCATGTTTTATTTCACCTTTTATACATTATTATCCTTATTTTTGTTCTAACACTCGTTCAAAATGTCAAATTCATATTTATTATAAAACCAATAGAAAAACATTCATTTTTTATTCCTTATTCATAATTTAAAACATACAAAATATCCGTTGCCTTATTTTCTCTAGTAAAAGATGATGCACGCAATAAATAATGATAATTTTATCAGGGAGAAATTTCAAAAGCAATTGTATGTATTCGCACAGGTTAATATGGTGCGAGGTGTAAACAAACTAATTATAAATTTATAATGTATTCACACAGGTTAATACTTATGCGGTTACAGTAATTCGAAGTAGTCAAGGCGGAAAGATGCAAAAAGCAACAAAGTTTCCACCTTGCACTTTTTGGTGAGCCTTGAGCATCATTTTCTGTATATTCTGCACAAAATCGTGGTTAAAAACTACTAGTAAAACCGAGTTTTGAGCTTTAAAAAAATGCATTTACATGCAATTTTGAGAATATAACCTCCACTGTTTCAAATCTCGTTTCCCTCATCCAAGATCTCGCTCGAGATCTCATTTTTGAACTTAGACGAGACGAGATTTGACGGAAGAAGGCATCGAATTTTGATTCAAGATCTCAACAGAAGATCTATGCGAAATTATATTTTTCATTTACATATTTTACTTTTTATGTGGATCCAAAAGAAATTATCTTTAATGATTTTTTTACTAGCCTTACAATTCTGCTTTTTTTTAATGAGTGATCTATAACAAAAGGCTTTTATATTTACTTCTTTTTTTATTGGTCGATGAGTAGAATTCATTCAATTAAGATCAAATTAATCATGTTATCATTTTTCTTTAAAAAGTAAATATTATCTTTCTATGTAAATTATATCATAAAATATATTAGATATGATTTATTATAAATATCTTTAAAAATATCAATTTTAGACACTTATTTACACTGAGATAATCCCGAGATGGACTTTAAAGTCTATATATCAATCTGAGACATACCCCAAGATGCACTCATCTCTCCTAAGGTAGTGTTGGATATGAGATATTGTCTATGAAATTAAGACAAGACGCGATCGAAATCCGCGATTTAAAATCTTGATAACGTCGTGAATTCAACACAACCTAAGATAATTAGTACTTATTTTCTTGTTGTCGCCTTCTTTTGTTAGAACCCTAGATTTACAACGAAATGGGTCATGGACAGGTAAACTGAAGAGACACAGGTAAATTTGGATGGGGTTTTGGGATTAAAAGTCCAATTTTATCTCTATTGTATAATTGACTGAGATGAGACTTTTCGAATTTTCCACCTCGTACGCCTTAGTGCTTTAAGCGCTTTATTTGTTTCTTGTGACAGCCAGCGTATTATATTTACCTATAGGTATGTCACTGGACACTCGATAACTGAAAAATCCGAAATCCATCTGCATTTGCATCTAAAAACTGAAAAATATTCAAAATTGAAAATAAACAAATGCGGATACGATGGTATCCACATCGAAAAATTATTCGTCATGTTTTTATCAAGATAGTGGTTTATACTTTATACCAGGTTTATTCTAATAGACAGATAGATTGATATATTTTTGATCGAGGTAGCGATTTATATTATGAGTATATATATAAATGAATATTCTTCGCTCAGAACTATTTTTTATGATCGTATTTTTTGTTTCTTATGTTTTTTTAAGCATTAGCACTAAAATATTTCTATTTATGGCTTACTAAAAGCCAACACGTCCAGAAAATAAGGGTAGCAGATATGCGTATGCTGCGATGGAGCTGCAGTCATACAAGAAGAGACCGAACTAGAAATGATGATATACGTGATAAACTTGAAGTAACACAAATTGAGGAGAAGTTAGTCCAACACCGCTTAAGATAGTTTGAACATCTCCAACGGAGGCCTCCCGAGGCACATGTGCGCGTTGAAATTATAGGCCGCGTCGAATGCTCAAAAAAAAAAGATAGAGGCCGACCAAGGTTGACATTGGAGAAAGTAGTAAAAAAAGGACTTAAAGGATTAGAATATATCGGACAAAAGCATGTGGAAGTTAGCAATCCACGTACCACAAGCCTGAGCTACGAGTTTTTTTTTTGCTTAGGGTTGGTTTAGGGATAGTGTTACAAATTTTAGATTATAGGACTAATGAATAGGAGTCTAAAATGTAGTATTTGGTCTTCGGTCAATATTACTATTAGTAACATTATTACTATTAGTATTATCATCATCATCATCGGTTTTTTTTACTTGGTTGTTGTTATTATTACTATTTGTTTACTTATTTGACTTTATTATTATTATTATCATGGTTTTTATTATTATCATTATTGTTGTTGTTGTTATGACTTTTAAATTGACTTTGTTATTTAGTTTTGGGTTTCATCTCTGACCGTCCCCAACTTGTTTGGGAACAATGGCTTAGTAGTAGTAGTATGCATTTAGATTTATTAATTGTTAATAAATAGGATTATACCTTATATCCATCTAATATCCCCAGATACAAGTACCCGATATCTACGAATACGGACATCTGATATTGATTTCAAATACGAATGTAAATATGATACTATCAATATTTTTGTCCGACCATTGACAGACCAAATTAATTTGAGAAACTCTTAAACATCACCAACATGTGGTTAACAAATACAACCAAAATTATACATTGGTTTTGGCTGGTCTTGTAACTAGTCTTAACCGATGGATAAAAATACTTAAGAGCAACTCAGCAAGGCTTTTTTCGACACCTCAAAAAACTAAGCAGGCAACTAGAACAAAATAGGTGGGGAAAAAAACTTTAGAATGGAGCCTTGAAAAATAGCTCTATGATGGAAATGTACACTTAAATTTGACATACAAATAACACAAAAGTTACTTAACAAACAAAGGCCAACACTTAACTTTACACTAAGACGAGGTTGAGTAAGTTGGATACATCATTTGCAAGCTTGAGTCGTTATGAAAATCCACTATACATCTCATTCTAAAATGGATGCCTTCCAATCTAGTCATTTATTAAAGTTCAAATATTTAAGACCATTAAAAGAAAAATTACTCATTTAAAATTTTAGGGGAATGAAAAAAATATGCAATGTTATGGAAATCTACAATGTGATATAGTAGTAAACAAAAAGCATTTAATATTGATATGAGGTAGTTGATTTCAGTCTAAAAAATGACAGCCTAGCAATTGATATCATAACTTATACTTTCTTTTTTGTATAAGCACTGTTTTTCTTTCTCAAGACATAAACATGTCCGAGGTATTTTGCAGCAACAAAATACTAAATGTGGTCTAGAGTGACCAATAAAAATAACAATTTTATGAAAAGCACACTCATGTGCAAAATGATTGTTTTATGCTTATTATTTCAAAATCTGGTATCATTAAGTGAAATACAATCAAGCATGCTAAGGCCATGCTTAATACCCCTTCCATTTTAAAAAAGAAATAAGCAATCCAGCTTCAAAAATAAACTAATAGGAGAATCGTAGGCTTAAAAAAAGGCAAGGAAGAAGATCAGACCCATCATTGTGTTATGGAAGTAATATAAAAAGTTTGTATTGTATTATAAAAGTAAATTTTAGTCCTAAAACTAAATATAGGTTTTTAGGCTTTCTGCTAATGCCCGAAAACAGGGTTTCAATATTTAAAATTTAAACACTGCTTAAGCACTATCAAGCAACGCTTTTCGTTTAACGAGGAGCCTAATACACCATAGTAAAAAAACATGGAAAAAACTATGATATAGAAGATGTATCAAAATTTAGAAACATCTCCCTTTAAATTTCTTCATGTGTACTAATTACTAAATGATAAATATTCGAATTTATCAAATAAAATTGTAACAAATATTTTTGTCCTATAGTACACGCGTTAGGCATATTGACATAGGTTGTATCAAAACTTGACACCAAGGTTCGAGATCTTGGTTTCGGTCTTTCGTAAATTTAGGAATTTTGATCTAATTCGTAAATTTCGCTTTCAGCTTCGGATTGTGTTGTTCATTTTTCATACAATTACACTTTTTTTTAGAAATTACTAAAATAAAATGTATAATTGATCTTTAATCAAAAATAAGATATAAACGACAATATTGACTAATTATAAATATTCATAAAACTAATAAATATTTATTCATTACTTCATTTTCAACTTTTATATATATATATATATATATATATATATATATAGTGATTTTGTATGTTTTCGTTTCAGATTTTGAATATTCATACATTTGAAACTCAAATTAATTATTTCTTTTAGTTTCTTCTATAAAATTTGAAGTTTAGTGATTTATTATTTTATTGAAACACGATTTCGGTTTGATTTCGTTTCAGTCCCTACTGAAACCTAAATGGAATGACCGGAGTCTTGATGTTTCAGCCAAAACCTCAAACCTTGCTTGATACAACTGTATCAAAGTTAAGCTCCAAAAACATGCTACTTAATCAGAACTGAGAAAAAAAGGACCAGAGGGAATACATACTGCAGATTGGTTTATATGCTTGTTTTGTAATTGTGGACTTTCTAGACTGAGAAATTGGATCGTAAATTTGAAAAAAAACTGATATTTAGCATCTATGTCATATCTAAAAAAATTGCTGATAAGATGTCGTGTTTAATCTGCGATTAGATTAAAAAATACTATCAAGGAGCACAAAGAAAAGATAAAGAAAATAACTTTATTAGTAGAAACAGCTAAATTATGGCAAGCGGCACATAAAAAGAATGCTACCTGGATATTCTTTTGATCATCTGAAACTACAAGGCTTAGGGTTCCTCCATCAATCAAAAACTCAGTTGCGTAGCAGTCTAGTGAGCCAAAATCTTTTGCCAACAAACTTAATTGAGCACCTTGTTCTTTCCAGCTGAGGAAGTATATACTTTTATGAATGTCACCCAAGAGAACAAAGTTTTTAACCTGGTTATATAGTTTAAGACCAATATCAGTAAAGGGATATTGCTTAAACTCTTTATGCCATTCTCAACTTCAAGAAATATTTAACAACACGAGCAATTTATAAGTATATGAAATAGACGCCGCACTAGCTTGAAATATAACAGTTAGGTTTTAGTTCAAGGAAATATACGCACTATATTCATGCTCACAACATGTAGAGGAGCATCATAAAATGCAACACCAACCAACTCAGAACCATTCCACTTGTGCAGGACTATTTTTGTTCCTGACGCAATCAATAAATGACCTTGAAGAGATGCCAAAGCTGATATAGCACCCTTCAATTCCTTAGAATAAACCTCTGTTATCTGTCAAAGGAAGATAAACATATATGAAAATGACAATTACCCTGGTCACAATACAATGAATGTCTTACCAGATTTTGAGGGTTCCCGTTACTGTCACTAACAGAATACAACAGAACTCGTCCTCTAGCTGCTACGTCCTCCCCTTGCACATAAGCAGTCCCAATCGCCAAAATAGTATCATTATTGCCCGTGGTTGCATTCTAAATATTTGCCTTTTGTAAGTAGCTAATCAATCTATGCATAAGAAAAGGATATGTACCATCTAACACATAAAAGATGTTATAACCAAAAGAGGTTTAACTTTTTTTCCACGTATACAGCATGAACTAATTATTTAAATGAGTAGAAAATGCTAACTGAAGGAGGGGTCAATGTCCATTATTATATTTCACGGCAGGGTATGCAATAATGTAACAAAATACAGATGAATTCTTACTTGCAGGTTGACAACTCGGATGGTGAGAGCATTTTCAGATGTTTGCATTGGGATAGTGGCTTTTGTTTCCCACCCACCTGATTTCTCATGCTCCACAATACGCACCTCAAATTCATCAACTGTGTAAGTAGTCTGTGAATTATCAAGATTTGCATTGTCTTGGTCCATCTGATTGCTAATATCTTGATCTACTACTAGAGAAGAGAGCACTTGATTAAGTGGTTTAACAACCTGGGGTAGTAAAAAAAATTATTACACTGATACCCAAATAATACCCTTAAAAAGCCAATAATCTGTTCCTTCATTTGTTTCCACACAAACTAGTAAAAAGAAAAAATCATCATGAATTTTCATTATTGTTTTATTTATTAGATGATAACATGATACATTTGTACTACAGCATTAAAATCATGCTTTCTTTCCTTCACAAATCACAATTGTCTAAAGCAGTTGTTAGCATTGATGGATACAAGTGCATAACAGATTGTTGCTTTTAGTGTTGTTTCTTAGTTTCTAAATTCCCTCAACTTGCATGGCCCGTATTTATGTAACAACTGGAAGGTTTAACAAATGGTAGTATAGGACTTATGGGGGTATGAGAATACATCCAAGATACATGTCATTATGTACTACAACATTAAAATCATGCCTCAAATTGCCTTATCACAATTGTATAAAGCAAAGTTCGAGAACTCGATTTCGGTCTCGATTTCGGTCATTTGATATTTTCTTAGTTTCGGATGGTTTCAGAAATTTGGGAGGTTTCGGTTTCGGTCCCTGTTTCGATATTTAGTCGTTTTTAATGAAAATGCAATAATAATCATTGTAAATAAAATATAAAATGTAGTCTATAAAGAAATATAATCCATAGTGTACCTGAAATTATGAACAATATCATTAGAATGTAGTTAAACAAAATTAAACTTAATAAATAGCAATCAAATTCAATTCTATTTGATAGGTAAATTTGTGTTAGCCCAACCCAGCCCAAGCTAAAAATAAATGATTCAAGCCATAAACTTCAGCCCTAATTAATCATCAGTTCAAATTATTCATTACTTAACTAAATAAGTTAATATCTGTTAGCCCAACCAAAATAAACGTCTTAGGCCCTAAGCTACATTCCAACCGCACCCAAATTCTGCATCCTCTCCCACCCCTCTTCTTTTCAAAGTCGATTGCCACTGCTAGGGAAAGAAAACAAAAGTTGTCCCGCTAAAAAAATGTCGCAGATCAAAGAAACAAAGATGCCGCAGCTGAAAAAGGATTTTGTGGGCTTGCAGCTCAAAGTCGACCGTCGACTGCTAGGGCAAGGAAGATTTTGCTCAGATAAGTTGTTTAATCAATTTTGAATTTCGAATTTGGCTTTGATTTTGTTTTTCGTATTCTTTTGATTTGATTTTTTTAAACCCTGACCGGAACCGAATTTTATGCTCGGTTCCGGTTCGGTCAGTGACAGAACCGGTACAGTACTGCCGAAATTTCGGCGTAATTTCGGCGTACCGACCGATACCTCATACCTTGGTATAAAGTAGTTTTTAGCATTGATGGATATAAGTGCACAGCAGATGGCTGCTTTTAGGGTTGTTTCGCGTTTCCTAATTCCCCTGAGCTTGCATTATTTATGTAACTACTGGAAGCTTTAACAAATGGTAGTGTAGAATTAGAACCTATAGGGTGTGAAAATATATCCAAGATAGCGCAAGCATAACATCCACAAGACCGCTATATTGCAAATTCACTAGCCTAGTGGTAGAGCCTTTGGATGTGAAGTCAAATCTCTTGGGGTTCGCTAGAATTGTCATAATATTATCGTCATGTTATAGCTACTTTTTAGAAAGAAATAAAAGCCTGTATCATGTGTCTAGTTAGAGTATCCATGAAATACTAGAAAGACCTCTTATCATACAAATATTTTGAAAGGCTGTTTGAGTACAGTGACCTGATAAGCGACTGAAACCACATGTTTTAATTTCGCATCGTACAGAAAGCGCTGCTGAAATAAAATGTTAATCCAATACAAATATAGTCTTTTCATTGATTTTATTATCATGATGGTAACAGTTCCTTATCAGCCCATCCAATTGTCAAACACCACACAAAGAAGTGATACCAGTGAAGATGAGGAATGTTTAACATTCTACAATTATTGACAGCATCTCCTCCCGAGACATAAAAAGCTTTACTAATACCATGATTTATATACTTGTATGCCACAACACATAGATGCAATGAGTAAATTTTTGATCACACTCAAGTAGTGAGTGGGAACAAAATACTTAATTTGACTAGTAAATGAACAGAACACAAACATGACCAACGACAGAAAAGTCCATTAACTATCAATAAAATATTATAAATTGATTTTATTTTGACTCAACTTTGAGATTGAACAAAATTGCACTCGATATTTATACAAACTTTGTAATGAAGAATTAAACAAGATATCCTATAACTTTGATTGTATCAAGTTAAGAAATACTTACGGGAAAAGAAACTATGAGTGGGTATAGATTCTTCTCTGGGAAGGATGTCACTTGATGTGGTGTGGCCTTAAGAGGGATCTGCATTGACAAGAAAATTATGTGTGCACCAAAATTAAATAACATAAATTATGTGAGTAGCTATAAATTCAATGTACAAACAAGACAAGTGAACCCACCTTCTGAACTGGCCAGTAGTTATCATAGTTATATGCAGGTGGCAATTGGCAAATTTTCAGAAAACCCTAAATCAGTAAAAATAAATGTGTTTCAACTTTCAACATAAATAGCAGATACCAAGAGGTAAAAAAATGACAGGAGTTGACGATGGTAATACTCTTTAGAAAGTAATCAAAAAAAAATACCTCTGACGTTACATAGATTAATCCATGATTGCAATTAACATTGTGAAGGACAGTAAATGCAACTATGGAGCCATCACAAAGCTGCAAAATTCAAAAACATAATAATATCATTATACAATCACAGATAGGGAAAACAGCTATTTAATTCAAAACAACGTTGATTTGGAAATACCCATAGCCTTTTAATATATTATGTAGAAAAAAATGCATGTTTAACTTTATATGATAAATACACAACAAAATAAAAGAACTAATACAATAAAAACATATGTAGATTAGTTCAAAATATTCATTCTCGTTACATGTTCATTTTCTTTTATATTTACTCTTTTCTCAAGTTGAGTCCATGCCTGACAAGAAGACAGCAAGTCAAAAATCAGAAGTGCAAAACCATCTAGATGGTCAACGTTTAGTTTAGAACCATTGTTCGACAATTCTTATTTGGAAATTTAGTTGAAACACTTTCCAAAGCAAATGAAAACATTTTCTCTTACGATTAAATAACATTCATCAAAATTACGTCTCTAATCAAATGATCAAAAATTTAAAGAAAAATATATATGGAGACAAAGTTGTACATCTTTGTCAATATGAATGTTAAAGATATACAAGTGATCGTATCATTTTCCCTTTTGAGAAAATTATATTTTTAGGCCTATTAATTATTTGAAAATATTACTGGGAGATAAGTAATTAGAATAATCTCTGAACAGAATAATGGAAATAATTTAATATTATTGTTTAAGTGAACAGACTCTAACACTAATGAAATTTCTATGAGGAAACTGTTTATGTTATACCTGCCTAAAATTAAATAAGCAGTTCATTAGTTGGCATGATGGTCTCGGTATTGAATTTCTAAGGGCATCTATACTTAGTCCAATAGCTTATGCCAACTAAAAGGCTGCTTAATTTAAGTTTAATCACGCTTAGTATTAAAGCTTTTCTGTGAATAGGCATGTTTATGTTGAAGAGGTGTCCATGCTTCGCAGATCGGGTATCGTAATAAAAGCTATCAGATGAAACAATGTAACAATTCATTGAGAAGTTATTTGATAATTAGAAAACAAATTGCATACGCTAACAATCAACAAAAGACCCTCATATCCTTGATCAATGTTAATTATATTCAAAGAAGTGGATGTTCAATCTGGATTCAGACCCAGTTAAAAACTTTAATGGTCGAGTAAAATTTCAATTAATATTAAAGATTTATGGTACATGTTATTTGTATAATATGTATCCACTGCTCAAGCATCTAACGCAAGCACTGTGAATCATGAATCTGGTCTCCAAAAGAGTGGAATGCACTCGTTACATCATTTTTTTTGCAAAATATATGGTAATAAAATAATAATAAATAAATTAGTTTCTTGATGGAAATGAGCTATGATATAGCAACCTACAAGGTTTAATTTTAACAACTTGCACCGCAAACAACGTAGATATTATATCCAACTGGCCAATGCGGCAAGCTAAGGTGTAAGCTTCTGTGCGCCAAAAGACATTGGTGTTGTTTAAAATGAAGTTTTGGTAATGTGTGTGTATGTGTATAATTTTTGCAATGTGATATCATCCTTAAAAAGTTCAACATTCTTGTTGATTAGACTACATTACATGTTCCATCTAATTGTCAAATGCGGTGATTTGCCAACCTATTAGAACCCACAATTTCGACAAAAATCATAGTTCACTGCTATCTGATATGATCCATGACCGCAAAAACGTAGACATTGTGCCCAACTTAATCACCTTCATCAATGATGCCAAGATGTGAGCATGCATTACGTAGAAAGCTTCGGTGTTGTTTGAAATGAAGGCTTGGCATCTTGGCTACTCAAATGTTAATTTCGTGGTCTGTAACCATTCTTCCCATGGTGTTATGCAAAATAAAATTATTGATTGTTTAAGGAAAGTTGATACGGTAGGAAAAAATCGACATAAAACATTGCCTTGGAACAAACTTCACATAAAACTGTGTAGTATTCCAACGTAAACTTAATTGATTTACATGTCAAATCAATTGAAAAGTAAGAATATTTTATTCATGGCTACTAGAGCTAAACTACTGTCTTTCAGCTACTTCTAGACATAAGGAAAGACATGTCAAGCAAGTACATACTGCCAAAGGTTTTTTAGCATAAAAAAGAAAACACCACAGAGGAATGCATGTACATCAATCAGCATTCAACAAGATAAAAACAAAGCCAAATGGATATGTTTCTGTTTCCAATACCATTTATCTACTGCTAAAATATTGAAAGAAAAAAGTATATACCTGAGGATGGATACGAAGTCGTTCTCTACACAGCATAAACCAAGCAGGTCTTGAACCAGAAAGAAATAAGCCTTGATAGCCACCAACATTTTTGAATAATGATATTCTTGGACGCATATTAATATTTGATAATTCTTCCCTAGAATCGACATCCAATGAAACACGAAGGAACCTCAAATTTCTCAATCTTGAAGAACCTATACCATTTGCATCATCAGAAGACACTCCATTCGCATTTTTTGATACATTTTCCAAGCCTTCGTATAAGTAAGCGTGATAACAGAGCATGGTCCCATCATTCAGTAATCCAAATAAAAACGGTCTAGTGTATTGACCAGACCATCTATGCATTACTAATTCTGCTAGCTTCAGATTCTGAGATGATTTCTTCTTTGCTACCTCATCAAGACTCTTGTCTACAGTCCTCGAAGGGACGGTATGTTTGTCCATAATATGTGACTTGCCAGATGTGAATTTGTCCACAGCATAAACTGGTTTGAAGTTTGGTACGTCAAATATTTCTAGTGTCCCACTTTCGTAGCAGACTAGACAATATACATCACCTTGATCAGGATATGATCCATCACTTCCATCGCCTGCTTCAAAAATTCCAGTAGAAAGCCATGCATCACTGCTTGCTTTCCGAAGATACGGCTCAGGTCCTTTGTCATGATAAAGAGTACAAGAAGATATTTTATCCGATAAGCTGGCAAATCTAGATGGAACATTGATAGAGACGGTACATGTGGATAGGTCTGAAAAAATTAGTCAAAAGTTATAATAATAGACCCCAACGGCAGCAAAATGCTAGTAAATAGGAGAAGAGTAAAATAAACATGTATACAAGTATACGAAAACCGATATTTATGTCAAACTAATCATATGAATTCAGAAATCAAAAGAACGAAGAACACACGAAAATGCATAAGCACATTCTTTGATAGCATGATAAAATCAATAAAATGTATTCACGGTACAAAAGATTATAAGTTACTATACCTCCAACTAGCAGTTGAATACTTCCGTCACTCATTTTAACCAGCACGTAAGGATCAGCTATAGAAACGGATGATGCTGTAGAAGATTCCGAACTAGAAGTAGAATCGGATTTATGTACTGCAAAATTCAGCTCCTGGGTCATATAAGAACCATCAAGAATACGAGCACCACGTGCATATATCTGAACAACTCGGCGTCTATGGAATCACACAATGGATTATATCAGCTTATTTTACTTAAAATAACAAGAGAGAAGACAAGTCTCATATGAAATTGAACTGGTAATTAAATACTTCTGCATCCTAGATGGGAATGAAATTGATGCACAAGAAGATTACCTTCCGAACAAGTTCCCTGCAGCAATGGTACTGCCTTGGACATAATAATCTACGCTTTCTGTTACCTCTCCCAAGTCATCAGCAGTTTCAAGAACCTACATTTATATGAAAACCCTAAGAAAGTACAATGTTATGATGTTAGGGGCATATACTGTGAGGATCATTATCGTAATCATATGATGCCACCCATAAACATGTGAGTATTTTACCAAGTCTAAGAATCAAGTTCAACTATTGCAATAGAATTTGGTCCTAGGAAGCTAACTGCATATTGGATGGAAAAATAACAAAAGCTTATAGTTTACATACCATACAACCATTTTACCATTCAAGACGTGTTTAGATCAAAACTGCAATACTTCATAAAGAATGTGTGTGTGCGCGCGCGCGCGCACGCACACACACACACACATATATATATATATATATACATAATAAGAACTTGTTATCAGTACGCATTCCTCATGCAATTATCTAAGAAATTAACTCTATAGTAGAGCTATGTATTTTGCACTCTGGTATTATATATTTCTATGACTCGGTGCGATCATGTTTAACACCAAAAAGCCATCAATATGGCAGCATTAAAGAGTATAAGATAATGAAAAATAAAATTATAGAAATCTTTTAACCAACAAACACTTAATTGATGGAAAAAAAACTTTAACCAGCATCCCACATTAACCCATCTAATTCAAATCAAACAAATATATTAGACAGTAAACTACCTTGTGGTCCATTTTGGTTTTACATATTGATATATTTATCCATTATTTTACTTGAATAATAGGTGCTCTCTTCCTTACCAAGGACTTGTTTGAATTTCAGGTTTAATATGAACGCAACCAATCCAGATATTAATGGACACGTTAAATCAGGTATAGGAAAATATATTAACATAAATTCGACACGTGAATTTGGCGGAATTACGCCCTATAGGCACTTCTAAAAGCTAAATATTTGAATAAGAATCCTAACTTTCTTCAACAAGAGGAAAAATCACAACAATATTTTGCTTAGCAACAGTAACGATGTGATAATACCATGGTTCGAGTCTCCAAACTTATAATTAAATACGCATGATATTCATTATCTTCTGTAGCGGCTTTTGAAGAATCAACTGCATGGCTACGGGAACTCTTATGGTACACAGTCCATATTCCTTTACAGCCAGGTAACTCAACCTGCAACAACAACAAAAACCATGAGTCATTTGTCCAAATGAACAAACAAAGTGCAACAATGGTACACGATATAGAGAAAGGTATCATAAAATATATGATGAATTATTATAAATACCATTTGCACGGCATAGCATATGCAAATGATGGTGAAAAAAGAATACACTCTGTCAACAAAACGACATCAGCTATAACTGTTATATAATTGTAACAATATCTTTACTACTAATAATGAGAATTCCTTGAATAGGAATTCAACCGTGTCTTTTTGAAATACCATAAATACCCCTCATTACTACTAATAAATATGAAAATCGTTCACTCTATCTTTATCTTTACTACTAATAAAGAGAATTCATTGAATAGATTTACTCAGTGTCTTTTTGAAATTCCAAATATACCCTTTTACATCTTATCTTCTAAAGAAATAGTATTCAAATATGAGAATATAGCATGTTATATTCTAAGTATAACTGTCGGTCCCCATGGAGAACTACAGCGTACGTTCACAAGATGAAGTATTTGAGTGTTTCATATTGTCCGTAATTTAGGTGGGAGTTAATCGGTCGAAGTCTCGCCGGATTCCGAGTTAGTATGGAGAAAATATTGCAGTCTGAACAAAAAAATAACGGCTTCTGCACTAGGCAGAGTTCAAATATGGGGATGTGGTAGCCTCTTATTTTCTACGTACAACTGTCAGCCCCCATGGAGAACTACAGTGTGCGTTCACAAGATGAAGTATCCGAGTGTTCCATATTGTCCGTAATTTAGGTGGGAGTTAATCGGTCGAAGTCTCGCCGGATTTCGAGTTAGTGTGAAGAAAATATTGCAGTCTGAACAAAAAAAATAGCGGCTTCTGCACTAGGCGGAGTTCAAATATGGGGATGTGGTATCCTGTTATTTTCTAAGTACAACTGTCAGTGCCCATGGAGAACTAAAATGTGCGTTCACAAAATGAAGTATCCGAGTGTTCCATATTGTCCGTAATTTAGATGGGAGTTAATCGGTCGAAGTCTCGCCGGATTCCGAGTTAGTATGAAGAAAATATTGCAGTCTGAACAAAAAAAATAGCGGCTTCTGCACTAGGCAAAGTTCAAATATGGGGATGTGGTAGCCTCTTATTTTCTACGTACAACTATCAGCCCCAATGGAGAACTACAGTGTGCGTTCACAAGATGAAGTATCCGAGTGTTCCATATTGTCCGTAATTTAGGTGGGAGTTAATCGGTCGAAGTCTCGCCGGATTTCGAGTTAGTGTGAAGAAAATATTGCAGTCTGAACAAAAAAAAATAGCGGCTTCTGCACTAGGCGGAGTTCAAATATGGGGATGTGGTATCCTGTTATTTTCTAAGTACAACTGTCAATGCCCATGAAGAACTACAGTGTGCGTTCACAAAATGAAGTATCCGAGTGTTCCATATTGTCCGTAATTTAGATGGGAGTTAATCGGTCGAAGTCTCGCTGGATTCCGAGTTAGTATGAAGAAAATATTGTAGTCTGAACAAAAAAAATAGCGGCTTCTGCACTAGGCAAAGTTCAAATATGGGGATGTGGTAGCCTCTTATTTTCTACATACAATTGTCAGCCCCCATGGAGAACTACAGTGTGCGTTCACAAGATGAAGTATCCGAGTGTTCCATATTGTTCGTAATTTAGGTGGGAGTTAATCGGTCGAAGTCTCGCCGGATTTCGAGTTAGTATGAAGAAAATATTGCAGTCTGAACAAAAAAAATAGCGGCTTCTGCACTAGGCGGAGTTCAAATATGGGAATGTGGTATCCTGTTATTTTCTAAGTACAACTGTCAGTGCCCATGGAGAACTACAGTGTGCGTTCACAAGATGAAGTATATGAGTGTTCCATATTGTCCGTAATTTAGATGGGAGTTAATCGGTCGAAGTCTCGTCGGATTCCGAGTTAGTATGAAGAAAATATTGCAGTCTGAACAAAAAAATAGCGGCTTCTACACTAGGCGGAGTTCAAATATGGGGATGCGGTAGCCTCTTATTTTCTAAGTACAACTGTCAGTCCCCATGGAGAAATACAGTGTGCATTCACAAGATGAAGTATACGAGTGTTCCATATTGTCCGTAATTTAGGTGGGAGTTAATCGGTCGAAGTTTCGCCGGGTTCCGAATTAGTATGAAGAAGTTATTGCAGACTAAACAAAAAAAATAGCGGCTTCTGCACTAGCCGAAGTTCAAATATGGGAATGTGGTAGCATGTTATTTTCTAAGTAAACTGTCAGTCCTCATGAAGAACTACAGTGTGCGTTCACAAGATGAAGTATCTGAGTGTAATATATTATTCGTAATTTAGATGGGAGTTCATCGGTCGAAGTTTTGTCTGATTTCGAGTTAGTATGAAGAAGTTATTGCAGTCTGAACAAAAAAATAGCGGCTTTTTCCTAGGCAAAGTTCAAATATGAGGATGTAGTCTGTGATTTTTTAAGTACAACTATTAGTCACCATGGAGATCTACAGTGAGCGTTGAAGTGGGGATATAGCATGTTATTTTCTAAGTACAATTGTCAGTCACCATGGAGTACTACAGTTTTCGTTCACAAGATGAAGTATCCGACTATACCGTATTGTCCGTAATTCAGGTGGGAGTTCATCGGTCGAAGTATCGCCTAATTCCGAGTTAGTATGAAGAAGTTATTGCAGTCTGAACAAAAAAAATAACGGCTTCTGCACTAGGCAAAGTTGAAATATGGGAATGTGTTAGCCTGTTATTTTCTAAGTACAACCGTCAGTCCCCATGGAGAACTACAGTGTGCGTTAATAAGATGAAGTATCTGAGTATTCCATATTGTCTGTAATTTAGGTGGGAGTTAATCTGTCGAAGTCTCGCCGGATTCCAAGTTAGTATGAAAAAAATATAGCAGTCCGAATAAAAAAAATAGCGGCTTCTGCACTAGACGGAGTTCAAATATGAGGATGTTGTGCCATGTTATTTTCTAAGTAAACTGTCAGTCCCCTTGGAGAACTACAGTGTGCGTTCACAAGATGAAGTATCCGAGTGTACCATATTGTCTGTAATTTAGGTAGGAATTCATCGATCGAAGTTTTGCCTGATTCCGAGTTAGTATGAAGAAGTTATTGCAGTCAGAACAAAAAAATAGCGGTTTCTGCCTAGGCGGCGTTCAAATGTGGGGATGCTAATATCAAATCTACTTTCACAGGTACAAATAAAAATGCATGCACATTGTGTTTAAATGCAGGCCCACCTGGGCGTGCATATGTACTCGTTTTTATAAGGCTAGTAGAGTGTACATCAAAGTCTAATTCCTGATTCAAATTGTTTTATACAACTGTTTATGTCAAAGTGTAATCAAACCAATTTCTTGTTGCTAAGTAACTTCTGTGAAATATTTTGTAATGTACTTTTAAACCAGCATTGCAAGCTCAAGGCTACAAAGCCAAAGCACGCCAAGTTAAACAATTGCTACTTAGGTCATACATCAAACTAAGTTCCGGAAATTTTCTTCACATGTCAAACTAGGTTTGTTCCATCAATTTTACATCAAACTAGTTTTGTTACATCAAACTAGGCTTTCATCCTCCATCGAATTTCAGAAAAAGGTCAACTTCTTGGTTTTAGATTATAAATTACTCTAAATAGATTGTAATTAGATTAATTAGATTGTTAATGTTTTATTTATCCATTTATGAAAATTTGAGTGTTGTGTTTTGACTGAAATTGGTTATGTGAAAGGATATCGGTTGAGACAGGTCATGGAGATTATTATATAGGGGTGTAAATCGGTCGGACCGGACCGGACCTAAATAAAATCGGACCGGACATGGACCGGACGAGATTTATGTTCGTATAAATTTTGTTGTCCTAGCTCGTGTCCTAAATGAAATCGGACGGACTCGTACATACATTTTTCGAACACGGACCCGAACGGACACGGACGGACAATGTTATTTACATCAAATTTTATGTTGTTTAATAGAATTTCCATCAGATATACTGAACTATAAGAAATTCGGACGAATTCGAACGAACTCGGACCGGACAATATTTTTTCTCGTACAAATTTTCTTGTCCTAGCTCGTGTCCTAAATGAAAATCGAACGGACTCGGACGGACGTATTTCGGTTACGGACATGAACGGACATCGGACACTCGTACAAAATTTACAGCCCTAAGATTATATATGGTCGTGAAAAACTAAAATTGTTGGGCTTTGACTGAAATTGGTTATGTGAAAGGATATCGGTTGAGACAGGTCGTGGAGATTATATATGGTCGTGAAAAACTAAAATTGTTTTCTTCTCTGCATCCTAACAGACCGAGAGACTTGAACCTTGTTCCTACATGACCTGATCAATTGATTGAAAAGTGTCAACAATAATATACCTCAGTAATAAAATCAGGTCTTATCGACTGCTGAAGCACACTCAGTGCCCCATTCTTTCCATGTCCTGAGCAACAAACCTGAGATTATCACAAATTAAGAAAGGTTTCATGTACAATGACCAAGAATTCGCCAAAATATAAATTTATATACAAAAGAAATGATGACAGTAATTGCTGGCTAGAAATATGTAGTATTCCAGCCAAGGCAATAAAACAACATAACTGAATAATGTTTCAAAATGTATATTCCTAGTTAATGTTAGTTCACATTAGTGCAAATTACTTATTGACAAAGAGTTTGTTGCTTTGTTTACAATATTATTTGGCGTTCCTAAGAACCATGTTTCGATATTTCTTACTTGGAAACTTAACTAAAACAAAGTTCTAAATAGATATCAGGAATGGTTCTGATAACATGATTGAAACTCTGAAAAGCAAAGAAAGTGTGAAAATTTCAAAATTGGTTTAGAATGTTTACTCTAATATTATCTTTTACCTTTCAGACTTTAGAACTTATTTATTACCGAAAGTACTGTTCTTATGATAGTTTATTAAGAACAGTATGCTTAAATAAGGTCGTGAATATCGTTTAGTTTTAACATATAAAAAAATAACACAAAAACTGCACATTCTAAAATTTATTTAGAATTATAATATTTCATCATTACAATAGTAATAAATATAACTGCTGCATCAAAGCATGTTTACACCTCGCGTTGAACAAACAAGTGGTTGTGTTTCCTCATTTCTGTTTCTGAATTTGTTCTACGCAAAGCTTCTAAGTTTTAAGACAAAAATAACTAGATGGAAACTGTTAAATGCAGCTGCATCAGACCATATGTGACTAATGTGTGCATCATAGGGAAGTGTGAAAGCTACAAAGAGGCTAAGAAACTAATTCAAATAGATGCAATATGCACATGACAACATTATTCACTAACCAATTCATAGTTGCTCTGCTTTGAAATTCCCGTTGCATCTCCATCGGCATTCAACCTCAATCCATAGGTGAAGTCCTTGAGCGGGCCAACATTGATCAATGAATCACGAACTGCAAATGTGAAGACCCTCTGTGATTCATAACAGTGTATAAGAAATATAGTGAGACATTATTATAAGGGCCTTATTGTGTAGTCCACAAAGTATTAACAGTAAAGGACCTCATGTTTTTAATACTGTAATTATAGTCCACAAATTATAACAAATAATAAAATCACAATATAAAGTCATCACCATCAAAAATTAGTAATCTAAACTATAAATCCAAACCCATCAAAGCAAAGACAAATATGAAGATTAAAACATATCAGATAATTTGGATTGTCTACAATGAAAGGCACAAGGAAAGCTACCAAATTGCACAAATAAACATTAGTTTGAACGTTCAGATATAACGTGTCATATCATTTATCTGTATGAAACATATGGTTTGGACAATATAATGCAAGGCATTTCTGCAAAAATAAATAAATTCAAAATCTTCAACCACCAAAAAAACCAACTAACTTGCACGAACAAACATGAATATGAACGTTTAATAGTTCTGTATTGATGTATACATAAAACATGTCATTTTAATTACATTATAAAAAAAATTAAAAACCAAAATTTCCAGGTACCTTGCATCATAAACCGTGCATGGTAGGATAAAAGCCATCAAAATTGCATAAACTGACACGACTTTAAACGTATAATAATTAATATAGCATGTCACTATAATAAATATGCATACAAAACGATTTGGCAAAAATAAACAACACCAAAAATCTTTTGCATAATAGAGTTTGGTGGTTTGTACCATATGCCATGCAAGTCACTCAAATGTGTTGTGACCACATTTTGCACGATGGAAGATAATTATTATCACTTTTCCATGCATAAAATTAAACAAAGATCAACACAACCATTAATAATGATCATGTTTCAATAATAAAAAAATAGAAGTGTATTTTTTGTTCACATCGCTTTCATGCATTTTATCGCGCTTTTTGTGCATTATCAACATCTGCACATCTTCAAATCAATCGCCACATATCCTCAAAAACAATAATCCAATCCTCATCAACACAATGCTTAATTTAAAACTTCGATTACATCAACGATTTAAATCTCGAATTTCGGTCCCGTCTCGTCTCAGTAGTTTCGCACATAATATCTCGTATCGGACAAGATCTCGAGCGAGATGAGCCCAACTTCGTTGTATATCTCATATTGATATCTTATATTTTATAGTCCATCTCTAGACTATTTCTAAGTAACTAAGTGCTTAAAATTGATATATTTAAAGATTTTTATAGTAAATTTTATCTAGATATATTTTTAATAACATAATTTACATATAAAGATCATATTTATTTTTCTGTTTAGAGAAAAGTAGTAACATGATTAATTTGGTCTTAATTTACATATATATGAACGAAGCCTTTTGTTATAGATCACTCGTTAAAAAATAGAAATAGATTATAGGACTAGTAAAAAAAATTAGAGTGTTAATTTCTCTTAGATCTACATAAAAAGTAAAAGAAATATGTAAATGAGAAAACGTAATTTTGTATGAGATCTTCTGTTGATATCTTAACTCAAATTTTGCTTGAGATCTTAATACCTTGGACGAGATGAGTGTCAAATAAGATATAAAATACAAACACAATTTAATGTCTCATTTTGCCAAATCTCGTCTCGTCCAAGTTCGAAATTGAGATATCAAACGAGATCTTGAGTGAGATAAACGACACTTGAAACAATGGATAACAACAGTAAGCTCAAAATCAACATGAATTTCTCCTGCTCTCTAAACAATTAAAACTATGAAAAAAAATTAAAAAAAAATACAAATGAAAAAAAAATCCGATCCAAAACAATAAGAAGAAAATTGGAATTTTTAAACGTCTTCATATATTAAAAAATAAAATAAAAAATAAGAACCCACTTTATATTATGAAAAACGGGCAAATCTTTTGAGTTGAACTATGAAGAAATAGATATCAAAAACATAATTGTCACTTATAATAATCTAAATAAAATTAAAAATCATGGATCATTACATTTAAATTTCATTTTATCGTGATACAACATTATACAGCAAGTAACTATAGCTTACTGGAATTTCATATGAAAATTTTCACTAAACATGCACAAAAAATCCCACTAATAAAGTCAACTATTCACATATTAGTTGCATACCAATGACAGAATAACTAGTTTATTCAAATTCAAATAAAAAGAAAGCAATAACTAATGTAGGGTGGAGGTAAAATTATTTATAAAGCTCGGTAAAGACTAAAGCGATATGATGAAATAGAAGACCTGGTTGAATTAGTGGATGAGACAGGTTAACAACAAAAAAACAAAAAAATTAAACAAAGATAAACATGTAATGAATTGTAGAAATTAGGAAAAAGACAGCTGGTTGTAAATTCACAGTTCAAGATTCACCTGAACTGATTCTGAATTATTTGGAGTAGTTGCATACAAAGAAAGCTCTTCGCCATTAGCAACATCCTGGAAAGAATCAGATAGTGTCCTCTTCAATTTCTTTGCCATGTGGATATCACTTCCAATATCAGCATTCTGCAATAAAAAGTAGATATGTGCATATGTATTAAATACTCCAATGCACAAGTCGAGCTTCATGGAAGGTATTATATCAAATGCACAAAATTCATCCAAGCTGAGACTGAGAATGAATTGCTAATAGACTAACTTGTAAATATTACTGAACTGTAGTCATGGATCTCTCTTCAAAATCAGGTCACAGTTTTAATGGATTTACACAGGTGACACGTGAATGCTAAGGAATGTCATTAAACAAGCCTAATGCGTTAGGGTCTAAGAAAATAAAAAAACTGACAGCTAGTCTTTGTCAAACATCAGGCAATATGAGTACATAATTAACTTGTTCAACGTGTACGCGTGCACATGTATGTATGTATGCATATCAGCACTATAGGCTGTAGCTGAACATGTTGAGAGGAAAATAGGAACCATCTTATTAACTGAGTCTTGGTGGTTTAAAAGTACAGATGGATGCAACATTTAACTTCAAAAATAAGGAAACGTAGCATCTAAGATTATCACCTCATCTTTCTCATGTTCAGAATTTGGTGATGGTGACCCAGAACTGTATTGTACGAGAAGGCTATCTCCTAATCTGCTACCCAAGAAAAAGAAGGAACTCCCCATTGTTGTGATTCCCTGGTCAATACAAGACCAAACTACTTAAGAAAATGGAACCATGTTTCCATGTTACTTCAAGATAATGAAACATGTCCATCCAACAAGCTCACCGAAGACAAAACGGATGCTTTAGATTTCATAAGTTCGAGTCTTTGCACAGTTCTGCAAACAAAAGTAGGATACTGTGATTAACATAAACCATTATATCTTCCAACAAGTACCAGTCTCCAGCAGCGTTTTCAAAAAGGATTCAAATCATAAATCATAAAGTTCAATTTTTAAATCAAATTTGGATTTAAATCGTGAATCATAGATTCAAACGATTCGTATTTTGATGAGTACATATACTTGTAGGTTAAAATTTCTGCTATGTTCATAATTAAATGACATCGAGATATGTGAAAGCACTGATTATTATTTTCATAGCGATGATTTATACGTTAAGTATCGATTTGATGGTTGAATTTCTACATCTAGACCTTGAGCTTAACTTCATCTCTTGTTCCTTCTTTAAACTGTGTTTTGAATTGGAATTTTAGAATTGAATTGTAATCAGAGAGATGTGATTTGAAATGGAATTTAAATCATAAGATTTTAATATTTCTGTAAACGTGGTATTCACATATAAAGTCATTGCATGATCAAGAAATTACAGCTTCAAAACGAAATATTTTATTGTATTCCAGTCGGCCCTGATATCGCTTAATGTCAATGCATATGTATGTGTGTATGTACATATGTATGTGTGTATGTTCATATGTATGTATCTGTATACATATGCATACATGCGTACATGTATGGGAAAGGTTCCGCTACACCCTTTCAATTTTTAAAGCTATACAACTTGAAATCAAACAAAAAGTTACTGATATGTTCCTACCTGACTTAAAATCATATTCGCAAAATTTTGATAGTTCTAAAATATTTAGAATAATAATTCAATTTGACAGTAAAAGAAATGTTTTAGCGGTTGATATTGATTTAACATGTTGAACATAATAAAAGTTTTCGAAATGACCTCGTTTAACATTTTGAAACATAATAAATGTTTTAGCATACCCTTACCAGCATACTCTTACCCTACATATGTGTGTGTAATTTAAACTATGATTCTGAAATTCTTGCCGACATGCCAAAATATTGGCCACTCCGATTCAGTTTCAGCGTTGACCAGACCAGAATTTCCCCCAAAAAATCGGTTTTGGACAATGGCGTCTAAAAAAGAGAGAAAAATCGATTTTTATCTATGATTACCTGAGAAGATAAATATTTGAGCAAAAAGTTTGATGAAGGAAACGAGAGAGCCGACAATCGATAAGGTTTTCTTTTCATTTTGTCGAGAAGGCATATTTTTACATCACGATATTTATAAGAGGGGTTTCTAAGGTTTTTTAATTTAGCACACATCAATGGCTTTGGAATATAGGATTAGGAGGATATAAAATAGGGCTTTTTATTGTTCAGATGTTGGGTTAGGGTTAAGGAATTGGGCTTTTATTGTTTCAGATGTTTATATCTGGGACTTTTTTAAAATCTTGTTCAAAAAGACTAACCTAACCACATGCCTGCTTTCAAATCAAGTGGAATACGAATAACCAAAAAAGAAAAACATTAAAACTTAAATTACAAAGTAATCTACATAAACTGCAGCAAATACACATCCAGATACATCAAATGAGTTCCAAGTATATTGAAACTGACAAAATTCAGAAACGAAACTTAAACGGAATTTCTGAAATGGAACCGGAACTTCAAAAAAATTAAATAACCGAAACGGAACCACAATCTGGAATTTCGAACCTTGATTTAAACAAATAAGATATGCCTACCTCCCATCAAAAACCAATGTAAGCAAGAGAAGTTCTCCATTTTTGGTTGAAATCATAGCAACATCTTGGGATAGCCATGTTGCTTTTGCTGCATCAAGCTCAACACTGAAGTTGATTGTTGGAATATCAGGGCTGTAATGTACATAACACACGTAATTATAAGTTCAATTTGCATGGAAACCCGTGAAAATTAAAACACAACTAATTATTTATGACTAGAAATTGTCCAAAAACAGCTCTGTTCAAAAACCTCTACTTTGATTATTTCGCTCTTAGTCATGTCAAGCATCTAATAATCTACGAAGTAACATCTTTATTAATAGTTGGTTTGGAAGCGCAAAATTTTGGCCCGACTGCAAACTTTCGAATATACCTTTTACTCATATATAATTTAACGTTCATCTATATATGTTACCAAATCCATTAAAAATTGAATCTAACAAATAAACTCACTTTACAAATTCAACACGTGCCTTTACAAATATTAATAAACATTAATATCATTTGAAAATAGGACCTGATAAATAATTTTTTTTACAAATTCAGAACGCTCAAATATTATCAATGTCACTTTAAAATAAGATATAATAAATGAAATTACTTTACAAATTCTTTCCTTATTAACTAATAACAGAAATATAAATTCAAACCATCAAAAAAAATTAGATACTGAAACTTAAAAATAAAAATTCAAACAAACTATGCATGAGTTCAACGCAAAATACGACTAAATATTTCAGAAAATTATTTTTTTAAGTGTTTGAAACATATACGGTTTGTAGAACAACTCACGCGCTTCGCGCGTGCCATAACGCTCGTAAGAAATAAACCATTTTCACAAGTATCCTAAATTTGGTTGTGAAGCTCCAGAATCAACGTTACAATTAGAATGTGCTTTTACAAGTACATTATAAACACTTAAGCTTGAGAACATCCAGAGCATATTGATGCATCCTACATTTCAGCATTTGCAAACATGTTCCTTGCGGTTTTTTTTGGCACAATTACGTTTAATCCATGTCCAATAAAGTTACATAATTAAGTAAAATCTGTCAATGCGTCTATGAACATGTAAAGTCGAGGAGTGTCTTTTGTCGAATGAATTTCCTACTTCTACTTATTTGTCATGTTAACATGTTAACGGCAATGAACCTCAACGTCAAATGTAGGGTTAAACTATATCAGATTTTATGCCAACTTGGCTGAGCGCATGGTAAATTATACAAATAAAGTCGAACGGGATGCCTGATCGATATTCAATCTGAAGTGTTCTGTTTTTCACTTTTCATGATGTGAGCAAGTATTAACATATGATATGTCAACAATGAACACGAATGTCAGATGCAAATCAAGACACAGAGTAAGATTTATGCAAACCATAAAATGTGAAAATAAAACAGTGATTCACCTGTTTTCAGCTCGGACATAGAAATTGTTAACGCTAAGAGAGGAAAATCCAGACTGCAACAGTAATGATATCAAAATATAAGGGAAAAAGATAGCAGAACCTAGCACTACAGTAAGGAAAAATTGTTATCGGCGGTAAAATCTAGCCTAACTACTGCCAAAGATACTACCTGACTGTAATAGTGGATGCTATTGGCACAGATCACAATAACTCCACCAATAGGAGATGGGACAGCAAGAAGCTGGTAAGCATCATGTGGAATATTCTGTTGTACAGAATTACATCAGGTGACTAGAATTTAACATAAAAACACAATATTACATGACTTTTAGTAGAAAAATAGAATTTATACAAGTACATTAGAGTGACAAAGAAATCTTTCTCATAAACAATTAATTGGAGAACCAATATCTAACATAGGAAATTCCTAAGTCTTAAGGAAACCTCGTCAGAAATCGGAAAATCTTAAAGAAGCTGGTGTATGCACAGAGATAAAAGGAACATTGAAGATTGGACCGGTGAGCGTTTTGAGATTTGACCCTTACTCGAACAAACATAGTACTTCAATACTAACAAATTAATGCATAAATCCTTTAACATTTTCAGAAAGAAAAAAAGTAATCCTTATCTAATTCATCTTGAGAAGAAAAAAACATTTTTCAAGATTAGCTCTTTTAGAATCTATTACAGATTATTACCTGCTAACAGCTATAAGCACATATTATATTCTTCACTAACCAGGTTTATTAAGGTCTACCTACCAGCTACCTCTTAGTTTTACTGTTACATTGATTGTTGCTCCAAATATAAAAAACCAAGAAGATAAATGAGAGGGAGGAAGGTATGTATATAGATAGAACAAAGAGGATCATTACATGCAACTTACACTATGTGACCAAATAAGAGGATGTTGTTTCAGAGTTGTGCTGATACTAAAAGCAGAAACCATGCATGTGTGGTGCTTCCATGCTACCCTTCCAGCCCATGTAGGCTCCTTTTCATGGAGTACAACCATGACAGGTTCAATATAACCTACAAAGTTGTATTACAAGTTGGAACATTGTGAAATAGTGAAGTTATAATAGAAAGTTGAACATTGCAATATTATATAATATGGTAATGGAGAATCACCACAGTCAAACATGGCATACTTTGAAAGTACTTAGTCCCTTGAAGTTTAAAGTAAACAGTTTAATCGACGATAGAGCTACAGGAATGCAAGCGATCAAACTACAATGAATGCAAGAGTTTAAAGTATAAAGGATTATATAGTTTCGGATACTGAAAAGAACGGTAAGGGGGGTGTGTGTGTGTGAAAGATATAGAATAGACGCAAACACAAATAGAATAAGTATGACCTGAAACAGCAAAAGATGAGTTGTGAGTTCTAACACTGTTATCATTATGAAGAATAAACCAGATTAGTCCGAATGTCAGGGTTACTAAGATGACCCAAAATATTTGAAATGACAACACTACAGAAATTCAATGAGAACACTGCCCAGTTAGCATAAGTTTGATATTAACATAGCACCATATACGATTCAGGCTTCTAGAATCAATCGTTGTGCCCATATAAAAATGAAAAAGATACTTTTCATGGATGTAAAATAGATCAACCTAAAGAGCCGGCTAACTATTTTAGTAAAATTCAACTGTCTCAATTCCCGAGCAATCGCGCCAAAAACTCGAGTTCGGCAAGTACAATTGATAAAAAAGGCAATAAATACACAAATAAAAAACTAAGCAAGAAGGAGAATTTTGTTAGAGGCAACATTTGTGATAAGCAGATAAATCAGCAGAGAAACATATCAGATGCATGCAAACAATTTAGCTTAAACAGTTCAATCATGTGAAATTTCTGAGACTGATAGATAATGGTGATGCCAGTGAAAATTTCAAGAGATACAGAGGAGAAAGCCCTAACTGCCAGATGTTGGGAGGACATTAAACAGTTGTACAGTTTGGCGTACTGCATATATATGATAATGGGGTTATGTCATTATTAAAGTGGAACATATAGTCTTGAATCTAGATTACCATGAAGAGACTCCAAATACCAGGAGACATACAACTCCAAGGGCAATGCAATTTCAACAACACTGCTTATTACTAACAAAAGGTGGATATATATACACTATAGGAAGAATTTCAAGTTAATGTCTAAATATAACTGACTGTGAAATTATTTCTTCTCTGAAGTAACATAACCGTTACAAGATGTTCATGTAATGAATATGTGAATTCAACGAGAAATAAATTGCAATACCATGTGCAAATGTGAAATCTTTGACATGCTTCATGTCTAAATCACGCAAGTTGATAGCGTATGATGACTCTACACGAACAGAGGTTGTATTGGGCCCTCCCATACTAGTAGGATCATCGTCGGAAACAATTCCTTGTCCAACCTATAAAGTAAATTAATGATATCATGAAATCAACGCAAATAAATATACAAGGAAAAGATTGTTTTTCAACGTGTTCTTTTCTTTAGGTGAAAAACAAGGGCTTGGGAGGTTGTCACTGTTACATTTATATTCTTTGCTCAAGCACAAAGATGCTTTACTTTGGAGTTCATATCAGAAACCAGTTAACAGTTTAAGGTATTGGTTCCATCTTAGGATAATATCTTCTTAGGATAACAACTAAGAAAAACAGTGACCATACATAAATCACAATAGACAAAAACCTATAAACTGCATCAAAGAAAGATAAGGGGAATTTGCTGTCAATATATGCCAACTGATAACCCACAAGATAAGAAAATGCTTTTAATTATAAACTCATGAACTATCCCTCTACATTATACTTACATGAAACTAAGAAGAAGACAAATACAAGGTACGATATGTTTACAAAAAAATTAAATAGCAAAGAAAAATGAAGATAGTGCTTATGCTTGCTTGTCGGTAACAGTTAATGCTATAGGTCTCTTAAAATCAACAATCAAGCAGATGGATATAGTTTGTATATTTTTCACAACATTACGAGCATGCTTGCTTAAACTAAGTTTAGACAAGGCAGCTCCAGCCTGATGCATCAACAGATTACGATTGAGAAGATTGATGGATGGAATATTGGCAAATACTTTTAAAACAAGCTTTAAGAGTGCAGGCTTGAGGGGAAAAAAAACCTGAGCAGATTTCAGAATAATCATTTGAAGATCATACACAAGTCCTCCAGCGCATCTACCTAAGGGGTCAGACTTCACATATGGACCCCTTGAAAATGATTCTCTGCCTCTTTTTAAGTAAACCCAATCCGGTCCTTCAAAACAGTGCATTGAACTGAAAACAACCAACCAGGAAGAAGATAAAAGTGAATCAGGAGAACATCTGAGCACTATTTAATTAGAAGAAAAGGAAACAAATCGAAATGAAACCACCAAGGTTAAACATTCATGATTATGATCCTATTAGTAGCAAGTATAAACTTGAAAATTGAAAGAGCATTATTTAATTTCAACGAAACGTTAATCAAACAAAATTTACTATATCCCTTCCAATATTACATGATGACCGCTTCCTGCACATTTTGCATGCACACTGATATGAAATTTGTCAATGAACTCAATATAGAGGCTGATTTAATTGTGAGGCCTGTTGACGAACTGAATATGAACACTTTGCATGCGCACATGCAAATTTTTTTTGATTGGTTTTCTAATGGCGATATAAATCAATTGTACAGTTCTGGTCTCCAGATATGAAGCGGATACTAATAGTGTTGAGTTTGTCAAGAGAGAATGACAAGGCCATCATAGCACAGCACATGATTAAACTTAATTTGCAGTAAGAGACTTTTGAATTGGATACAAAAAATTTGGCCAAACAAGCTTGGCATGGAACAACTACCACGTAAATATTTTAAAAAAAATTAAGGAAACAAAAAGAGAAGGGGTGTTAGTTGATTAGGGTACACAAGCTTCCATTACACAAGAGTCAACTTCCGTATTACCTAGTCCGTAATCCATGGATAGAATCGTCAAATTCCATTACGGTGATCTTTGCATCTTTAAATGTTAAAACAATTGAATCTCTTTTATTACGATGTTCTGCCCCAAATGATAATATAGCCATAGATTCAATGTTCCCATGCAACCTAAAAGCATAAAAGAAAAAAAGGTAAATACTTGATACGTGAAGTTGATAGCAATGTGCAAATAAATTCATGAATATTGTATTTGATAGTTGATATGAGTAAGTAAATCGATAATAAATAAGGATATTCATTCATGGATATGTAGGACCCAAGGATCATCAGAGAATAAGCTTCAACTTAAGACATCCTCTAAATCTTATAATTGAAGTATAGCTTCACCCTTCTTGAGGCTTTTGACAAAAATTATATTTCACCAGAAACACTATAATATATTAGTTATCAAACCGGCCGAAGGGAAGTTCTTACAACACGAAACCACGCGAAACAAAATTTCGACTGAAGATTTTTTTTTAATTATCCATTTTACCGCTATGTTTAACGAAGCTTACAATAGTAATCAATGATCCATCTATGTTAACCTACACAAAGCTACATCTTCTATCGATTAGCCTTGCATACCACAAAAATTAGGAAAAAGCGTAATATCATGCTATACTAAAGTTTAACTGATTTGAGAATAAATTTTCATAATTAAATATTTACTCAACAAAAAATTAATTATTTGATTCAACTTTACTGAATATGTTTGAAAAAATTTAGATATTCGAGAAAAAATCATAAAAGAAAGAATATTAATAAACCAACTAATCAAAAAGTTCTCAAGAATTAAAAATTTACAGAAGAACTTAAAAGGCATTCAAAAAGAATTGGAAAAGTCCGTATTTCCAAGAAACTTTTAAAAATTGAATAAATTAGGAGATTTCCAGAAATTCAGAATAAAATTTTAAAAAACAAGTTCAGCTTTTCATACATGTGTGTGTGTGTGGACAGATATTTTCAAAAAATGACATTTTTGAAGCATAAAATAAATTAAGAATGTCAAAAAATTACAAGCAACAATGAAAATTTTCAATAATAAGATTAGCGATGATAATAATAAATAGATTCAAATTTCTAAAAATTAAATACAAGTTAGATTAAAAATGAAAATCAGTGTTTTAAGAAAGAAACAAAATAGACAGACAAGCATGCCTTTATTCCCTCCATAAGAAAATCTTCTCTAATTTAATATCATGCACAAATAAAAACATATAGGTTTCTTTTTCTTCAGATCATGTCACAGGTAATAGCGGTTAAAAAATAATACTATCAGTGAATATTCATAAACTATTTTCAGTCCCTACAGCTAAATATACTAGTGCAGTTACTATAAAAAAAATTCAAAAACTTTTGGTGATCCTTATTCCTATTCAATGGTTTTTTACTTGAGTTTGCGTATGTTTCAAGTACGTTAAACTGAATATTAGAGAAGGCTCGCTGCTTTTTCCATTGTTGTGGGTAATAGTTATACACTATCAACAAATATAATCTTTGTCCCTCGTCTGTCTCAGCATGCATATGTTTAGATGTTACAGTAATCTAGGAATATTTTTATTAAAACACTAGTAAATTATTACATAATTTTTAGAGTGTGCTCAACAATATCTATTGAAAAAAGAATCTTGCGAATATGTACATTTTTATAAAAGCCAGCATGATTTTTTTCATAAATCAGATACCTTCTTTAATTAAACATATCAGTTACAAATCAAATAAATTGCATGATTACGAATTACCTGTAATGGCAAACAAGTTCAAGCCTTGCGCCAGCAATCCCGTCCATAACACTACCACCGGCCTGTCCATCTTCTAAAACCCTGACCAAATAAACTTCTATTACATTGCCGGCTGAGACAATAAGATTCGGCAACGGTCCGACACGGCGCTTGGGGACGAGTTCCGAGTCAAAATCGTCGGTCTGAACCGCCGGTATCGGGACGGCAAGGTCGGCGGAGGAGTGGGTTATAAACCCGGACGCGCAGTGCTCGATTCCAGTAGGTGCGTGTAGCATTTTAAAAGCCGCGTAACTCATTTTCCAGGGCTAAGGGTTTGGGGGAGAGAGTTCAGTTAGGGTTTGGCGGGGAGAGGGAGGAGAATTATGACGGATTTCAATTAATGGACTGGGCCTGCCGGGCTGTTAAATAAAACAGTATATGTTTTTGCAGTGATGACCGAAAAAAGAAAATAAGAAGAAACCACTCTTGTTTTTAATTTCAATTTACACAGAACGCGTTACTTAAAACAAGGGTTACCGCACTTGCTTTGCACAAGCAGCGTATATGTGTATGTTTAATGCATTGAGCAGATAATGATTTGTAAATATATTGTCATATTTTTACGTTGAAATCGTTAGTTTGAATTTTTATTTCTAAGTTACAACATTTAATCTTTTGTTAGTTTTTAATTTTTATTTGTATTATTAATTAATAAAGAATGAATTTAGAAGTTTATTTGTTAGATCCAATTTTTAAGTAATGTTAAGATTTGATAATTAGTAGCGTGACGGTTTGAATTTATAAAAAAAATTTATTTATTAGATCATATTTTTAAGTAATATTAGAGGGGCATTTTTGATAGTTCATGCTAATACCAAAAAAAGGATGATACCAAAAATATTACAACTATTGTTAAAAAAATAATGTCAAACTGTACTTTAATATATTTTTTAGAAGGGTTTCATGTATTAAATTTAAAAACAAGGGTGTATACTACTTTCCTCTGGAAGAAAAACGTTAAACACTAAGGTAAATGGCATGATATTAGGATAAAATCATGAAATTTGGGTTTCCCTGCTCTCTCTCTCTCTAATGAAAAATGTATTTCCCTCTTAACCACACATTTTAACAAATGATGTTTCAAAAAAAGTGGAATTGTCGTTATTTTTGAGAATTCATTTGTTAAACAACTTTTTTTGAATCTAACACGTCGTAAACAGTAGCTTATAAGTAGTTTATAATAGTAACATTTAAGTAGAAGTATTTGGATGTATGTAATCTTGTTATTAAGCTAAAATAAGTTAATTTTGACGTTAGACTACAATGATTTATAAGCAATCCATTATACACGAGCATCACGGTACGTGTTTTCCACGTGAATTTTTTGTGTGCACATACACGATATTAAGATATAATTGATTGACTCGGTTATAACATATGAATAGCATTTTAACTAACGAAAATTTTGCATTTTAATTAAGGCATGAGCAATTTTAGGTACTAATTGACTCGGTTTTAGTAAGCGAAAAACTTACGTTTTAATCAAGGTAGGAGAAGTTTCAGTTAAAAGAGAAGGGGGATTGACCAAGTAATAAAATATAAAAAATTAATTTAATTATGGTGGTAGTACATTTAGATATATTTAAGATATAACTTGAATTTAAAATGACATTTTGAGAAGTTTACATGATACCAAAGATATTACACCTATTATTAAAGATAATTGGACTATGATGGATTTGAAACCGCTATCGATATTATACCAAAGTAGTCAAACGCTTACACACGTAAACTCGCGACAACCGCTATCGACTAACATAATTCTACGCTCAAAACCCTGCCACAATTCAGCCACTGAGTTGCGAATTCTCAAACTACACCACCGTAGTTCGTCCCCTAGTCACACGACTAGATTTTACAAAAGTTTAAAAATAAATTATAAATAAAAACAATTTAAAAACACAAAACTCTAGTTTATAAATATAAGCCCAACAGTAACTAAAGATGCCGGCCCAATAAGTAAAATGATAAAAATATCTCATTTCTCCTTTTTATTATCGGCCCGTATCCTTTGCTTTGTGAATAATGTCCGTCTTCTGCTCATTCGTTCCTCTTGAAGAAAATTAGGGCTTCGTGATAATTTGAGGCGGCCGATTTTTTCGAGCGATTGAAGTGATTTGCTTCGCTTTGCTCTGTCAATCGTCTCCTGTCTTCAATTTGCCTTCGACTGCTTCAAACTAGCGAGTTCGAATTGAATTGGTATGTGATTTCCTTTTTGCTTTAGTTGATATGCTTGAACTCGATTCGATTCAAGTTATTTATTTGAAACTATGCTCTGTGATATTGTTTTAACTCGAATGCTCTTCATGCCAATGATGTTAACGGTTTAAATAAGGATGAATTCCCTTAATTATCGTTCGAATATATTTATTTGAATTCGTGTGTTATTTTTGTTCTGTCGTTCGATTTTGCTTGGTTGCTTGTGATGGATCCTGACCGGTTCGATTTCGTATATGTAACGACCCGTATTTTTACGGATCGAATGTTTGTAAAACAGTTGTCATTAGGTCGACTAGAGCTTAAGTCGTATAGAAGTTAGGTCGTATAGAAGATAAGCCGTGTGTAGCTTAGGCCGTTTGGAAGATAAGTCGTGTGGTGGCTTAGGTCGTGGGGTAGGTTAGGTCGAATAGTAGTTAGGTCGGGTGAGCGACTTAAGGAATTGGAGCGACCTAAGGAGGTTTGCGACCTAAGGAAGTGGACGACCTAATAGTTAGCGACCTAAGAGTTAGCGGCAACGATCTAATAGTTAGCGACCTAAGAGTTAGCGGCAACGACCTAATAGTTAGCGACTTAAGAATTAGCGAGTTAACGACCTAGGGGATAAGCAGGTTAACAACTTAAGTAGTTGTTGTAGTTAGGTCGTGAGCGACCTATGGGGTGTTGTGTTTAGTTAGGTCGTGAGCGACCTAAGTTTAGCAGTTGAGTAGTAGGTCGTAGACGACCTATGATAGTACTGGGTATAGTTAGGTCGTGAGGTGTTAAGTCGTAACCCAGGCAAGTCGCAAAGATTCGTTAGGTCGTATCTTTGTTAGGTCGCGCGTATATGTTAAGTCGCGCATGCGTTAAGTCGCATCTCAGTTAGGTCGTAGGTCGCGCATTAGTGTAAAGGCTTAGGTCGTTGGGTAATTAGGTCGCGCAAGTGAGTATCGTTAGGTCGTGGAAGCGCATATGCGTTAGGTCGTAGGTCGCGTAGAGGCTTGAATTGTTAGGTCGTAGGTCGTGGACGACCTAAGAGCGAACGACCTAAGGAAATCAGCCTATAAATAGGCGGGTTCTTCTTCATTTTTTGGGATCCGGATTTTGAAGCGACGAAGTGCTGCTATTTTGAGAGCTCGAGTTCTATACTTCTTCACTTCTTTTCTCCACTCTAATCTTGTGATTCCTTCCATCCAAATCGAAGATCCAAGAGCTTAGATTGAAGATCTTCAACCATCGAAGATAGATTTCATCGTTTGAAGCGGAGTTTTGATAGATCGAGTTAGATTCTTCGCTGTCCAGATCTGAAGTGTGTTGCTTTTGAGGTGTTTAGGTGATTTGGTGAGTGGTGGTTATCTCTCACATGGATCCAAAGGAGTATATCGGATTGTTGGCTTGATTTGGTATTAAAATAGTGATTTCCATGCATTTTCTTAAACTTAAGTATAGATCTATTGTTCATGATGATTTGGCATTCATTTTACTACATGTTAACCTAAGCAAGTTCATTCATCAAGTTGTAGAGATATTTGCTCATAATTCAAGCTTGTTAGATTTGGACTCTTTATTTACAGAATTGTCATTATTGTTATAATTGTTAATTAGATCATATTTGAATGCTTGCTTACTTGGATTAATGATTGACTTGATTGATTGTTATGAATTAGTTGATTGATGATTTGATTTAGACAAGATGGTCGAAGATGATTCAAAAGCTAAGGGAAAGGCTTTTGAATTGGAAAAGTTGCTCGTGGCATATGTGGTGGATGATGAAGCTCATATGGATAGATTTGATGATGATGATGTTGAGATGAGGCTTTGCTATGATGAGATGAAGCGAGGCATGATATGAGATAGCCTTGGTTTAATCCAGACGGGATCACTCCAAGCATGTTGATAACTCGGTGAAGTGGTTCGAGTTGAGGATAATGGTTTGCTCGAGAGGCCCTTGGGCTAGTATGGAAATAGTCGTCGAGGAGGATGACTAGAAGGCTGAGATTTCATCGTTGTTGAAGGTTCTAGCAGGCTCAAAGCAAGAGTACGCTGGACAGATTCGATAGTCCCTAAAGACTATGATTGTAGTCGAGTACTCTGGGCAGATTCGATAGTCTTAGGCACGGGCTGCGACGACGTGCGGAGTTATGTCTAGAACCGGGGTTGCCATTAACCCTTGACGGACGGCTGAAAGAATGTGCCGATATTCAATTAACGGTGGTATCGAGGCAATGATAACAGTGATAGCCAGAGTCATGGATGTTTGGTTGTATCGTCATTCGATCTCAAGAGCGGTATTTTCTGGGTGCTTATCTGATCTTGGTTTAGGCCTTGGGGGTTTGTACTTGGAAAACACCGACCTTAACTCGAGTGATAATTGCTTTACTTTAAATGTTTGTTTTGCTATGTTTACTTCTGCTTAGTGTGTGTCTGGGGGCTATCACTGTAGAAAGAGGTGGAGTGGGAGGGTTGGATTCCTATTCCTTTTTCCTTTATGCTCTTTTGGTATGTTGTTAGTTAATTTACCGCTCACTAAGACTGTTGTCTGACTCAAGGCTTTATGTTTAACTCTTATTGCCTTGGGCTGTTCATCCGCTTTGGGATGGGCAGACTAGGTAGTAGGTGACAGGTGCTGTTCTTAGTTTCCGACGATGCTGATGACGAAGACGAGCTGGAGGCTTGCATATTATTTTCTTACTATATGTATTGGATGTTCCGCTGCTTGTATATTCTCTGAGTGATATGTAGTGAGGCTTGATGTATTGACTATTCAGATGTTGTACCAAACTATTATGAAGTTTAATAGAGATTCTGTTCTGTAAAGCTTCACTATATATACTTTCTATTGTATTTTATCCATGCGTTGTGAGTTATACGATAGATTCTGCTGTTTTAACTTAAACTTGGCAATCGTCCATGGCTGCCTTGCACACTTTACAGCGCACTATTTCTATGTTCAGTGCAGGGGCCATGGGCGGTCGTCACATTTGGTATCAGAGCTTTGGTTAATCGATTTTACCCAACGCTCACTGACGTAACTACGCATGAGAGACGTAATTGTATTTTGATGGATGATTACTATATATAATATAGTAGCTTAGAAGTGTGTGAGTCCTTTATGCAGTTGTTCTCAAGGTGCATTAACCATTTCTTTTATAGATATTATGTATGAGTCGAAGAGGGAGACCAGATGCTAGGGAAGGCCGTGCTACTGAGAGGGCTGCTGATTATGTTGCTATGTTCGAAGCTATGATGACTTCGATCATGAGAAGGATGCCAGCTCCGGGGCCATCAGTAGATGTTGGAGTTCAAGTTCAAACTCCAAAACCGGTGGATTTTGCCAAGTTGTGTAAAGACTATACTGCTCTTGGAGGAAAGGTTTTCTTGGGAACAGAGTCAACCATTGAAGTTCAGAGATGGATAAATGCTTGCAGAAGGATCTTTGGTGACTTGGGAATCGAGGATGCAACCAAGAGGAAGCTAGCATCAAGACAGCTTCAAGGGAGAGCCTTTGACTGGTGGAACTCTATCACCATTGATACTCCAGAGGAAGAAATTACTTGGGAGCAATTCCAAGCCAGATTTGAAGCTAAGTTCATTTCTACGGCTCAGAAGTCTGTTCTGTTCAAGAAGTTTATGGAGCTCAAGCAGGGTGGGAGACCAGTTCTTGAGTATGTTTCTGAGTTTGAAGCTTTGTCCAAGTATGCCAGGTCGTATATTGAATCTTCGTACCAGAAGAATGAGAAGTTTGTGACAGGCTTGGACAGTTATCTTGGGAGGCAGTTGGTGGATCATTTGGACGATTCATTTGAGAAGCTTGTGGAGAAAGCTCTCAGGCACGAGAATCTGTTTCCTAAGGAAGAATCTGTTGTTGCTGTGACCAAGGAAGAGTCTAAACCACAGTAGGGTGGAAACAAGAAGAGGAAGCAGCAGCAGCAGAAGGGTAAGGATGCCAGAAGAAGCCGAAGGGCGAAGTAACCTGCTACAATTGTCAGCAGAAGGGTCATTTCTCTAGAGATTGCAAGAATCCGAAGGTGCCGGTGAAGTGCCACAATTGTGACAAGCCGGGCATATTAGGAAGAATTGTCCAGAACCGCGAAGGGACAAGCAGATTATGCAAGCCTATGCTTTGGGGGTTGTTCCATCATCTTTGAAAGCTCCTACCGCTGAAGAGAAAGGAAAGAGTGTGGTGGTTCAAGGTACTCTTTCCATATGTGGTGTTCCAGTAAGAGTGTTATTTGATATTGGGGCGTCGCATTCTTTTGTTTGTAATGAACTTGTAGGCCGGTTGGGTTTAGAACCGGATATGGTTGATAGGCCATTGGTTGTGACTAATCCAGTTGGGGGTTCGTCTTGTTTGTGTATGCTATGCCGTGGTCTGATTGTATCGAGTCATGATTGCTCTTTTGTTTGTGATTGTTTTGTTCTGAACTTTGCGGGGTTCGGAATTATTTTGGGTATGGACTGGCTTAGGAAGTATGCGGCAAAGGTTGATTGTGAAAGGTTGGAGGTGACAGTCGAGAATGTGGAGGGGCGAAAGGTTATGATACGATGTAAGCATGAGGAAGGCGTCTTCATGAGCTTCATGTATTCGCTAGTTGTTCCACGGGATGGACTATCATCGGTGCCAATCGCTAATGGATTTGAGGATGTCTTTGATGAGGTCAAAGGGTTACCGCCGCATAGAGAGATCGAGTTTCGTATAGATCTAGTTGAAGGAGCCAGACCTGTTGTGATGCCTCTTAGGCGGATGGCGCCTAGGGAACAGCAAGAGTTGAGGGTGCAAGTTGACGATCTTTTACAAAAGGGATTCATTCGGCGTAGTGTGTCCGAATGGGGTGCACCAGTTGTGTTTGTAACCAAAGCGGATGGATCGTTGAGGTTGTGTGTGGATTATCGTGAGCTGAATAAAGTGACTAAGAAGAACAAGTATCCATTGCCGAGAATAAACGACTTGTTTGATCAGCTTCACGAAGCTAAGGTGTTTTCTCAGATGGATTTGGCAACGGGATTTCACCAGTTAAGAGTGACTAAGGATAGTGTGTAAAAGACTGCTTTCAGGACACCATCCGGTTTCTTTGAGTGGCTGGTAATGCCGTTTGGATTGACCAATGCACCAGCATATTTTGTGGATCTTATGAATAGAGTGTTCAGAGATCAGTTGAACAAGTTCGTACTAGTGTTCGTGGATGATATTTTGATTTATTCTAGAACTGAAGAAGAGCACAAGACGCACTTGCGTATTGTTTTGGAAATCTTACGGAAACATCAACTGAAGGCTAAGTTTTCGAAGTGTCACTTCTGGAAGAACGAAGTGAGGTTCTTAGGCCATATTATCTCTGGAAGCGGAATAGCGGTTGATCCCGCCAAGGTGGCAGCAATCCAGGATTGGGTTAGACCTAAGAATGCATCTGATGTGAGAAGTTTTCTTGGATTAGCAGGATATTATCGTTGATTTATCAAAGACTTTTTCAAGGTGGCTGCACCATTAACAGGATTGACGAAAAAGAACCAAGTATTCAGATGGGATGCTAAGTGTGAGCAAGCTTTCGGAATCCTGAAAGAGCGACTGACTAGTGCTCCTGTTTTGACTATTCCAAGTGGAAATGATGAGATGGTGGTTTACATCGATGCATGTGGTACCGGACTTGGAGCAGTGCTGATGCAGAAGGGTAAAGTTGTTGCGTATGCAAGTCGACAACTGAAGCCGCATGAAAGGAATTATCCGACTCATGATTTGGAGTTAGCAGCGATTGTTTTTGTTCTAAAGATATGGAGACATTATCTATTGGGAGTTCGATTCGAGTTGTTTACAGATCATAAGTCGTTGAAGTATCTTTTCTCCCAAAAGGATTTGAATCTTAGGCAGCAACGATGGCTAGAGTTTTTAGCATCATATGATTTTGGTATAGCCTATACTCCGGGAAAGGGTAACGCAGTGGCAGATGCGTTGAGTCGAAGACATGCAGGATTGGGAGCCATGTTTTTAGAATGGAAGAATCTCGAGTATTTGGCTAGATTTGACTTCAGGCCCAGATGTGAATTAGAACCTGAGATGTTGGCAAACTTATCTATAAGACCTACTCTTGTGGAAAGGATTGGCGAGAGCCAAAAGCGAGACGATAAGCTTGTCAAGATTATCCGTGATTTGGAATCTGGATTAGACCCAGAAAAGGATAAAGGATTCGAGGTCGATCGAGAGGATTGGCTTCAGAAGCAAAGACGACTAGTTGTTCCCGATATAGATGAATTGAGAAATGAAGTTCTGAAGGAAAGTCATCACTCGAAGTTGACAATTCATCCAGGTGGAAATAAGATGTATCGGGATATGAAGAGAACCTATTACTGGGAAGGTATGAAGAAGGATGTTGGAAATTTTATTTCCAAGTGCATGAACTGCCAGTTGGTAAAAGCCGAACAGAAGAAGCCAAGTGGATTGCTTCAGCCATTAGAAGTTCCTACATGGAAGTGGGAGCAAGTATCGATGGATTTTATTGATGGGCTACCTAGAACAAGAACGGGGAATGAAGGGATTTGGGTCATCGTAGATCGTTTGACTAAGAGTGCAAGATTCATTCCTGTTCAATCAACTAGGACTGCATCAAAGTTGGCTGAGCTGTATGTTAAGTGGATAGTTCGATTCCATGGTATTCCGAAGAGTATAGTGAGCGATCGAGACCCATTGTTCACTAGTGGATTTTGGAAGAGCTTCCAGGAAGTTTTGGGAACCGAGTTGTGTTTGAGTACAGCTTATCATCCCCAAATAGATGGTCAGACCGAGAGAGTCAACCAAATTTTGGAAGATCTCCACAGAGCTTGTGTTTTGGATTTTGGAGGATCATGGGAAGATCATCTTCATTTGGTGGAATTTTCGTATAATAACAGTTACCAGTCAAGCATTGGTATGGCACCGTATGAAGCATTGTATGGAAGACCATGTAACTCTCCGACGTGTTGGTTAGAAACAGGAGAAAAGCTGATACTTGGGCCAGAAATGATTCGACAGACTTCGGATTGCATAGAGATCATTCGGCAATGAATGAAGGCAGCTCAAGACCGTCAGAAAAGTTATGCTGATAAGCGTCGTAAAGATTTGGAATTCGACGTAGGTGATATGGTTTTTGTGAAGATTTCTCCACTGAAGAATGTTATTCGATTCGGGAAGAAAGGAAAATTGACTCCAAGATTTGTTGGACCATTCCCGATCATCGAGCGAATTGGAAAGCTCGCCTACAAATTGGAGTTACCAGAAAAGATGGCGGGTGTGCACAATGTTTTTCATGTATCATATCTACGGAAGTATGTGCACGACTCAAATACAGTAGTTTATGCAGATAGCTGTGAAGACTTTGAGATTGATCCGGTCGATAAGAGACCTCGTAAGCCACTTCGTGTTGTGGAAACTGACACGAAACAGCTTAGGAGGAAGGTAGTTAGGTTGCTCAAGATACAATGGAGTGATGATGATAACGACTGTACATGGGAGGTGGAAGAGAGGATGAAGGCAGCTCATCCTGAACTCTTCAAGGTATGGCCCTAAGGTGTCGTGTCATCTAACGACATTGTAACTTGTTCTAGTTTTAGAATTCTACATGCTAAGCTAGAATTGGATGCATGGTTTGTTGATTGCTATGGATGGTAGGCATGCAGAATAGTCTTTGATTACTCTGTTTGTTTGGAATTTCGGGGGTGAAATTCCTAAGGGGGAGAGAATGTAACGACCCGTATTTTTACGGATCGAATGTTTGTAAAACAGTTGTCATTAGGTCGACTAGAGCTTAAGTCGTATAGAAGTTAGGTCGTATAGAAGATAAGCCGTGTGTAGCTTAGGTCGTTTGAAAGATAAGTCGTGTGGTGGCTTAGGTCGTGGGGTAGGTTAGGTCGAATAGTAGTTAGGTCGGGTGAGCGACTTAAGGAATTGGAGCGACCTAAGGAGGTTTGCGACCTAAGGAAGTGGACGACCTAATAGTTAGCGACCTAAGAGTTAGCGGCAACGACCTAATAGTTAGCGACCTAAGAGTTAGCGGCGACAACCTAATAGTTAGCGACTTAAGAATTAGCGAGTTAACGACCTAGGGGATAAGCGGGTTAACAACTTAAGTAGTTGTTGTAGTTAGGTCGTGAGCGACCTATGGGGTGTTGTGTTTAGTTAGGTCGTGAGCGACCTAAGTTTAGCAGTTGAGTAGTAGGTCGTAGACGACCTATGATAGTACTAGGTATAGTTAGGTCGTGAGGTGTTAAGTCATAACCCAGCCAAGTCGCAAAGATTCGTTAGGTCGTATCTTTGTTAGGTCGCACGTATATGTTAAGTCGCGCATGCGTTAAGTCGCATCTTAGTTAGGTCGTAGGTCGCGCATTAGTGTAAAGGCTTAGGTCGTTGGGTAATTAGGTCGCGCAAGTGAGTATCGTTAGGTCGTGGAAGCGCATATGTGTTAGGTCATAGGTCGCGTAGAGGCTTGAATTGTTAGGTTGTGGGTCGTGGGATTTTTAGGTCGTGGACGACCTAAGAGCGAACGACCTAAGGAAATCAGCCTATAAATAAGCGGGTTCTTCTTCATTTTTTGGGATCCGGATTTTGAAGCGACGAAGTGCTGCTATTTTGAGAGCTCGAGTTCTATACTTCTTCACTTCTTTTCTCCACTCTAATCTTGTGATTCCTTCCATCCAAATCGAAGATCCAAGAGCTTAGATTGAAGATCTTCAACCATCGAAGATAGATTTCATCGTTTGAAGCGGAGTTTTGATAGATCGAGTTAGATTCTTCGCTATCCAGATCTGAAGTGTGTTGCTTTTGAGGTGTTTAGGTGATTTGGTGAGTGGTGGTTATCTCTCACACGGATCCAAAGGAGTATATCGGATTGTTGGCTTGATTTGGTGTTAAAATAGTGATTTCCATGCATTTTCTTAAACTTAAGTATAGATCTATTGTTCATGATGATTTGGCATTCATTTTACTATATGTTAACCTAAGCAAGTTCATTCATCAAGTTGTAGAGATATTTGCTCATAATTCAAGCTTGTTAGATTTGGACTCTTTATTTACAGAATTGCCATTATTATTATAATTGTTAATTAGATCATATTTGAATGCTTGATTACTTGGATTAATGATTGACTTGATTGATTGTTATGAATTAGTTGATTGATGATTTGATTTAGACAAGATGGTCGAAGATGATTCAAAAGCTAAGGGAAAGGCTCTTGAATTGGAAAAGCTGCTCGTGGCATATGTGGTGGATGATGAAGCTCATATGGATAGATTTGATGATGATGATGTTGAGATGAGGCTTTGCTATGATGAGATGAAGCGAGGCATGATATGAGATAGCCTTGGTTTAATCCAGACGGGATCACTCCAAGCATGTTGATAACTTGGTGAAGTGGTTCGAGTTGAGGATAATGGTTTGCTCGAGAGGTGCTTGGGCTAGTATGGAAATAGTCGTCGAGGAGGATGACTAGAAGGCTGAGATTTCATCGTTGTTGAAGGTTCTAGCAGGCTCAAAGCAAGAGTACACTGGGCAGATTCGATAGTCCCTAAAGACTATGATTGTAGTCGAGTACTCTGGGCAGATTCGATAGTCCTAGGCACGGGCTGCGACGACGTGCGGAGTTATGTCTAGAACCGGGGTTGCCATTAACCCTTGACGGACGGCTGAAAGAATGTGCCGATCATTCAATTAACGGTGGTATCGAGGCAATGATAACAGTGATAGCCAGAGTCATGGATGTTTGGTTGTATCGTCATTCGGTCTCAAGAGCGGTATTTTCTGGGTGCTTATCTGATCTTGGTTTAGGCCTTGGGGGTTTGTACTTGGAAAACACCGACCTTAACTCGAGTGATAATTGCTTTACTTTAAATGTCTGCTTTGCTATGTTTACTTCTGCTTAGTGTGTGTCTGGGGGCTATCACTGTAGAAAGAGGTGGAGTGGGAGGGTTGGATTCCTATTACTTTTTCCTTTATGCTCTTTTGGTATGTTGTTAGTTAATTTACCGCTCACTAAGACTGTTGTCTGACTCAAGGCTTTATGTTTAACTCTTATTGCCTTGGGCTGTTCATCTGCTTTGGGATGGGCAGACTAGGTAGCAGGTGACAGGTGCTGTTCTTAGTTTCCGACGATGCTGATGACGAAGACGAGCTGGAGGCTTGCATATTATTTTCTTACTATATGTGCTGGATGTTCCGCTGCTTGTATATTCTCTGAGTGATATGTAGTGAGGCTTGATGTATTGACTATTCAGATGTTGTACCAAACTATTATGAAGTTTAATAGAGATTCTGTTCTGTAAAGCTTCACTATATATACTTTCTATTGTATTTTATCCATGCGCTGTGAGTTATACGATAGATTCTGCTGTTTTAACTTAAACTTAGCAATCGTCCATGGCTACCTGGCACACTTTACAGCGCACTATTTCTATGTTCAGTGCAGGGGTCATGGGCAGTCGTCACAGTATATTTGCATTTCTTGATTATCACAGTATAAAATAATTGCAGCATTGATAATAGCAGAATAATAAAAGCAAAAATAGAACAACACAGATTTACCCAGCTTTGGCAAAACCCTGCCTACGTGCTGCCTCCAAGGTTTCTACTAGAAATTAAGTAGTCAGACGCTTACACACGTAAACTCGTGACATCCGGTATCGACTAATCTAATTCTATGCTCAAAACCCTGCCACAACTCAGCTACTGAGTTGCGAATTCTCGAACTACACCACCATAGTTCGTCCCCTAATCACACGACTAGATTTTACAAAAGTTTAAAAATAAATTACAAATAAAAACAATTTAAAAACACAAAACCCTAGTTTATAAATATAAGCCCAACGGTAACTAAAGAAGCCGGCCCAATAAGTAAAATGATAAAAAATATCCCCCTTCTCCTTTTTATTATCGGCCCATATCCTTTTCTTTCTGAATAATGTCTGTCTTCTGCTCATTCGTTCCTCTTTAAGAAAATTAGGGCTTCATGATAATTTGAGGTGGCCGATTTTTTCGAGCGATTGAAGTGATTTGCTTCGCTTTGCTCTGTCAATCGTCTTCTGTCTTCAATTTACCTTCGACTGCTTCAAACTGGCGAGTTCGAATTGAATTGGTATGTGATTTCCCTTTTGCTTTCGTTGATATGCTTGAACTCGATTCGATTCGAGTTATTTATTTGAAACTATGCTCTGTGATATTGTTTTAACTCGAATGCTCTTCATGCCAATGATGTTAACGGTTTAAATAAGGATGAATTCCCCTAATTATTGTTCGAATATATTTATTTGAATTCGTCTGTTACTTTTGTTCTGCTGTTCGATTTTGCTTGGTTGCTTGTGATTGATCCTGACCGGTTCAATTTCGTATATTTGCGTTGCTTGATTATCATGGCTTGCATTTTGACTTGGAATTTGGTTCCGCTCTTTTCTCTGTTGACTTCGGCTACTTCGACTTATTAAATGTTATCTGGACTTGTTCGAACTGTACCTTATTCACCATAGTTTTTATTCTTTGGCATTTTGAATTTATGTTAACTTTTTTTCGGCTTGGTCAATTTGAAATTCACTGCAACTGGTTATGTCTATACATATATAAGTATATATGTATACATGTGTGTTTGTGAGTAAAAAATGATTGCTGCATTATGCCGTTTCTTGAGTTACTTCGAATCTTAACTTGATGTACTGACCTCTGCTGCCTTTTTTTCTTGTGTCTTGTCTTGGCCATTTGATTCACTGTATATATATATATGTATTCATGTGTGTTGATTGCACCATGTAGTTTGTTTGAAGTTACCACTGTTGTCATGTGCATTTTGGTTTCATTGAAATTTGTCTGCGCTTTTTTGATGTTCTGCTTCATCACTGTTTGATCTGAAGCTTGATTTGAGACTTGTGAAAAATAGTTGAGCTAATGTGGTCTTGTTCTTTTGAAACTGTCTTTGAGCTTTGTACATGTTGAAAGCAGATTCTACACTGTGTCTTCATTTTGCCTTGCTCATCGACTTGTATTTGCATGCTTGGAGTCTTGATTGATTTGCTCACTAGTCTTCACTGTTGAGGCTGCTGCACCATATAGTAGCTTTGCTTGCATATTGAACTGCTTCCATTGTATCCCATATATCACTGCATATGTATATATGTATGCTCGTGATTTTTCTTTGCCTCCATTTGTTTGGAATTTTTGTTTCACTAGTGGTCTTGTAATCTAATTCACTGGTCCTGGTATCTTTTGTAGCTTGCTTGTGCACACTTGAGTTTGTATTGTCTATTTTCATGTCGTGTGAGTATGTTGTATTCATGAAGCTATATGTTGCTTTGTATTGTGCCTTGTAGAAGTGTTGCATTCACCATGCTTGATTATGTACATTTGAGCTGGGCATGTGTGCTTGTTACTGTAACCACCTCTTTTTGTACAGATTCATTGTGATTTTGGAATTTGTCTTCATGTGTACATCAATGTCTGGGTTGCTCCTGACCATTTTATTGAACTTGTGCATTTGGATTGCACCTGTGTTGAATCCAGCTTATGGCTCGGGTTTGACCTTGTGCTCACCTGTCCCTGTAGTTTTGTCAAGTGTATATCGGTGTGCACGGCCTTGTGGCATGTACAGTGATACACTGTGCATGTCACAAGTTTTTTGTGTAGATGAATTCAAAAATAAATATGATGATGAACAACCCAAATAACTGAGGCTAATAATATTTCCAAAAACATATTTTATTTTACACAGCAAAAATTATTTCTTTTTCAATTTTACTGCGTCGGTGTTTACTTTGCAGATAATTCAGATGCTGGATTCAATCTGGAATAGAGTTGAAGATAAATACGAGTGAATGAGTGAAACGTAGTGAGGTGAACATTGTAAATGGAAAATTGTGATGTAATCAAAATTGTATTGTAATTGAAATTGTGTATATATAGTGAGAAATTGTGTATATATAGTGAGAGCTCAAATTTGTACTATTCAAAATTGTAATAAAATATTTGATTAAATAAAATGTCTGTTTGAATTTAAATTCTTTGTTATTTATTTTATTCAGCAAATATTTATTTAATTATGTGAAAATAAAATAGTACAATAACAAATACATTTAAATGAATATATATATATATATGTTTATTATCGTCAAACAAAAATCATATACTAGCATATTCAACAATCTCCCTCTTTTGATGATAACAAATATACATTTAAGAGTTTGAATTTATTAAATGTATTTGATCATTCAATTAGCTCCCCCTATTTGAATGCTCCCTCTCTACAACAAAGCTTCCCCTTCATATATGCATGAAAATAAATAAAAATATGCAAATGAATCTAGATGGGAATATGCAAATAAAATATAAAATATTTGACCTTTATTTGCCAAAATCTTAACTTTTCTCTCCCTTTTTTGTTATCAGCAAAAGAGTAATAGTGTTAGAAAAATAGAGATAAGGTGATAGACATTAATACAATATTAATACCCAATCGAGTATAAATATTAAATTTCAATAAAAAATCAAACAAAAATCATAAATACTTTGTTAGGCGCATATTCCACTTTAGAATGATAGGAGTGATGTTGGTGTATAAAATCGTATAGTTGTGTCTATTGGTGGTATATTTATATCAGGAATTTGAATATCTACTAACCATGCATAACCGTTAGGACTTTTAAATGAGATTAGTAGTGTTTCCAATTTTTTTAAAAAAATAAAAACAAATTTCAAGTATCTTCTAACCACGCATAACCTTGAGGACTTTTAAATGAGATTAGAATCAACGTGTCTATTTAATAACCAATTTTGATATGTGTTCCATACATGCATAACCGTGAGGACTTTTAAATGAGCATGAAAGCACATATACAAATATTCCAAGTAATTCACTCATGCATAACCGTGAGGACTTTTAAATGAGAGTGAATACTTTGGAAAAAATAAATAAAATAAAAACAAATAATTTCATGTTTAAAATACCACATATTGACATACTATAGTGGATTTTGATGAGTGATGGTCGTTAGAAATATGATAAAAATAGAGATGGTCATGTAATTTTTACCCATCAAAAGTTATTATAAATCTTGTTTAAATTTTTAAAGAAATTTACTAAATATACTTTCTCAAGTTATAATATATGATCAATATCAACACTCATCACTTTTTCAATCACTGTTTATCTTTTTGATAATCAGTAGGGAGTCAAATTAGTTAATGTAGTCATTTAAGATCAAATCCAAAAATAATTATAAAGTCAAAGTTTCTAAAATGACTAATTTGAAACAAGGTCAACAAAAACTATTTTATGGAAGGGGTTTTATAAAAGAAAAATGTCTGCTAATTGAAAATCATTTGAAATGAAAAATATGCATATATTTTCTCTGAAAATGTGATGCAACTAGTGAATGTCTCTACATAAAACACATTCTACTAGTAATTTTTCTATCAACTAGATTACTAGTGTAATATGCATCTGAATTTCTCTTAGACTCAAGATTATCATTAGTTGGATATCATAGACCTAATCATGAAGTTGCAACAAATACCTTGTAATCATTTTACAGCTTTTTAAAAATGAGATTCATTTGGATGTGACCGAAGCCGTGTATACAAGCAAACAAAAAATATAATGTCAGGTCAAATATATCCACGTGTATCCAGAATAATCATCAACCAATAAAACAACATCATTAGTCCAAACAAATCTATATAAACTAGTTAAAAGACTCTAGAGATACTTAAAGTGTTCTCGGCATAAAAATATAATTGGCCAACAATTTTGCATAAATCAAAATCATTTCCATATCACATAACTGGCTGAATTAAATTAGATTATGGTGCAGATTTTCACATTTAATATATCGTTCAAGATAAATATACCGTTACCTATTTTACCTTCATGATAATTTTTCATTGTTACTCATCGTGATTCTACCACCATTGTACTAGGCTAAGGAACTTTTATTTGTTGCACGTCGTGTGCCTGGAACAATCAGAATCCAGGTAACACTGTTGTTGTTCCTTAGCCTTCCACCATACCTACACGAGGCAAGATTTTGTGACCTATTTGTTTTTATAGGTCCATGATTGTTAGTGAAAAAATATTTTGAAGGACAAGTTTGTGTAGAACCAAAACACTTTATATTTGTTCCTTTTGGCACCCAAATTTGTTTGACTTTAAGAGATTTTATATTTGTGCCTTTTGGAACCCAAATTGGTATGGTTTTGTGTGATTGGGTCTATACCAGCAAATATTGTGACTGTGTCCAATTTTTCCACACTTTACGCATTTGGGTATCACACTTTTCCCCTTAACAGTGTAATTAGTCGTTTGTTCATATTTTGACACTTTTGTAAATCCAAATCCTTTCCTTTTATTCTTGAAGAGTTGATTTTCTAAGAGCATATTAAATGATTTTTCTCTAGTGAAAAATTTCCGAGTGATCAACTCAAGTTTATTAACTTTGGATTTTAAAAGTTTATTTTCATTCATTATCTTCGAACAACAACTAGTGGTACTATCTCTCTTAAAAAATTTCATTTTCAGTCTCATATTTTCATTTTGAAGTTCTTTAATTTTAGTCTCAATTTCTAACATCTCGGTTTCAAAAGGTTGGATTCTATTAAATTCAATTTTTTCAATCTTCTTTTCAAACTCGTGATTTAATCGAATGATTTCAGATTTGCTTAAAATCACGCTTTCTTTTTTAAGGGTTTTGAAATTTTTGTTGAGCTCATTTAATTTCTTTTCAAAAATCGCACATTTAGAACTTTCCGACTTCTTAAAACTCTCCAACTCTTTTTGCAAAATGTTGTTTTTACAAATCAACTCAATTTTATTTTTCTCCCGAAATAAAATTTCGTTTTCTAACTTTTGAAAGTTTTCTTAAAAACAGGCAAATTCTTTTTCTTAATCCAAACACTTTTTGCAATTAGAATTAATATTTGTAAGCTCATTTTCCAAATCATTATTTTTCTGATGCAGTTTAGCTTGTTCCCTCTGCAACTTATTATTTTTCATCTTAAGAGATTCATTATTTTCAATTGATTTTCGGCACAAGAGAACTAAATCATGAAATGAAAGATCACTTATCTCATCGACTATTGAATCTTCATCACTGCTATCAAATCCCATCAAGCACGTTTCTTCAACTGAGTCGATTGTGAGGGATTTCTCACCGTTGTTGATTTGCATTATATATTGCATCAAAAGCATTCCAGATTACCTGTGCACTTTCACAATGAGAGATATAGTTAAAATTATCTCAATTAATATGAGAATATAGTATATGCATAGCAAGAGCATTAATCGAAGTATTTTTCTCATCAACTATATCACACCCAATTTCAATAATATCCCAACATTTAAAATTAACAGATTTTAAATAGAAATCCATTTTTAATTTCCAATTTAAATAATTTGTTCCATCAAAAATAGGGGGGATGATATTGGACTAACTTTTGCTAGATTTGCAACTAGGGTTAGACATCCTTGCTATTAACCTGCTCTGATACCACTTGTAGGATCGATTTCACCCTAGAGGGGGGGGGGGGGGTGAATAAAGTGATACTATTATAAAAATTTAATGCGGAAATATATAAAATAATTGCAACATTGATAATAGCAGAATAATAAAAGCAAAAATAGAACAACACAGATTTACCCAGCTTTGGCAAAACCCTGCCTACGTGCTGCCTCCAAGGTTTCTACTAGAAATTAAGTAGTCAGACGCTTACACATGTAAACTCGTGACATCCGTTATCGACTAATCTAATTCTATGCTCAAAACCCTGCCACAACTCAGCTACTGAGTTGCGAATTCTCGAACTACACCACCGTAGTTCGTCCCCTAATCACACGACTAGATTTTACAAAAGTTTAAAAATAAATTACAAATAAAAACAATTTAAAAACACAAAACCCTAGTTTATAAATATAAGCCCAACGGTAACTAAAGAAGCCAACCCAATAAGTAAAATGATAAAAAATATCCCCCTTCTCCTTTTTATTATCGGCCCGTATCCTTTTCTTTCTGAATAATGTTTGTCTTCTGCTCATTCATTCCTCTTTAAGAAAATTAGGGCTTCGTGATAATTTGAGGTGGCTGATTTTTTCGAGCGATTGAAGTGATTTGCTTCGCTTTGCTCTGTCAATCATCTTCTGTCTTCAATTTACCTTCGACTGCTTCAAACTGGCGAGTTTGAATTGAATTGGTATGTGATTTCCCTTTTGCTTTCGTTGATATGCTTGAACTCGATTCGATTCGAGTTATTTATTTGAAACTATGCTCTGTGATATTGTTTTAACTCGAATGCTCTTCATGCCAATGATGTTAACGGTTTAAATAAGGATGAATTCCCCTAATTATCGTTCAAATATATTTATTTGAATTCGTCTGTTACTTTTGTTCTGCTGTTCGATTTTGCTTGGTTGCTTGTGATTGATCCTGACCGGTTCAATTTCGTATATTTGTGTTGCTTGATTATCATGGCTTGCATTTTGACTTGGAATTTGGTTCCGTTCTTTTCTCTGTTGACTTCGGCTACTTCGACTTATTAAATGTTATCTGGACTAGTTCGAACTGTACCTTATTCACCATAGTTTTTATTCTTTGGCATTTTGAATTTATGTTAACTTTTTTCCGGCTTGATTAATTTGAAATTCACTGCAACTGGTTATGTCTATACATATATAAGTATATATGTATACATGTGTGTTTGTGAGTAAAAATGATTGCTGCATTATGCCATTTCCTGAGTTGCTTCGAATCTTAACTTGCTGTACTGACCTCTGCTGCCTTCTTTCTTATGTCTGGTCTTGGCCATTGGATTCATAGTATATATATGTATTATGTATGTTTATTGCACCATGTAGTTTTTTTGAAGTTACCACTGTTGTCATGTGCATTTTGGTTTCATTGAAATTTGTCTGCGCTTTGTTGATGGTCTGCTTCATCACTGTTTGATCTGAAGCTTGATTTGAGACTTGTGAAAAATAGTTGAGCTAATGTGGTCTTGTTCTTTTGAAACTGTCTTTGAGCTTTGTACATGTTGAAAGCAGATTCTACACTGTGTCTTCATTTTGCCTTGCTCATCGACTTGTATTTGCATGCTTGGAGTCTTGATTGATTTTCTCACTAGTCTTTACTGTTGAGGCTGTTGCACCATGTAGTAGCTTTGCTTGCATATTGAACTGCTTCCATTGTATCCCATATATCACTGCATATGTATATATGTTGTTTACTCATGTATATATGTATGCTTGTGATTTTTCTTTGCCTCCATTTGTTTGGGATTTTTGTTTAACTGGTGGTCTTGTAATCTGATTCACTGGTCATGGTACCATTTGTAGCTTGCTTATGCACAGTTGAGTTTGTGTTGTCTATTTTCAAGTCATGTGAGTATGTTGGATTCATGAAGCTATATGTTGCTTTGTACTGTGCCTTGTAGAAGTGTTGCATTCACCATGCTTGATTATGTACATTTGAGCTGGGCATGTGTGCTTGTTACTATAACCACCTCTTTTTGTACAGATTCATTATGATTTTGGAATTTGTCTTCATGTGTACATCAATGTCTGGGTTGCTCCTGACCATTTTATTGAACTTGTGCATTTGGATTGCATCTATGTTGAATCCAGCTTATGGCTCGGGTTTGACCTTGTGCTCACATGTCCCTGTAGTTTTGTCAACTGTATATCGGTGTGCACGGCCTTATGGCATGTACAGTGATACACTGTGCATGTCACAAGTTGTTCGTGTAGATGAATTCAAAAATAAATATGATGACGAACAACCCAAATAACTGAGGCAAATAATATTTTCAAAAACACATTTTATTTTACACTGCAAAAAATATTACTTTTTCAATTTTACTACGTCAGTGTTTACTTTGCAGATAATTCCGATACTGGATTCAATCTGGAATAGAGTTGAAGATAAATACGAGTGAATGAGTGAAATGTAGTGAGGTGAACATTGTAAATGGAAAATTATGATGTAATCAAAATTGTATTATAATTGAAATTGTGCATACATATAAATTGTGTATATATAGTGAGAGCTCAAATTTGTACTATTCAAAATTGTAATAAAATATTTGTTTGAATAAAATATATGTTTGAATTTAAATTCTGTATTATTTATTTTATTCAGTAAATTGTTATTTAATTATGTGAAAATAAAATAGTACAATAAAAAATACATTTAAATGAATATATATATATATATGTTTATTATCATCAAACAAAAATCATATACTAGCATATTCAACAAAGGCATGTGCACCAGAACTGGAAACAAAAGCCCCAAACAATTAAATACGCATATATGTATACAAGTGGAAATGACCAGCTTTCAAAGTGCAGACAAATCCCAAAATCAAGACGAACTCTGAAAACAATGCAAGCTTGAATCGAAGTATGAAAACAAAGCAGCTTGAACTAGACTACAAATGTACATGATCATACTTGAAGCAGCTCTTCACAAAAATGCAAACTACAACAGAGGTATACAATAACCAAGTGAAGGCATGGAGGCAAACAAGTATACATAAGTAAAGATATCAAGTCAACCATGTACAAGTATAGCCTTAATAATGAAGGCCACAAATTTCAACTAGACCAATGAGCAAGGCCCAATGAAGACAACAGAAGTGAAAACACATGTAGACTCCAACCAGAACAAAGTTGCAATGCTTTAGACATACAACAAGCACATGATGCAATGCAACCAGACCAGAAACAAGAGCAAACGACAAAGTGTACAGGTAAACCAGAGAATTCAACACAAAGGAGTCAAGGCCGAAATCAATCAGAGTTTATCAAGTCCAGTATATACATGATGCAACAAACATACATATATATACACATATGCATTCACACATGTATACATATATCCAGAGAGTTTTCTAAAGCAAATTAAGTTACAGTAGTAAAAAGAGGAACAAAATTCGAATGTAGTCAAGGTCACATTCAAATGCAGATTTTAAGCAAACTTCAGAGAAGCGTTAATTGCCAGCAAAGAAAATTCATGAAGTTGAAGTCAATTATCACAAATTCAAAGTGACCGAAGTCAAACCAAAAAAGAACGAAACAAAATCTAAAGAAAACTCATGAAGCCGTGGTGACCAAGCAACCATAACAGAAAATATATGAAATTGAACCGGTCATGATCAATCACAAGCAACCAAGCAAAATCGAACGGTAGAGCAAAAAGTAACAAACGAATTCAAAAATATATTCAAACGATAATTAAGGGAATTGAACCCTATTTAAACCCAATCATCACCGGCAAATCAAAATCAATTGAGTTCAAGCATATCAATGATAATAGGAAAAGGAAATCACATACCAATTCAATTTGAACTCGCTAGTTTGAAGCAGCCGTGTGCAAATCGAAGAGACGATCAATCGACAAAGCAATCAACGCGAGAATATCAATTCAATTGATCAACCATCAAGCGCCGCCTCAATCACGAAGCCCTAATTTTCTTAAAGAGGAACGAACGGAAAAGGAAGCAGCCATTTTGACAAAAAAAGGATACCGACCGAATAATATAAAATGAAAAGGGGGAACTTTTTTTTACTGTGTTTTTGTTTGAGCCGGCAAATAACTACTTTTGGGCTTTTAATTATAAATTAGGGTTTCTAGTTTTATTAAGTTGTTTTTTAATTTGTATTTCTCTTTTAAACTTTTGTAAATTCTAGTCGTGTAGCTAGGGGACGAACTACGGTGGTGTAGTTCGAGAATTAACAACTCAGTGGCTGAGTTGTCGCAGGGTTTTGAGCGTAGAGTTAGGTTAGTCGATAGCGGGTGTCGTGAGTTTACGTGTGTAAGCGTCTGACTACTTAATTTCTAGTAGAAACCTTGGGGGCAGCACGTAGGCAGGGTTTTGCTGAAGCTGGGTAAATCTGTGTTGTTCTATTTCCGCTTTTAACATTCTTCTATTATCTGTGCTACTATTATTCTGCTATTATCAGTGCTGCAATTATTTTATATATTTTCACATTAAATTTTTATAATTAATAGTATCACCCTATTCAACCCCCCTCTAGGGTGAAATCGATCCTACAGACATCGATGTGCATTTTACATGCATGTACCCATTATATATCACTTATATAAACAAATAAGGTCTTTATATTAATCAATTAAATTAAATAAAAGATTTATTTTAAAATTTATTTAGATTAGATCTAAATAAATTTAGACTTCATAAGCCCAATAGATTCAAAATGGGGAAAAAAATCGAAATTCACTCATTTAACCCACCGCGTGCTAGTTCAGATCAAATAATGGTATATGAGCCTAATACCTTATTGTTGGAACTGGGTCAACCCGCACCGGAGTAATTGGGTGATTCCAAAAAAATTATCTCTTTGGATCTTTATTTGGCTTATGTAGCCCAAATTTATTTAGAACTCCTCTAAATTTTCTTTTTATATAAAATCAATAGTTTATTTATTTCATAAATAATGTTCTATTCTGTATAGTTTGTATTATAAAATAAATATGTGCATGTATCATATACACATATGTATGTATATGCACGTACAACACAATATAAATTTGTACTTATAATTTACATTATTGATAAATGTGTATATGTATTTATAATTTGCATAAATTAACTTTAAATTAAATAAAATGTTTTACATATATATAATATTTGCGAATTAAGTAAATAAATATATGTGTGTAATAAAAAAATTAAATTATACAAGTAGTGGCGCAGTGGTAAGATACCCGCTTCCTGGTAAGCAGGTTGCAGGTTCGATTCCCGTCTGCCCTACTCCCATTTTCAAGGCGCAGAGGTGGGTCTCCATAAATCCGATAACTGGTTGGAGGCATCAAACCTCTGTGCTGGGCTGGCTTACCTCCCTCTTGTCAGTGGTCGGACCAGGCAAGAGAGGGCTCCTTCCATCCCTTCGATTTCATCCGAGCTCTGGGTTGAGTTTTTTTTTAAATTAAATTATATAAATGTACATAAAATTTTTTGGCAAAGCCAACTGGGTTGACTGGACCCCTACCAGTTTATTGAGTTGCCTAGAAAGGACAAACAAGAAAAGATAAGCCACAACTAAAACATGCTTCGGTTGGCAAAAAAATGGAAAAGGAGAAACACAGAGAACATGCAACACAATCACAAAGGAAACTTAAAGAAAAGGCGAAAAAAAGAAAAACATAGAATAAATAAAACAACAGTCAACCAAAAGCAGCATGAACAGACGGATCAAAAGCATACTTTGAGCAGTGCATTCCACTCCCTATTTCATGCATGATTAGATGCTGAAGTTGAGCAAACATTTTCCTCTTTCCTTGAAATATTATTGCATTCCACTCAGACCATATTACACAAACAAACACCTTTAAAGTGAGTAGAAGAGCATGATATGACATTTCTCTCCATCTGGTAGCCTTGTAGATTAGTAACCATTCATTCATACTCACCCTCGACACATTCATTCTACCCAACCTAATCATAATAGACTGCCAAAGTTTAAAAACAAAATTACAACTGAAAAAAAAGTGAAGAGTGTCTTCAACTTCGACATTGCAGAAAGAACATGACATATCAATGTTTAGCCTCTTGTAATGCAGTTTTCCTTTGGTTAAAATTGCATTTCTAAATATCTTCCATAAAATAAGATTTTCCTTCTCACTATTGTGTTGCAACCAGATTCTTTTATGCCAACTAAATTCTAGCACAATATCAAAGTTAGCGAATCTTTTGTAAACTCTGTCAGTTGAAAAACTATTGCTTTTAGTGGACCATTTAACACTGTCCAAAGAATAAAAGTGAATTTAAAGCCATGGAATTGAGCCCACAGTTGTCTTACTACTTGGTTACCTGAGTATGGGAGATTAATGCTATCATGTTGAATGTAGCTGTAAGTCATAGCATTGATGCTAATACCAGTCTTAGTAATTTGCTGAGGGGTTAGAACATGACTCAAGATGAGTCCTTGTCTGATCCAAGGATCATGCCAAAAGCTCACCTCGCCCCCAAAGGCTATGTCATACTTGACAAGTGGTTGGATGCAAGTTCTCATGTTCAAGATGCTTCTCCATGTCCAGCTACAATTCTGAGGAGGAGACATGTCCCAGAACTTTTTGTTGCTAAGCATATGTTTAAGAGACCATTCGACCCATATGTTATCCTTTCTACAAATTGAGTCATCAATATGTTTGGCAAATGCTGCTTCATTCCATACTAGCATGTTGTTAATTCCAAGACTCCCCTTAGACTTAGGCATCTCCAGTTTAGAAAAGGAGCACGGGATTAGCTTTGTTGAGTGAATGGTGCCATGCCAAAAGAATCTATTCATTGCACTCCATATCATCATAATCAGTTTGTTTGGTAGAATGAATGTTTTAGACTAGTAAACAGTCATAGAAAAAATAACAGCATCGATAAGAGTTAACTTTCCTGCTTTAAGTACTATTATTTATATTGTATCTAGTTTTTAATTAAAAGGAAATTGTTTATTAATTTATTTTCTTTCGAAAATATATTTTTTAAATCATGGCCATGAGCTATTATGCATGTATGCATAAATAAAATTTAATATATATATATATATATAACCATCAAATATGTGACAATGCAAAGATATACGGATTAGTGATAAATGATTCTATCTAACTAATATATGATATGATAAATTAAATAAGCATTTATAAAATTTTAATGAAGTAAAATTACATTTGCCTATGCCTAGAATTCGCACCTTGAAACTACTCCTTGAACTAGATCATGTATCCAGAAGTTCCAAGTTTCCCGAACACAGCCACCACTGAAAATCGAATTGAATTTTTTTGGATGTTTTAAAGCCTGAAAATTTGAGGAGATAGGTGTTAAACTTCAGCTAGGAAAGGGGAGAAACGGTGGATCCAAAAAGTGATACAAATGTATGGGTTAGAGATAATTAAATAAAGAGATTCTAAGGAGTAAAATAAGGACCAAGATCCTTACTTTAATTCAAATTCCAACCCCCTTCTTGATCATCATATGGCCGGTCTCCCCTAGCTCTATCAATTGCCGAAAATAACAAGCCTTATTTAGGCCTCAAACTCATTTCAAACCCAAACAATATTTGACACATTTAAATCCAATTTAAACACGTATTGATATCGTAGATCGATTGGTGTATTTATAACTATTATATACATATTATATAATATTGTTTAACATACATCAAATAAAATTTTATAATTAATATTTCATAGATATTAAATAATTTAATTAATTTATAATAATTACAAATTAATTAAATTCGGTGGTATTGGTGTAACGACCCGGAATTTTATCGCTTTGATTGAGAATATTTAATTAATTTTAAATATTCAAATAATTGATTTTATAAGCCTAAAGAACTCGTTTTTATTATTTAATAATGATAGTAAACTTGTTTTGAAAGGTTTTTTTTCAAAATTAAATAGTTCGGAGAAAAACTGAAAATATGACCGAAATTCGTTTTTCAGATTTTCGACTTTTTATCAAACGAAAGTTGTCGCAACGTCATTGCACACATATGTACACTTTTGTAACATACATAAACATTTAATAAAAAATTAAAAAGTAAAAATAGGGATTATTAAAGTTAAGAATCCTTAATTGATTTTAAATTATAATTAAAAAGTAATAAAGAAAAGAGTGGACTTTTCTTTCTTATTTTAAGTGCTAGGTACATATATTTGTGTGCTTCTTGATGTGATGGAAAGTACTTAGAAACATGGAAGAAGCCTAGCATGGAAGGGCAAGGGAGGGTAATTGTGTAATTTTGGCTTAAGGGCGTGTGATGTAAATTGCCTTTTTTTTAATTCTATAAATAGAACCTCTTTACTTCTTTTTCCACTTCATTTCATTTCCATCATTTGCTCTCTTTCTTCATCTTCTTTTCCATGTCTTCCTCCTTAATTCATAACTCAAAACCACATCAAAAACACTTCTTTTCTCCTCAACTTCTTACATAGCCTTAAAATATCATAACAACTACCACCACCCCCAAGTTTGAAGCTTTGAAGCCAAACACCCATTCCCAAGCATGACCGTGAGCTTCTAGGAGGAATGGGACTTGCGTGAGCACTAGGTGGTCTACGGAGGTGGGGTCTTGTGATTTGGAAGTTAAAGAAAGGACCTTGTGTTGTTTCTAGGTCGAGGGTGGTCATAGTAGCCATTGATTTGAGCTGGTTATTGTTTTAAAGTGAGATATCCCACTTTAAAATAGTTTTAAAATTGACAAAATATTGTAGAATATAAATTATTGTTTATATTGTTTATTCTTATTGCTTATTTGGATCTGATTCTCCCTTGAAAGTGGAAGACATAAGTAACTATTGTTTTGCAGGGGATTAAAGCAAAAGATAGTCGAAGTGTTTCGTAGCGAATAGGCTGCTATAGAAGCACTTTGAATAATAGAAATGTTGTAGAGGGATCCTAAAGGATCCTCGTTTTGTTGATTTTACTTTACATTATAACTTGCTATGTATGATATAATGAAGTGGATGTTGTTGATAGTTGACTTGCTTTGATGATTTGTTTCTATGCGACATTAAAATCCCGTGTTTTATTTTAAGTGGTTTGTCACTATGTTTTTTAAAAGTGTTTTGAAATGTTTTCCAAACTTGACTTTTGTTTTCAAATCTTTTTGCAAATATATTAAAGTGGTTTAAAATATAGAAAGAAAATGGATTTTAAAAGCTATTTAATTTACAAAACAAAGTTTTTTACAGTTATGGTCCATCCAGTGATAGTCGCTATGGATGCACTTTGGAAATATATGATTTTAGTAAAAGTTTATCTAACTTAGATATTTGGTAAATTCCTTTCAAATATGGTTGACAAAAGTTATATAAGTATTTTTAAAGGTGGTTTGGAATTTAAATATATTTCTAAAATGGTTTGAAATATTTAAGTATGGGTTTATTTTATATAAAGGAAACTCATTTATTTTCCAAAGTCAAATTCTTCTCTAAAAGTGGTGATTTTTAAGTGATGTTTGAATGAAGGTTTTAAACAGTATGTAAAGTGTTTTAAATATGATTGTAAGTAAGAAGAAAGCATGGATTATGACAATATTGTTGTAATAAATGTTTTCGAGAAAAAAAAGATATTATGGACTATAACATTCTTGTTATAGTAAATGGTTACGGAAATTGGAAAGGAAATTTGGTTTATAAAACATTTGTTATTATTAAATGGGTATAGGAATTTGAGAAGACTAGAAATAAGTTTACAGAGTTGGTTTTCTGATTGTTTGTAAAAAGGACTTTGTTTTATGTTAGGGATTTCTTTGTCGGTATTATTAAGTAACATAAAACAAATATGATAAGTAGTGCTAAAATTTTGACACGTTTATGGAAACTAAGGCATCTTATATTTAGCACTAAACAGATGAGTAGACTTTCCTCTATCTATAGGATTTATAATCGGAGTGCCTTGGCATGACTAGGAGCAACCAGTGCCCTGACTTACTTGGCTTCGACCATGGACGAGAGATAGAGAAGTCGAAATGTCGAAAGTGTTATAAGTATAAGAGAGTTAATATCTATAAATAGTCCATGATTAATTAAGTATATGGAAGGCACTTCATCTTATACTCAACACTAAATTTTGAGGTATAGAAACTTGTTTCTATCTATGTGAGTTTAAGAATGTAGATTGAGGTAAAGGTAGTACGCTAACTTGTCCGACTTCATTATTAATCGAGGGATAGTACGAGGTAGAAATCGAAAAGTGGCGATAAATATATTATGTCCGATTTTTCATATTCAAACTATAAACTTACACCAGATAGTGGTTTGTCCACTATCGAGAACTGGACCTATTTTGACTTAGGAAGTATATGAAAGCTTCACGATTTCATACGGTTTGAGATTTCCTTGAAAGAACTCATTCTGGTGAAACGTATCCTGCTTTAAGTGCGGATATTCGAGATCTTCTTGGGACTCTTATATCATTCGCTTACTTCTGAAAGAATCGAGATTGGATTAACAAAAAACTATCGATTGTTGGTTTGAAGAGACTGGGATCAGATAAGTATGAGTTATCCAAAACCACTTCGAAAAGGCATAAGCGTTCGAATTGGAGACATCTTGAAGACGATGGAAATCGAAGACGGAGTTCTTTAAAGTGCAAGGTCTACTTGCTACTAATCCCAAGGGTGATTCCGAAAAAGATGTAGTAGAAATAATGCCTTCGACTTGTTTATATCCTGAACAACTTGCATGGATGAATGCTGGCATTGCATTGTTGCCTGGAGGGCAATGTTAGCATTTCAGAAGGGATTTGCTAAGAGGAAAAGGTGATCGTGGCTTCACAAGCCTCACAAACCCGGTAATGACTAAAATCAGAGGACATGTGGCAGGGCTATATGTGTCGCGCCCATTAAGGTATGGTCATCACTTTTCTAGATCACTATTTATGGATTTGATATATGCAAGTGAGCTCATGAGAAAAAGGTTGTAAATCAATTGGGTGATGACATATTCGGTACTATCCGAGAAGGGGTAGACCAGTTCTGTGTTGGTGGAGGTCTATGTGAGGCCCTCGGTACATTTTATCTAGAGATGTGCTATGATAGGTTGTAACACCCCATAAAATGAACATAAATAAATGAAGTAAATTAAATTAAATATAATAAGGGTTCGATATGAAAATTTTATAAAAGTTAGGGTCAGACCATGAAAGATATTCCGCTGCGTTCGTGGCGAAATTCTTTTTTATTTCCATGTACAATATGCTGAAAACGGAGTTCAAACAAAGAAGTCATGAGCATTTGAAATCTTAGATTTAAATTAATTTAGTTTGAATTCAAATTAAAATGAGAAATCAAACTTAGGATTTAAATTTCAAAAATTAGCTTGGGGGCTAAGTAAACGATTAATTAATGCTTAATGATAAAAATTTAATTAGGGAATAAAATAATATGGCAACGAAAACAAAAAATAAACGTCGTTGACTAAAAGAGCGGTCGACTTGAATAGGTCAGCCGATCAACCGTAGCGGTCGACCGGTCGCCCAAGGGCAGTCGATCGCTTGGCAATAGTAGTTGCCGGTGGCGGCTAGGATTTTAAGTTATGATTTATTTGGTTGTGCACTCTAGATTTACTTATTTCCTACCTACTTCCATCCTACGGTTCTGGTGCATTTCAACTCCTGTAAATAGAACCCTATCTTCTCCACTTTTATTCATATTATTTTGGGGAATTCAATGAAACTTTGCCATTATTATCTCTCCAAATTAGATTCAAAAATTCTGTAGAGAATTCAGGTAAGGATTCAACTTATTTCCTATTTGTTTCTTTTTTCTCCAATCTATTCTTATTTTATTCTTCTCCAATTATTCCGAATCTAATGAATACATATACCTCTTCCCTATTGTGAGTATATATAAAAAAAGATTTTGGAAGAGATTAGAAGGCTACAAATCCATTTGAGTAAAGCTAGGGCTAATCTGTGAGTAGAAACCTTAGTATTTCTTTTTAGCGGTCATTTAGAGTATTTCTTTTGGATTCGAATATGCCTTAGGGTTTTGGGATTTCGAAAGTATGATAGATAAAATCCCCCAAAATTCCTTCTTATTTCGATATGTCAATTCTATATTAAGATTCCCAATTATTTACATTAACTTGATGGAATTTGTTTTGTTTATGCAATTTTTGATAATTTCATAGTCTATTCCACTTCTTCTTCTTTAGGTCAAATTGTGACCCTTCAATAAAATAAGGGTTTAGATTAAAGATTCTATTTGTAGTTTACACCACTTATTCTTATCTATTTCTTTGTAAAAAAAAAGGAGTTGAATATAATATGGGGTTTAGACTGCAATTCTTATTGTTTAAGATATTCCATTGAATTGGTGTAATAAATTGAGTTTCTATTTTATTTACAAGTCTGTTAGTGTAGTTTTGATTATGAATATTTATTCCCTGTTTTGGATATTAGAATTCCATGAAATCTTGAGAAATTGAAGAAAAAGGACTTGTAATAATAATTGATTAGGGACTTGACATTTAACGCTAGTTTAGAGAGTAAAATCCATGCATTTAGAACTTATTAAGAGCGAATATTTATTTATTTTTATTTACGTAATTAACGTATAAATATTGCGTATATGGTGCAGTTAATTAGACATTTATTTATATTTATTTTCCTCTATTATGAAGGAAATTGATTTTGAGGCGAAAATAAAAGAAAAATCTTATATACCTAATTATTAATTTAAGGCGTAATAAGGAAGATTCCTTATATGGCCTTATTTATGAAACGGTAAGATGAATGTGTGTGTGTGTGTGTGTGTGTGTATAGTAATTAATTTATGGCTAAGTCATAGGGGTGCGAGGTCAATAGAGTTACATGACAGAAGTCTACCCTTCACTTTGAGGCTACCAGCAGTTGTGTACATTTTATTGATGTGAAATGTCCTTATGATAAATATCTGTAATGACGCAAGGTTAGTTCCAAATTCTATAGAGGAAATCTGCCCAACAAATCTGGCTTCCAATTCCTACGAATCGCAGACTAATGTGAGACGTCATTATGGGTATGGGCCATAAGATAAAGGGCTATAAGATGAAGGGCCTGCTTCGAGATTTGAGGTATTAAGTGGTTGGACCCACCTTTTTCCCCTTGATGAAGTATTAAATGGTCACGGGGTTATGTTAGATGGTATCTCTATAGGGGTCTGCTTCTGGAATTAGGCCTTAAATGACGAGGTCTGCCTATTTTCCACTTGGAAGTATTAAGTGGTATATGGGATTCCATATGATGTCAGCTAGATAGTACTATTGAGGAGCACGCTTCTGCAAATAGGCTTTAGATGACGGGGTCTGCCTATTTTCCACTGGGAAGTATTAAGTGGCTTGGGTACCGTCTCTTACATTATTAGCTATTTATGACGTATGATTGGGATATGAGATCTACTTCTGGAATGGAAGGTATTAAGTGGCTGTACCCGCTTTCTTTCCTTATAAAGAAGTATTAAATGATTTTATGTTCGTAGACATATTCTTATTTTGAAATATACTGCCCAAGTACTAAAAAGGTAAGACTCGAGGTTTTTATTCACCAGACACTTATTGTTCTAACTCCCTTCTCATTATAACACAGGTTAAGGACGGAGTGAGTGGTGACAATGCTTAAAGATGAAGAAGCTTGGAAAGTGCTAGTATTTATTATTATTTGTTTTCATGTGTACCCATGGATTTAAACAATTGTTGTAAGGATATTATATTACGGTTTTTATGGGATTTTGTGTTATGACAGTTCTCTGTTTTTGAAATAAATGGGTACACTTTACTATTATATTTTGTTCCATCCGCTGTAAGTTCTGAATGTTTAGTTATGACTCTGCAATGTTAAGCTACTAACAGCTTGCCTTAGAATGTATTTAAGTTTTGATGGGCCTTTTCTGGGTCAAAATTTAGGCCTGTTCCAGGATGTATTGATACATTTGGTATCAGAGGCCTAGGTTACCCGATCAACGGGGAAGGTATACTATACGTATGAGTGGCATACTTGTTATTTTTGAAAAATATTTTTGAAAAGATTTTTTCTTAAACTCATACTATATATATACACTTATTTTTGAATTTACGCTTAGCTCTATAAATTCCGACTATAGAAGTAATTGTGACCATAGTCCGAAAGGATGGGCAAGGCAACTATGAGTTGGAAGAATAAATAGAGATAATTTCTACTCCTACTCCGATTATCTGTGGAGCGGAGATCATACCTTTAGGAGAAAACTAGGGAGAACATGGTCTCAACTTATGGAAGCACCCTAGAAGCTAGATAGTAATTGACTCCTTGATAGGACCTAGTCTTCCTTATCATTGTGGACCCTATAGACATATTTAATAATAGAGGTGACCATAGATGGAAAGGTTGATAGGAAATAAATGACCTTAGGGAAACGTCCTTTAGATTGACAATTAATACAGACAAATTAACATTTATGAAGGTGCTATGTATTAATAAAATACGGAAGTAAGGAAAGGAACAAACTTCCATAAGAAGGAATAAATTTATCACCATAAGGAGGAAATTAGAATTTTTTAAAGGGTATAGCACAAAGGTTTAAAGGAAAGAACAAATTTTAATCTTACCTTCTGGGACATAATTTGATAAAAAGGTTTCTTTGAAAACCCCTTGTAAAGTTTGAAAGTGCCTTTCAAAAGATTTAAAATGAAAATCTTATAAGTTAGAAATTTTTGATAAAACGTAATTTTAGATAACTATTAAATTATACCATTGTTTGTTTTATAAAAAGTTTAAAAAGAGGTTGTAAATTTAAAAATGGTGGTGAAATATTTTTGGTAAGTGATTTAAATTTAAAAATTTGGTGACTTGAGAAGTTGAAAAAAAAGTTTCCATTAATTAACTTCTTAATTTAAAATTTGATTAGATTAAAAAAGCTTTCAAATTCCTTGTTTTTGTATTATTCTATTTTTCTATATTATATTTACTATGCAATAAATTTGAAAGTTCTTTCCTCTATAAATTCTTAGAGGCTGTATAAGTTGGAAATTTTTAAAAATATAATTATGGTTTTAAACAACTTTGGAAATATACCACCGTTAATTTTGGAAAAGTTGGGAAAGGTAATGCAATTTTTAAAAGCAGTGAATTTCTTTAAGACAAATTGATGGGTGGTTTTGATTATAAATTAATGCCTTGAAAAATTTTCATTTGTTAATCTTTTTAATTTAATTAAAAAGATTTCAATTTTTGGTTCTTCATTCCTTCTATTTTTTCTTATTTATAAACCTAAAATTTATTTCTTTAGAACTCTTTTAGGGGTTTATAAATAGAAATAACACCTAATTCGGGATAGAGAAATAGAAAGAATGGAATGTCTGATAGTATAGGAAGGAGAGCATTTCCATATAAGGTGATGAAGAGAATAATGGCTGAAATTTAGGTAATAATAGAGTTGTGAATTCTGGTAGATGAGATATTGAAAGGAGTAATAGAGTAAGATATAAGTTATCTTTGTCTACTCCATCTATTTTTCTGTCGTATAAAGTTGTAAAAGGAATCTTTGACCATTGATTGGGTTGAAATGATGATTGATAAATATGTTAGATGTTTTTGTATAAGAAGAAGCATTTATGTAAAGATGAGAATTTTATATTTTTTCCTAATTTGAATATAAAAGTTATTTGAATAATAATAATATTGAATTTGATAATGAAAAGTATTGCAAGAGATTTTAAGAGTTTTTGAGCAAAGTTACGATATATATTTCATCAAATAATAGTATATTTTGAGTAATAATATAATAAATATTATTGTATGCTTTAGAAGGAAATAACTGTTATTTTGAAATGATGATTGTGAAAATTTTACTATTTTGTAACGATAATTCTTATAGCTAGAAAACTCTTTGAAACAAAGATGATTTAACATATTATTTTGGAAAGATAATTAAGTCTTGAATCTTTTGTGTTAAAATTTCTATTTTCAAAAAGGAGTAAATCCTAATTTTAGTAAGCTATTGAAAAAGGAAAGTTTTTCATAAGTTCCTTTTTGAAAAACTAAGAGAATTTTGAATGTCATAAATTAGAAAGTCTAACTTTTAAGAAAAAGTTTTGGTAAAGAAAGTTTAAAAAAGGGAGATTATTTTATTCCTTTTTGGGAACAAAGACCTTTATTAAATTTAAATTTTCAAAGATGGAGATATTGAATTTGATATTTCATGTTTTGAGTATTGTAAGAAATGAAATAATAAACACTTATTTTTAAATAAGTTTATTTGTGTGAAGATATTTTATTTCTGTGCGAAAGTTATGATTTTATAAAATTTTATGGAGTAGATACGGATCATGACCAAATTGGATATACTGACTTTTTAGAATACGAGTAAAATAGAAATAGAATGTACAACCTGATCTGGAAAGTTGAAGTCCGTCCCAAACCTATATTTGAAGAAGTTGGTAAAGTGTAAGATATTCCAAATTTATAATTGGGTTATGAATTAGGTTGCCCATAGAACATGAATTTCTATATTTTAATTTTGGAGTAATTTCCGCGTAATTTTCAGAAATTATCTAATTTCAAAATGCATGTAAAAGTGCATTGTTTGAAGTATTAAGGAATACACTAAACAGAAAGGGATGTGTAAGAGATGGATATTCTTTTCTATAGTTTACACTGTCTATCTTTACTACGAATAAAGAGAATTCCATGAACCAAGTTACACGGTGTCTTTTTGAACTTCCCAAATTGCCCTTTTTATTTCTTTCTGCATCTCCCGATTCTATTCTTGATTTGTCTAACCTGAAAAGTGATTTATATACCAATTCGTCCAGATCCCATTATTCAATTTCTTTAACCCCCAATCAATTCCCATTATATCCTTCTTCCTCATAAATCACTTCACCACAAAAATTTCCGTAGCAAATGAGGATGCTCCACCACTAATTTAATTCGTTATTGCATGAAAATCACGTCGCCGCTGTAGCCTTTGCTGTTTGGAGGTGCTTTCATGAAACTTACCGCGATGAGATCTAGGGTTTGTTGTTGGGTGATTATCAATGCCCAGTGGAGTAGTGCTGCAGCCTGGAAGCTTGAACGTCAAATTGGAAATTTGTGCAACTGCCGCTGATAGTTGTAGGTTATGCTACCGAAGTTGACGGAGCCAAGATCCGACACCGCCTGAAACTTGCCGCTGATTACAAAGTTGCTACCGCCATAGTGCCATGTGCTTTGCCTGGATAAAATTGTCGCAGTTGATAGAGAAACTGCAGCCGCCTATTTGTAAGGAAGAAGCATATATTTGATTAGTTAAAAGAAAAAGTAAGGATCATGATTTGGTAACCCAACCTAATTTTATTCAATTCATTTACACGAAAGAATTGCTTTTACACTTTTATAAGCTCCATATATTGTCATATCCAGCCACTACAAACCTTATTATGCACGTACTGTATCACAGATTCATTAATGTATTAACTTGAGGAGATATTGAATAATATATAAATTAATTAATTTTAGTCAAAAGGTGGCTTATGAATGTTAAGGAAAGCAAAAAACAAAGTATATCAAGATATTAAAGCTATAATTCAAGCTTAATGGAAGTATAAAGAAAATATTTGTTTAATTTGGACATGATTTTGAGTTTTGTTACACGGTGCAGCACTTTTAACTAATTCACTTTTTATTTTTTTTACTGTGTGTGTGTTTAATTGAAATAACCATTTCCTTACTCTACTGCTTCAAATCCAAGACAATTCCAAATTCGATATATGTTCTCCAACTTCAATTTACGATTGATAGACGATTCCAGATCTAATGTCTTCTCAGCCTTTAACTTACGATCGTCATTTATCAGTTGTTAATCATCAATTGTCAATTAATGATTATGGACGACTGTTGATCGACTAATTTTAGTCTACTGAACCGTGATTCAAACTTCGATTAACGATTATCGATTATCGATTGAATATTCTTTGTTTATGACATGTTTCCCATGCTTAATTTGATTTAGCAGCATTTGGAATTTAGAATTTTGTTCCTCCTTTTATTCACATTAATCAGAATTTAGCATTTGGAATTTAGAGTTTGATTCAACAACATTTAGAATTTAGAATTACATAAGTTTCTAAGTGTACAGAGATTGATGTGGGAGATATATTCAGCATCTCCATAGATAAATTTGTTGGCAGCAATGAGATTAGCAGCTTCACTGGGATGATAGGGATCCCAGAATATATAATTCGATCTATTGTTGCACATACTTGAAGTTGGTCCACATGGTATTATACCTGCAAATCTTCCTCCATTTCCACAACATGCTTTTCTTGCTGATACAATCCCTGAAATTATATGTTTCTTAACATGAATCTTGAGATCAAATTTGCACTAATAGTAATCCATAGAATAAATCATGAAGAAAAGATTAATTATCACATTTTCTTTAGTTTGTGAGGATATCTAATATTAGATCATAGACATCGGCAAGAACAAATTTAGCACCGGGTAAATCTTGATTGAGTTGTGTTAGCAAGCATCTTAATTTTATTATATCCAGAAGCAAGTTTATTGGGCAATGAATGCCTCCCTTTCCTCAACACCATTTATTTCTTTTTGATAAGGAATGCAACCAATTGGACCTACATTCAAAAAAAATTCTTGCATCTAGATGATATAGCCTCTATAATTCAAAGTATAAAAATTAGACATTTACCATTTTTATATACGTATTTTATGAGGAAAAAATATATATTACAGTTAGTTGTGCCCCCAACTTAGCGATGAGATTATCGACGTACCGATCGGGAGATTCTAAAATTCTTTCACCCATAGAGATGAGAGGAAGTAAGTGTTAAGGAAATCATTTGATCCGATTGTGATCGAGAAGATTGATTCTTTCACGCACGTATCTTCTGAGTAGTTGTAACCAAAATCAGAACAGTTTATTCACATTTATTCATTAATTTCCCGTTATTCACTTCGATTCACGTTATTTTATTACTTTATTCACTACGTATGTTTTGAGTTTTGCAAACCGAAATCAAAATCCTGATTTTAGAGTGTTTTTGTAATTTCAGATTTTATGAAGATTCTACAACCGGGAATAAGTAGATTGATGCACAACCTGCTCCCTTCCTACTTTGACATAAGGGAGAATTATCATCACACTTTGGGCTTGGGTGAGGATTATCTTCATGCTTTGGGTTTGGGTGAGTCAATCTATCTATATATTTTTAGTAGAACACAATACAACTGCATGCATTTTTACCCAAGGACATCATTAGAGCCAACTAATCTGTATTTATTTCTATCCTACCTCTGAACCATTTTTTGTATAAAAATCCGAATTCAAGTTTTGTTCCTACCTCTACATTATTAGTTATCTTATGATTTTGGACCTCTCACATACGTAATACACTATTCTGTATGTTTAGCTTTATTATTGTGAGTAGTTAAAAAACTCAATTTTTATTAAGTTCTGTTGAAAATAAGTAGTTATATGTATTTGGTTTCCAAGGTAAGGTTTTAAGAATTGAGCAGTAGAAGAATGCAAGAATAGTTCACATGAATTTGTATGTGCTTTCCTTGAATTTTAACTGAACTTAAAACTCATATTTTGATAATATAACAAAATGTGGACTACCATAAAGATTACATTCTGTAAAAATCATATACTGAAATGTTTGTTAACTGATATTTTCACGAAAGGGTGATTGAGATAAACTAATAGCTCAATAATACGTTACATTTTGATTCCTATAATGTCAACGTGACGTTATCTATTCTTAATTTCCTTAAAATTTGTATAAATTATTCAGAAAGAGGCAAGTTTCCTATATTATGCCATTTTTGTCTTTCTTAAACTTTGCAACTGGCATGTAGAAATTTTGAATGATCTTAAATAATTTGAACACTATAGCCCAAAAATATATATGTTTAAGACATTAAAAGTCATTTTGGACCTTCATTTTTTTTGTTATTCTTCGTTCTCATTATTCTCATTTTTGTTCCTAGATGTTTAGTTTTTTTAACAACATTTGCTTGCAAAGTTTATAACAATGATCATTCTGTACATCTATCTCAAACATTCTTTTTGATTGTATTATTCTAACATGTCGAATTTTTAGTTCTTTCGCCATTATTGTTAATTGAAGAAGTTCATTTTTATTAATTCTTTGACTTACATATGTGATAAAAGAATTAAACTGAAAAGACAATTTTAGAGCAATTTTATTATTTGACTTATAAATTAACTATTTTTTGTGTTTTAGGTATAATTTAACATCATGGGTGTAGAAATTTACTATGTCGGTACCCTGCTGGTGGATTTCAATACGGTAAGTCTACCACCGAATTATTAATAACTCTTTTATAATAGTAATTTTGAAATTTTGAAATATTATCATTGATAGAAATTCTTAAATTCTGTAATTTTGAAAATATAGTTTACTGAATACATGAACTACTGTCCTACAACCCTGCTATTATCTCGAATGATAATTACTTGCTTTGGTTTAATTACTACGTTCAATGGATATTAGCACATACCGTTTAGATTAATTTTCACTTCCATCTTCTACAGACTTCAGCAAATACATCAAACTTCATGTTTTTGTTTCCTTCAAACCGGAATAGTGCTATTATTTCAAGTATGATAGTCATGCAAATTCGAAGTAGGTTTCTATTATAAAGATCTTTTCAACTAAATTCAACCTCTGCAATACTGATCTACGCCATTAAGATTTTCAAATCATTGGCATTTGTAATGCCTACGCACATATCTATATTTCTATATTATTAAACAGTTCTTTTCATCACCGATATAATTCATGATTGAATCATCGTGTATGTAGTTTATTCGATCTTAATTTTGTATGTTGAAACTCATTTTTAAACCTATCATTTTCCACCATCTTCGCCAGCTTCTCGAAGCTCTTCAAAACAAAGACGGTATGAAGAGGCCTTCTAGCAGGAGTCGGTCTTCAAATCTTCCAGCAGTTTGTCGGCATCAATACGGTGATGTACTACAGTCCCACCATCATGCAGTTTGCTGGGTTCGCTTCAAACCAGACTGCGCTCGCACTGTCGTTGGTGACGTCTGGGCTGAACGCAGCTGGGTCTGTGGTCAGTATATATTTTATTGATAGGACCAGAAGGAAGAAGCTGCTGACTATTAGCTTTGGCTGGGTGCGTGGTTTCCCTTTTTACATTTTATTCCTTCTTATCTTGCTTTTATGTCTTCCTAAAACTAAAAAAAATCCCTAATTCTCCCTACTCGCTAACTGCCAACAAAAACACAAATCGATTTCCTTGGCTTCACTCCTTCAATGTAAATCATCGATTAAGCAAAAAAAAATAACTTGAATTTGCTGGGTCAATGCAGATAAACAGTTAAGCTCAGGATTCATTGATCGATGTCCATTAGACTTCAGTCTCAGGTAATTATTCGTTAATTTTCATTAATTACTTCAGATTTTTGAGTAATATGATGGTTATTGATTAAGCACGAAATTAACTTGAATTCGTTGGTACAATGAAGATAAACAATTAAGCTCAATCTTCACTGATTTTTATTAAAATACTTCGGATTTTCTGTAGTATCTAGGTTCCTTAACGATTCATTTACTATAATTAAATACAAGGTGGGTTGTTAATTTATCGATATCGATCGATTAGGCACATTTCTTATATTATTTAAATTCATGTTCAAGGATAACTCCGGTTGCACTATCTTGCAATGAACTTGGTTTGTTCTTTAACTTATACATATATATATATATATATATATATATATATATATATATGTGTGTGTGTGTGAAATGAAACGATAGGATTCTAAGGTTTGTTAGCATATTATCCACAAAAATGTATGGTTTTACTAAATGCATTCATATACCTATGATTAATACATACATACATACACATTTGAATAATTGATGATAAAAATCTGTTGTGACTTACCTATTTAGTTGCCATAAAATAATTATGTTAGGTCTGCGCACGCACACACATATTGAATCGTTATTAGATGTAAACATCATGCAATGACTAATCATTTCCAATTATAAATAAAATAGATTCATCCTTGGTCTTCCTGATCGAATGTCACCTGTAATTTTGTGAGTCTACTTCCTTGCATCTAATATTTTTTGCTGCACATATAACAATTCTCATCAAGCAAATAGTTTATTCTTTCACTACATGTAAACTGTAGCTTCTGGCCTAATTCTATATGATCCAAAGCTCAAACAAGCCCAATTAATATATGTTTATTAGTGCATGCATTCATACAATAAATATTCACATAATAATCATTCATACAATAATCATAGGAAACCATGTTATAGTTGGAATTTCATGCATATCAGCTTGAGTAGTTATATTTTGGCTCTAAATAAATGGGTGGGTTACAGTGGTTTTGAAACCAAAACAAAGCTCATGGCATATTTACACACTTGAGCACAATGAGTAGCTCTTAATGTTATCTTCAAATGCTTACATAAAAATACAAGTATTCTCTGGCAAGCTAAGCATTCTTACTTTCTCTTACGTAAATGTTTACTGACTTACCCCTGAAGGACAATATGCATCAAATAATTATGTATCATAACTTCCTTATTTCATATAAATTAATTCTCTCCAACTTAAAAGGATAGTATTTAATATATATTTTCCAAATTAATAAATAACTTATCTACTAAAATGTTAAAATAAAAGCAAACAAAATATCCCAAGCATGGTATTTTTTCCTATATACTCGCAGATCTACGCATACATTTATGCTATAGTTGTTCTTCTATTCCAAAGGAGTTTAATTTGATATTTGCCTTATCCTATAGTCTATACATGTTAGTATGAACATATTTCTGACTAATGGTGATGGTAGCATGCAAGTGGAAATGCCAGTTTCTTATTTGGCCACATGTTTTGTATACACCAATGTGAAATAAGATTACCATAAACCAAATTATATGAATGTAGGGTGCTACCTATTTCAAAGAAAACTTAATTAATTGAAACTTATTGTTAACTACTTACTCGCATATATTAGATGCAACCTTTAAGTTCATTTACATAGCATCAATGTTATGTTACCATCAACGGGAAATAAATATTCTTTTCGATAAAATTTTCAAGCTAGATTCTCATTAAAGAATAATTATCTGTTAGGTAACTTACTCTGTGTGTATATGAGTTGTTCATGGTGCATTTTTTTCATATCCAAGTTGTTGAGCAAAAAACGTTAGGGCACTTTATATTTGACCAACGTGTATTTATTCATTTCTGATTATAATGTAAAAAAGAAAGGTGCTTTTTTTCTGCAGCTAGCTTTGCTTACTTTGCACAAGACCGGTAAGGACCAGTAATAGAACCAAAGTAGTTGATATTAAATGGAACATCAGTTGAAATCCCCTTTTAGCACATTTATACTATTTGTCTTAATGTATGGTTCTTTGATATTTACAACCTGAACAGATATGTGTAGAGCATTGTATTATGCACATAAGCGATCTTATCTTAGACCTTGATCACGATGTCATAACCCTTATTATATTGGTAACCTACCTGGCTATGTTTGGCCAAATGAGTTTTTATAATGTTATCTACAATTCTTTTATACTGTTGTTATATAATAACCATTGTTTGATGTATCATTAATTTTAAGTTGTGTGTACCAGAATAATCTCTACAATACTTTTGATGCTGAGTTAGAAATGGGCACAGGGAGGGTGAGTCTAGCTGAAATTTAATTAGAAGAGAAAAAAGAAGATGAGAAGAAGGGAAAGAAGATTGGATTTTGCAAAAAATTGGTATAACGCAGTACATTTTGTGGGAGTACACAACAGATTTTGATTCCATTTTTACTAAACACAAGAAGAAAATTGTTAGCTTGGATATATTTTTGAACTGTTAATTTTATCTGCATTGCGGTTTTGGTTGTAACTACATATATTAAGTTATAACTTATTCATCATTTATCAAACTAGAAGATGATTTAAACCGCATTGTAATGGTGCTATTGTAAAATTACGATGCTTGCAAATATTGACTGTTATTGTATATAACTTTATGGTTATAAATATATTTTGCTGTTAGTTGTTTCAAATTAAAATAATGTGTTGTAATTTGAAGGATCAAGTTTATAATCTATCATTGTAAAATGCAACTTTAGAAGATGTAATTTTTTGAATTATTATAGATAACAGATATGAATTTTAATTTAACTGAATGTAATTTTTACTACTAATAATGAAGAGTTGATCCTTTTTAATACATTCATTGAATAATTACATTAAAAAACAACTAATTCCTAGATGATATTTTTTAATACACATTGAATAATTACACAAACAAGTGATTAATAGATGTATGTCTAACCGTAGACATCCATATTCTTGGCGAGAAATTGGGCAAGAATTTTAGTTTACAATGAAAAGAATAGTACTAAAAAAATGAGTGAAAGATTGCAATAATAAAATACTTAGGAAAAAGGAAAAAGTAAGAAACATTTAGAATTGACTTAAATAAGTTGTTTTTTGGTTTTTTTAAAGCCAAAATGAATTGGATTTGGCTTCAAAAATCAAAACAAATGACTTATTTAAGTTGATCCAAACGAACCCTTAGATCAATAGCAATTAATATAGTAATCATCAAATTGATTGTAATGAAGAATACAAAACAACATGTTCATTGAAAACAATAGTGTAAATGTAATGATATATAAAGTCCAAATACTCAAGTGACTAGATGCAGGTCCATATGGACGTGCATATATACTCGTTTCAATAATAATAAAAGAAACGATTCCTTGTAATTTCAAATAAAGCAAAAATCTTAATTGTGGTTAATTTATGGCAGTACTCTTTTTGGAAGGATAGCTTCGATGAATTAAAATATGAAAATGAGTATTCTAATCATAGAATTTGTAGTTAGATATAGATATAGTACAGCTACGCTAAACGACCAGAATATATATAGATAGCATAGATTGTGACTATATGCGTATTAGTAAGTAATTGACAGATTAGGATTTATGGATGTTAATTACAAATTTAATGGGCAATAAATTTGTAATTAATAAGAGGAAAAGTAATCTAATGGGGACTGATTAAGGAAACTTGATATTGCATCTATGGAAGAAAGAAATTTGAGTAATGAATGGATTTTGAAAACCAGAAGAAGGTTAAAAAGATTGAAGAAGGATTAATTGGAAATGGTCCAATTCTGACAGTAATGATCAGTTGCTATGGATATTAATTGAAGCAATAAACGGACCACATTTATTAAAGATTGAAAAAGAAGAAGGGGAAATTAAGAAAATGGGTGGCAATGGAATGAAATATTAAAAGATAGTCCATCTTAATTTAGAAAGAAGTGGTAGGACCTCAACATCATTTATATTAACTGATAATAAATGACAACTTCCAGTAAAATTTTCTTTTGGAGTTCTTGGATTATAGTCGCTAGTTGTCTTCCTTAGTTATTGGAAAATTAGATGATGTGGTATAGGATATATTCCCATTTTATTCCTGTGTAACCCTTGTGAATGAGATTTAAACCACTTGATGTATGTTAGAAAGCAAAGTAAATAAGGAAATTTTATGGGACACTTAACTATTGATAGACCATAGGTAAAATTGGAAGTTAATGAGGAAATTAGGCTAGCAGCCTAAAGTGAGTAAATGTTTCAATTTCAAAACTTTAGATTTTGGGAAACATAATGGATTTAGCTCACAAAATGCCACCATGCAAGGAAAAGAGAAAATGTATAGGAATGAAAATGGAATTTCCTATTGATCAAGGATTAAGAAAAAGGTGGTGGATGTTTTCTGTTAGAATCAGTGGAACTGCATGTAACATCCCCCTACTTGGAGACCCAATACTAACGGCTACGGATGCTGCAGTCATCTATAGTTATTAATCATCGGGGACCAATTATGGCGATATTAGATACATTGATACACAGAAACACAAGAATATGGAAAAAAACTAAACATCAAACAAATTCCACATTCCATTTCAAAATATTCCAAATTGATTACATAATCCCAATTCGCAGACCATGTTCAGATAACATATAATTATTACAAAATACGCCAAGAGCGACATATGAAGATGCCCCCTTGGTTGATCAGAGTACATAATAAGGCAAGAAAACAAGTTTGCCTTTACAATCAAAACAAACAGTGGAAATAAAAGAACTCTAATAACAAGCTTGCCTCTTGCACGTCCTCGGAAGTTTTATTCGTCTAAAAGAACACCTGGAAACCTTAACTCTCAACGTAATCAAAATCAATTGATTACCCGAGAGTGTAAGGGGAAAACAAAAACTTCGAGTCAGACATAAAGCCTGGTATGAATAATAATTTCCCATCTCAAACCATTTAGATATCTAGTGAGACCACGCCGCTATGCGGTACGGGTTTTCCCCTTACTGGTATCCTAAGACATTTATAAAACCATAAACTATGCTCCTGCATCCACAATGGCAAAAAAACATAGCACCTCAAAATATTATGATGATATGCAAAACAAGTAAATCAAATCTGGATTACCCATCCCCATTTATTCTGACTATCTATCTTAATCCAGTATCTTTTCTCTTATCCTAGTTTTCACTGGCTAACTAGGAACCTATTGACTAACTGTCAATATCTTAATCCGGATATAGTTTTCATGGGCTAACTATAAACTTATTGGTCCCTGCCAATATAATTCGTTATACGCAGTTTTCATGGGCTTACTACAAACCTATTGGCCTCTTCCAATATCTTTAATTAAGATTTTAACATTTCTTAAGTCATATTCATTACTGGATAAACCTAGCTGGTTATTTTGCCATTTCCCCAAAATACTGTTATGGGTTAATAACAATGTAAATAAGTATATGAAGAAGTAAACATAACAACAAAATAATACCAACACCTGTGGTTTATTATCCTTGAAATCCTCTTTATATATATATATATATATATATATATATCTTGGCTAAACCCTTTAACCCTTTTTAATCAAGGAAAACTTCTTCATTTCAAACCCCTTAGTTTATTTATGCCATGGTTATTCCTTTAAATTTAGATTGGGTTTATGTTTTGAAATCTTAAAACATCTCTGTCGAAACCTCTGGATAACCTCCTCCGAAAGCAAAGAAAATCTCTTTTCAAAACACAACAAAAATGCCTTTCGAAGCCCTTAATAAATAATTTCCTTCGAAACCTCTGGATAACCTCCTTCGAAAGCAAAGAAAATCTCTTTTCAAAACACAACAAAAAGGCCTTTCGAAGCCCTTAATAAATAATTTCCTTCGAAACCAAATATACCTTTCGATGGTATCAACGCGTCCTTTAAAACATAGCTTCGACACAAATGAAAGTACCCCTTTCGAAAGCATTGGGTTTGCTCTTTAAAAACATCACTTGGGTCAAAATGGTTATATATGAAAGTATCTCTTTGGAAACCAATTATAAAATTGTTTTGGGGAAAAAGTTGAAGGTGTCGGAACCCTCTATTCGAAAGCAACAACCTTTTAAATTAAAACATTGAAGGATAGAGTCGAAACCCCCTTTCGACTCCATTGCCTTCGAAACCCCCAACCCCTTCGAAAGCATTCAAGAAAAGACTTAGTTTAAGTTAAAACAGAGGTAACCCTTCGATAGCATAGATGACTTCAATGCAGTCGAAAGGAGAAATTAGCGGCTGGGTTTCGACTTGGTCGAAACCAATTCCTTTCGAAGGCTTAAAAAAAAGGTTCCCCTTCGAAAGCTAACACCTTTTCTTAGTATGGAAAGCTTCTTCAAAAACTATTTATAAAAACCCTTTTGAAAGCAGATGTTTTGACTGCGTTGAAAGCTTTAAATAAAACAAGGCAAAAATTTAAATTTTGAAAACAAAACAAGGTTTCGTCCCCATCGGAAGCAACCCTTTCGACACCATGGCTTTCGCCTTCCTTCCAATCCACTACGTACCATCTAGAGATACCTTGTGTATTGGTTTTGACTCATTGGGTTTTGACTATATGAGTTTTGACTTGGATGGTGCGGAGTCAATGGAGTCAAAAGGTGCTGCTATTTGAGGCGGAACCAACTTTTCTGAATTAAAGGCTAAAATTTAGCCACTTTTAGTAATTGCTTTGTAACTACTTGCCTATTTGTAAATCTTTGATTGGTTGCCTCAAAACTTTTCTAATACTTTACAAAGATAACTGCTGCATTTAATTAGATCCAAATCAAAGAAATTATAACGCTTAAGCCCTTCTATTAATAAAACCAATATTTGTAAATAAGTCCTTCTCTTGAAATAATTTATTTTCCCTAGTAAATCAATTGGAAAAAATCTCCAAAAATCACGGAAATTCAATTTTATCATATAATCAAACATATTAAAATTTCAAACCCAATTTCTTCCTGAAATACTCGAAATAAATTTTAAACCCAATTATATCATATTTTCCTTTAGAAATTCATAATAAGTTTTCTATAGCTCATAAAATTCTGAAAATTAAAACCCATCTCCAATATCATGTTTTACTTAACATAAATTTTTTCCATGGCATTCTAAAATCATAGACTCTCAGTTTTGCATCAAAACCGTGCAAATTGATATGTGAATGAATTAAAATAAATCAAACATAATATTGTTCAAGCATATCATCATCCATACCATAAAAACGAATTTAATCATAAATCCGAAAACATATAATCATAGAATAAAATAGAGATGGTATGAAATTATTATTCACCTTAGGTATGATAAAGAATTTGAGATTTGTTATTGATTAATCCTTCCTAGATAAATTTTCCTCCTTTCTTCCTTGATAATGACCGGCTCTTAGGTTTTAAATTTGCGTTTGTGAAAAATGAAAAATGGAACGTGAATGGAAAAGCGTGAGATGTGTATAGTCGTGTATGATAAAGAGGTTATTTTACTAATATGCCCATGTGTAATTTAATTAACCTCTAAACCAATTTAAAGCCCATTTACTTTATTAATAAGCACGACCCTATATATGGTTTATTCAAATCTCAATCCCCTTATCATCATTATTCTATTTAATTTATCTAATTAAATTTCCTGAATAATGTTATTAAAAATTAGGAATGTTACAGGCTCCCTCCTTAAAGAATTTCATCCTCGAAATTCAGTAAGGACTAAATATTTAGTAATCATCTGTAACAACTCCTAACAAGCATACTAGTTTAACTGACTAGCAACTATCTATATAAATCTAATATAGACATACCCTCAAAGCAGATCAGGGTAAGTATCTCTAATCGTGTCCTCTGTCTCCCAAGTACAGTCCTTCTCGTTGTCACTCACTGAACTTTCACCAACCTGACTATCTTATTCCTTAATCTTTTCTCATCTCTAGCTACAACCCGAACTGGTTGTCTAACAAAAGTCAAATTAGGCTCTACTACTAAGTCTTCCAACCCTGTCGGAGGAATAGTAGTCTCTCGATCATGCACATACTTGCGAAGATGAGACACATGAAAAACACCGTGGACACCTGCCATATTGCTCGACAACTATACTCTGTATACGAGCTTTCCAATCTTCTCTATGATCTGGAATGGCCCTACATATCTTGGGGCTAACTTCCCCGACTTTCCAAATCGTACCACACCCTTCATTGGTGATACCTTAATGAAAACCTTATCCCCAACTGAGAATTCTAGGTCCTTACACCTCTTATCTGCGTAACTCTTCTGCCTTGACCGAGCTTCCTTCATTCTTCCTCGGATTAACTCAATCTTCTCTGACGCCTCTCTGACCAATTCTGGACCTAAGACTAGTCTATCTCCAGTCTCCAACCAACATGCGGGTGATTTGCATGGCCTTCCATACAAAGCTTCAAACGACACCATTCCTATACTTGTTTGATAACTGTTATTATAGGAAAACTCGACCAAATGTAGGCGATCCTCCCAAGATCCACCAAAGTCCAATACACAAGCTCTCAGTAGATCCTCGAGTACTTTGTTGACTCTTTCTGTCTGCCCATCTGTCTGAGAGTGATACGCAGTACTCATATTAAGCTTGGTACTCATCACTTCCTATAGACTCTTCCAAAATTCACTAGTGAACTAAACATCTCTGTCACTAACTATACTACTAGGAACTCCATGTAGTCTAACTATGTTCTTCAGGAACAACTTAGCTAAAACTGGTGCCGTCTTGGTTGACCTAATTGGAATGAAATGGGCACTCGGACACTCTTGGTCAACCTGTCCACTATAACCCATATACTTTCATTACCCCTATTCGTCCTTAGCAACCCATCTATAAAATCCATGGATATCGAATCCCATTTCCAAACTGGAATCTCTAAAGGCTGAAGCAACCCACTCGGCTTTTGATGTTTGGCTATCACTTGTTGATAGTTTGCACACTGCCTAACTCACAAGCCAACATCCCTCTTCATACCTTCCCAATAGAAGCTCCTCTTCATATCCTGATACATCTTGGTCCCTCCAGTATGAATCGTAAACTTGGATCGATGACATTCTTCAAGAACTTCTTTCCTCAAGTCCTCCACATTCGGAACACACAACCGTCCCTTCTTTCTCAAACATCCTTTCTGGTCAAGGCTAAAATCCTTTAGATCATCAATCTCAGTTCCAACCTCAAGCCTTCTGATTTTCTCAGCCAACACTGGATCCTCCTTCTGTTAGAAGCAATTTTCTCAATCAATACTGGTCAAACTTCTAAACAAGTAAACCCGGCGGAACTCTGACTAGAACCAGTAGTCGATCTTAACTGCACATTGCAACTGACTAAAGCTTCTAAATCCTTCCACTCCACCAACATAGCTAACACCACATTCTGATGTTTTCTGCTAAGAGCATCAACCACTTTATTACCTTTCCCCGGTGTATACTCTATACCAAAATCATAAGTAGCCAAAAACTTCAACCACATTTGCGGTCTCATATTCAGCTCCTTCTGACAGAATAAATATCTTAAAGATTTATGATTGGTATAAAGCTCAAACCTCTCCCCTAAGAGATAATGTCTCCAAATCTTCAATGTGAAGATCACACCTGCCAACTCCAAATCATGAGTAGGATATCTAACTTCATGCGGTCTAAGCTGCCTAGATGCGTGCACAATGACTTTACCATTCTGCATCAATACTGCTCCTAATCCAGTTCCACATGCATCAGTATATACCACCAACCCTTGGTTTCCGTTTAGAACTACTAACACGGGTGCAATTATCAACGAATGCTTTAACTTAAGAAATGCTTCCTCACATTTGTCGAACCAAACAAATTTCACCTCCTTCCTGGTTAGCTTAGTTAAGGGTGCTGTTAACCGCGAGAAATCCTTAATGAATCTCCGGTAGTAGCCGGCAAGTCCAAGAAAACTCCTGATCTTAGTCACCGTCTCTGGTCTCTTCCAATTATTCACGGCTTCGATCTTTTCTAGATCAACTGACAATCCTTTCTCTGAAACCACGTGACCAAGAAATTTACCTCTTTCTTCTAGAAATGACACTTGGTAAACTTCGCCTTTAGCTGATTCTGCCTCAGTGTCTCAAGTACCACTCTAAGATGAACTTCATGCTCTCTCTCATCCTTAGAGTAGACTATAATGCATCTATAAATACCAATACAAACCTATCCAAATACTCTCGGAAAACTCGGTTTGTCATATCCACAAAGAAAGCATGTGCATTCGTTAATCCAAATGGCATCACCAACCACTCATATGAACCATACCTAGTTCGAAATGCTGCCAAAGGAATACTGTCCTCTGCCACTCTTAACTGACGAAAACCTATCGCCAAATCTAACTGGGAAAACACTCTGGCTCCACTCAACTGATCAAATAGATCATCTATTCTGGGCAAAGTTTACTTATTCTTAATCGTCCTTTTGTTTAACTTACGATAGTCAATGCACATTCTTAATGAATCATCCGGTTTCTTTACGAGCACTACAGCCGCTACCCATGGTGAACTGCTTGGTCTAATAAAATTCCTTCCTTCAAGGTCCACTAACTACACCTTCAATTCTTTCATCTTAGTCGGTGTCATCCTGTTAGGTGGTCTACTTACAGGTTTGGCTCCGGGCACAAGATCTATTCTAAACTCAACAGCTCTTCTCAGTGGTAGTACAATGACTAGCTCAATGACATCTGCAAATTCTCTTGCTACACGAACCTGACTTAACTCATTCCTACCTCCACAACATTAAGTAAAGCACTAACACTTCGGTCAGTATTCTCTACTGAGAATATCACTCGGTTATGACTATCATTGTATCCCGATGATATTTCCCTATCCTGACAAAAATATCCTAGCCTCATACCTACCTAACCAATCCATGCTCAAAATGATTCCAAAATCTACGAAATAAAAAACATACAGACTGCATGAAAACATATGACCTAACAAATCAATTTCTAACTGGTCACATCTCGTCCCTAGAGGTGCATATCCTCCTATTGGATTCACAACCCTTAAGGAAGTAACAAGGTAGGTGGGTTCTACACATGATCTATCAACCAAACACCGAGATATAAATGAATATGATGCACCGGTATTAAAAAGTATCTTAACTGGTATACTCTGAATTAAAAACGTACCCTCCATCACAGTCTTTCATTTATCACCTACAGTAGGACTAGCTATTCCAATAGCAAAAACTTTTCCTTTATCCTCCCTAACTAGCTCTGGACACTAATTCTTGTAATGCCCAACTTGATCACAGTTGAAGCACTTCACATTCTTCTTACTTCTTCCCATTTCTTGATTGACATTCATTCGCAAAGTCACCCTTCTTGTCACACTTATAGCAAACTATCGCAGCCTTTGACTTCTTAACAGTATCTCCCTTCCGGGCTCCCTTCTTTTTAAAGAACTTCCTCTTTTTACCTTGAGAACCCTGAGTTTCCACTGGCCTTTCTTTAGCAAAATCATCAAGTAATTCCTCATGGTGAATGGCCATCTCTACCACTATATTACAAGGATCACGGACATGTGTCATGGTCATTTTAGCAAGCTCGAGCCTTAATCCCCGAATGAACCTCTTATTCCTTTTGATGTCAGTATCTATAGTAGCATATCAATATCGAGACAGCTCTTCAAACTTAGTAGCATACTCGACTACTAACATCTCTCCTTGAACTAGATCTATAAATTTCCTCATCAGTTCTAACTTAGCAAACTGGATACAAACTTCTGCTCAAATCTCGTTTTAAAATCAGCCCAAGTTAATTGCTCTTCCAGAACTCCGGCAATGACACTATTCCATCGATGTAGTGCTGACCCCTGCAACTTTCTAGAAGCCAACCTTCTCTTTTGCCCATCATTCAGGCCCAAATCAGTAAATATACACTCACAATGCATCAGCCAATTCTGAACCTTTATGGCACTCTCTATTCCCAAGAATGGCTTCCCACCCAAACTGGTGTAATCTTTACTCAGCAAAGCATAATTATTCCCAATTGGAGCCACATGATTAGCTCCTCCTACATTTCCAACAACACCAGCAGCTTCTGCTTGCATCAAACCAACTAAGAATTGATACATTGCCCCCATATCTACTGGTTGATTTGCAGCACTCACATTGGCATCAGCATTTTGATTGCTAGCATTAGCCTGTTGACCCAGGTTCCTCCTGGTAGCCGGTCGAGCATTTCCATTGGTTGTAGAGCTTCCATCACTGAGATTTCCTCTTCCGTTTCCTGCTTCCATATCTTCTTTCTCGTAAATCTGCATACGAGCCTTAGTAAGATACAGAAGAACGGTCTAAGACAGCGGAGAATACATACTTATATATATATAACTATATATATCAAATACAAGTATGTTATTATAATGTTAACCCAAACCCCAATCTTATTATTGGATTTATTGGATTATGTTTGGAAAATCCATTTAGGTTTAAGTTTCTTATAAAGTTTCATGAACCTGGCTATGATACCAACTTGTAACATCTCCCTACTTGGAGGCCCAAAACTAACGGTTACGGATGCTGCAGTCATCCATAGTTATTAATCCTCGGCGACCAATTATGGCGATATTAGATACATTAACACACGGAAACACAAGAATATGGAAAAAAATTAAACAACAAACAAATTCCACATTCCATTTCAAAATATTCCAAATTGATTACATAATCCCGGTTCGCAGACCACGTTTAGATAACATATAACTATTACAAAATACGCCAAAAGCAACATATGAAGGTGCCCCCTTGGTTGATCAGAGCATATAATAAGGCAAGAAAACAACTTTGACTTTACAATCAAAACACATAGTGGAAATAAAAGAACTCTAATAATAAGCTTGCCTCCTACATGTCCTTAGAAGCTTTATTCGTCTAAAAGAACACCAAGAAACCTTAACTCTCAACCTACTCAAAATCAATTGAGTACCCAAGAGTTTAAGGGGTAAGCAAAAAATTTGAGTCAAACATAAAGCCTGATATGAATTATAATTCCCCATCTCAAACCATTTGGATATTTAGTAAGACCACGCCGCTACGCGGAACGGGGTTTCCCCTCACTAGTATCCTAAGACATTTATAAAACCATAAACTGTGCTCCTGCATCCACAATGGTAAAAAACATAGTACCTCAAAATATTATGATGATGTCCAAAACAAGTAAATCAAATCTGGATTACCCATCCCCATTTATTCTGACTATTTGTCTCAATCCAATATCTTTTCTCTTATCCTAGTTTTCATGGGCTAACTAGGAAGCTATTGACTAACTGTCAATATCTTAATCCGGATATAGTTTTCATGAGCCAACTATAAACTTATTGGCCCCTGCCAATATCATTTGTTATAAACAGTTTTCATGGGCTTATTATGAACCTATTGGCCCCCGCCAATATCTTTAATTAAGATTTTAAACATTTCTTAAGTTATATTCACTACCGAGTCAACGCAGCTGGTTATTCTTCCCTTCCCCCAAAATACTATTATGGGTTAATAACAATGTGAATAAGTATATGAAGAAGTAAACATAACAACAAAATACTAACACCAGTGGTTTATTATCCTTGAAATCCCTTATATATATATATCCTGGTTAAACCCTTTTTAATCAAGGAAAACTTCTTCATTTCAAATCCCTTAGTTAATTTATGCCATGGTTATTCCTTTAAACTGAGATTGGGTTTATGTTTTGAAATCTTAAAACATCTCTACCGAAACCTCTGGATAACCTCCTTCAAAAGCAAAGAAAATCTCTTTTCAAAACACAACAAAAATGCCTTTCAAAGCCCTTAATAAATAATTTCTTTCGAAACCAAATATACCTTTTGATGGCATCAACACGTCCTTTAAAACATAGCTTCGACACAAATGAAAGTACCCCTTTCGAAATCATTGGGTTTGCTCTTTAAAAACATCATTTGGGTCAAAATGGTTATATACGAAAGTATCTCTTTCGAAACCAATTATAAAATTGTTTTGGGGAAAAAGTTGAAGGTGTCGGAACCCTCTATTCGAAAGCAACAACCTTTTAAATTAAAACATTGAAGGATAGAGTCAAAACCCCCTTTCGACTCCATTGCCTTCGAAACCCCCAACCCCTTCGAAAGTATTCGGGAAAAGGCTTAGTGGAAAACACAGGTAACCCTTCGACAACATAGATGGCTTCAATGCAGTCGAAATGAGAATTAGCGGCTGGGTTTCGACTTGGTCGAAACCGATTCCTTTAGAAGGCTCTTATTTAAAGAAAAGGTTCCCCTTCAAAAGCTAACACCTTTTCTTAGTATAGCAACCTTCTTCAAAAACTATTTATAAAAATCCCCTTTTGGTAGATGTTTCGACCGTGTCAAAAGCTTTAAATAAAACAAGGCAAGAATTTAACTTTTGAAAACAAAACAAGGTTTCGTCCCTATCGGAAGCAACCCTTTCGACACCATGGCTTTCGCCTTCCTTCCAGTCCACCGCGTACCATCTAGAGATAACTTGTGTATTTGGTTTCAACTCATTTGGTTTCGACTATATGGGTGTTGACTGGGATGGTGCGAAGTCAATGGAGTCGAAAGGTGCTGCTATTTGAGGCGGAACCAACTTTTCTGAATTAAAGGCTAAAATTTAGTCACTTTTAGTAATTTCTTTGTAACTACTTGCATATTTGTAAATCTTTGATTGGTTGCCTCAAAACTTTTCAAATACTTTACAAAGATAACTGCCGCATTTAATCATATCCAAATCAAAGGAATTATAACTTTTAAGCCCTTCTATTAACAAAACCAGTATTTGCAAATAAGTCATTCTCTTGAAATAATTTATTTTCCCTAGTAAATCAATTAGGAAAAATCCCCAAAAATCACAGAAATTCAATTTTATCATATAATCAAACATATTAAAATTTCAGACCCGATTTCTTCCTAAAATACTCGAAATAAATTTTAAATCTAATTATATCATATTTTCCTTTAGAAATTCATAATAAGTTTTCTATAGCTCGGAAAATCCTGAAAATTAAAACCCATGTCCAAAATCATGTTTTACTTAACATAAAAAATTTCCATGGCATTCTAAAATCATAGACTCTCGGTTTTTCATCATATGTGAATGAATTAAAATAAATCAAACATAATATAATTCAAGCATATCATCATCCATATTATCATAAAAACGAATTTAATCACAAATCTGAAAACATATAATCATAGAATAAAATAGATTGTATGAAATTATTATTCACCTTAGGTATGATAAGGAAAGGTTTGTTGTTGATTAATCCTTTGTTAGATAATTTTTCCTCCTTTCTTCCTTGGTATTGGCCGACTCTTAGGTTTTAGATTTGCATTTGTGAAAAATGGAAAGTGAATGGACAAGAGTGAGATGTGTATAGTCGTGTATGATAAAGATGCTATTTTACTAATATGCCCATGTGTAATTTAATTAAACTCTAAACCAATTTAAATCCCATTTACTTTATTATTAAGCACGACCCTATAAATGGTTTATTCAAATCTTAATCCCCTTATCATCATTATTTTATTTTATTTATTTAACTAAATTTCTCGAATAATGTTATAAAAAATTAGGGATGTTACACCATAGCACTCCAACACAGCTTTATGGAGTTGCGCTTTGCATCATTAGTAATAGGGACCCTTAGTTTAGTAGAAATTTGGAGGGGTTTGCTAGTAGCTTTAGGAACTTCGTTAAATTGAAACATCGCTTACCAACTGAAGACCAATGGACAAACTGAAGGAATGGATGGGAACTTGGAGGATTTGTTGAGAGCTTGCATCTTGGACTTTGGAGGACCATTGGAATAGCGCTTACCCTTAGTAGCAGTAGGATTGTAGTCATCAATAGAAGATTAATATGGCACCCTTGAAGCATTTATTTTTGGGGAGGCCATGCAAATCGTCGAATTGTGGGTGGGAAACCGCCCACAAATTCTACTCGGACCAGATTTAAATAGCGAGACTTTGGAAAGTCAGAATTGATTAGGCCGCATATGATTTGGATAATCGAAAAGTAGACACAGATTTATTGGGTCTTTTTCCAATATGGGAAAAAAATAAGAAACTTTTATGTTGGCTGGAGTCCATGACGTTTTTGCATTTGAGGAAATACCTTTATAACATAACAATTGTTGTAGAGCCTAATCAATTAGGGGATTTTAAGATGGAGTCAATAGCATTCCATGCCACTACATGCATCGTAGAGCAGTGAACTCGGAAGCTCCGTAATAGAGAATTAGATTGGTTCGAGTACAATGGTGAGAAAATATGATGGGAGGCATGAGGACTCTTCGTTCAAAACCTTTCTATGGGAAATTTTCTCTCCAAAATTAGGATTTTGGTTGCATCATGGTTGCAAAAATTGGATGGTAGAAGATGGTTGCTACACTTTTCAAAACCAATTACACTCATGTAGAAATTTTTATGTATGTTTAGGGTATTTGCATGCATACTTTCATGACACGATCACACACTCACGTAGGGTTGACTAGGATTGAGCTCGTTTTAGTATGTCTACAGTACATAACCACATTGCACTATTGGTTGAATATATGGTTGTGTAGATAACTTTCTTGTATAACATGGATGTTATTCCGCGTTATGCTATTTTCCCCTTGAAAGATTTCTGGATGAAATCTTTTTTAAGGGGGAAGAATGTCACACCCCATAAAATTAATCATAAATAAATGGAGTTGTTAACCCAAAAAATGGATGAACACCCTGAATCAAGTGTGAAAGCACCAGTGTAGATAATAAACAGCACAAATCTCAGATAAACAACAAATAAAGAGCAGAAGTAAGAAAAGAGACACATAATTTTTTATAGTGGTTTGGCTGACTCTAGCCTATGTTCACTTTAATCAATCTTTATTATGATTATACTAGTTGAATCTCTCTAGATATCAACTATTTAGTCCTTATATCTAAGTTACAATGAGTTAGAATAAGTCACAAGTTCAAGGGTTGATTGGAAAATCATAGTAACCCCCTTGATGACTGATGTGACGGAGAAGAAAGTTGAAGAAGTGAAGGAATTCCAGTAAAGTAATGGCATCTCTCTATCCGGAAAAGATCTCTATCTAATTGCAGGTAGGTGAGTATTTATAGGGAAGTTCAGTGCTACGAAGGAACTCGGAAAGTTTGAGGGCGATCCGACCTATCTTGATAGATTGCTAGCTATCCATCCACTTAGCATATTTTTGAGTGATCTTTGTTTGATTGTCTTCCTATCTTCTATTTAAGTGCCTTGTCCAAATATCAAGTCGTTTGGAGTTAGTTTGATCATCCGTCTTCATGGGTCATTTGGTCCAGAAGAATCATCCATATCTCGCTCAAATCTTAACGAAATAGAACGAAACTTTGTAGGAACACTCTAGAGGGTGTTAGGGACCCACCATAAAAATTTGAGTTGGTGGGGCCCACTCTAGATGGGTCACTAGCGATCCATCTAGTTTGGTCGCTAGCGATCCATCAAATAAACTACAAATAATCTCATATTTTGTGTGAGCCTTCTTATATGTTTTATAAATGTTTCCAAAATTTCAAGTCAATCCGACTTCGTATGAATTATGTAGGTCCATTTAAAGTTAGCTGTTTTTGGTCAAACAGCTTAAATCCCGCGAGTCTTCACTTCTCGAGCTAGATTGTTTGGCATGCTATGAAACTTGGCAAGCGTCTCTAGGGAAAATATTAGATCATGATGCAAGCAGATTGGAGGATCCACGAGTAAGCTTTATGGATCGCTAGCGATCCATAGGTGATGGCTAGCTAGCGATCCATCGCCTTAGCTTGTTTTGGCATTTTTCTTCTTTGGTCTTTCTCTTCTTTTCCTTCTGGTCTTCTTGGTCGATCCTTGAGATATTTTGACTTGTTGTAGATGTTTTAGTCCCTTTGAATACTATTGGGTTAAAAACCCAGTTAACGGGAGTAGGTTAAATTAAATATGATAAGGGTTGGATATGGAAATTTTACAAAAGTTGGAATCTGACCACGGAATTTATTCCTTTGCGTTCATGGTGAAATTCTGATCTATTTCCATATATAATATGCTGAAAACGGAGCTCAAACAAAGAACATTTGAAGTTCTCAGATTTAAATTAATTTAGTTTGAATCAAAATTCAAATGAGAAATCAAATTTAGGATTTAAATTTCAAAAATTAGCTTGGAGGCTAAGTAAACGATTAATTAATGCTTAATAATAAAAAGTTAATCAGGGAATAAAATAATACGGCAACGGAAATGAAAAAACGTCCCTGAATAAAAGAGCGGTCGACCTGAATATGTTAATCGGTCGACCATAGCAGTCGACTGGTTGTCCAAGGGCGGTCGACCACTTGGTAACAACAGTTTCCAGTGGCGACTAGGGTTTTAAGTTATGTTTCATTTGGTTATGCGCTCTAGATTTACCCTTTTCCTACCTATTTCCATCCTAGGTTCTGGTGCATTTCAACTCCTATAAATAGAATCCTATTCTCTCCACTTTTATTCGTATTATTTTAGGGAATTCAGTGAAACTTTGCCATTATTATCTCTCCAAATTAGATTCAGAAACTCCATAGAGAATTCAGGTAAGGATTCAACTTATTTCATATTTGTTTCTTCTTCCTCCAATCTATTCTTATCTTATTCTTCTCCAATTATTCTGAATCAAACGAATATACATACCTCTTCCCTATTGCGTGTGTATATATCAAAAGATAGAGATTTTGGAAGAGATCGAAAGGCTACAAATCCATTTAAGTAGAGCTAAGGCTAATTATTGAGTGGAAACCATAGTATTTCTTTTCAGCAATTATTTAGTGTATTTCTTTTGGATTTGAATATGACTTAGGGATTTTGAGATTTCGAAATACGATAAATAAAATCTCCCAAAATAACTTTTTATTTTGATATGTCGATTCTATATTGAGATTCCCAATTATTTACATTAATTTGATAGAATTTGTTTTGTTTATGAAATTTTTGATAATTTTATAATCTATTCCACTTATCCTTCTTCTTTTGGTCAAATTGTGATCCTTCAATAAAATAAGGGGTTTAGATTACGGATTCTATTCGTAGGTTACACCACTTATTCTTATCTATTTCTTTGTAAAAAGAGGAGTTGAATAGAATAAGAGGTCTAGATTGCAATTCTTATTATTTAAGATATTCCATTGTATTGGTGTAATAAATTGAGTTTTTATTTTATTTACAAGTCCGTTATTGCAGTTTTGATTATGAATATTTATTCCATGTTTTGGACATTATAATTCCATGAAATCTTAGGAAATTGAAGAAAAAGAACTTGTAATAATAATTGATTAGGGAATTGACATTTAAAGCTAGTTTAAAGCGTAAAATTCATGCATTTAGAACTTATTAAGAGCGAATATTTATTTATTTCTATTTACGTAATTAACGTATAACTATTGCATATATGGCACAGTTAATTAGGTATTTATTTACATTTATTTTCCACCATTATGATGGTAATTGATTTTGAGGCGAAAATAAAAGGAAACTCTTATATAGCCTAATTATTAATTTAAGGTATAATAAGGAAGATTCCTTATAAGGCCTTATTTATGAAACGGTGAGATGAATGTGTGTGTGTGTAGTAATTAATTTATGGCTAAGTCATAAGGGTGCAAGGTCAATAGAGTTACATGACAGAAGTCTGCCCTTCACTCCGAGGCTACAATAGTTGTAAACTTTTATTGATGTAAGATGTCCTTATGATAAATACTTGTAATGACGCGAGGTTAGTTTCGAATTATGTAGGGGAAATCTGCCCAACAAATCTGGCTACCAGTTCCTACAAATAACGAACTAATGTAAAACGTCATTATGGGTATGAGCCATAAGACGAAGGGCCTGCTTCGGGATTTGAGGTATTAAGTGGTTGGACGCACCTTTTTCCCCAAATGAAGTATTAAATAGCCAAGGGGTTACGTTAGGTGGTTTCTCTACAGGGGTCCGCTTTTGGAATTAGGCTTTAAATGATGAGGTCTGCCTATTTTCCACTTGGAAGTATTAAGTGGCCTATGGGATTCCATATGATGTCAGCTAAATAGTACCATTGAGGAGCACGCTTCTAGAAATAGGCCTTAAATGACTAGGTCTGCCTATTTTCCACTTGGAAGTATTAAATGACTTGGGTACCATCTCTTACATTATTACTAGTTATGACGTATGATTGGGATATGCGATCTACTTCTGGAATAGAAGGTATTAAATGGTTGGACTCGCCTCCTTTCCTTATAAAAAAGTATTAAATGATTTTAATGGTTTTATGTTCGTAGACATATTCTTATTTTGAAATGTACTACCCAAGTACTGAAAAGGTAAGACTCGAGTTTTGTACTCACTAGACACTTGTTGTTCTGGCTCCCTCCTCATTACAACATAGGTTATGGATGGAGTGATGGCGGTGCCGATGCTTAAAGATGAAGATGCTTGGAAAGTGGCAGTATTTAATATTATTTGCTTTCATGTGCATCATGGATTTAAACAATTGTTATAACGAATATTATGTTACGGTCTTTCTGGGATTTTGTGTTATGACATTTTACTGGTTTTGAAATAAATGGGTACACTTTACTATTATATTTTGTTCCATCCGTTGTGAGTTCAGAAAGTTTAGTTATGGCTCTACAATGTTATTTCATTTTACTACCAACGGCTTGCCTTAGAATGGATCTAAGTTTCAATGGGCTTTTTCTTGGTTAAAATTTAGGCTTGTTCCGGGGCGGGTTATTACATAGGTAGTACCTGGTGCCTTGTCATTGGTGGAATCCATTTTCTAATACGTGCTTGGCGGTTTTACTTATAGAACCTAGTACTTTTGAATATAATTATGGGTAACAATTACATATATATTATATATTTTAAACCCTAGACATTATTATAATATCATTGGATTTTCTAATAAAATGGTTCAGTTATCGTAAAAACTCATCCGTGTTTATGTGCGGCGTGGTCTTACATGATACCTTTATTTTTGAAAGGTTTCATAACATTAAACAATACTAATGATTTGAGTTTCTCACGTTGGATTATCAGACTGATCCGGGTGTTATTTTTTATAAATCTCGGGTCAGACCTGTGTATTTTTCCAGAGTTAGCTTAGGACGCTTTGGAGCTTCAGGAGATGAGTTAGATTCCTCCAAGACATATTTACGTATTTTTATTTCCACTGTATTTCTTTTTTGTATTAAACAACATTTGTGAGGACGAGCTGTTATAACTGTCCAGGCTGATGATAGGTTAATTTACTCTGATTGATGTATGTATATTAATTTTTTTGTAAAGGTTATTTGGATATTATATATTACTCATCACAATATGAGATTCAATTCTGTCTTTTCTTTTCTTCCACCCCAACAGCCCGTCTTCCCAGCACTTGGATGTTCGGCACGTGAATACCGTGGATGTAGTTGTGTCGACTTTTGAGAGTCGAAAATGCGAGTCATTATAATTTGGTGTCAGAGTTGAAGGTTAGGCGAGAACCTTGGCCTTGGTGGAGTAGACTGATTGGAGATAAGGTAAGTAACACCCTAGAATGAGTTTGAGTGTATTATATATATGAGAGCACATATTTGTTAGTGCTATAATATTGTTTTATATTGTTTTGAAATTGGTAAATAAAATAATTTTACCTAGATTGTATACTTTATATATAATAGAATAATTTTCTAAAATTGATGCAGTTATTTATGATGTGTTTGTTTGTTAGGAGATGATTATATTCAATTACTATCATTTATTGTTTGATTAGTCATGCTCGTCTAGTTTAGGAGCATCAACTATTATTTGATTATTTATGCTTGGCCAGTATGAGCATTTATTGTTTTGATTTAGATTAAATACAAACACCTTGTGAATTCAATTTCATGATTTGACTATAAGGCGTTCGTTTATAATGTTGGTTTTATAAGTTTACTTTGTTAAAAGGGCTACTATAATAAAGGAATTTATTGTATAAAGATATATTTTCTAAAAAATGGTTTATAAAATGTGTTTTGTAAATAAAGAGGATTTATGAGAATTAAATCCCAATGTTTTTGAAAAACGATTTCAAATGATTTTTGGAAAAGGTAGTAACATTATTACTTGAAAATATTTATAGGTATAAATATTTCAAAGAGAATTTTAAGTAATATACATTTTCTTTGGATAGTTCCAGGAATGAGTCTCGATTAGTTTTGTGGTGATATCGATAATCTTCTAAGTGACAAATCAGATATTTTCTCAGGTGAACATTGCAGTGCACTTAATAAATTATTCTCTTTGTCATTGTACGTTCGAGAAGAGTTTGAATCTGAATGAACCTAAACCAAGTTTTAGTAAATAAAGTGCTAAAGCTATTTTATATATATAAAGGAAATATATATAATATTGTTTCAAAATGAGATTCGAAAAAGAAGAAGTATTTTATGTTAACTAGTTCGAGTAGCTCGAAAATGACTAAAAAATGGGCAAGTGATATGTTCAGATGGTAAACACTTCTCTTAAGTATTACCCTTCTTGGTAAAGGGATGTATGATACTATTTGGTAGGACCCAGTTTCTTAGTACCATTTTGGGGTTACTTGGTCTATATGTATATTTTCTATGGATTAAAGTATATTTTATCATTTCAAAAAAGATTTTGAAATATAAACCAGGCATTTAATTCTCATGTTCTTTAAAGAAAATGGATTCCAAATAAAAGGTATTTTGATAAAAGAATGTATTGATAAATGAAAATTTTAAAATGGTTTATATCACTATTGGTTAGAGAAGAGTAATTTAACACAATTTTCTGATGGGTTAAAATTAATAAGGTGGCTTTAATAAGCTTTGTTTTATTAAACCGTGTCTTTTGTTTTAACATTTAAATTGTATAAACTATTTGATGTTATTGGATCGGCTAATACACATCTTTACCTTAGAGATGTTTATGGAAAAGTGACTATAGGACTGAGTTTTGATACTAACATCCTACTCTTCTTAGCTACTTACCATACTAGATAGGTAAGGTGGTCGAAGAAGTCGACTCAGTTTTGAGACCTAGATTTATTTTGGGCTTGCATCTGAATTTAAAGAAAAAGAAAAGATTAAAGATTAAATCAAATAGTTGTATATACTCTCAGGATATAATAGGGTGTTATACAATTTTAAACTTAAGTTATGTTTTATGAAATGTTTTCATAAATAAATTTTGGAAGTAAAAAGAATTGAAGTAGCATAATTATTAAGTTATCATAAAGGGAAAAAAACCGTAAGTTGAACTTGGATCATTTTATTCGCAAAACAGTTCTAGATCCAGAGTTCGGGCACGTGATTTCTATATGATATACCAATCCAAACTAGGCGTTTTCACTCAATTCTTGAATGTGTAACGACCCTAACTTTTAGTAACATTATTTAGGATATTTAATTAGTTAAATAAAATAAAATAATGTAACGATTAGGGGATTGAGATTTGTTATTAAAAGGGTAGCCGTGCTATGTTAACAAATGAACTAAGGGGGGGATTTGAACTTAAAATAAAAGAGGGAAATAGGTGAGGGAAAAATAGGAAAGGGCACATCCTTATACCCTAAACCCTTACACTCATTCAATTCACATTTTTCATTTCTATAAACTAAAATCATTGAGGCCAGCCACCATTAAAGGAAAAACAGGAAGAAGATAAAGAAATTAAAGGAAGGAAGATTAAGCAATCAAATCCAATCTCAAATCTTAACTCCTTAATCAAAAAGCTAAGGAGAATAATGATTACATCTCAAGTTTTTAATGGTTAAATCCGAATTATTTGCAAATGTTCTGCCATGGTTTGGATGATAAAATGTATATCCATATGTTGTTGATGATTTATGCTAATTCACATAGTTTTTTGTGATATGTTTTGATACGAAAACCCTATTATATTACATCCAATTGCCTTGCAAATTTAGATTTAGATTAGAAATGATAATTTAGAAACGGGTTTCAATTTTTATAATTTTCTGAATTAATGTGGATTTTATATGAATTTTCTAGTGAAGAAAATGCTATTTTGTGTTTAAAATTAATTACGGCCAAATTATATTGACTTAGGGTCTGAAATTTATATATGTTGGAAAACATATTAAAAATGATTTACAGGAATTTTTGTAAAATTTTCCTAAGTGTTTTAATGGATATATAAAATTATTTAAGGTATGAGACTTAAATGTTTTATATATTTATAAAAAGGAGAAAGGGTATTTTGTAAATAATTCAAATTATTTATTTTGGAAATTGGCTGTACTTTTAGAAAAGAAAAATTTGCAACTAATCATAATTTGACAAACAAGGCAGGTTAGGTACAAAGAATTAATTTAAAAAGTCAAATCAACTTGCATTTTCCTGTTTAAATGCTTTCGGCACCAGGCTTCCGACTCCTTGCCTCCACCTCTGACTCCATCAAAACCAATGCACATGGTATAAGATACCTAGTACATAGTGAATTGGATATAGGTAGAAAGGCAATGGGTCAAAACCAAAGATTCCAAGGGGATCGAAGCATGCTTTGTTTTAAATTGAAAATGCGCCTGCTTTTGCTTTCGAAGGAAGTGCTTTCGACTTGGTTGACTTTTGGCCGAGTCAAATGTTTCAAAGGAAAGGTTTCGAATGGGTGGCGCCTTTTATTTTAAGTAAATGCTTTTGAATGGGGTCGAAACCCGTAGCTGCCTCTTTTCTACCTTTCGAAGTCAATGGTATCGGAAGGTACACTTTGTTTTAAAACTTAGCCGCTTCTCCAATGCTTTCAGAAGGTTGGTTTCGACACCAATACTTCTTTACGTAGGAATGCTTTCGAAAGGGGTGGTTTCAACTTAAATGTTTTAATGAACCTTTTGCTCTATAAAAGGTAGAACCCAAATGGTTTCGAAAGAGATAGTTTTAATGGTTTCGAAAGGTGTTTCCACATGTTATAAATTGAACCCAAATGCTTTCGAAAGGCTTGATGTTTTAATGCTTTTGAAAGGTTCTAAAGAAAGGTTTCTAAGGGGTGGTTCCCAAATGGTTTTGAAAGATCTAAAAGGAAAGATTTTCCAATGGTTTTGAAAGGTATGTTTTGGCCTTCGGCCTAAGGTTTTACTTGTATCAAAAGGGGTACTTCCAATGGTTTCGAAAGGGGTACTTTCGAAAGTTTAAACGTTTTCATCAACAAGGTTTTGTGTAAAGAATATGTAACATGGCTAGGTGATTTGAGAAAAGCAAAGAATATATAAAAATAATTTCCTTGTTTAAAGAATGATTTAAAGGTTCAAAACCAATTTGAAAGAAAAAGTTTTCAAGGAAAATTTTATGGGTAGATAACCTTAAGTAAAATGACTCAGATTTAGAATACCATATGGGACCGGTATAGGGTTTTGCCCTATACTTTAGCTAGTAGCCCCTAGCAAAAATAGGTCCAAAATTCTAGTTTATAAGGATTTGTCATAGGTAAGACTAAAATTATGTTACACACAGAATGGAATCTAAAAGGAAAGACAGGTTATTGGTGAGCCTTCAAAACCATTAGGATTAGTTAGACTTGGAGAAGTAAGTAAGGACAGACCATCCAGAAGAGGAGTATCTAATAGATGTTAGATTTTTCTGTTTTCTAGTAGGCCCGAGTCAGCCAAGGGTTAGTAGTTAGCCAAACAAAACTACAGTGTGTGGACAAATAGCCCATTTGATAACTGATATGTACATATACATGATATTACTTTATATATTTAACTATTTTTGGTTGTAGGATTATAATTTGCAAAAGATATGTTTTAAAAGGATATTAGTGAGGAGAAACCCGTTCCTCTAAGCGGCGTGGTCTCACTTAATATCAAATAACCGAGATGTATAGTATTATTCACACCAGGCTTTATGTTTGGCTTGAAGTTTATGTTTTTCCCCTTAAACTCTCGGGTGCTCAAAAATTGATTTGAGTAGGCTGAGGGTTGAGGTTTGTAGGTTTTAGTAGGTTGGAGAATAAAGAATCTAATGACAAGTAGGTGGTTGACGGATAGCTAACTAGGAGTTGTTGTTTTATTTTGGATTAATTCCGCTGTGTTGTATATATAGTACTCTGGTCAACCAAGAGGGCATCATCATATGTCACTCTTGGCGTATTTATATAATAACTATATTTTATCTAAACTCGGGAAAGCGATGGGAACATGTAATTTGAATATGGAATTTGTTTTGGAAATGTAATCAAAAATATTGTTTTTTTGAAATCTATGATTTTGTTTCATATTCATGTGCTTCTGATATTATGGATACCGTTAACATTACCTATTTGGTCACCGGAAGTTAATACTATGGATGACTGCAGCATCTATAGCGCTTAGCTTTGACCTCCAGATTGGGGATGCGACAACTTGGTATTAGAGCATAGGTTTATGAAGAACTTTAACTAAAAAGAGGATTTTTGAAAATATAATCCTAAGGAATTAGCGATAAGATTGGGGTAATGGATAACGTTATAGTAACGTACTCATATTTGATATATATAAGTATGTGCTTTATCTCTAATCTCATATCTCTATTTGGTTATTTTTCTGGATCTCACGAAGGTTCGAATGCAGATATGGATTCTCGAAGAGGAAATGTTGGGAGGAGGAAGCACACTACATATGGAAATGCTAGACCTAATACTAGAAGGAGCCAAGGTCAGGCACGAGCTGGAAATACTGGTGCTAAAGTCCCGCAAGTTGACATGGGAGCCATGTATCAGATTTTCGTGAATATGATGCAAGCGGGGGTTGCTGCTGGAGTAGTTGGAGGAGGAGTCTAGGAAGCTCCAGTAGTCAACAATTATGCTGCTTTGAGTAGGGACTATGCTAGGTTGGGAGGAAAACCATTCATTGGGACTGAAGACGCCATAGAAGTGGAGAACTGGTTGTTGCATTACGAGAGATTTTTTATACAGATTTAGGGCTCAGTGATGAGCAAAAAAGAAGGCTCGCTTCGAGAAAACTTCAAGGAGCAGCTTTATACTGGTGGAATAGTGTGACGGTTGGAGTGGATGAAGGAACGATGACATGGGATGAGTTTAAGAGGAGGTGCGAGGAGAGGTTCATGTCTGTGTTGGCTAAGTCTACCTTGCTCAGAAAGTTTGCCGAGTTAGAGTAGGGAGAGATGACCGAGTTAGAATATGCTACAAGGTTTGAGGAGTTGGCAAGATATGGTTATGCTACTGTGGATACCGTGATTAAGAGAAATGAGAAGTTCATTATGGGATTAAAACCTGAATTAGCCAGGGCTACATTACCTCATATTAGCGATCCTTGTGATGTTGTAGTAGAGATGACTCTAAGATATGCGGAAATGATTGCTTTTGTGGAGAAGAATAAGGTGAAGGAGGTCCAGGTGGGGTAGAGTCAGAAAAGGAAGTTCTTTCCTAAGAAGGGAGCCCAGAAGGGTGGAGCCGTGAAGAAGGGAAAGTCAGAAGTTGTCTGTTTTAAGTGCGACAAGAAAGGGCATTTTGAAAATGAATGTCGTTCTGGAGAGGCAAAGAAGGTGACTGGGAAGAAGAATATTAAATGCTTCAACTGCGATCTGATGGGTCATTACAAGAGCCAATGAAAGGAGCCTACTAAGGATGGAAAGGGCAAAGTATATGCATTGGAGTCAAATACCTCGAGACCCACGACAGGGGAATAAGGGAAAGTAGTGTTGGGAGGTACGCTTATGATTCTTGGTATGGCAGTTAGTGTTCTGTTTGATATTGGTGTATCACATTCTTTTAAATCTCGTTGTTTTGTAGATAAGCTTAACCTAGAACCCTCATACCTAATTACTTCCTTAAGGATTGCGAATCTGATAGGAGGGTATGCAACACTTGGGATGAGATGTGACCACCTAGAGTTTGACTTGTTAGGTCATACCTTTGTTTGCAGTTTGCATGTGTTTGATTTCATAGGTTTCAAAATTATTTTGAGTATAGATTGGTTAAGTAAGTACGATGCTAGGATACTTTGCCATAATGGGAAAATATCGCTTAGACACCTAGAATATAGGGAGCAGATTGTATATACCATAGAAAACCCTAGCTGTGAGGTGAATGCTTTGTTGGATGTTGTGGGGATAGAAGACGAGCTGAATCGAGTTTTTTTGGTTAGAGAATTTGCAGATATTTTTGAACCCGTAGTAGGATTGCCACCGAAATGGGCCATTGAGTTTCAGATAGATTTGGTGCCCGAAATAGAACCAGTTAGTAAACCGCCAAGCAGGATGACACCTACCGAAATGAGGGAGCTCAAGGTGCAGTTGGTGGATTTGGAAGGCAATAATTTCATCAGACCTAGTAGTTCACATTAAGGAGCAGCCGTAGTGTTTGCTAAGAAGCCGGACGGATCGTTAAGGTTATGTATCGATTATCATAAGATGAATGATAAAACGATATAGAATCGATATCCGTTTCCTAGGATTGATGATTTGTTCGATCAGTTGAGTGGAGCCAAGATATTTTTGCAGTGGGATTTAGCAACAGGTTTCCATCAGCTTAGAGTGGCAGAGGATAGTATTCCTTTGACGGCGTTTAGAACCAGATATGGATCCTATGAATGGTTAGTGATGTTGTTTGGACTGACTAATGCGCCAGCTTTCTTTGTAGATTTGATGAACCGGATTTTCAAAGAGCACCTGGATAGGTTCGTATTGGTTTTCATAGATGATATTTTGGTGTACTCTAAAGATGAAAGAGAGCATGAAGTTCATCTTAGAGTAATGCTTGAAACGCTGAGGCAGCATCGGCTAAAGGCAAAGTTCTCGAAGTATCATTTTCGGAAGAAGGAATTGAAGTTTCTCGGCCTTGTAGTTTCTGAGAAAGGGTTATCGGTGGATCCAGTTAAGGTTGAGGCCGTGAATAGTTGGTAGAGACAAGAAACGGTGACTGAGATAAGAAGTTTTCTGGGATTGGCTAGTTACTATCAGAGGTTTATTAAGGATTTTTCATGGATAGCGGCACCAATGACCAAGCTAACTTGAAAAGATGTGAAGTTCGTTTGACCGATAAGTGTGAGGAGGCATTCCAGAAGCTGAAACACTTATTGACTAATGCACCTGTGTTGGTTTCTCCAGAGGGGAATCAGGATTTGGTGGTGTACACGGATGCATGTGGGACTGGATTAGGAGCTGTGTTAATGCAGAGGGGTAGAGTAATTGCATATGGTTTTCGACCATGAAGTCAGATACCCAACCCATGATTTTGAATTAGCTGCGGTGATTTTTGCGCTGAAGGTGTGGAGACATTACCTTTTGGGAGAAAGATATGAGTTGTATACGGATCATAAGTCGTTGAAGTATTTGTTCTCTCAGAACGAGCTGAACATGAGACAGCAGGGGTGGTTAGAGTTCTTAACTACTTATGATTTCGGTATTAAGTACACACCGAGTAAAGGCAACAAGGTTACAGATGCACTTAGCAGAAAACATCATAATGTGGTGTTAGCGATGATAGCTGAGTGGAAAGATTTGGAAGCATTGGCGACTTGCAGAGTACAGTAGAGAACTAAGAGTAGTTCAAGTACAAAAACCGCTTTGTTATCAAGTTTTGAAGTTCGACCAGTTATGATCGAAAGGGTTGCTTATAAACAGCTAGAGGATTCAGTGTTAGCTGAATGGATCAGAAAGCTGAGGGATAGAACAGAAAGCTGAGGGATAGAACAAAGAGCGATGACTTAAAGGATTTCAGTCTTGACCAGAATGGGTGGTTGAGAAAGAAAGAAAGATTGTGTGTTCTGAATGTGGGAGACATTAGGAAGGATGTTTTGGAGGAATGCCATCGTTCGAAGCTTACTATTCATCCGGGAGGAACTAAGATGTATCAGGACATGAAGAGAAGTTTCTTCTGGGAAGGTATGAAGAGGGATGTAGGCTTATAGGTGGAGCAGTGTCTGAATTGTCAACGGGTGAAAGCCGAGCATCAGAAGCCAAGTAGGTTGCTTCAGCCTTTGGACATTCCAGAGTGGAAGTGGAAGTCTATTTCTATAGATCTCATTGACGGGTTGCCATGGTCTAATAGAGGAAATGAAAGCATATGGGTCATTGTGGACAGGTTGACCAAGAGTGCCCATTTCATTCCAATTAAGCCAACTAGAACGACACTTGTGTTAGTGAAGTTGTTTATGAAGAATGTAGTTAGACTGCATGGAATTCCTAATAGTATAGTGAGTGATAGAGATTCTTTATTTACTAGCGAGTTCTGGAAGAGTCTATAGGATACCTTAGGTACCAAGCTCAAGACGAGTACCGCTTACCATCCACAGACTGATGGGCAAACGAAGAGAGTTAACAAAGTCATAGAGGATTTGTTACGAGTTTGTGTGCTATATTTTGGGGGATTATGGGAAGGCAATCTACATCCAGTCGAGTTTTTGTATAACAACAGTTATCAGGCTAGTGTAGGGATGGCACCATTTGAAGCTTTGTATGGAAGGCCATGCAAATCTCCAGTTTGTAGGGGGATTTGAACTTAAAATAATAGAGGGAAATAGGTGAGGGCAAAATAGGAAAGGGCGCATCCTTATACCCTAAACCCTTACACTCATTCACTTCACAATTTTCATTTCTACAAACTAAAATTATTTGAGGCCGACCACCATTAAAGGAAAAACAAGAAGAAGATAAAGAAATTAAAGGAAGGAAGATTAAGCAATCAAATCCATTTTCAAATCTCAACTCCTTAATCAAAAAGCTAAGGTGAATAATGAGAACATCTCAAGTTTTAATGGTTTTCGGCTTTTAGTGTGAAATCCGAATTATTTACAAATGTTTTGCCATGTTTTGGATGATAAAATGTATATCCATATATTGTTGATGATTTATGCTAATTCACATAGATTTTGTGATATGTTTTGATATGAAAACCCTATTATATGACATCTAATTGCCTTGCGAATTTAGATTCAGGTTAGAAATGATAATATAGAAGTGGTTTTCAATTTTTATAATTTTCTGAATTAATGTGGATTTTATATGAATTTTCTAGTGAAGAAAATGTTATTTTGGGTTTGAAATTAATTACGGCCAAATTATATTGGCTTAGGGTCTGAAATATATATATGTTGGAAAACATATAAAAAATGATTTACAGGAATTTTTGTAGAATTTTCCTAAGTGTTCTAATGGATATATAAAATTATTTAAGGTATGGGACTTAAATGTTTTATATATTTATAAAAAGGAGAATGGGTGTTTTGTAAATAATTCAAATTGTTATTTCTGGAAATCGATGGTACTTTTAGAAATGAAAATTTTGTAACCAATCATAATTTAATAAACAAGGCAAGCTAGGTACAAAGAGTTAATTTAAAAGTCAAATCAACATGCTTTTTCCCGTTTCAATGCTTTCGGCACCAGGCTTCCGACTCTTTGCCTCCACCTCTGACTCCATCGAAACCAATGCACATGGTATAAGATACCTGGTATGTAGTGAATTGGATATAGGTGGAAAGACACTGGGTCAAAACCAAAGGTTCTGAGGGGATCAAAGCATGCTTTGTTTTAAATTGAAAATGCGTCTGCTTTTGCTTTCGAAGGAAGTGCTTTCGACTTGGTTGGCTTTCGGCTGAGTCAAATGTTTCAAAGGAAAGGTTCCGAATGGGTTGCACCTTTTGTTTTAAGTAAATGCTTACGAATGGGGTCGAAACCCCTAGCTGTCGCTTTTCTACCTTTCGATGTCAATGGTATCGGAAGGTACACTTTGTTTTAAAACTTAGCCGCTTCTCCAATGCTTTCGGAAGGTTGGTTTCAACACCAATACTTCTTTACTTAGGAAATCTTTGGAAAGGGGTGCTTTCGACTTAAATGTTTTAATGACCATTTTGCTCTATAAAAGGTAGAACCCAAATGGTTTCAAAAGAGATAGTTTTAATGGTTTCGAAAAGTGTTTCCACATGTTATAAATTGAACCCAAATGCTTTCGAAAGGCTTGATGTTTTAATGCTTTCAAAAGGTTTTAAAGAAAGGTTTCTAAGGGGTCGTTCCCAAATGGTTTTGAAAGGTCTAAAAGGAAATGTTTTTCAATTGTTTCGAAAGACAATGTTTAAGTGTTTTAAAGATAGGATGTCTAAGGTTTTAAAGCTTTCGAAGGAGATGTTTTTCAATGCTTTCGAAAGGATAAATACGAATGGTTTCGAAAGGTATGATTTCGAAAGGTATGTTTTGGCCTTCGACCTAAGGTTTTACTTGTATCTAAAGGGGTACTTCCAATGGTTTCGAAAGGGATAGTTTCAAAGGTTTCGAAAGGGGTACTTTCGAAAGTTTAAACGTTTTCATCAATAAGGTTTTGTGTAAAGAATATGTAACATAGGAAGGTGATTTGAGAAAAGCAAAGAATATTTATAAATAATTTCCTTGTTTAAAGAATGATTTAAAGGTTCAAAACCAATTTGAAAGAAAAAGTTTTGAAGGAAAATTTTATGGGTAGATAACCTTAAGTAAAATGACTCAGATTTAGAATACCATATGGGACCGGTATAGGGTTTTGCCCTATACTTTAGCTAGTAGCCCCTAGCAAAAATAGGTCCAAAATTCTAGTTTATAAAGATTTGTCATAGGTAAGACTAAAATTATGTTACACAATGAAAGGAATCTAAAAGGAAAGACAGGTTATTGGTGAGCCTTCAAAACCATTAGGATTAGTTAGACTTGGAGAAGTAAGTAAGGACAGACCATCCAGAAGAGGAGTATCTAATATATGTTAGATTTTTCTGTTTTCTAGTAGGCCCGAGTCAGCCAAGGGTAAGTAGTTAGCCAAACAAAACTACAGTGTGTGGACAAATAGCCCATTTGATAACTGATATGTACATATACATGATATTACTTTATATATTTAACTATTTTTGGTTGTAGGATTATAATTTGCAAAAGATATGTTTTAAAAGGATATTAGTGAGGAGAAACCCGTTCCGCTAAGCGGCGTGGTCTCACTTAATATCAAATAACCGAGATGTATAGTATTATTCACACCAGGCTTTATGTTTGGCTTGAAGTTTATGTTTTTCCCTTAAACTCTCGGGTGCTCAAAAATTGATTTGAGTAGGCTGAGGGTTAAGGTTTGTAGGTTTTAGTAGGTTGGAGAATAAAGCATCTAATGACGAGCAGGTGGCTGACGGATAGCTAACTAGGAGTTGTTGTTTTATTTTGGATTAATTCCGCTGTGTTGTATATATAGTACTCTGGTCAACCAAGGGGGCATCATCATATGTCGCTCTTGGCGTATTTATATAATAACTATATTTTATCTAAACTCGGGAAAGCGATGGGATTATGTAATTTGAATATGGAATTTGTTTTGGAAATGTAATCAAAAATATTGTTTTTTGAAATCTATGATTTTGTTTCATATTCATGTGCTTTTGATATTATGGATACCGTTAACATTACCTATTTGGTCACCGGAAGTTAATACTGTGGATGACTGCAGCATCTGTAGCGCTTAGCTTCGACCTCCAGATTGGGGATGCGACAACTTGGTATCAGAGCATAGGTTTATGAAGAACTTTAACTAAAAAGAGGATTTTTGAAAATATAATCCTAAGGAATTAGCGATAAGATTGGGGTAAGGGATAACGTTATAGTAACATACTCATATTTGATATATATAAGTATGTGCTTTATCTCTAATCTCATATCTCTATTTGGTTATTTTTCTGGATCTCACGAAGGTTCGAATGCAGATATGGATTCTCGAAGAGGAAATGTTGGGAGGAGGAAGCACACTACAGATGGAAATGCTAGACCTAATACTAGAAGGAGCCAAGGTCAGGCACGAGCTGGAAATACTGGTGCTAAAGTCCCGCAAGTTGACATGGGAGCCATGTATCAGATTTTCGTGAATATGATGCAAGCGGGGGTTGCTGCTGGAGTAGTTGGAGGAGGAGTCTAGGAAGCTCCAGTAGTCAACAATTATGCTGCTTTGAGTAGGGACTATGCTAGGTTGGGAGGAAAACCATTCATTGGGACTGAAGACGCCATAGAAGTGGAGAACTGGTTGTTGCATTACGAGAGAATTTTTTACAGATTTAGGGCTCAGTGATGAGCAAAAAAGAAGGCTCGCTTCGAGAAAACTTCAAGGAGCAGCTTTATACTGGTGGAATAATGTGACGGTTGGAGTGGATGAAGGAACGATGACATGGGATGAGTTTAAGAGGAGGTGCGAGGAGAGGTTCGTGTCTGTGTTGGCTAAGTCTACCTTGCTCAGAAAGTTTGCCGAGTTAGAGTAGGGAGAGATGACCGAGTTAGAATATGCTACAAGGTTTGAGGAGTTGGCAAGATATGGTTATGCTACTGTGGATACCGTGATTAAGAGAAATGAGAAGTTCATTATGGGATTAAAACCTGAATTAGCCAGGGCTACATTACCTCATATTAGCGATCCTTGTGATGTTGTAGTAGAGATGACTCTAAGATATGCGGAAATGATTGCTTTTGTGGAGAAGAATAAGGTGAAGGAGGTCCAGGTGGGGTAGAGTCAGAAAAGGAAGTTCTTTCCTAAGAAGGGAGCCCAGAAGGGTGGAGCCGTAAAGAAGGGAAAGTCAGAAGTTGTCTGTTTTAAGTGCGACAAGAAAGGGCATTTTGAAAATGAATGTCGTTCTGGAGAGGCAAAGAAGGTGACTGGGAAGAAGAATATTAAATGCTTCAACTGCGATTAGTGAGGAGAAACCCGTTCCGCTAAGCGGCATGGTCTCACTTAATATCAAATAACCGAGATGTATAGTATTATTCACACCAGGTTTTATGTTTGGCTTGAAGTTTATGTTTTTCCCCTTAAACTCTCGGGTGCTCAAAAATTGATTTGAGTAGGCTGAGGGTTGAGGTTTTTAGGTTTTAGTAGGTTGGAGAATAAAGCATCTAATGACGAGCTGGTGGCTGACGGATAGCTAACTAGGAGTTGTTGTTTTATTTTGGATTAATTCCGCTGTGTTGTATATATAGTACTCTGGTCAACCAAGGGGCATCATCATATGTCGCTTTTGGCGTATTTATGTAATAACTATATTTTATCTGAACTTGGGAAAGCGATGGGATTATGTAATTTGAATATGGAACATGTTTGGGAAATGAAATTAAAAATATTGTTTTGTTGAAATCTATGATTTTGCTTCATATTCACGTGCTTATGATATTATGGATACCATTAACATTACCGTATTTGGTCACCAGAAGTTAATACTATGGATGACTGCAGCATCTGTCGCGCTTAGCTTCGGACCTCCATATAGGGGATATGACAGAATGCGAGTACTTGGGATGGATTCTTATGGTGATATGAGTGTTTTCTATCATATTTTAGGACTATGTAAGAAAAACATAAGTATCAGATCAAGGAACCGAATCAAGGTTCCGCAATGAAGAAGTTAAGTGATATATACTATTTTAATAAGAGATTTATGTATCCGAGCAAGTGATCGAGTCAGATATTGCGTATGGATGATTCATGTACATCATATGGGCTTAAGTATATTTGTTTTTAATGTTTTATGGTTTATGGTTTATGAGGAGTTAGGTAGACGACTCTTCGATTTATCATAAGGTAGCATGAATAATTGATTGAGTAATAACCTATGACTGTTGAGCATGATGTATACTTAGTAGATTGTTCATCATCCTTGTGTGATGAGAAGATTGTAAACCTAGGCAAACTCTAAGGTGGTGTTTGGTTTAAAAATGAATTTTAGGTTTTTGTTTTTAAATATATATGTCAAACATGAGAGGAGTGAAGTGATGACAGAAGTGATGGAAGGTAATTGGAGGGACCACGGAGGGATGGAAGGACGACGGAAGGATGGATTGTTTCTCATGCTTCTATTATTTTTCAAAACACTAAAAATAACAAAAGTTGTTTTCTATTTTGTATGTTAATTTCGTTTTCTAAATTTGATCGTTATCGACAACATACATGCGTCTTGCGCATTTTTGTATGGACGAAAACCCAAAACTAAAAATGACAAACCAAACACAGCCTAATTTTTTTTGTTAGTCATTTAACATTTTGGGAAATGTTAAGAATTAGTATGGCTTTTTTTTGGTTGTTTGTTTGTGATGAAATTTCAGGATCGAAATTCCTTTAAGGAGGGAAGGATGTAACGACTCAGGATTTTTTCGGTTTGATTGAGAATACTTAAATTAATTTTAAATATTTAAATAATTGATTTTATAAGCCTAAATAACTCATTTTTATTATTTAATGATGATATTAAACTCATTTTGAAAGTTTGTTTACAAAATTAAATAGTTCGGAGAAAAACTGAAAATGTGACGTAAATTCGTTTTTCGGATTTTCGACTTTTTATCGAACGAAACTTATCACAACGTGATTGCACGCATATGTACACTTTTGTAACATATGTAAAAATTTAATAAAAAGTTTAAAAATTTAAAAATGGATTAATTAAAACGAAGAATCCTTAAGTGCTTTTAAATTATAATTAAAATGTAATAAAGTAAAGAGTGGACTTTTCTTTCTTATTTTAAGTGCTAAAGTACATATATTTGTGTGCTTCTTTTGGAATATGATGGAAAGTACTTAGGCACATGAAGGAAGCTTAGTATGTAAGGGTAAGGGAGGGTAATTGTGTAATTTAGTTTAAGGGCATGTGATGAAATTTTCCTTTTTTTAAATTCTATAAATAGAACCTCTTTGCTTCCTTTTCCACTTTATTTCATTTCTATCTTTTTCTTTCATTCTTCATCTTCTTTTCCATGTCTTCCTCCTTAATTCATAACTCAAAACTACATCAAAAACTCTTTTTTTCCTCCTCAAACTTCTTCCATAACCTTAAAATAGCATAACAACTACCACCACCACCCTAAAGTTTGAAGCTTTGAAGCCAAACACCCATTCCCAAGCATGCCCGTGAGCTTCTAGGAGGAAGAGGAAACTTGCATGAGAATTAGGTGGTCTAGCGTGGTAGGGTCTTGTGATTTGGAAGCTAAAAGAAGGATCTTGTGTTGTTTCTAGGTCGAGGGTGGTCATAGTAGCCTTTGGTTTGAGTTAGTGCTTGTTTTAAAGTGAGATATCCCACTTTAAAATTGTTTTAAAATTAACAAAATGTTGTAGAATATAATTTTTTGTTTATATTGTTTATTCTTATTGCTTGTTTGGATTTGATTCCTGCTTGAAAGTGGATGGCATAATTAACCATTGTTTTGCAAGGGACTAAGACAAAAACGAATCGAAGTGTTCCGTAGTGAATAAGTCGTTATGGAAACACTTCGAAGAATAGAAATGTTGTAGAGAGATTAAAAGGATTCCTTGCCTTGTTAATTTTACTTTACATTATGATGTAATGAAGTGGAAGTTGTTGATAGTTGACTTGCTTTGATGATTTGTTTTTATATGACATAGAAATTGCGTGCTTTCTTTTAAGTGGTTTACCACTTTGTTTCCTAAAAGAGTTTTGAAATGTTTTCCGAACTTGACTTTTGTTTTCAAACCTTTTTGCAAAGGTATTAAAGTGGTTTAAAATATAGAAAGAAAATGGAGTCTAAAAGCTATTTGACTTACAAAGCAAAGTTTTTTTAAGTTGCGATCCATATAGCGAATGTCGATATGGATGCACTTTGGAAATATACGATTTTAGTAAAACTTTATCTACCTTAGATATTTGGTAAATTACTTTCAAATATGGTTTACAAAAGTTATATAGGTATTTTTAAAGATGGTTTGGAATTTAAATATATTTCTAAAGGGGTTGTTTGAAATATTTAAATAAGAGTTTATTTTATATAAAGGTAACTCCTCTATTTTCCAAAGTCAAATTCTTTTTCAAAAGTGGTGACTTTTTAAGAGATGTTTGAATGAAGGTTTTAAACGGTGTATAAAGTATTTTAAATTAGATTGTAAGTAAGAAGAAAGCATGGATTATGACGCTATTGTTGTAATAAATGTTTTCGAGAAAAAGAAAGATATTATGGATTATAACATTCTTGTTATAGTAAATGATTTCAGGAAATTGGAAAGAAAATTTGGTTTATAAAACTTTTGTTATTGTTAAATGGTATACGGAATTTGAGAAGACTAGAAATAAGTTTATGGAGTTGGTTTTCCGATTGCTTTTATAAAGATTTTGTTTTATGCAATGGATTTATTTTTCAGTGCCATTAAGTAACATAAAACAAATATGATTAGTAGTGCTAAAATGCTGACACATTTATGGGAAGTAAGTCATCTTATACTTAGAACTAAACCGATGAGTAGACTTTTCTCTATCCGTGAGATCTATAATCAGAGTGTCTAGGCAAGATTAGAAGCAACCAGTGCCCTGACTTACCTGGCTTCAATTCTCGATGAGGGATAAAGAAGTCAAAATGTCGGAATGTGATAAGTATAATAAAGTTACTTTCTATCAATTGGTCATGATTAATTAAGTATATGGAAGGCACTTCATCTTATATTCGACACTAAATTTCAAGGTATGAAAGCCCGTTTCTATCTATGAGAGTTTAAGAATGTACGTCGAGGTAAGGGTAGTATGCTAACTTGTCCAATTTCATTGTTAATCGAGGAATAGTATGGGGTTGAAGTCAAAAAGTGGTGAAAAGTACATGATGTTCGATTTTCCATATGCAAAATGTATACTTACATTAGATAGTGGATTACACCGGATAGTGGTTTGTCTAATATCGAGAACTGGACCTATTTTGACTTAGGAAGTACATGAAAGCTTCGAGATTTCATACGGTTTGAGATTCCTTTGGGAGAACTCATTCCGGTGAAACGTCTCTCGCTTTAAGGGTGGATATTCGAGATTTCCTTGGGAACCTTATATCGTCCGCTTACATCTGAAAGAACCGAGATTAAGTCAACCAGAAACTACCGATTGTTGGTTCGGAGAGACCGGGATCAGATAAGTATGAGTTATTCGAAAACAACTTCGAACCGGCATAAGCGTTCGAATTGGAGACATCTTGATGATCATGGAAATCGAAGATGGGATTCTTTGAAGTGCATGGTCTACTTGCTCCTAATCTTGAAAGTGATTCCAAAAAGGATGTAGGAGAAGCAATGCCTTCGGCTTGTTCATATCTCAAACAACTTGTATGGATGAATTTTGGCATTGCATTGTTGCCTGGAGGGCAGTATTAGCATTCCAAAAGGGATTTGCTAAGAGGAAAAGGTAATCTGGCCTCACAAGCCTCACAATCCGATAATGACTAAACTAAGGGGAGATGTGGCAGGGCTATGTGGGTTGCACCCACTAGGGTATGGTTATAACCTTTCTAGATCACTATTTGTGAACTTGGCATGTTCATGTGAGCTAATGAGAAAAAGGTTGTACATATTAGAATCGGGCTAGTTCGCTGCGGAAGAAATGGGTGAACTTCAAATTTTTTTACCACTTTGGATCTTTAATGGGCCTATAAAGTCAAAATATGCTTAGAACTCTTCTAAGTTTCTTTTAAATAAAATCAATGTTTTATTTTATTTCATAATCAAAGGATTTTTAAATTTAATTCAAACAGATATGTAATATGATGAATGTATCAAATACTGTAACGACCTGTAAATTTTCGATAATTAAAATGGTTAATAAAATAAGATTTTGTGATTTAATATTTAAAGAAATAATTTTTTTGTAACTTATCAATGAAATAATAAGTAAAATAAAACGCAACATTGTCAATTAAAGTTAATCATTAACGATTTGAATGAAATTCCAATTTATTGAAATAATTTAAATGTTATAACTTGGTTATAAATTGAATGTAAGTAAATAAGTGTAAATGTTGTATAAACTTTTGAACTAGCAAAATAAATGGTAACTGAATAAAATCAGTATTATGTAAGTGATTTTAACATTCATTTGTAAGTAATAAACATACAAATATAGTTAATGGTTAATTGTGACAACCAGTATAAGTTATCTATATATTTAGCCTGTTAATTTAAATTGGAAATAAATTTCAATAAACGTAATTAAATATTATGTTAATGTAAATTAAGTTAATATTTGGAAATAATGTTAATTTTATTCATAATTTGATAATTGGTTGAATAAAAAGAATGGAAATCAAGGTTTATTAATTTATTCGAATTCAAATTATAATAATTGGATTAATTGCAAACAAATAAAATTAAATATTCAAATATTACGTTAATTGAAAATAAGAAGAAATAGGGAAACATTAATGTGCTAAGAGATAAACCAATGTTAGTTATACCCTTATTGTAATGAAAGACTTGAATAACAAGGTTTAAAAAATTTAATAAATGGATTTTTGGAATTTTAATTTATAATTTCTGAATTTAAATGAAATTGGAATTTAACACTGAAATTGATAAATTAATCAACTTTAAATTGACATCTAAATTTGGTTAAATTATTGTAAATGGTTAAGAAATCAACAATGATAGAAGTTGTAAATTATTAAAATTTAAACTGAAAATATGATTTAATTAATTTAATATTAATTTATTTAATTAACCGAAATATAGCCATTTTGGCCACTGACTCGGATTCCGACGAAACTAGTTTCATCGGATCCGTAACGGTGAATTATAATAGGATTTCAAGTTTCGTAACGATCGGACATGTCGTTTGATCGTACGGGCTCGAAATGCCTTGATATCAATTTAATTAAAATCAATTGAAATCAATTTGAAATAAGCTGATTTTGGCATAACTTCTTCATACGATGGAATTAGGACTTGAAACCTGTTCCATTGAGTTTAAAATTATTGAAAACATCTATTTTGATATATGGGTTGACCCATTTGCGTTCCGAAGTCGAAGCGGGCTTTTCGGGTTGTTTATCGTTCCAACCCAAATCGATCTTGTCCATTTATTCTATTTTTCAGCTCTGCCTAGAAATACCTCGTTATAAACCTTAGGTCACTCCTTATTGTCATTTGTCTGTACGTACATTGCTTCTCAACTCCTCATTCCAATGGCAGACAAACAAATTCCAGTTCAATTTCAAATCAAATCTCAAATCAAAAAAATTCAAACTCCTCAAACTATATCGAATTATATACTAATTTGAAGCTCTCAACGAGCACAAGTCAAATATGTGATTCGTTTTTTGATTTGAGTTGTGGTTTGGTCAGAATTTCTCAAAACAGTTTCGGACGGTCATAGGCTGTAGCTTCATTGGACGGTAGATCGACATCCAGGCGACGATCAGCTGGTACTGCTGCGTATAAGGGATCATACGCTTTCGATCCATACGACGACTTGAGGCTGGAAGCATCTGGATTCGCAGCGATTGGTAGGAAACGGCAGCGGCGACGCGGCTTCATTCGACGACCAGAGGCGATCAAATCCTAGGCATGAGGTCGGCCGGAGGCTGGGGGTCGAGTGGCGTTCTCCGATCAGGGACACGTGGCGGATGGCTGTGGCAAATAGGTGATGTTCGCGGTGGCGCTGTAGGGTTTGGTCTGTCGCGTTTTTGTTGTGCTCGAGAGAGGGAGGTGACATGTTAATTTGGTTATTTTATTTTATTTATTTTATAACTTAAATTGTTTAACTTCAAACTGACATAACTGTTGCATACGAGGTCCGATTCAGGCGCGGTTTTCTCCGCTGCGATCCTATTGAAATTTCCAATATTTTGACGATGGTTTGGACAAATTCTGAGACCGTTCAAATTTTGGGCTTAAATTGGATTTATATTCGATTTAAATTCAAAAAGGTGAGTGTTTTAACCCACTCACAACTTCTAAAATTTATTATGTTTGTTAAATTAAATTGTTGATATAATTAGAAATTTATTTATGACTGTTTGATATAGTTTAAATCATCATCTCAGTTAATTTGAATTTATTTGAATTAAATCATTATTTAATTTATTATTTAATATAAATTGCCAGTTAAATACCTGTTATTGATTATCAGTTCTATATTGATATTTATTGATTGATTTGGATGATTTTTGTATTGGATGTTGATTGTTGTTATTGGATGAATGGATGTTTTATTTTATATCATTATAAACTGCAAGTTCACCATGGGTTGAAATGATACATACCCGAATGATCAATAGATTAAGAAGAAATCGTTATGGGTTGAAATGATAGACTCGAGCGATTTTATGGATTTTATTATTATTTTGGGATTACGGTTTGAAATGATATATAACTGTAACATTGTAAATTGCGGATTGAAATGATAAATATCCGTATCACTTGACCCTAGGGTAGAGAATTATATACGGACACCGGATTGGTTAAATTTAAATGATTTTGAATCCTTAAATTTTGCATTGATTTAAATGATATTTTGAATGAAAAATTTGATTTATACGAATTGAATTATTATCGAAATTCAAGCTTATGATAAAATTGGAATTGGTTTAAAGATATTGTTAAAAGGATTTAATTGAAATTTCAAAGTTGAATTTGGAATAAAAAGTGAAATTTGTCAGAATTGAATTATTTTAAGTTGTTTGAAATATAACTTTGACATATATGGAATTTGGAGTAATTTAAATTGATATTTCAAACATGGATTGGAGGCGATATTGAATTAAATATTTTATTGAGAATTGGAATTGGGAAATTTGAAATTGGGTTTTGGAATATTAAAATGGTCCAAATGTACTGGAATGGAATAAATAGTTTAAATTGATATAAATTTCAAATTCATACATTTATATAAACTGTTTTAAAAATATATTATTTTAAAGACTTTAATTATTAAGATTTTCAACTTTTAAACTAATTAACCTGTTTTAACTTATTTTAAATCTAATTAATCTATTTTAAAGCTATTTTAATTATATTTAATCTATTTTAAAATCTATATTAACTATTTAAAACTATTTTCTTCTAAATTCCAAACTAAGTAAAATGGATGGGTTTATATTCAAATTCTCGATTTTTAAAGTGAATGTGGTTAAGCGGCATTATAACCTAAGTTGGGAATTAAATAACATATTTGGTTTAATATGATAATTTTGAAATGAGAGTTTAACCTATTTTGGAAATATGACTTTTGAAAGGAAATAAAATTTCGATCAATGATTTCAAATGTGATATAATTTCAAAGGTAAATATGAGTAATAATTTCAAAAAGGATATGATTTGAATTGAATATGATATTTTGATATCAATTATGAAATAGTTTTGGAAATGTAAAAGAACCATCCGGTGTGTAATAAGCAATTGGTTGGTAAAGAGACCGGGATCGGATGTGGGCATACTCTCTATCGATATCGAAAACCACTTTGACAACCGTGTACGTGGTGGAGATTCCAGAATGAAGTAGGATGGTGGCGACGATCCTATATGAGGTATATACGTGGACCCAACTCTCGTGAGTTGGCATAAGGTGGCTAAAACAGGAGCAATCGACGGGCCAATGAGGTAGCTCCTCTGATTGGACACACTCCATCGATCTATATTCAGACTTTGTGATTTATTCGGTGGCCACCCTTCGATTTTACTCGGGAGTGTGTTTCGAGTTGGGCGGTAGTTGCGGCTATGCGTTACCAACATTCCGAAAGTGTAATTGGTATATCTACCCTGGCGTTGCCTAGTTGTGCCGTGTCGCCTACCCTAGCGCGCCTTCTACGAGTTTGTTTTATGTCGTACCTATGTGGTATCCTCTGACGGCTCCTGTTTACGGGGAGTTACGGTACTGTATAGACTATTGGCATACCTAAAAATGTGTTAAGGTGGAAAATGTAAAGCCTTAACGCTATTTTTAAATAGTATACTTTACTTTAGACACTATTATAATAGCGTATTGTACTACATAGTGGATAGTTTAACGGATCCTTAGGAGATGTGAATCCCGAACATCTTTTAAGTTACTGTACTCACGTTAGACACTGGATAGGAGATGTCAAACCCCGTAAACATCTCCGACGCCGTTTACACTCATATTTATTTACCGTTGATTTAACTCACATAAGATCTTTTAGTTCTGACTCGAGTGTTTTGTCTTTTCAATTCGCTCGGGTCAGCTTGAGCATTTCAGGATTTGAAGACCTTATTTTCGGAGGACGAAGACGAAGATTGTATTATTATTATTTACTATATTATTCCACTGCATCATACCGTTCCGCTGCAATGTTATGTATTTATCTCTGATATGTGTAACTCTGATTTTGTATTGGATAAGTATAATCAAATGTTTTGTATACAGCTTCATGAACTGTTATTTGATTATTATATTTTCTCATTCCGTTGTAAGATTCTGTTTTTTTTTATTTCTTTCTCCTTTTCTTATTCACCCCAATAACAATCCGCCCTTCTGTATGGTTTGAGTCGGCATGCGTGTCTGCTTAAAGCGTATAAAAAGGCGGAATGTTACAAATACATTCATGTATTTTACTAATAAGGAGAGCATATGAGCACCACATAAAAGTATGTAAATAAACATGTAAAAGATTAGAGAAAGAAACCTTTTATTTCCGTCTCTTAACACAAATAATTAATTCGGGAAAGATGGATGATAAATGTAGAGAGAAAAACTTTTCATTTATCTCTCTCTATAATTAGGTTAATTGACTAATTAACATTTACTACAGAATTAACATTATATAAATAAACATGTAAAATGTTAGAGAAAGAAACCTTTTGTTTCATTCTGTTAACATAAATAAATGATTACGGAAGGATGGGTTCAAAAATGTAAAGAAGGAAACTTTTCATTTTTCTCTCTCTTTAATTAGCTTAACCGACAAGTTAACATTTACTACTGAATTGACACGTGCCTTTGTTATCCAAATTTTATTTTAAAACATGTAAGTAATAGTAACGTATGCATATATAAGTTCAAATTACACTTATACATAACATATTAAAAGGAATTTCACTAATAGACAAATGTTGACTTATATTAACAAAAGGACAATTAATGAACAGAGGTAAACATTTATGAAGAAGGAAAGGTAGAGGACTTTCCTCCTTCCTTTACTCATTCAATCAATATCATTTCAAATAAGTAATTAAACTATAAAACATAAATGCATATAAAATTAATTTTGACCATTCTCATATTTTGAAATCTAGAATTAACAAATATAAATCAAATTTCAATTTAGGAAGAATTTTAAAATTAAAATTGTGATTTTACATAAAAGTAAAATTTATAAACGTTGAATTAAAACAATACATTCATACATATAAATGTAATTAATTTCAAGCTACTTTTAAAATTAAAAAAAATGTAAACTTTGCGATTTAGCATGTGTTAGAATCATAAGTTAGCAATTTACACAAAAGTCTTTATGTTTTTATTTTACTTTCAAACAAAAGAATACATTAACAAGAAAATTCAAATAAAACATATAAACATTATATTCAATTTTCAGATGATTTCAAAAGGACAACATATGGAATTTATATTAGTTGAAATAAAATAAAACCATATAAATGAATGGTTTCAAACATGAACAAAGTGGACAACTTAGACACATATAATTCGCAGTAAAATATCAAATCTGAACTAGCTCTAATATTAAGAATTTGTCACAACTCTAATATCAAGAATATGGACACATAAACAAAATGGAATAGCACGAAATGGATCTAAATCAAACTAATATTATAAACATATATATTACTAAAGAAGATACGACAAAAGGGAATTAGATTAAGTTAAATAGATAAACTTATATTCATATGTGATATGCAAGAGATCTAATCATATAAATAAGAAGATTATACGAATAAATAAAATGAAACTTTTACCTTAAGATGTAGCAAAAAGAATGCACCTTGAATGATGATATCTCCTCAGATCTTCAAGATCCCCATCTTATCCCTGCAAGAGATGGATGGACCACTTTTCTTTTATTTTCTTTGATATATTTATTTGGATTTTAAAGATTTTTGAAATTTTGATTTTTTGTTTTCTGCCATGAAAAGTTAGGAGGAGAGAAAGAAAAAGAAAAAATGAAAAAGAATGAATTGTACGTACAAAATGAATTAAAGAATATGTTTACCTGAAAGAGTGAAATCTTTCTCATTATTTAATTAAAACTTCCCTAATTAATTCCCTTGATTGCCTCTCTCCCTCCAATCCTTTCTTTTCACGTGATATGTCATCAAATGACATAAAATTTCTACAGATTATGCCATCAAATGACATAAATTTTCCATAAATCATTTCATGCAATAATCTTTTATTTGAATTACATCGATATTGTATATTAATGCGCGCAAATATAACTTTTATAAATGCATTAAAATAATTACAAACAACTTCCAAACATCAAATTAATTAAGTAACAATTAATATTTCTCAAATATCAATTAATTTAACCAATTTACAACATTTTATAAATTAACTAAATCACGTGGTTTTCAGAGAATTCATCATTGCGGTTCTGCGACTCAACGGTATACATTTAGTCAGCGATTAATATCGAACTATTCGAATATTAACGTTCACACATCAATTAACATATGGCGTGCCATTTTGGCTGATTTATCACTTACACATCTTCTGGTATAATCCCATTTTACTTATTATAAGCGGCACTTGATAGTGACAATTATTTACACCAATTATCGTTGTCAAAACTACATCACATTAGGACTTACGAAATTTGGTAATGGTCAAAATTCCAATATTGTCCACATTCAACTTTATAGTCCAAACACAAAGTCCTTGGTTTAATAACAACAATTATTATTAATCGAACTGCTCTGGCCAGAGTCTTTGACTTTGAGTTGAGATCAGTTGACCGTGATACTAACCTCATATAACTGAGGAGACAAATCCTCTCTTGAATAGTGTTTCACTTCCAATGCTTTCGCTCGACCCAACTATAGTCGTTCAATGGATGCCGTACCACGATTTAACTATAATCAAAGCGGAGCTTCCACATTGAAATCAACAGTATTCTCAAGTCGAGAGAACTGTGTAAATTAGTAACATCGATATTTTTTGTTTGACCTTAGTTATATTAACGAACATAAAACTATCGAGTGAGTCATTCCATGGTTATCCAATAACTATCAGCACGTAATCCTTAGTGCCCTCAGCAACTATGAGTAATACATTGCCCAATATTTGGAGAGCCTTACGTACTCTAGTCTTAACGGATGTATCGATATCCAGTCTCGATACATCTTGACTAGGAATATTTAAAATGCTTTTGTTTTCATTATGATAAATTACTCACGGTCACAACACTTTGTAGCTACTATCACAAAACATACCATTTATGGATTTTCCAATACGTGCCTTACGGTTTTAGTTGTAGAACATAGTACTGTTGAATGTAATTATGGGTAAACATTCCAGATATGTTATACATTTATTTTAAACCCTAGACATTATTATAATACTACTGGATTTTCTAATAAAATGGTTTGCTTATCGTAAGGTAAAAACCCATCCGCTTTTATGTGCGGCATGGTCTTACGAGATGCTTTATTTTTGAAAGGTTTCATAACATTAAATAATTCAAATGATTTGAGTTTCTCACGTCGATTTATCTGACCGATCCAGGTGTTATTCTCTTATAATGCTCAGGTCTGACCCGGGAAATTTTTTCAGAGTTAGCTTTGAACACTTGGAGCTTTAAGTGATGAGCCGGATGCCTCCAAGACGTATTTACGTATTTTTATTTCTATTATATCTCTTATTTTGTATTATCAGCATTTGTGAGGATAGACTGTTATAACTATTCAAGCTGATATAGGTTAGTTCACTCTGATTAATGTATGTATATTAAAGTTTTCTTTTGTAAAGATCATTGAATATTATATATTACTCGTCACGATGTGAGATTTTGTTCTGTCTTTTCTTTTCTTTCAAACCCAACAATCTATCTTTCTGGCACTTGGATGTTCGACATGTGAATACCATAGATGTATTAGTGTCGACTTTTGAGAGTCGAAAAGGTGGTCATTACATTAGTAGTATTCAACATTTCGGTTATGTGACTCTTATGTGTAAATTTGGTCAGCGATTAATATTGAACAATTCGAATATTAATGTTCACACTTCACTTAGAAGTTGGTGTGAAATTATAGCCAAATTTATTGCTTACTTGGCATCGGTAAAATCCAATTTTACTTTATTGAACGTTACCCAGTAGTGACAATTATTTACACCAATTCTCTTCGTCCAAAACTATATCGCTTTGGGCTTATGGAATTTGGTAATGGTCAAAATTCCAATATTGTCCATATTTAACTCTATAGTCTTAACACAAAGTCCTTGGTTCAATAATAATAATAATTATTATTATTAACCAAACTGCTCCGGGCAGATACTTTGAATTTGAGTTGACTTCAATTGACCGTGATATTAACCTCATATAACCGAGGAGACGAATCCTCTCTTGAATAGTGTTTTACTCTCAATTCTTCTACTCAGCCCAACTATAGTCATTCGATGGACAACATGCCATGGTTTAACTATATTCAAAGCAGAGCTTCCACATCGAAGATCAACAGTATTCTCAAGTTAAGAGAACTATATAATTTTGTCACATCGATATTTTATTTTTGAACTTATTTATATTAACCAACAGAAAACTATCAAGTGAGTCATTCCATAGTTACCCAATAACTATCAGTACGTAACCCTTAGGTGCCCCCATCATCCATGAGTAATACATCATCCAACATTTGGAAAATGTTATGTACTCTAGTCCCAATGGATGTATCGATATCCAGTCTTGATACATCTTGACTAGAAATATTTAAAATGGTATGTTTAATTTAATTATAACAAATTACTCATAATTACAACGCTTTGTAACTACTATCACAAAAGCAGCCATTTATGGAATTTCTATTAAATATACCTTAATTAATTGCTTAATTATTTATATTATAATATAACAAGTATATAATAGAAAGAAAACACCTTTTATTTCAAACAAGATTTCACTACAAGAAAAACCATTTATAGTTGCAAAAATCGGTGGCGTTTTATTGTAAATGCAACAAAAAATAGATTACCAAATAATATAAACGTGGCAAAAAATAATTCACGTTTCCCGCTTCTAAAAAAAGAGTCCGCGCGAACTAAATAAACGTAACCTATCATTTTACTCTCGTACTTAACAAAATTCTCATCCCTAATTTGCTTTCTTCTTCAGAAAAAAAATTTCCCCTTTTAATCGTGTTAAATTTTCATCGCACTCAAGTATCATCGTCAACTCCGTCGTTTCCCCCTTACTCAACATCGAGTCGCGGCAGCCAACAGATCTAGGTATATTTAGGTATGAACCTTTTAAATCGATTAGGTATATTTAGGTATGAATCTTTTAAATCAACTTTGTGATTCTATTTGGATTTTATATGAATTTGAATGCATCTTATTTTCGTATTTTTTCCTAAACTATTACTAAAATGGTTGATTTAACCCTAATTGCAATGATCTGTTGGGATATCTGCTTTGATTTCTTTGAGTATATGAATGTTCTGTTGAAGTGGTTCAGTGAATCAATGGTTGCTTGCTGAGAGAAGGTTGAGGTTGCGTGTTTCGGGAATTTGGTGGGTTCAAGTAGCATTGATGGAGGTCGCGGGTTTGTTTGCGATTGGGTATTGGCTGGCTCGATGGTTGAGAGTGGTAAATGTTGGAGCATAAATAGTCTTTTGTGGAGTGGCATGCACTGGAAATATGTCAGTTGTGTGGATGTGAGGTAGTGAAGAGGAGGCGGTGAAGTTGATTGTTGGTTTGGTAAGAGGAAACTATTGGTTTGTACATTCTAAGGCTTTGAATTTATATGCAGTAATGCTATAATTTGCTAGACTTAGGCTTTGAATTCATGCATGGATTAATTATAAATACATGTAAATCTGAGGTTAAATGCAAAATATAAGTGTAAAATTTATATTTTTGGAAAAGTATTCTTTGCCTTTGTCTACTAAACCACCATGGTTATATGCAGTAGTGCTACAAGTATTTGTACTTCAACGTCTAGTTATTTTTTTGATTACAACAGATAACCAATTTATACGTCAAAGATTGGAAACTTATTTGCCTTCAAATGTTGATAATGGAAAAAGGCTGGGTTTTTTTAAACAGGTGATAAAACCATGATTAACTTAATATGTATTTTGAGAATTAGAACATATAATCTAATACTAAAGCTCACTTTTTTTTACCTTTTTCATAGAACTAGTATAGAATACCGACAAGGAGCAATGAATTTCGTGCATGCTGCAAAGAGGAATGTAAGAAGTGTAGAAATTTTTTTATGCCCTTGCAAGGATTGTCGGAATCTTAGTCGTCATGATGACCAAATCATCATTGAACATTTAATTATAAAAGGAATGGATCCTAAATACATTGACGGTGTATGGTTTAACCATGGTGAAGAGATAAATGTAGAGAATAAAACAAATACGTTTGACGTATATGAACTATTCAAGATGATTCACTATGAAGATGAAGATTTTTTGAATCAAGATTTTTTTGATGATGATAAAGACGATGTTGATTCTCGAAGAAAAGAGGATGAGTTAGTCAAGAACTTGGAAGATACAGAAACTCCATTATATCATGGTTGCACAGATCACACAAAATTATCTGCCATCACCGTCTTGTATAATCTTAAATGCGAGACTGGCTTGTCCGATAGTGGTTTTGATAAGCTTTTAGCTATGCAACATCTATTTCTGCCGAAGGAAAACGTGCTTCCCAAAACCTTATATGAAGTCAAGAAATTTCTTAAAGCATTCGACATGGGTTTTGAAAAGATACATGCTTGTGAGAATGATTGTTGCCTTTTCAGAAAAGAATACAAAAATTTAGAAAGTTATCCAAAATGTGGTTCCTCGAGATGGAAGAAAAATCAAGATACTGAAGAGGTTATACAAGGTGTTCCAGTTAAAGTATTGAGATATTTCCCAATCATTTCGAGGTTTAGACGAATGTATAGATCTCAAAAGATGGCTGAAGAATTAAGATGGCATTTTAATAATAAAAGTAACGATGGAAAAATGCATCATCCCATGGATTCTATGACATGGAAAATGGTGGATGAAAAGTATAAATCTTTTTCATCTGATCCACGCAATCTTAGGCTTGGTCTTGCTACAGATGGATTCAATCCATTTTCCATGTTGAGTTCGAAATATAGTTGATGGCCGGTAATGCTTGTGACATACAATCTCTCGCCTATGTTGTGTATGAAGAAAGAAAATATTATGTTAACTTTACTTATTCCAGGCCCGAAGCAACCCGGTAATGATATTGATGTATATTTGGCGCCTTTGGTGGAAGACTTGCATCACTTGTTGTCTAATGGAGTTACTGCTTATGATGCATTTAGTAAAACTTTATTTAAACTGAATGCAATTTTGTTATGGACGATTAATGATTTTCTGGCTTATGGAAATCTTGCTGGATGTCGTGTGAAAGGGCAAAAAGCTTGCCCATTATGTGGTGTCAATACCCATTCTCGTTGGTTGAAACATAGTCGAAAGTTCGCCTACATGGGTCATAGAAGATTTCTACCTCCTTCAGATTCACGGATGAAACAAAAGGCATTGTTTGATAATACCATAGAGACAGATGGTGCTCCTAGAATGCTTTCTAGGAGAAACATCTATGCATTATTGAAGGATTATCCAAATGATTTTGGAAAAGGAATAGAGGAGAAAAGTAAGAAGAGAAAGCATGTCTATGATAAAGAAGATGAATATGATGATACTAAAAGTTCTACAGAAGTAGAGCTATCAAGGTGGAAAAAACGATCAATTTTCTTTGATTTGCCTTATTGGGAGGTTAGTGGTTAATTTATTTATTATTCATTGTTTTAATACAAGAAAAACAAAATAATGCATTATTGTTTTGGTTTTCATAGGAACTTCCATTATGTCACAATTTAGATGTGATGCATGTGGAGAAGAACATTGGTGAAAGCCTATTGGGCACAATGTTGCATGGAAATAAATCCAAAGATGGAACCAACTGTAGAAAGGATTTAGAGGATTGGGGAATTCGAAGTGAGCTTCATACACAACCTCGTGGGAATAAAACATATCTTCCACCGGCTCCATATATGTTGTCAAAATCCGAGAGAAAAATATTTTGCAAAAGACTATGATTTCAAAGGACCGGATGGCTACTGTTCAAATTTAAAAAATTGAATTTCGTTGTCGGATTGCAAAATTAGTGGATTGAAGTCACATGATTACCATGTATTAATGCAACATTTATTGCCAGTAGCATCGAGAGGGTTCATGGCAAAGAAGGCAAGAAAAGCGATAATTCGCTTATGTTCTTTTTTCAACAAATTATGTCAACGTGTTCTTAATTGAGAGAAGGTAGAACAAATCAATGTTGAAATTATTGACGTTTTATGTGAGCTTGAAATTTTTTTTCCACCATCTTTCTTTGATATAATGATACATTTATCCATTCATCTTGGAAAAGAAGCACAAATGTGTGGACCTATTCATTTTCGAAGGATGTACCCATTCGAAAGATATATAAAGACACTCAAAGATTATGTCAGAAACTATGCACGACCAGAGGGATGTATTGCAGAATTGTATCTTGCAACAGAATGCATGTTGTTTTTCAATGAAATTTTGAAGAAATCAGGACATATAGAGGAGAAAGGAGCTCGAAATGAAGATTATGAAAGTAGTAGAATATTAGAGGGATGTCCAATTTCAGTATCGAAGACAATTAAATTGCCAGTTAATGAGAAAGAAAGTGCTCATTTAGTTGTGTTAATGAATATGGCCGTGGTGGAACCGTTTATAGAGTAAGTTTATGTTATATTGTTTTAAATATTTTGATGTGTTCGCAATGATATATATAACTTATAATCAATTGTTCAATACTAGTTTGCATTTGGAGGAATTAGAAAATTCAGACCAACGCATGACAAAAAATGCGACCTTACTTTGGGAAACACATACAAAAAGTTTTGTCGATTGGATTAAAAGGAAGGTTAGTTAGATTTCAAATATATTCTCATTCAACTATCAATATTACTATATAAATTTACATGCTAAATGAAATTTGTTGTAGATACCTATTACCTCCAAGGATCATAATGACATGTTAAAATGGATTGCTTATGGTCCGAAGGATGACGCCATGTCTTTCAAAGGATATATCATCAACGAGCAACGTTTTCATGTAAAAGATTTTGGGAGAGAAACTCAGAATTGTGGGGTGACTTTTGATGCAACTACTATGTGTAGAGCAAGTGCTAAAGATATGTCCCAAGTGGTTGATGTGGTCACTTATTATGTAATATTGACAGATATAATTTTATTAGATTATCATTTGTTTTATATTCCAGTTTTCAAGTGTCGTTGGATGTATAAAGGAAATGGAGTAAAAGTTGATGATGATGGGTTCACTCTTGTTAATTTACATCAAGCATCATTTTCACGAGACCCATACATACTTGCATCTCAAGCAAAACAAGTATTTTATTCAAGAGAGAACGATGTTTCTAATTGGTACGTTGTAACGAAAGCACCATCAAGAAGTTTTAATGATATAGAGGAGCACGATTGCATCAAGGAAGATATTCAAGTGGTGGAAGATGAAATAACTAAAGCGGATGATGAAGATGTTTGCTATGTTAGAGAGGATTGCGAGGGCATAATTGAGTAGATTATATGCTCTACTTGAGCATAGTTATTCATTTGCTTTAGTGATGGTTGAACTTATATATTAAATCCGGGCTATTTGGAAATTTCATTGAACTTGTATTGATTTTCTTTAGTGATTGTTGTTCATTTGCTGCACTAATGCTTTGTTTTTTTTAATGTTGCAAATGGCTGTTAGTTTGCACCATTTAATTTTCTAATCCATTGCAAATGCATGTACCATTCAATTTTTGTTCTTTGTGTTTTGATCTCTGTATACTTCCATAGATAAAGCATTATATGTTCTTATCAATTCTGTTTGCATATATTGCTTGATAATGAGTAGTGTTCTTATCAATTCTGTTTGCATTACATGTACATTTTCTCATAAAATTACAAATCTGTTCATCATCTCAAGGCTTTTAGGCCTGCTTGTTTGGTTTGCAAACTGCCACATCTCTTTTCAGCTACATGTTGATGATATTTAAGTGTTGTTTGTTAATATTTATCACTGCTTATTGTTTACATGTGCTTATTGGTTTATACTGTGTTTTATGTCACTTGCAGAAAAATATGTCTACAACATCTGTACGTACCCGCTTGCAGAAAAAGGCTGAAGAACAAACAGTCAAAGCTAAGAACAAACAGTCAAAGTGAAAACGTAAAGTTCCTGCTAGTATAAATGAAATAGAAGAACAACCAGACAATGCTAAGAAGCAAGCCACTGTTCACAATGAAGAAGACGAACAACCACTAGATGATATCCCCTCTGACCCAAATGAAGGACTCCGCTCAGAAAATGAAACCCGTCCTGAACAAACTGCTGATGCCGAGCTGGAAATTGGGAAACAAATTGAAGCTGAAATCGGAAGTACATCTCGGAAAAGAGGCGGTAGAGGTCCAGCAAAAGCAAAAAGACTCCCGTCATGCAGTCAGGATCGAATTGAAGTTGAGTTCGATGATCTAGGTATACCAGTAGGGCAAGGGTCGGTATATTTATCCTCTTTTCTTGGACCGCTTGTGCGGGATCAGGTTCCATACACCATTGATGATTGGAGGAATATTAGTGATGACTTAAAAGAAGTTTTGTGGCAGTCGGTTCTGGTATGAAGCAAGCATCTATTATTTAACATTCTGACTCTAATATGTTTTGAAAATGACTTCTAATATTGCATGGTCTTGCCAATTATAAATTGAAATTGCCATCTAATAACTTCTGGATAAATTGAAAAATAGTTCTTGCCAATTATAAATTGAAATTGCCCTCTAATAACTTCAGAAAACCTTTCAGATTTAATTAAATCTGTCGTATTTAAATTAAATAAATTTTACTAATATCATGTTTTGATGTATTGTTGCAGATTAGATTTAAATTGGAAGAGGAATGGCAAAGAAAAGCTATATTTCAACAAATGGGAGTACTTTGGAGATCGTCAAAAAGCAAATTGGTTCGAAATTTGCAAAAAGCGGAGAACGATGAGCAAATTGGCTCGACACAGACCGATATTGGAAAAGATGCTCTTGTACATGTACTGGGACAAGATAAACCGGGACGGTTAAGGGCATTGGGTAGGGGTTGCACTTTAACCAAGCTAGCTTTGGCCCAGTCCAAAGATAAACAAGTGTCTCGGTGTCGAGAGGAAATAGCAGAATTGAAAGGAATTATATAGACTCTGATGGACCAGAAAGTAAATTTTTGGAAATTAATTTATATTCGTAAAATATTAATTTATATTCGTGCTTCGCTGTAGGGTAAAGAAAGTTCGAGAAGGAACTCACCTGATTCGGTAAAAATAATATTTATATTACTCAATAAATGAAATTTATATTTTAATTTTTTAATCCAGTAATTGATTTAATTTTCGATTGATTAATTGTAGAGTGACGACGAAGTATGTTTGCTGTTGAATTGGGATGGAACCTCTAGAGTTGTTGCCCATGGGAGGTTGTTGTCCATGGACCCAGATGACGTTGTCAATGGCATTCGTCTTGGACCAAATGCTGGGAGCGTTGTTATAGATTCAGTGGATAAAGCAGATACTTATTTATGGAGGCCTACACCTGAAATGGCAGTCTTAGCAGACGCTAAGAATAAGGTAGTTGCTTGGCCATCAGTTTGCATCAAGGTCCCGCTGCGAACACGGTTGAACTGTAGTGCAGCCAGTACGGTAATTTTTTTCACGTTAAGTATATTAGTGTATTATGCTGCGAGCTTATTGATGTCTAAAATGCAGCGAGCACACCCCCCATCTGAATAAAAATTTAACACATATTCGTTGTTTTTGTATAGCATACTAAAGCCTTGAATTTCACTTCTCATTTTTAGAGTACCAGCATCATCGAAGACACTTGCAAGATTTATGGTTGGACTGAGGGTGAAGGTGTAGTTGCCGAAGGAAGAATCCACGCCACTGATCCAAAATATACTGTTAATGGTATTCCACTCGGTCCGTCTGCTGTTGTGATTTGGGTGGACAAAGTAGTAAATAAAGATGCTTATTTGTGGCGACCCACATCTGATATGTCATGCATTGGAGATGCAGTTGGTAGGAAAGTAGCATGGCCAAGATCAAAAGTAGAAGTTGATCAAGAAAAACTAGATGAGAGTCGTGATGATACTGAAAATGTTGTGAATTCTCCCATGAAATCCGCACATATGGTCATGAATAAATCGAAAAATGTAAGTATTAATTTTCAAATTTGAAGAAGTTAACTGTGTATGAAAGTTTATTTAATGTGCATGTATACATTGTGCATAATAATCTCTTTTCTTTCAGCCGATTGCAACCATGCAAAAGGATGCCAAATGCCAGTTGATCGATTTGGGTGGAGCAGACGTAGTGGCTGAAGGAAGTATTGCATCAACTGATCCGATAACGATGGTCCATTGTCGTCCATTGGGACGTAATGCTGTAAAAGTTTGGATTGAACTGGTGATAATTCCAGATGCAGAGATATGGAGACCAACATCGGGTCTGACATGCATGGATGATTGCTTTGGCGTTCCCATAGCTTGGCCAATGGAAAAAATCATTATTAAGTCAAAATGAAAGGTATATAATTTTTTTTATATATACATTAGGAATGCTAGCAGCTAAAGTGCAGATAGATTTTTGGTAAAATGATAAAAGTACATAAGTAGGGGTGTTATATTCGAATTGTGATTGAATGATTGTGATTGGTGGTTCAGGTTCAAGGGAGGGAAAATAATTGATGGTGAGGAGTTATGTATGGATTGTGGTGGAATGTTAGTGATGCAATTTGTAGGAGATTCAATATGGGATTGATGAGAGTTTGGGTGAGCGTGTTTGTGTGGTTGGATGTTTTCAGGTGGATTTTGTTTCAGGAAAGCTGGTCGTTTGTGGAGGTGGATTTTGTTTCAGGAAGGAGTGTATTAGAAGGTGGGGCGGTGCAGGTGCTTTGTTTGGTGATAAAGTTTAGGCTAAGGCAGTACAGTGATAGTGTAGGAAGAAGTGGCAAGGTAGTTGAGTGTTGTGGCAGTGCAGAGAAGTGGTCGATTGTCGTCCATATATTTTGTTTCAGTACATTGCTTATTTAAGCAGTTTTAAGTTCAGGTTTTGTTTTCTCACTCTTTTGTTCTGTTCTTTGTTGACAGGTAGTTCAGGTTTTGAAGACATCAGCAATGACAGGTAGTTCAGGTTTTTATGGTGGTTCAGGTTTTGCTCGGTACTTTGGTTATTTCAGACGTTTATTTCAGATGTATATGTACGGTTATGACACTTACGGTAGTTTGGTTATAACACTTATGGTAGTTTGGTTGTGTATGTGTACGGGTAGCTTTTTGTCGACACCTATGTATGTGGATGTATGAATGTCTATGTATCTTGTGGATCTTCAATGCGTATACGTATTTTGTAGTTGTTTAATATATTGTGTTCAAAAGTGTATGTGCTTGCATATTCTGTTATTATATAATTGGATGCTAGATCAGGGGTAAATCTGGAGTAGCAGGTGGAAGGAAACAAACTCTACTGGATATTATTTATTTTGGTAGCGTTAAAATGTCGCTACAAAAGAGTGATTAAAAACTCAAGTACACTTATGCTGGCGTTTATTAAGCGCTACAAAAAATGTATATAACGCCATGAAAAGGTAACGTGTAGCAGAAAACCCTTTCGGTGGCATTAAACAGGCGCTATAAAAAATTTAGATAACGCCATAAAAAAGTATCATGGAGGAGAAAACCTTTTCGGTGGCGGTAAATAGGCGCTACAAAAAAGGAATTCTATGGCGTTATAAAAACGCTATCAAAAAACAAATTTGGTGGCGTTTAAAACAGTGCAACTAATACTCGAGGATTTTTAGTGGCATGTTTTCTCGTAACGATTATCGGAACGCCACTAAAAATACATAGTGGCGGTTTTTGGGCGCTACAAAAAATCAGTTTTCTTGTAGTGTTTGTTGTCGGATAAGAAATATAGAACAAATTACATAATTGCGTTAAGACATATCTCTAACTCTATCAATCTCCAACTTGCACTAGGGGCCAATTATGGAATCTTTATCTCATCCCTTCAATCGGTTTGATTAGAAATGATCGGTTTAGACCCTTCGTGAGTGAATCTTCTATATATACTCTATCAATCAACTCTCTCTGATGCTGGTAAACTATCTTTATCATATGGATTTAGTCGGAGTATGTTTCTCGACTTCTAGTGAGCTCTTATCATTACATTGTTATTGGTTTGGAAAAACAAACACCACAACATGAATTGGGATGGCTTATGTTGACCGAAATTCAAAGGCGGTATATATTAAAGAAAATTGCAAGACTTAATGGAGGCAATTGCTTTGAAACTCATATAGAGGTTTCTAGAGGGGGATTGTCTATGGTCACAATAGATGAAAAACAGATATTACAAAAATAGAACTTTTAGGATATTAATGAAAACAATAATGTATCATATACATGGAAACTGCTTCTTAATACCAGAATAAAAGCAAAGATAATAATTAAAAGAAAGGTGGTTAATGGAGATAATACAAGTCTTTGGTTCGATCTGTGGGTGAATGGATAATCAGCGGTGGATATGGAGGGAGGGGAATACATGTATCCCATAAGGGGTCACAATATGAAGGTTTCTTCTCTCATATCCAATGGAAATGGAGAGATGACAACCCCTTCTTACCCACACAGATTTTTCAATGGGTTTACAACATACTAATAATCCATAGCAGGGAGGTAGACTACTGGGCTTGGAAACCCCATAATAACGAGGAATTTATATTTAAATCCACGTGGAATCAGATCAGGGAGAGAAAGAATGAGATTACACGGTGCAAACATATATGGAATGCTGCGCGTGCTCCCAAAATGTCACCTTGTGCGCTATTAGCAGGATCTTGTAAGTTACAAACAAAAGACAAAATACATAGATGGAATAACTCTATTGACACGACTTGTGTTTTGTGTAAACAAGATTTGGAAACCAATTCACATTTTTTTTGGATGCTCTTACTCAATTCGTCCATGGGAAAAATTCAGGACGACTCTGCAGTTACCAAATTCGGGAAGCAGTGAAATTCATGACATATTCAATGAAGTATTTGACATACACATCAGTAAAAAATCTGTCGATAAGTTAGTGGATATTGTAATGACAACTTTAATATGGCATATATGGAGTGAACGCAACATGCGAATTTTTCAATCAATTGAAACAACATACTACATTAGAGAAGAACTGATCAAAATAGACTATAGACAATTACTGCAAAAGCACAAGTATTAAAAAAAAGATGTTAGGGGAGAAGCACTTATCTTCGGAGAATTTGGGTACGACCCACCTAAAAACACTTGAAGATGATTTGATAGGAAAATACCTAAGCCGAAGTTTGGTCGAACGTAAAATCAACAACGAGATGTCGACTCCAAATGATGTCTGTAATGACCCGTATTTTTTAACAATTTAAAAATATTAGATTGGATAAAAATTTTGAATAAAAAATTGTTAGAAATAATTTTTTTATGATTTTATTAATGTAAAATATATTAGGATTCATTTCAAAATTTAATACTGAAATTTATTGCAATTAAATTTACTGTAATTAATGAGTTTATTACAAGAAACATACTGTAACACCCCTAATTTTTGATGACATTATTCGGGAGATTTAATTAGATAAATTAAATAGAATAATGTAAATGTTAAGAGATAAGGGGGTTGAGATTTGAATAAATTTAATTAAGGCTGTGCTCAATTAAATAATTAAATGGGCTTAAGAATGAGCTATAAGTTAATTAATTTACATAAGGGTATACTAGGAATTTGCCGCACATAACCCTTACCCTTATATATTCTTGTTCCTTACCATTTCATTCTCATTCACGTCATTTTGAAAACAAAAACGTAAGAAGAGGAGCCGACCATAATCAAAGAGAAGAGAAATCAAAGTAAAGCTAGGGATCCTAGCTTAGAGTAAATAAATCTCAATCTAATCTCCTTATCTTAATCAAGGTGAATAATAATTCCATTTCTGTTTTTTATAATCATATGTTTTCGGATTTAAGGTTAAATTCATTTTTATGATGAATTGGATGATGATATGCTTGAATTATTATTTGTTTAATTTAAACAAGATTGTTTAAATAGGAATATACACGGTTTAGGGAAAAACCGATTTATGTTGATGTTTAGATGTCATGGAAAAAATTTATGTTATGGAAAATATGATTTTGGAGTTGGGTTTTAATTTTGATAATTTTCCAAGCTATTGAAAGATTATTATGAATTTTCAAAGGAAAATCTGGTTAATTGGGTTTATAAATTTATTTCAGAAAATATATTAAGAATTTGGGTCTGAAATTTTGATATATATATTAGATAACATGATTAAAGTGAATTTCTGGAATTTTTGGGGATTTTTCCTAAGTGATTTGCTATGCAAATTAAACTATTTTAGAAGAGAGACTTCTTTGCAATATTGGTTTTGCTTAATGGAAGGGCTTATTTGCTAACTTAACCATGGTTTAGATCTGAAATTAGGGACAATCATTTTAGTAAAAAATTTGAAAACTTAAGGCAACCAATCTTGTGTTTACACGTGGCAGGTTAGTTAGAAAGTGTTTGCTTTAATTAGTATTAAATCAAGTTACCCATAAAAGTGGTTTCGCCTTCTTTACAAGTACCTTTCGACTCAGAGCTTCCGCCTTTCATCAAGTCAAAACCTAAGCCGAAACCAATACACAAGATATCACTCAGATGATACGTAGCGGATTGGAGAAAGGCGGAAGGCTAGGTGTCGAAAGCATTGCTTCCGATGTGGTCAAAACATTTTTCCTTGTTTTAAAGAGAGAAGTGTAATGACCCAGAATTTCTGTCATTCGAAATTGAAATATTTAATTGATTTAAATATTCACAAGTTAATTTTATAAGTTGAATAACTTATATTTCAAATATAATAATTTATTTGGATAATTAAATTGCTAATTTAATATTTGAAATTGTAGAAATAATTGGATTTTGAATTTTATGTGAATGAAAATGATTTATAAAGTTGTTTTAGATTCTAATTGAATTAGAATGAAGTTAGGGAACTTTTAATATTGATTTAAAAGTTAATTTATAGAAATTGGAAATTTTAATATTTAATTAACGTGTAAAAATAGTCATTTTTGACATTGTCTCGGATTTCTACGAAACCAGTTTCATTGGATCCGTAGTTGTGAGTTTTATAAGATTTCAAATTTCGTATCAATCGGACTTACGGTTTGATCGTTCGAAGCTGAAACGCATAGAAATTTATTTAAGTAATTTTTAATTAAAATAATTTGATTCGAAAACCTATCTTCCAAATACGATAGAATTGGCTCTCAGTATATATTCCATTGTGTTTGGAATGGGGGTAAAACATTATAAACGCCTGGCGGCACGCTTCGTTCGGAGTTCGGAAATATTTCGCGTGGATAGTGTTTTAAAACGTTGCCTATATAAAGGCATCCTTTTGCCAAATCCTAACCCTAACTGTCATAGCCGCTACTTGCTATTCAATGGCCGAAAAGCTCCGAACTTCTCCCCCAATTATCTCTAAATCTGTGGACTATTAGCAAAAACCTTCAACTAAGAAATTGTAGGGCTAAGTGAGATCTCTCCATCCAATGGTGGATTTTCCCTGTAGTGGCTTGGGTTCGCCAAAATTTGGCGATGAAAGGACGACGTTCGTGCACGATTTTTGAGATGGTGGGGTTCCCGAGCATGACCAGACTTGGGCTGGAGGCTTGTCGTGGGTAGGCGCACGCATGGAAGGTCTTGGATCGATCTCAGGTGATCTCGAGGTGGTCGCGGTGGCTTGAGATTTAAACGACGTGGTGGGTTTCTTTTAACGTGAAGGCCTGGGAGCGAACGATGGAGAAGAGAATATGGTGCGGCCTTGAATTCCAAAAAAATAAATCAACGGCCCTGATTTTACTAAAGGTTAAAATTTTAAAAAAAGTTAAAAGAATTGTAAATAGATTATATTATAAAATCGTGTAATCTTATAATTGCAATAACTTCTTCATACGAGGTCGAAATCGAACGAAATAAGTTGCGTTGGGTTCGTATTCGCGAATACTACGTGATGGAGTAGGATTGGATTGATTTAGAGCTGCTAGGAATTTTGAGTAAAATTAAACATCCGTTTAATTTTATTCGAAATAAAACGTTGCAACATCTATTGGTACCAAAGTGAGTACAACTCACTCTTTCTGACTCGCTTATATTTTTATATAAGTGAGAATAAATTTATTTTCTGCTATTTGATGATTGTTTAAGTGATATATGATATATTATATATATTAGTTGGTATTTGGATATATTCCCGCATATTTTAGTGGATGAGACCCTATATGTTCCCGTGTATGAGCGGATGACCCTTGGTACGCGCGTCTGCCTCGAAGCGGACATTTACATATTTTCTCATATGTATATTTGTTGCAGGTGACAGGTTGGAGGGATCCAACTGGATTCCTCACCAGTGTAATTTTTATTTACAGATATTGTTATATATGCTGTTATCATGTGATATATGATATTGGGATGCCAGGATTGATATGATTGATGTGAATTCCCTTATTTAGCGCTTTTGCAGCATTGGGCCATATTTTGGAATTTTAAAAATATTAAAATGGTGGTTCCAATTTAAAAATAAATTCAAAGTGATTTTGAAAATATTAAAATGGTGGTTCCAATTTAAAAAGAATTTCAAAGTGATTTTGAAAATATTTGTTCTATTAATTTTTGAATTGTTAAGGAAATGAATTTATTTTAAATAAATAAAAAGTTATAATTTTTATGTTATAAAAATTATGATTTTTTTGAAATATACTCAAATATGATTTTTGAAATATGGAGTTAACTATTTTATAAAATAAGTTAAATTGATATTTTTGGACTTATTATAATGGTTTATATATAAGATTTATAAAACCGATATTTTATAAATAAAAGTAATGGAATTATAAATAGTGTCTTATAAATATTTGAAATGGAATTGTAATCAAATTTGTATATTGATTTGGAATTGAAATTTAGAAATGAATTTAAAATGGATTTTATAAATAATAAGACTTGAAAAGAATGAATGTAACAACCCGCAAATTTTAAAAATATTTTAAATGAAAATTTATTTGAAACTTTGAATTTAACTATTTTAAATTTGATAAACTTGGAAAATTTAAAGTAAAATTTTGAGTTTTGATGTGAAATGTTTTCCTAATTTAATAAAATAAAGATTTTTCTTAAAATACAAATTTTGGTCAACTTTGGTCAAAGTTTGACTTTCTATGAAAATTTTAAAATTTTGAATTATTAACTTTTACTTTTTTTTATGAAGATGAATTTAATTTTTACATTTTCCCAGTTTTTCGTTTTGTTAAATTTTGATGTTTACTTCTTAAATTTTGCAGCTTTTGGCGTATTACACGCAGTTATTTTCCCTACAACTTCTATTTTATTTTTATTGTGATTTGTTTAGGCTTAGACCATTTGGGCTAGAAAACCTTTAGTTAGATGAGTAGCCTATATATAATCTCCTAGGGTTTTGGCTAGCCTCCATATCCATTCATTTGTGCCTCCACAGAAAAGTGCAAGTCTTCTTCTCCTTCATCTTCCTTCTCCAAAACCCTAGACTTCTTCCCCTCTTCCTCTCCAATTTTCCTCCTCCTCCTCTCCATAAATTTCGACCACACCTATCTCCACCTTCCCCAATCACCAAACTCCAACCAAAACCCCTTTCTCGTCTTCCTTTTCCCTTCTTCTTCTTCACAATTTTCGGCCTCTACCCCTTCTCCTCCAACCAAAAACACCATGGCCGAACCTCCATAACCCCTTCCCCTTGCCTTGCCTTGGCCGTGACCATCTCCTCCATCACAAAAACCCCTAGGCCGAGCCTCCATCACCAAACCCTAGCCTAAGGCCGAACACACCAAACCAAAACCCTAGCCTAACCCTAAACCTAGCTATGGCTGAACCCATCTCCTCCAAAACCTAGCTATGGCCGAATCCACCTAATCCAAACCTAGCCTAGACCAAACCAAAACCACCTTTAGACCAAGCCTATGCAAACCGTAGACAAGCCCTCTTATGTATTTTGCAAATATATATTTTTCTATTTTATTTTTTTATGTAAAATTATTTGTTTACGTATGGAGTTTATTTTTTTTTCAAGCGTCGGATTTGGATTCTCCTCTCACTCAAACTGGTTCGTTGTTTGTCGATTTTTGTGTTGCGCTTTGAATCACTTTTCCAACCAAAGAAAGGTGAGAAATCACACTTGACATACGTACTTATTTATTTGATAAATTGATGACAATTGAATTGTGAGGATATGTATATGTAAGTTTGACATTTCACCTATGATTTTATCATGTTATTTCACGTGTTATATCTTGTTATTTCATATAGCATATTACTTCATATGTTTATATCATGTTATTTCATATGTTTATACATATGATTTTATTTTGTTATTTCATATCATATTATGTCTGTTTGATCATGTGTCATGATATGTTGAATATTTTTATGTTTATTTAATATTCTGGAATCACACTGCAAGTTCCTTCACTATGAGTTGAAATGATACATACCCGGATGATCTTTAGAGTAAGGACAAATTGTTATGGGCTGAAATGATAGGCTTGAGCAATTTTATTTGACTTGGTATTGTGGGTTTGAAATGATATAAAACCCGGAAAATTAATAAATTGCGGATTGAAATGATATATGTTCGTATTTACTTGACCCTAGGGTAGAGAATGTTATACATACTCCGTGGTTGATTTTAAAATGATTTTCTGAAAATTATTAAGTATTTTTTATTTCTATATATGAATCTCAACTAAAAATTTATGTAAGGTTTTGTAAATTTGTTTACATGTGTTAAATTTTTTATAAGAAATAAGTAGTTGTAAATGTAAAGTTTTGGAATCTAATTTACAGTATGAAGGTTAATTAAAAATTTAATAATCCGATTTGACTTAATAATGGAATTTTATTCTAACCTATAAATTGTAAGTTTTAATTTATGGAATAGTAATTAAAATGATAAATGTTTTGTGAAACAAAAATGTAAGTTTTAATTAATGTAAATGGTATCATTTGGGAAATAAAAATGATAAATATTATTTACTGAAAGAAAATAAAGGGCAAGTTAAAATACTTTTAACTTGGTATAAGGATTTCTACTTTAAAATTTGATATTTTAGTAACAAAGTTATTTTACTAAAGGTGTGGTTTCTTTAATGACCAAATAGCTAAATTTTGAGTAGTATAATGGGAATGATATAATGACTTTGATAAAAACTGCATAAAGATATGTACTAATTGATTATATAAACTATTGTAGTAGGAAGTATTACTGTAACAATTCTGCATTGCTGCGATTTCCTTACTGTAACAATTCTGCACTGCTGCGATTTCCTTACTGTAAAATTCTGCACCGCTGCGGATTATTACAGTAACAATTCTGCACCGCTGCGGATTATTACAGTAACAATTCTACACCGTTGCGAATTCTTATAATAGCATTTCTGCACTTCTACGAATTCTTACAGTAGCATTTCTGTACAGCTGCGTTTTCTTAAAAGTGACATTTTCTGAATGCTACAAATTTGTCAAAAGGGTTATAGTTCCGAATGTTTTAGTTCTAAAGGTTACATTTTTTTTAAAGTGCTATGATCTCTAAATTTTACTTCAAAGGAGGTTATAATTAAATGATTTTGGAAGTGTTACTACCTTGGAAAAATGAATATGTTTTAAAGAATAATGATATGCAATTTATATGGTTTTGAAATGAAGATGTTTGATATGAAATATAAAAAATTTGAAATTGAATAACCACGGGTTATAATAACGTTTGGTTGTTAAAGAGACCGGGATCGGATATGGGCATACTCTCTGTCGATACCGAAAACCACTTTAACAACTGTGTACGCGGTGGAGGTTCCAGAATGAAGTAGGATGGTGGCGACGATCCTAAAGGTATATTTACGTGGACCCGACTCCCGTGAGTTGGCATAAGGTGGCTAAAACAGGAGCAATCGACGGGCCAAGGAGGCAGCTCCTCTAATCGGACACACTTCATCGTTAGCCATTCTATTACTTTATGATTGATTTGGTGCGCACCTTTGATTCGGGAGTGTGGATCGAGTTGGGCGGTAGTTGCGGCTATGCGTTACCAACAGTCCAGAGGTGTAATTGGTATATCTACCCTGGCATTGCCTAGTTGTGCCGTGTCACCTACCCTAGCGCGCCTTCTACGAGTTTGTTTTATGTCGTACCTAAGTGGTATCCTCTGGCGGCTCCAGTTTACGGTGAGCTACGGTACTGTATAGACTATTGGCATACCTAAAAATGTGTTAAGGTGGAAAATGTAAAGCCTTAACGCTATTTTTAAATAGTATACTTTACTTTAGACCCTATTATAATAGCGTATACTACTACATAGTAGATAGTTTAATGGATCCTTAGAGGATGGGCGATACCAAGCATCCTTTAAGTTACTGAGGCATTTCTTTTACAGTTCACTTGATTTGATTTACATTTTTACGTATGTATGTCCTGACTCTAGTGTTTTGTGTTTTGCTTTACGCTCGGGTCAGCCTGAGTTTCATAGCTTTGGTTTCATCTTTTGGAGCTAGTGATTCGCCGGAGATTTAGCAGTCTATCTAATATTTCTATTCCAGTTATTTCCACTCAGCTTTTGCTTTTGTAGTAGAGAACTTATATACCTTGAATTTCCAAATGTATTAGTTTTGAGACTTTGTATCTAGTAGCTTCATGAACTACTATAGTTATTTTTATTCCGCTGCGAGTTATTATGATATTCTGTGTTTGTGATTCTGTGATTGATTTTATTTGCCCCAAATTTTATTAACAATATGTTGTTTTGAATTATTCAAGTCTGACATGTGTGGTTTTATTGTCGATTTGAATGGTCCAAAATGGCGGGTTGTTACAATGAATTCGTAATAAGAGATTTTATAAGTAAATTAACTTATAATTGGATTTGAAATATAAATGAGATATAAATGGAATTTGTTAGTAAAGGAATTTTGTATATGGAAGTTTATAAAATATAAATGGAATTTATAAACATTGTTTTATAAATTTGAAATCAATTTAATTTGATAAGTTAAATATGAAAGTTTATTAAAGGAATTATATTCACGATTTTGGACAGTGAATAATCCTTTTGATTAAATGTGTAGAAGTAATGAATGTAGTAAGAGAATTTTATTCACGATTTTGGACAGTGAATAATCCTTTAAATTGAATAAATGTTTTGGAAAGTGATCTTTTAAAATGGAGTTTGAATGGTTTGAAAATAATTAAATTGTGAATTCACTTATTAACTAAAGTAGGTATATGGAAATGTTTTCCAAATAGTGAAATATTGAAATGGTTTTGAGAATATATCTTTTTAAAGATAATTTGAAGTGAATATTTGGAAAGTGATTTAATTAATAAAAGATTAATTAAAAGGGCCTAGTGATAGCTTATGGTGCTAGATAATTGTTGTTTGCTTTGATAGTTAAATAACCGTCTATCAAATTTAGCCATTTTAGTTCCTCGACTTGATTTGGGAACTAATTAGTCGTACACTTAGTACGTAACTGACTGTGTAGGCTTTATTATCGTTTTTGTTAAGAATGTTGATTCGTGTAATGTGGAGTGATTACTCCAATCTATCGAGCTTCCTTCTTGGCCGAAGGATAGCAAGTTGAAAGTTGGAGACGTGATAAGTCTATGAGACTTAGTTTCTGTGTGAGGTTGAGAAACGCTTTTGCGTTGTTGGTGCGAAGAGGCCGGGATCAGATTTATCTGAAAACCACTACAGACCAATATTTATGCGACGATTGTGCATGTTGGTCGATGATATTGATATTTAGGATTTTCATAGTAAAGGACTGCTTGTTGATCGTTTGGGGTTAAAATCTCAATATACATCCAGTGGTAGTAGTCTCTTCGCTATGAAATATCCAATGCAAGGACCGTTCGCTACTAATCCTAGGGATTTCCTGACAGGATGTGGTAGGAAAGTACCTTCGGTTTGTCCTGTTCCTGGACAACTTGTATGGACGAGTGTCTGACATTGCATTTCTAAGATTACGTACATTGGTTTTTACAAACGTACATCAGTTTGGTAGCGGAGAAGGAAACTTCTCTTAGCTTAACACCCTCCTTGAGACATACAAGCTCAAGGGTTGTATTTTTGTGGAAGGCAATTAATAGTCAATGGAAATGGTAATGTGTCATTCAAATTGATGTGATATGTGATATGTGAAAGGTAATCGTTATCTCCGATCTTATCAACCGAAAATGACCGAAACAGGGTTAGATGCAGCAGGGCTAAGTGGGTCATTCCCATCAGGATATGATCATCCCCTTCTAGATATATTTCTTCCTGCTATTACGTTCGGGATGTAAATTAATGTGGTTTGTATGCAAGAGGGCCCTCGGAAAGGTCGGTAACGACCGAAGGATGACATATTCGGTACTACCTGGTTATAGAGGTAGGTCGGTCTTGTGTTGGTAGAGGGCAAATGTTCTATGCCTCAGGATATCCATCTAGAGGTGTACCCATCGGAAGGTAGTCCCTTCACCTGGTCATTTGTATGAAAATCCAAACTCTACTACCTGCCTTCCATTTTGATTGTATTACCCACTTTGGGCTATATGTTGGAATTTAAACAATATAACAATTTCGACTATGATTAATATTATTTGTGCAATAGACCCTATTATAATATAAGAGAATTTGATATGAAATGTTTTGGTTATCATAAGGTAAAAACATGTCCGTGTTTATGTGTGGGCGTGTCTTACGAGATACCTTTGTTTTGATAAAAGAACATTTTGATAAATTTAAAATAAGTTCAGTTGAGCGTGTTTTCTCACGCTGGTTTACCAGACTGATCCGGGCGTTCTTCCATTTCAATGCTCGGGTCAGACCGAGTATATTTACAGGTTTAGATTTGGTGCTTTTGGAGCTTCAGCAGGAGAGCTGGAGATCTTCATTTTCGTATACACGTATCTGTTTATTTTCCACTGCATTGTTGTTGTATATTGTCAGCATTTGTGAGGACAGGTTGTTATAACTGTCCAAGTTGATAATTATGTATTCATGTACTTTGATTGATGTATATATGATATTACAGTTTCTCTTTTGTAAAGATTATTAATCTATATTATATGTTATTCCGCTGCGATGTGAGATTCTGTATTGTTCTGTTTGGTTCTCTCTTCTCTCTTCTCTCTTTCTTCTCTTCTCTTCTTCTCTCTTCTTTTCTTTCTCATGACTTTCCGTCATTCTGTGCTTTTTGGGTCGGACATGTGTGGTTTATTATGGATTCAAAGGGTACAGATTTGCGATTCGTCACAAGAAACACATGCCTTCGTTTTATTTAAGCCTTCGAAAGGGTCGAAGCATATGTTTTCGAAAGAGGTTTTCCAAATGTTTTCGAAAGGGTTGTCATCAACTTATGTTTTAAAGAGTAAGCTTTCGAATGGGTTTCTTTACTTATAAAATAATGCTTTCGAAAGAAGGGGTTCCGACCTAGTCGAAGCCCTACTGCCATTCTTTAGCCTTTCGAGTGTATTGAAGTCATCAATGCTTTCGAAAGGCAGTGCTTGTTTTAAAAATGTTTTAAGCCACTTCCTAAATGCTTTCAAAAGGGTCCAAGGGTTTCGAAGGCAATGGCTTCGAAAGGGGGTTTCGACGCTATCATTCAATGTTTTGTTTAAATGATCAGAAGCTTTTGAAAGGGATGTTGCCGACGCCATCATGTTTTCCCGAATATTTTTATATGATAAGGATGGTTTCGAAAGAGACACTTTTTTTTCACTTTGACCCAAATAGTATTTTAAGTATAAATCCAATGGTTTTGAAAGGGGGACTTTCAATGGTTTCGAAGCTATGCTTCTAAGTGTTATTAAGTAATACTTCATTACATTCGAAAGGTTTCGAAAGAGACATTTTGAAGTGTTTCGAAAGGCATGGGTCTAATGTTTTGAAAGGAGATTTATATGCTCTCGAAGGAGGTTATCCAATGAAGTCGAAAGCAAGGTTTTGAAGGTTTCGACAACCTTAGTTTTCAAAGCAAATAACCCAATCTCATTTTTGAAAGAAAACCATGGCATAAATATATAAAGTGTTTTGAAAAGGAGTTTTTGAATAATTTTTATTTGATTAAAAGATTAAAGAGATTAACCAAGTTATTTTGTATGCTTCTTCATATATGTATTCACATTGTAATGGACTCATAACTAAATTTTGGAGAAGGACAGAATAACCAGCTAGGTTGACTCAGTAGTGAATATAAATTAAGTTAACTCCTGAATGATTATAATTACATCCAGAAGGTCAGGAAGACCAGAATACATGATGCTAAAATATTAAAGGAAAAGATATTGGCAGGGGCCAATAGGTTCTCAGTAAGCCCATGAAAAGCGTGGATAGGAAAAGATATTGGCAGGTGCCAATAGGTTCATAGTTAGCCCATGAAAACTATGTATAAAGGAAGATGTCAGAAAGACAGGTTCATAGTAAGCCCATGAAACTATGATTTGATACTGGCAGGGGCCAGTAGGTTTGTAGTTAGCCCATGAAAACTATATCCGGATTAAGATATTGACAGATGTCAATAGGTTCCTAGTCAGCCCATGAAAACTAGGATAAGAAGAAAAGATATTAGAGTTACCAATAGGTTCCTAGTCAACTCACGAAAACTAGGATACATGTAAAGATATTGGAGTTACCAATAGGTTCATATTAATCCCATAAAAACTATGTATTTGGACAAGGAGTCCTTATATATTTTACCGGTTATTAGTCGACCCATGAAAACTATTAGGTTAATAGTAATCCTAGAAACTATAATTGCGACGGTTAGTCAAAAATGAATGGGGATGGGCAATCCAGAATTGATTCATTTGTTTTGCGTATCATCATATCATATTTTGTTGTTTGGATTGTTTTAACCATTGTGGATGTAGGAGCACAGTATATGGTGTAAAAAAATGGTTTTTCAAACATTTATAATATTCTGAAATAATTTTAAACTTGATTTAAATTTATATTCATCACGAATATATGTATAATTTATTTTATAAATTTTCTTATACACGTGTTAATATATATATATATAATTAAAATCAAAAACTCTATATATATTCTAAGTTCTAATTATATATATACTTATTTATTTACATTAATAAATACATTGATATATATAATGTATGTGTGTGTATATATATATAGGTAACAACTTCTTAAACAAAAGTTAGCATTTTCGTAAGGAAATGAATTAAAAAAACAATTTTTAGAAAAGCCAAGGAAATTATAAAAAAAAACTTTTTGACTTTGTCAAGACATTTTTAGGCCAAAAAATAAAAAATAAAATAAATTCGGATTTTGCATTTTATTGAAGTATATAAATTTATATTTATAAATTAGTATTTTATATAATTTAATATAGTGGAAATTAGCCACAAGGGCCTCTTTAGCAAGTGCAATTAGTTTCTAGGACACACAATTGAAATAATTACTTTTAAGGACAAAATGCAAAATAATTAGTTTCTAAGGCCTAAAAACCTATAAAATTATGTCCTTGAAAGTAATTGGACTGCTGACTTTGTCCTTAAAAGTAATTATTCTGCTGACTTTGGCCTTGAAATTAATTTATGTGGATGTGTGTCCTAGAAACTAATTGGACTGCAAAGTTTGTCCTTCTTGTGAAATGCCCCTTTAATATATATATATATGTGAATATGTTATATGCATTTTCAAAATTAAAAATATTTTTAATTCGTGTGTGTGCATATATATATATATATATTTAAATATTTAAATTTAAATTTGAAATTCCAATGAGGTATTATTTTGAATCTAGAAATGATTTTAAATTTGAATATTTCTTTAACTAATTTTAATATTTAATTTTGAATTGGTATTATATTTAAAATATATTTATACATAATTGTTTTAGTAAATATATATCTCTCTATGTGTGTGTGTATTCATTTGTATGTATATGTGAAATGTATATATTTAAGTATATTATAAATTTTTTTTATTTTAAAATATTATTAGATAATGAACACACATATATAAAGGGGCTAATTTGTCTGTTATGGTGTAAATCCCAGCACCAAGATACATGCATGTTAAACCATGTACACGTTATATGTTGCACGTGCATGTACACGAATATGTGTATCAGATACATATGTACACATTATATATCACTTATATAAACAAATAAAACCTTTATATTAATCAATAAAATAAAATAAAATAAAAGGCTTTATTTAAAATTATTTGGATTGGATCTAAATTAATTTAGACTTTATAGGTCTAATTAGATCCAAAATGAAAATCTTTTTGAAATTCACTCATTTAACCCGTTGTGTGTTGGCCCAGATCCATAACACACACACACACACATATATAAATATATATGTGTGATAATTAGCTATTAGTGCTTGATGTTTGGATTGAAGAAATTTCTGGAGTGATTGTTTGAATTATGATTGTTTGAAGAATAGAATGAGTCGACATGTTTTACGAATTTTGTATGATGATCCAGTTATATTTGCTATCATAATAATTTATATGCATGCAAACATGTGTTTTGGCTTAACATAGAGATTGTTTGAAAGAAATGAATGTTATTGATTATGATTTTGAGCTTTGTCTTTGAAACCGTTCGTTTGAAAAATCCAATTTCGAAGAAAATATAATATGAGATGATATGCAACTCTACTTGTTTATAGATCATTTAAACAAGAATTTATTTTTAAATAATATTTGGAAATAATTTTAATTTTAATTTATTTATTTAAAGATATAGAAAAGTGCATAGTTTGAAATACATTTAAAAGTTTTTGAAGTATGAATTAAATCTAAAATAAAGCTGAAGATTCAAAAAATTATATAATATGATTTTGCAAGTGAATTTCTAGAAGAATGATATTTTATTTCTTTAAAGGACCGAGTGTGCTCATATGCAAAGATACATCGGACACTATCGTCAATATAATTTGAAGGAAGTATATCGCATGTATTATGAAGATTGTGTGCAACTAAAAATGCAATAGAGAATGTTTAGACTAATTTTTATTGATAAACACTTGGTTTAATTGATGACTAAGAGTATGCTGTTGGAAAATAAAATGTAAGTATATTTATTTTGTAAGTTATGAATATAATTACGTGCTCAATAGATGAATTGGATATTTTAATACATTTTAAAATACTGAAATGAATAAATATGGATTGAGTTGGTGTGTGGTGATTAATAGACGAGTTGGATATTTCAATTCATTTTAAATTATTGAAATGAATAAATATCATAAAATAGAAATATTTGGGATGAGTAATAAATTATCGTATGGTATAACATTAAAAAGGAAATGAAAAAGATTTTATTTATGAAGATGAATTAATGTTATTTCAAAAATATTTGAAATAGAGAGAAGAAGAAAATGTAAATAGTTTGAGTATTTGTGAAATATTTAGATGATGGTTTGAACTGATTTGATAAAGGATTTTTCAATACGAAAGTGTAAGCTATATGGAAAAGATATTATAAATGAATTTTAATTAATTTTATATGGTTTTATAATTTCAATTCATTTTTATATGATTTTATAAATGAGATTTAATTATTCAAATGAATTTTTATGAATGAATTCTTTATTGATATATGAGAATCCAAGAGCTTTGCAATGAAATGAATTTTTTGTGCATATAATATGCAAAGTAAACGAAGAATGATTTCATTAGGTTAATGCTTGGTTAAGTAAGATAGAAAGTGTATAATTTGAAAAGGAATACCAATACACACACATACATATATATGTGTGTGTATTGTTAATATGAAGTATAAGTATAAATTTAGTGTGAATAGTTTCCAAAGGCGACAAACTCATTTTTATGAGCAATGAAGTACTTAGAGTAAAATCTCAAATATTGAATGAAAATAAAATCAAGAAATCTTTGCTCGATTTCGAAAAGCACTTAAACACCAAAATATTTGATTTAGAGGTTTAAAAATATGGAAATTAAGTGGAAAGGATTTTTGAAAAGGACATTCAATCCATTTCTTTGTGAAAAATATTGAGTGCACGTGCATGGTGACAAGCCATACACTATATTTGAATTATATTAAACTATTGGCTATGTTATACATTCTATGTTATGATATACAAATGTTTTTAATAAAGTAATGCAAATCCGATATGCAATGTGAGAGAGTATTAAAAACCTTGTGAAAATATGAGATATAAACGACATTTTGGGGGTAATGTCGTTAATTAGGCTGATGTGAATAAATATAATATAAATGCGATCGGAGGTATGCTACTAGATGGTGGAATTCATCATAGTAGATGGATTTTGGGTCGCAGCTTGAATCATGACGAATTGGTCTCATGTCACTCATTGTATCAATCGATCTATTGCACGGATATAGCCATGGTGATAAGCATGATGCAAATGGGAAATGGAGAAGAATAGTAATCATATTGATTGATATGTAAGGAAACAAGATGGCAATTATAACACAATGAGGTGAGTGCCAACGAGAACGAGAGAATAAAGTGCAATGAATAGATTGAGTAAGGCATCCACAACGTCTGATCATGTGGTATATGGATGAAAAAGTCCATGATATCTTAGCATCGACGTAGAGTCTAGTAAATTGATTGAGGGGTGCGGGTGACACAGACTATAAGACCTTGGTGTTGACTCGGTATTAATAAATGAATAAGTTTTACTTAGAAACCGGCACCTCGTTTACACTAGTATAATCATGATATGGTGTGATTAATAAATTTTAACGATTGCCACTCACATATATATTATATATATGGGTAAGTTGTGATATCCTAGTTGATTAGAGTTGCAGCTATGAGCCACACAATTTAGAGTCATGGCATGTGTGTTAAAACGTGTATGCCGATAATGAGATGTGGGATGGATAGTAGACTAGCAAGTGTGATTAAGATAAAAATAATATCCTATTTTCTTATACCCGACACCCACATATTATGTTATGTTTTAAGCATAGTTACACTCATAGTTAGTTTCCAGCCCGACTCGGGGTTTTTTATGTATTTAACAACCTTAAGTCAAACTGAGGTTGTTTTATTGGTTTGATATGCGATTATATGTGCTATGTGGGCTATGAAATGGAGATGGAGCCAATGACGATGGTGGATATTCATTTGGCCAATATTTAGACTCAGTTGTTTTGGATGTCATGATTTACTTATGTTATGTAGACATGTACTTGTATGAGATGTATGTAAGAGATAGTGCATCAGATTTTCAGATATGATACAAATTTGTTATCTTTTTTCGAATGATATTGTTAGCTCTAGGTTTGTTCTTCTATATGTGTTTAATACTGCATTATTCAGTCTGGGCATATTCATAAATATTATTTTGTGTTGAGACGAGGCACATGTTATTTTAGATGTTTTTAAGTATTGTAATGTGGGGTTGCACTAAATTAGCATGTGTGAGAGATCGTTCCTTCTGAGCCTTTTAATCTAGACTATCGGATGGTAAACTCGCTCGGTTAGTGTTATCACACCTTTTGGCAAGGCCGTGATAACATGGAGTGGGCTAAATGGATTTGCGATCATCAAGACAGGAAGCCTAAAGAGATGATTATCAGGTTCAAAGATCAGTTATAAGCAAGGCTATGGATGATGGTCAAGCAGATTCAAGCAAGTGGCATCCAAGAAATGATTAAGCATGGATTTGCACTTTTCCTAGACAAGGGATCAGATCAACATGGTTAGGAACGGATCGAATCAGATCACTATGACCTTGGATCACTTGGATTGGAAGTTCAGCTCAACGATGATTGCTCAATAACTCAACAAATACCAGGGGAATCAAGCGAACAACTGTGGAAACACAAAGAGGAAGTGAAGGGGGACCAACACAATCTATCGTAGCTTGCCACATGGCAAGCACCACCGATCGGTGCCAATCCCTAGGGAAGGCCCAGGTGGGCCCCAAGCTGTTTGGATCGGTTCGTCTTGGCCTTGGTCTTCTGCAAGTGGATTTTCAGTTGGATATTTGCAGGTTTTCTCCTATAAATACAGGATCATTGCTTCATTGCAAGGGATATTCTTTTGGCTCTTCTTCATTGTTTCTCTTTCCTTTCTCCATTAATTTTCTAAGGCTAAAACAAACTGTATTTGTAATCCTACAGTATACTAGAAACATTATTGGAGTTGACGTAGGCCAGAGTTTGCCGTACAACTATAAAATTCGTGTGTTCATTTACTTTTTTGCTATTGACTATGTGATTTGCGCATTCAATTCTCTATTTGGAAAATATGATTGAATCTATGGTGTTATCATATTAGTTGAGTGTTTATGACCAAGAGCAGCTAGAGCTACGGAAAATCATAACCATGAGCATGAAGTCGAGGCCAACATGCATGAGAATGGGACAGAGCAGCCGGGGGCCGTCCCCGTCCAACAAGGAGGGATCGACACCGATCACCCAAGGCCCGAGGGCATGCCCCTAGGCCAGGCTAGCAGGGTGTTGGTGCAGATGTTGTTCGACCGGTGGTTGATGCAGAGCCTGCAGTTAGGGATCAGAACGTGGAAGAGTATATTCTGGAGTACCCTTGCGGAGTCAGGGGCTGGATGGCAATATGGATTAGAGACTACCTATGGATGAGAATGAAAGGAAGGCTAAGCTGATACGAAAGATAATGAGAGACAGATTTCCCAACAGGAATCTAGAAGATGTCAACCAGAGTCCATTCACTCCGAACATCAGGCAAGCTAGGAACCCACCAGAGTTCAAACCACCAATACTAGAGGTGTATGACGGGAAGTCGGATCCTACAGTATACTAGATGAGGTATATTCGGCATATGGAATGTTGGGGGTATCAGAGGAGGTCATGACTAGATGTTTTTCACTTTACTTGACAAAATTAGCCATGCTCTGGTTTAGGTAACTGGAGAATGGTTCGATCAGGACATGGAGCGAGTTGGTAGATCGGTTCATGAGGTAGTTTAGGGTCCACATTTCAAGACCCAAGAACGTAATGACATTGGCAGCACTTAAGCAAAGGACTAGAGAATCCTTGAGGAGTTTCTTAACACGGTTTAATGCGGCGGTTGCTTTAGCGAATCGGTCGGATCCATCGATGGTTTTAATAGCGGCAGTATCCAGGATTGCTGATGACATGGATTTCAAGGTTGCATTGGAGTGGGATCCATCAATGAATCTCTGGGAATTTTTCATGAAGCAGATAGGTTCCTGCGGCAGGAGAACGCACAAGCAAACAAACATGGAGTAAACGCTATGAGAGGTGAAGGACCGTCTAGAGAAGGGTCTAGAAAGGATAAGGGTAAATGGAAAATGGATGATGGTTATAATGGATCAAAAAGGCAAAGGAAGGGACAAGAACCGAAATCCTCATCTTATTTGGATTTGACCGAAAGCTTGGAACAGATTTACCAGACATAAGAGGGAAACTCCCATATCGGAAACCGACAAGGAGGGATCCTACGGAGCGGGAACAGAGGTCTGGAAAGTATTGTCTATTCCACTAAGTGGATGGGCATACTACGGATGAATACATGCACTTACGTGATATGGTTGAGGAACATGTCATGGATGGCAGGTTATCGCAGTTATAAGAACTCGAACTGCGGCGGTGGACAGAAGTGGCCACCGTCCACGTCAAATGGAAATGGCCTTAGATCGAGGTTACAGATCATTATCTCTTGACCCGGATGGCATGAACATAATAATAATAAACTCCATAATAGAACAACTAAGTTACTTACACATATACAGGATCGAGGTCAGTCCCTAGGCATGCTTTGAGAGATGATGAATCACAATGCCCGGTGATGCAATATTTAGTTTTCCTAGTTTTTTCTGGTTTTTTGGTTGTTTGAAACTCAAATTTAATGAATGGATCTTAAAACACTTAAATCCACATTAATGCGATGAACAAAACAGGTCGTGGTTGTTCCAACTGAAGAGATGGGGCAATAATCGCAGGATGCGAGTCCTTCGTCGGAGAGCGATAGGATAGACTCATACGTAATGGATTAAGCCCTTGACCAAAGAGTAAGGCTAGAGAAAGGAATTCAGTACGAAATAGATCGCTTTATGTCCCTGACCGAAGAGTCGGGGACTAGAGTGCAAGAAGTGAGTCGCTTCGCTGGAGAGCGACATGATCGACTTACTTATCGTTATTCCCATTTCACCGAAGAGCGACTGGATAAGGTATAACAAGGGTCCGAAGAGACCATGATTGGTCTAGGAAGGCAATGACATTGCTTAAAGTTTAGGGACACTGAACCGAAGTGCAGGAAATTACGCCGCTTCGCCGGAGAGCGACATGATAGCTTACTTGTCATTGATAGCTTACATGTCAAGAAAAATAATTGTTAGCAGTAATAATTTACTTAGTTGTTAATTAGCCATAAAGAGTGTAAACTCTTCCTATGGCATAATGCTTTAAATCTGAAATGGGTTCCAAGTACATTATCAAAGCACAATTTTAATAGTTTTACACGAAGGGATATGATCCATCAGCTACAAGTGTATCTTTAAGAAGATTAATGCAGTCGAAATTATATGAAGTAGTGTTAATAGGAAATCATTTCATCGATTTCAAATGTTGAAATTAGTGATGTAATTTTGTTGTCAACATGCGTGAAACCATCCGAATTTTACGTGAAATTATCAGACAATTTGATTTTGATTTTTAGCACTTGATGTTGAAACAAAGATTCTAAATAATGATTTAGAAGAGACTCTTTGCACATAACAACCAAATGTCTCGAAGTCAGTGGGAGTGATGACATGATTTGTATGTTTTGGATATTATCAAAATATAGATACTACGATGGCATATAACAAGCATCATATTAAACATGTATTTTGACGAAGAAATCAAATAGTTTGGTTTTCTGTCAAAATGCAAAGAAAGCATATGTCTAGAATAAAGAACATTGAAGGTACCAAAATATTTTTTAAACTATAAGTAAACAACAAACTTATGATTATTAACGATGTACCTATATTAAAATTATTTTATTTTGGTTGTTTAATCCTTGACATTGGATTTAGAAATGACATCTTTTACAATCAGTATAAAAGGATGTTGGGACAGTCTCATATGATATACATAGACATTACATTAAAATGTTTAATGCGGAGTATATGAGATGGATTCCTTATGCATTGGCAATAGGAATTACCACATATGCTATGTAGTCTACTATATCACATTTTTCTTATATACCTAGTACACCGAGTCAATATCAAATTCGAGTTAAGATCACTAAATGGTAGTTAAGAGTATTCCCGTGTATTTACAAAATACTAAAGGAAAGTTTGTAGAAACAACAAACTCCTTATGAAGGGGTATTTGGACTCGAACTCCATAAATGAAATCGAGTATAATATGATAATCCAAAATTCACGTTCAATTTAAGTTAAGGAGTATTAAGTTGGAATTGTTACAACTAAAAGGTTATGGTTGATTTAACCAAAAGGGTAAGCCTCCTTGAACAATGTCGTAGGAAATGCTATATGTATACATAATGCACAAATTCATAACCAAGCTAAGGGTGATTCCAAATGTTGAGAATCCCACAACTTTATTTTTTGAATTCTATGGCTCAACTAGGATCATAAAAGAACCTAGATCTCAATAGAAATTGAGAAACATACTCTGAAAAGTTTCACATGATAATGACAGTTTATCCGCATCAGAGAGAGTTGATTGGTAGAGTAGAAAATTGATACAATATACCATATCCATTAACAAAGGGACTAACTCAATTAGTTCTAAGCAAACTGATCAAAGAGATGGGATTGAGATTCCATAATTGGGTCCAAGTGCAAGTGGAAAATTGAGAGAGTGAGGGTTTGACCTAGGCCCAATTCTGTAATTTATTGTACATTATTAAGTCTGTAATAAATTCTCGTTCAAAATAAAAGATGTTTTTTTTCTAATTTATACTTGTTACATTGTGTTTGTACCAAAATTGGGCACAACACTCTTCGGAAGTGTTTGAAGAGATAAAATGAAGAAAGTAAATGTAAAAAGAGGATTATCTAACAAACACTCCAAACATTAATCAGAAAACCAGCAAAAGAACACAGAGATTTAGAGTGGTTCGGCGTTTGCCTACGTCCAATATGAAATGATTGACTTTTATTCACTTTTGCTTGCTGGTTACAACGGATTACAATAGTAAATTTTGAGTACAATAGTGATTTTTGAATGCAACAATGGTTTCGGCAGAGTATGGACATCAAAGAGCCAAAAGATCCCTTTTCTATAGGTTCTGGGCTGCTATTTATAGGCGTAGGTTGCAAATATCTCGCTCAGATCTCGAGAGACCTCTTCTGGCACGTGGGTGGGCCCACGCAATCGATCCATGCGGCGTGCACTCGATCTGTGATCGATACGAACGGATTTCGTATCGATCGTATTTTAGTCCAATCGAGTCAAAATCGATCATGAACATTCTTGAGGATGTACGCAAGATTTTGTGAAAATTTCGTAACATTTGGACTTGTAGATTGTGAGTTATGATCGATGCAAACTTGTGTTTTCTCTAGGCTGTCGAATTCGTATCGATATCGTTCACATCGATCTATTCGTATCGCTTTTTGTGCACATGCTCACAAGTTGACGTGGTGCTAACTCCTCGGATCGATCCACTTTTCATGCCGAGTGACCAAGCCTTTCATTGGAGTGTATCTCGTTCGTATCGATGCATTTCGGCCTTGTTCGTATCGATTGTCATCGTTCTGTTCGTATCGATCGCTTAATGGCTTACTTCGTATCGATGGCTGGGGGCCATTTCATATCGATCGTTTGATGTTTTACTCGTATCGATCGTTGATCGATCGATACGAGCTATGTAATTGGGATCGATACGAATGAACTCCAATTGATGGATACAAAGTTGAGTGTACGTGATGGATACAAAAAATAGACGATTGATGGATACGAACAGATGAAGCTTGATGGATGCGAACAGATGGCTACGAATAGATGGAGGCGAGCAGATGGAGACGAACAGATGGATGCGAACAGATGGAGACGAACGAATTGAATCCCTTGGTTTGCATCGATCATATCTTGAGCATACGACCTCGGATTGACTTGAAATTTGGAACGTTGGCTTCCATAGCTTTGCTTGTCATATCATATCAATTGTAGCTCGATCCGGTCTGGGATAAAATTTGTTAGTATCCATGGTGAATCTGTGTATAACCGATCTTCGGGACGAACTGTCCTTGGTCTCTAGTCAAGTTCTTGGTGTCACGGCCTTGCTAAAAGGCGGGATAACACATTGTGATATATTAATTAAGCAATTAATTCAAGTATACTAATATAGAAAATCCTAAAATGATATGTTGTGTGAAAATAATTGCAAGGAGTTGTAATCTGAAAAAAGTATCATCATAGAAGTAACATATCATTTTATATATTCTTAATGAGGATGTTGCGAGGAAGGATATTGATACATCCATTTAAACCGGAGTGCATAATGCTATTCAAATGTTGGTCAGTGAATTACTCATGGTTGTTGGGGGCACCAAGGAGTTACATACTCGTAGTTATTGAATAACCATGGAATGACTTATCCGAGCGTTTCCTATTGGTTAATAACAACTTGGTCAAATAGGAAATATCAGGGTGATGATGTTACATAGTTCCCTCGACTTAAGAATACGGTGGAACTTCAATGTTAATACTCTACTATTATTATAGTTAAATCATGGCATGGCGATCCATCGAACGACTATAGTTAGGTCTAAGTTGAAGTATTGGAAGTAAAGCACTATTCAATGGAGAATTAATCTCCTTAGTTGTACCAAAACCAAATTCCATAACCCTAAAGTGATATAGTGTTGACGAAGAGAATGTATGCAAATTATTGTTACTAAACGGTACCGCTAAAGATAATATAAAATATGATTTTATGGAAAAGGTCTATAAGTGATTAATTTGGCCAAACTGTTAGACCACCGGTTAAGACAACGTGTGAACGTTAGTATATAAATTATTCAATATTGATTGCCGATTGAATTAACACCTCAGAGTCACACAACCGCATTTGTGAATTCTTCAAAAAATCACATGATTTAATTAGTTTATAAAATATTACAAACTAATAAATATATAAGAATTATTTGTATATTAGATGATTAGAATGTTGCTAGTAATTATTTAAATGCGGGTATAAAAGTCATATTTGCATATATTGATATACAATATCAGTATATTTTAACTGGGTATAAATAATACATATTTACCAAAAGGGACTTTGGAAACTTTACTCCCCATAGAGCTAACCAGGGCCAGCCATAATTAAAGGAGATGAGAGGATGGGTTGATTGAAATTTTAAAAGAGAAAGGTGTAATTAGTTGTTGATATCACCTTTTTGTCTCTTTCCTTTTAGACCTTGACATGATTACCCATATCTAATAATATGCTCATTCCCTTTTTAAATACCTTTTAGAAATATGAATATATTTAATGTATTCATACTTATTCAAACTTTATACTTATTCAAACTTTATACTTAATAAACATATATTTAATAAATTAAGTCATAAAGTTAAACAAAATTGTATTTATTTAAATTAACTGGACTAGATCAAGAAAAAGAATTATATGTAATAACAATTTTCTCATTTTTCAATAAGCCATGAAGAGTATAGACTCTCTCATATAGGGGGATACTTTGAATCTGGAATGAACTCCAAGTACATTTGTAAAACATGATTTTGATAGTTATACCCGAAATGATATGATCCATCGGCCACAAGTGTATCTTTAAGAAGATTAATGTAGTTGGAATTATATAACGAGTGTTGATAAGAAATGACTTCATCGATTTCAAAAGTTGAAATTATTGAAATAATTTCGCTAGTCAATATAGTTAAGTCCATTCTGATTTATACGCAATTATTACACAATTTGATTTTGATTTTTGGTACATTTATGTTGAAAAAAACTTCTAAAGAGTGATCTACAAGAGACTCTGTGCACATTAACCAAAATATCTCGAAGTTAATGGGAGCAGTAACAGGACTTTTATGTTTTGGATATGATCCAAGAGCCGATTCAATAATGGCGAGCGATAAGTGTCAAAATTGAGTGAGTGGTTTGATAGAAATATCGATTAGTTTGATTTTCAGTCAAATTGCAGAGGAAGTGTGTGTTTGTAAGAAAGAATAATAAAATTTACTAAAATATTTATGAAACTATAAATACACAACAAGCTACTGATTGTTAATGATGTAGTCATGTTAAAATTAATTTTTAGTTTGATTGTTTAATCATCGATGTACGATTTGATGGAGATGTCTTTTATACTTAGTATAAAAGGATGTTGGGTTTTTCCTAGTATATATGGACAAACACCATATTAAAATATTTACTATGGAACATATGATGGTAGGGATCATCACATATTTTATGTTGTCTTGTGTATTAGATCTCGTCGATACACTTGGTGTACTAAAGGAATATCAAGTCTTAGATAAAATCATTAAATGGTAGTTAAGATTATTCTCAAGTGTTTATTAAATACTAGAGAATTTTTTATAGTTACAATGAACTCCTTACAAAGGATTGTTCGGACTCGAACTTCGTAACTGGTATAAGGTATAATATGTTAATCCTAAGTTCATATTCAGACATAGTTCAGAAGATTTGAGTTGGAAATATTTCGAACAAAAGGTTCTGGTTGATTCGACCAAAAGTCTAAGTACATCACCCTGAATAGTGCCGCAATAGAAGATGTACATATAAATGCACAAATTTATGACTAAGCTAGGGGCGATTCCATATGTTGAGAATACCATGACATTATTTGTGATAATGCCGTGATACAGGTCAAGAAAGAACCTAGGGCTCACAGGAAGCAAAGAAACATATTCTGAAAGTTTCACATGATAAAGGTAGTTTATCAACAATAGAGTGGTGTTGATTGAAAAAGTAGATATCAAAATAATATAGCATATCCACTCATGAAAGGACTAGCTCGAGTAGTTCCGAGTAAACTGATCAAAGGAATCTGATTAAGAATCCATAATTATCTTCAAGTGAAAGTGGGAGATTGAGATATTTAGCGATGTACCCTGGGTGCAATATGTATCCGGTTACATATACCTAATTCTTCTATCAATATTGTTCGTACTAAAGGTGTTTGTTTTCTTTTATATACTGTGTTATATTATGATATAATCATGTAACTAATTTAAAGTATATTAATAATAAAATCCTTAAATAAAATTTTATGTGATGGTAGTTGCAAATAGCTGCAACCATGAGTAATTAATCACAATGTAAAATAACATTTTGTTTTAAGTATTCTTAGATATTGATACATCTATTGAGACCAAAATACATAACGATCTCCAAATGTTGGACAGTATATTACTCATGGATGTTGGAGGCACCAAGGTATTACGTACTTATTGCTATTGGATAACTATATAATGATCTATTTGAGAGTTTCCTATTTGTTTGTAATAACTAATTCAAACAAGAAATCTCCATGTGACGATGTTACATAGTTCTTTCAACTTGAAAATACCATAGAACTTCATCATGGATACTTCACTTTGATTATAGTTATAACATGGCCTGATGACCATCGAGCGACTATTGTTGGGTCCAAGTTGAAGCATAAGAAGTGAAGCGCTATTCACTAAAGAATTCGACTCCTCAATTGTATAAAGTTAGTATCATGGTCAACTGTAGTCAACTTAAAGTTAAAATCTCTGGGAAAAGTTCAAGATTAATAAAAGTTATTATTGAACCATGTTACCGATCCAAATTCATATATCCTAAAGTGGAAACTGTTAATGAAGAGAATGTGTGTGTATTATGTTACTTTACGGTATCACTTAAGGCGATCTAAAATATGATTTTACCAAAAAGATATTTAAGCGATGAATTCGAATTGCACACCACTAGCTAAGATGATGTACGAATGTGAATATTTGAATTGTTCATTACTAATCAATGAATGGGTATACACCTTAGAGTAACACAACTGTATTTGTGAATTCTTTAAAATACCACATGATTTAACTAGCTTATAAAGTTTTATAAAATAATTAGATTAATTACCATTTAAGAATTATTAATGTATTTGATGTTTGGGATGTTATTAGTAGATTAGATAGCTTTTAAATTTTCAAGGTGCTAGTAGTAATTATTGTGATGTATATATAAATGTTATATGTGTGCTATTAGTAATTATGGTGATGTATATATAAACGTTATATGTGTATGTACCAAAATACGATATCAATATATATTTAAACAAGCTTTAAAAATAAATATTATTTAAACAAGCATGTAGATTTTTTGATCCATATATGACCAAGTATGGCTGGCCATAGATGGGGGTGGAATTCTCAAGGTCAAGATCTGGATTTGAGTTTGAATTAGTAAGAGAGAATGAGTAAAAGGTGGTAGATTTTTTCTCCTTAAATACCAAGCCATTCTTACTCATTTGATACTTTTGCTCCTCCTATTCCTACACGCCATCTCCTTTCTATGCTTACCCTAAGCCTAACACTCCAACCTCTATACAACATCACATACATATTATTTAAAATTGTTCATTTGATCTTAGCAACATCCGGTGGTGATTCGAGGAGATTAGAAAGCAATTCACAAATCGAAGTGTTGCAATGGGCTGGATTATCAAAGGTATAATTTTCATAACCTATTTTACATATGTCCCCTAACCCAAACACACACACACACATGTATATTGAAAATCACATAAATAATTTTACTCAATTTAAATTTGTTTTGTTTAAAACTATAAAATAAAAGTGTAAGTGGATGGTGCTTTTATATATATGTGTGTATGCGTGAGCGTGCACATGCGTAATATTATAATCAGCCATATTATATATTTTTTATATTTAGTTAAATAAACTTCATTTTAAAAACATAATATATATTAAATAATATTTTTGGCCATACTAATTTATATATTAATTATTTTTCTTTTTAGTTTACTTAAAATAGAATATTTTGTTTGCTCACATCTTTGTTTAAAAAAATAAAAAATTTAATTTTAATGTCTATTAATTTAAATAATTAATAAAATTTATTTAATACATAAAATTATATATATTCGTGTATATATGATTAAAATTTTGGGCTAAACATTATATATATACGTACATATACATATATATATATATATATGTATATTTATATTTTTTAATCATTTACTTTATTGATTTTTGTTAAATATTTTGAACTTGATATATTTCAAAATAGTCTTTCAACTTGAAATTTCAATTTGAAATATTTTGACTTAGTCAAAAATGGATTTGAATTTAGAACATTAAATATGTTTAATTTCAAATCATATGTTTTACTTATTAAGACAAATTTTAAATGTATTTACTTTTGATTATATATTTATTTTCGAATATATATAACAATATATTGTATTTATATGTGTGTGTCTATATTATATATATGTAGTAAATTTGTGTATACAAACCATATACATATATTATATATTTTTAAACATATGTATATATAGGCATTTATATTCCTTGATGTGCATATAATTTATCGCACGTATATGTAAGTACAATATAAATGTATATACAATGGTATAAATCCTAATATATATACATACACACAAATATATATATATGTGTGTGTGTGTGTGTGTGTGTAGTTATACACATGCTCACATCTATTATGCTATCATATTGATCATGAATATATATGATATATTCAAAATAAATATTAAAAAAGTTTAATTAATATGATTAATTAAATAAACATAAAATATTTAAAAAAATTAGATTTTATTTTAATATATTGATTGGATCTAATGCTAGTTAATAGATTGTATAGGCCCATTAAGATCCAAATTAGGAATTTTTTGAAATCTACCTATTTCACCCACTATCTATTAGGCCAGTTTCAACATGTATAAGTTATATTCATGTTAAACTAAAAGATTTAATTAATAAAGATACATGTGTTTGTGTATGAATGAATATATATAAGTTAAAGTATAAGTGTTATAGTAAACTAAAATTATATATATAACACATATGCATAAAAGGTGGTTAGATGAATTAACACCAAATAGACTAAAGGAAGTATACATAAGATGTAGAAATATATGATGCCATGAGATAGATAGTATAATCATCTCCCTTATAGGTCAGTAATACTCAAATTATTATTTTAAAATTATAAATTTGAAATAATGTTGTCCTAATGTTGCCCTTTGCCATTTATGATATAAATAGAGTACTATACATACTTATGTTTGTTGAGGACCCTCAAACCATAAAATATTTACAACGACGTTTATATTATCCCTAGAATGGTAATTATATTTTGTAACTTTGTTAGGCACACTCAAGGACTACAAAGTTATCCTTAGGTAATCACAAAATGATAAGTCATGAGTATGTAATGTACTTTATGATTTGTTGAGCACCCTTAAGGTTAGGAATATCCTTAAGGCAGTCATGAAATGATACATCATATAAAGGATTAGGAGCGCGCGCGCGCACACACACACACACACATATATATAGTTAGGAATTATATATGAGATATAATTATTTAGGTATTACTTACCATTTATTAGGACTACAAGTTGTTGAGAACCCTTAACATTGTAGTAGCATTGCAAATGGTCCCTAACATCCACACGAGGATTTAAGGAAATTCATGCATCTTTTTTAGGATGTTTAGGAGATGAAATATTTAGTGGTAGCCTTATTAAATAACTATAATGATCCAATCTAATAAGTTTAATAACATATATATGCTATATTTTCTAACTTACTTTTAATAATTTGCATAGATAAATATTCTTAGAGAAAAACATACTAAACAACACGAACTATAAAGACTGGTTAAGAAATGCCAAAAGAAAATATCAACATACAAATCATGGTAATTAGACTATGAACTTGCTCAATGCTATGTGTTATCCACTACGAGTACTGAGCTCTAAAGGAAGCATGTGAATATAGAAGTTCATTCCATATTTAAGAACCTATAGAAGTTGTATGGTGAATAATTTCGTTCCATAAGGTAAGATCTCATGGAAATTGTTTCACACAAAGATGAGCATGGGAACTCCAATACAAGATCACACAATCAATATGATTGAGTATATAAAGAGATTGGGTGAGTTATGAACAACCCTTGATGAAGAGTTATAAATCAACTTGATACTTGGATCACCGACACCATACTTTGGTCAGTTTATATTGAACTTGTAACACCCCGTATAATAAATAGTAATTAATTAAAAAAAAATTAAAAAATTTATAAGGCTTAAAAATAAAATTTGAGCCAATTTCAAAATTTGGTCATAAAACTTGCACTGTTGTGTTCGTGGTGATTATAAGCAACTTTCATATGTAAATCTTCATGATCGAAGTTCAAACGGAGAAGATATTGCGTTTAAAGATTTCAGATCAAAAATAATTTGAAATAAAAAAATGAAATAAATATTAAAAGATAATATTAACGTTAAGAGAAACATAAAAGCGAAATTAAATATTAATAAATCAACGACCCCCACCTATTGACAATTGGTCTCAATCGATCGACCGTTAGAAATCAACCGCTTTTATACGACCAGTTGGCTAGGGTCAGCGCACACTAAACCTAGACAAAAATGGCCCCAATTCAATATATTTTAATCTAACAGATAGAATTGATTCCAACACCTATTAATATAGGCCTAACGCCTCACTTTTTTTCTCATATTTTTCAAACAAAGCAGCGAGCCTTTACCATTTTTCTTTCTGCGCTATTTCTTGAAAGAGGGAATTAGGAAAAAGGACAAACTTTGAAAAAAATTAGGCTGAAGGACATGAAGTTTTATTTTTAGGCTGAAGGACATGAAGTTTTATTTTTAGGCTGAAGGACAAATGCTAGTTATATTTAGCATTATATTAAACTTTTACGCTATACAAAATGCTAGTTATATCTAGCATTATATTTAGTTTTACACTATACAGAATGCTAGTTATAACTAGCATTGTCCTTCAACCTAAAAAACAAACTTGTTGTCCTTCAGCCTAAATTTTTTTCTAAGTTTGTCCTTGTGACTATTTCTTGTTCTAGAAATTATAAAAGTATTATATATATTGGAGAAGAACGGAAAAGGAGGAGTAAATTGAATTCTACGTGAGAAGGTAAATTCCATAATTTAAAGTTTAAGCTTCCTTTAATTCAAATCTCTTCTCAATTATGTAATTCTAATAATTATGTATTTATCTTATATATATATTTTGATTAGAAAGAAGAAGGAGTCAAGTAAGAAGAGCGAAATTGGATTTGGAAATTTGAAAGCTATCAGGTGAGTTCGAAATTACATGTTTTACATGGTACTAGATTTATATCATTGAGATTTATTTTGTTACTATGCCTAAGTAAAAACCATTAAATTATAGTCCTAAATAAATGAATTTATTTAAAAACCTTACTTGCATATTCAGTAAATTATTTATTTTTGGCGAAATGGCATATATATCCTGAATCTCGAATTTAGGAAGAATAATCCCTAAAAATTTTAAAGTATGATATTGATAAAATTGTAAACTTATTCCAGATTATTGTTATTTGGGTTGCAAGTTGTAATTATTCATTTGGAATGCTCTAAATTGATTTGGGATGTAGTTTTTCAGTATTTTAATATATTGGATTTGTAGAATGAACAATTTAGTTATATTGATTGCCTAGTAAATTTCCACAGACCGACTAATTATGCAATTGCATATGAAAAGCATATTGTTTGAAATAACAAAGAATATGCCAATGAAAAGGGATGTGCAAGGTAGTAATGTCTTTTTTGTAATTTGCACTGTCTATTTCAATATGAACAAAAAGAGATAATTCATAGAAATTTGCAAACATAGAAAAATTCCTCCTTTTAGTAGTTTATGGAAAATTGCAATGGTAACATTTCTTATTAGGATAAATACATTTCCAATGTATTAAAATATAGAAATAAATATAAATAACCCCATTGACCAAATTAATATATACAAAAAGTGTAAATATAGAAAATAATAAGATAAACGTTAATTGCGGTGTATATATATGTATGTATGTATGTATATGTATATGTATATGTGTGTATATATATATATGGTAACGTGCAATCAATTGTAAGTTATCATATTTATTACCAATAAAACATTAAAATATGAATAACATAATAAATAAAGGAATTAATTAGGAGTTGCAATAATCAAATATGAATATAAATTCGTTTAATGAATTTAATTACAGAATTAAATATGACAATAATGAAGAGAGTTAAATAGACATAACAAGTTGAATTCAAAATGTACAAATAAGTGTCACTAACAATTGTCCAATTTGAATATAAAAGACCACTTATAAAGTGCATTAATGAGAGCAGTAAATGAAATTTGATAATATTAAACAAATTGCGGATACTAATTTGTTAAGAATCAGGATTGAAGCTATAACGTCACCGTTGATTGGAATCGAAATATCTGCAAGATCCAGGTCACAATTTGTATTGATTAAACAAATTGTTGGAATTCCCAAAATGACACATTCTCGAAGAGCTGTATATCCTTTTTGCTGATCAATGATGATTACAATATCGGACAACCCAGTCAGATATTTGATCATGAAATAAGAAGTTAAATATGTTAAGCGTATAAAATAAAAGAGAATTCCATATATAGTAAATAAATGATTACTAATAAATGAACTTAAAAGCCGTAATAATTTCTATACTTAAAATTATATGCCTCAATAATATGTTCGCGATGGATGCGAACTAGTCGGACTAGTCCAATATTTAGGTTAATTATAAATGATTTTGTTTAGTATGTGTTGAGATGCAAGGTCGATAGTGTTAGACTACGAAAGTCAGCCCTTCAAAAGAGGCTACCAGTAGTTGTGTATACATGTTACTGATGTGGGACATCTCCAATTGTATGATCCGTGGGAATATACGTTTGTGTATAGGTTTAGGGAATATACCATGGGGGATTTGCCTTGGATTTGAAGTATCAAGTGGCAAATTGGGCCTGCTTCAGTTCCAAGCCAAAGGTACTAAGTAACCAAGTAGGCATTTCCTGGATATGCATTAGGAAATCTAAACAAGATGGTGGTGGGAAGCTCGGTGCTATGTAGGCATTGTTGGTACCGATATTTAAGGGGTACAGACGTATGCATTGGTTGGGAACACCATTGTTCCCATATGGTCGTTATCAAAGACCTGGGTTACGCTTGGACGGATCACATTTCCTATTGGGAGAGGTTCCGGGAGGATATGAAATCACCTTAAATTTTTGGTTGCTTGTTAGTTAGACAGGAGGTAGGCTAGTTAACCCTTATATAAGTCTTTGAGATGCGTTAGTAATACGGTTGATTAACTTATAATGCCATTATTGGGCATCAATGGGAGGTTCCTCGGTGTATGCAGACAATTCGGTCTAGACACAGTTAGTGGATCTCAGTGCGGTGCATGGTTAGGGACACTAGTGTGGAATCACTTGACGTACATAGGAAATTGGGCCTAGACATTGATGGATGCCCTTGTCCATTAATTATAGTAATGTTTATATGTGTGTATATGCGTGTATATATATACAAACACCATTCGAAGTAGGTTGGATGTATCATATGCACATATTTAATCAAATGACTAATCTAAATAATGGATATAACACATAATGATGATCATTCGACATAAACTATTGTTATGGATAAAGAATTTAATTTACCAGTCACTAGAACGTTGTTCTGACTCCCTCCTCATTACATACCACAAGATATATTTAGAGAGAATGATACCGATGCTAGGTGGAAATGGTAGGAGGACGGGTTTTCTTATTCATGCTCGACACTAACAAGGCAGCTAGATATCCAAGGAATAATACTGGTTCCAAGGTAGAAGCCTCAGTTAGATGTGTATACACACTCACACAAACACACACACGTGTGTGTGTTTTACTATATTTTACTATACCACTATGAGTTCGTATGGATAACTCTCTAATATACTTATGTTTATTCAGGTTGCCAACACCAACGATCCGTACACTAATGGACTCGAGTTTTCAATTTAGTCGAAAACGCGAACCCATTAAGATGCAGGTTGTTACATTTGGTATCAGAACATAAGCTAGAACACGCTGAGTGAACGTACTTGTATTTTTACCTAGAATAATATATATTGTACACCAAAATCTATAAATTCCAACTATAGAAGTAGTTGCGACCATATTCCATAAAGATGGATAAGGCAACTATGAGTTGAAGCAATAAATAGAGTTAAATTTATACACTTACCTCGATTACACCACGAGGTGTAGGCCGTATCGTTAGGCATTGACTTAAGAAGAGCATGGGCGTGGCATATAGAAGGGTTCATGAAGATGGATGGTACTTGACTCCTTTATAGGGCCTAGACTGCCCTATGATTGTGGATTTCACTAAATAGCCGATTGATGACATACATTTCATCCAGAAAAAGTAGGAGTAAGAATCTATATGTTGTAGATATCCGGGAGTAGAATTGAGCAAGTTCCCACAAGAAGACGTGCATTGACCACCACGATGATAGCCAGATTCATATTCTTGATGAAGAGAAGCTAGGGGTGATAGGAAAAGAGGAAAGTCCAAAAGAAAGGGCAAACAAAATCCATTTATGAGTCTGATGCCATGTAATGGAATTTAATAAAAGATTTTAAAATTTTCTTAATATATTTGAAATGACTTTCAACTGATTTATTTAAAAATAGAGGAACCATATCATTGAAAAGTTGTTAGTTTTGAAAAGCAAGTAAGCATTAAATTTTTCTCCATGTAAAATATTCTTTAAAAAAAATAAGAAATAAAGAAATTTAGAAATTTTAATTAAAAGAGCTATTCAGAGATTCCTAATTGAAATTTAAACTGGCTGGATTAAGAAAATTAAAAAGTTTTTTTGATAAAGAGACTTTTCATTTTTTAAATAAATGGAAAATAAAGCATATGTTTGGCTCGATGATTTTTCTAATTTTGTAAATTCAAAGTTTTAAATTCTTTTTAAGAGGTGGATAAATGAAAGCGGTTCTTAATGTAAATGGGGTAAAGAGAATAGAAGGGTAAGAATACCTGATAGTGAAAATAAAAGGAATATGCCCGTATAAGGGAAAATACAGAGAAAAATAATTGAAATAGATTTATACTAAAAGCAAACTATTTTATGTTAATTAAGAGAAGCCAAATGGCTAAAGAAACAAGCGAATGCACTGTAATGAAGAAGACAATTAAAGGGAAAGAGAGAAGCCATTTAAATAAGTGCAATTTAGATAAAAAGAAATTTCAATAGCAGTAACATTAGGAACTATAAACAGACAAGATATTAATAGTAAAATAATGTTAGTAATTTAATTAGAAAGAGTATAGGCACTTAGTGGCAAAATAAAGGAAAAATGGATAGTTTCTATAAATATGTGCAGCAATTGCACATATCTTTTAAAAGTCCCTCTCATATGTTATTAGAGCCTCAACCAAGGTTGAAAGTGGAAATAACATGAGTAGTAGGAAAATAATAGAATGAAAGTTGTTCTTATTTACTCCAGTTTTTATTCTTTTTAAAAGTTACAAAAGATGTTGCAGAAACACTGTAACAATATACATGTTTGGGTATGATAATTTATTTTTTGAATGCAAAACTTAATAAATAGCCTGAGTTAAAAATCCTACTTTTTAAGAAGTAAATCTTCATTGTAAAGAGGCCTTAAAGGGAAAATTTATTGATGACTATACATACAATGAAAACTTGACTCTTACTATTTGAAAAGAAGAAAATAGTTTGCTGTTTAAAAGAAAGAATCACTTTAAATTGAATTGCAAACATTAACTTTTGAATTTAATAAATAAACTTACTTCATAAATCCTAATTTATAGTTTTAAAAGTTATGACACCGACAATTAAAGATGGTTAAAATGAGGGATTTTTCATGGCTTCTTTTGGAAACCAAGCAATTGTTGAGTTTAATAAAAAAATTATAAATTTATATTTTCAAAGGTAAAAACTTGGGTTAAGTGCTTCATGACCGTGAAGTTCAATAATTTTATAAAGAATAGTGAAAACCAAATCAACTTTGATATGGAGTAGATAAGTATGACTGCCCAGGTAAAACAGGGTAAAATATAAAGCTATAATTAAAATAGCCACGAATGCTTGTAGAGTAGCAACAAGGAATCCCCGTTGAATATAAGGAATATTGGAACGAACCTAGGAATGTTTTATTAGACATGTGTAAAGGCCATAAGTAGAAGCCACAAAGGAATGAGGAGTGGTATCAAAGTACACTTCTACGGGTTCTAGAGTATAATTGAATAAAAGATCAAAGATAAAGAAAATAAATATAAAAATTTAAGGATAATATCAAGAGACTTTGATTAAAAGAATCCAGTAATAGTTGAAGTAATGGATGGACCTTATTAGAAGCCAAAAAGGTAAACTAAGACATGTGGTTACAGTAGAATGGCATACTAAAACTTCCCATTTTATTTAAATTAGAAGTGATAGGGCCACAACATCATTAATACTAGCTAATGTTGTAGGGAAGCTTCCAACAATTGTTCTTTTAGGTTATTTGGGTTGTAATCATTAGTTGTCTCTTTTCGAGTATTTAAAATGCATACGATGTAATATGAGATATATTCCTATTTTATTACTGTGTTAAATTTTTGGATGAGTTTGACCGCTATAGATGTATGTGTATTTATGTATATATATATATATATTGAAAATTGGTTAATATATTGCTATTGGGCTTTGTGGCCCAAAACTTTACAGCAAAAAAAAGCACGTGTGCTACAAGCGAGGGAACAAATTTAACTTTACAAAACAAACACCTAACATTCCTTCTTTACAATGCAACTTTTCATTTAGGTCATTAAACAATGGCGCCTGCAAATCTTCTCTTCGAACTTCTGGGTTCCATCGCTTCTAGTCTCAATTCTCCAGCAATTGTCGTTTTTCTCCCGCAACCAAGGTGATTTTCTTTTTTGGGATTCTTTTAATGCTAGTCGCAACATCTCTAGCTATCATAGCTGAAAGACCTAACTCCGATTTCTCTTTGTTATTGAAAGATCTGGAATTATGCTCACTCCAGATATGTCATACGCAACTTGTCAAACTGATCTTGAAGACTTCCTCCTTTAAGTACGAATTATGACTCCACTGGTGCAGGTGAGCAATTTCATCGCTGAAACTTTTAACAGCTTCATAGTTCATACACTTAAGTTATTGTATGGCCCAAACTCTACTAGTATAGTCACAGCTAAAAAAGAGATGCATGTGACTTTCTGGTTGATTCTTACAAAGATAACAACTATCTTCTTGTAAAATACCCAAAATTAGCAGCTTATCCTTTGTCGGGCGTGTAAAAATGAGAGCTTTGTATGTAATGTGTTCCATTTTTAGGGGACTGCTTCTGCTCCATATGAATTGATACCACTGAACAATAGGATAGTGTGTTCGAGTATGTTCCCCAGCTTTATGCATGCAGAACTGATCTTTACCAGTGCCTTTCCAAGCCTAAATATCATGTTCCCTTCCAGAATAAATGGGGGTAGCTTCAATTTCCTACTTTAGGTGCGTAGTACATAGTTTAGTGTCTGGTATCCAGTTGTCATTTAAAATGATAGTAGCAACCTTCATATACTGAAAAACCATCCTAGCCAAGTCTATCTGTAAGGCTTTTGCAGTTTAACCAAGGATCTCTCCATAAATCAGCGTTCTCCCCTTTAGCAACATGTTTTTCATTTTTAGTTGGTCCCTTTGTTTCAGAATATTTTTCCAAGTGACTGAGGCATTGTTATAAATTTTCACGATCCAAAAGTTATCCCTCATATATCTTGTTCTCATCCAAACAGCCCAAATATCATTAGAATTCAAGATTTTCCAAGAAAGCTTTAAATCATACACCTTTTTTAGTTCAAATAAATTTTAAAGCCAACACCACTTTCCTTCTTGGGTTCACAAATGTCTTTAAAGCCAACCTTATGTAAACCCCCTCTCCAAATGAAATTAGCACAAGCAACATTGATTTTAGCAATAAAGCATTCTGGAATTTGAAATGTTTGCATCCAAAATCTTACCTTAGAAGTGATCATTGTATGAACCAATTCAACTCTTCTAGCAAAAGACATCAATTTAGATCTCCATCCTTGTAGTTTTTCTCTAATGTTGTCAATCAGCTTACCGTATTCCTTATCAGTAATGGTATTGTTCAAGAGTGAAGCCTCAAGATATTAGACAGGAAGTGCACCTTTCAGAACCCCCAACTCCTCTAAGTATTTTGTCTTATATCTACAGGATTTGTTGAAATAGACTTTTTTTTTCAATTCATTAACTTTTAATCCAGCCCATTCTTCCATTTGCTTAAATATATGTTAATTTTAACAAATAGCCAAAGAATCAGTCTTAGAAACTAAGAACAAATCGTCTACATAAATGAGATGGGTGATTGCTAGAGAAATATTATATACAGGCATAATTAGATTGTGATGACAAGACATCTCCATTTGAAGGGAAAATGACTCTATTGCCACAGCAAAAAGGCAAGGGGAAAGAGGGTCCCCTTATCTCAGACCTCTAATACTTTAAATATACCCTTTAGGAATTCCATTAATCAGAATAGAATAAGTGGGAGAGTTAATGCAGCGAGCTATTAGATTGATAATTCTGTCAGGAATCCCCATGTCTTTCAACATATGTATAATAAAATCTCTGTTAACTCTATCATAAGCTTTCTGAAGATCTACTTTTAAACATAGTTTGTCAGCACCATGTTTATTGAATTCTCTACCTAATTCATGGGTCATTAAGGAGTTTTCAGCAATAAATCTTCCCTTTATGAATGCACTTTGACTTTGTGATATTAGATTAGGCAATACCTTATCCAATCTTATGCAAATAATTTTGCTCACACTTTATAGGTTACATTGCAACAAGCAATGGGCCTATATTCTTCGATTTTAGTTCGTTTTTGCACTTTAGGGATCAAGGATATGAAAGTGTGATTAATCTCTTGAAAGAACTCACCAGTGTCAAATGCTTCTTGGTAGGCTGCTAATATGATATCTTTCTGGTCTTTCCAATGAAGTTTGAAGAACTTTGGCCCCTATACCATCGAGGCTAGGACTAGAGTCATCATGAATAGAGAACAGAGCTTTCTTCAACTACCTTTCTTAGATATGAGCCTCCAGCATTTGCCTTCCTTTAGGGGAAACTTTCCTAAGAGCTTGAACGTGAGGTATGTTTTTGTTGTACTTTCCATTGAAAAGCTCAGTAAAGTAAGAAATTGCTTGTTGTTCGGGACCATGAATTTGAGATACCATTTCACCCTATTCATTGAGACAATTAAACAAGTCATTGGAAATTTTCCTTTGAGACATTTTAGTGTAAACAAATTTATGGGATTCATCTCCCTTTGTTTGCAACTCCACTTGTGTAGTTTTCTATGCAGCCTGTTCCAAGCTAGGATAAAGGAGGAGGGTTGTGATAGGCTTGGCGAGCCAACGTAAAAACCCTAGCCTCTCTTATGGAAATGGAACCTAATTGTTTTGGGTTCCATCTCTATACCCCAACTTGTTTGGGAATAATGGCTTAGTTGTTGTTGTTGTTGCATTTCCCTTTGTTTGCCATTTTTCTTTAGGTTTTTGTTTTAAATCCATAGCCTTCTTCTTCAATTCATCCTTAAGGAGTTTCCGCAGCATTAAGTAGTCAGCATTAAGGCTATCATGTAGTGGGTATGCATCCAGTTTGATTTGCACCTCCTCCAGATTAGCTTGGATTTTTTTAACAACATTAGTAGCTTTAAGCCTTTTAAAGTTCCATTCCTTGAGTATGTTTTCCATGCTCTTAATCAGCATAGCATATTTGTACATGTTGTTTCCTTTGGATAATTGGCCTTTAAAAAAATAACATCACCACCATAGCCACTACAAAAGGGGCCAATAGTTCGCAAATCTAAAAGGTTTCCATTTTTTAGTCTGAACCTCATTATTAAATTGAATTAGGAGTGGACAGTGGTCACTTGTAGAGCTTGGGAGAACAACAACTTTTATATTTTTCATTTGATTAAATAGCTCGGCATTACCAGCATACTATCTAATTTAGAAACTATTTTTTTGACCTCACCACTCTTCAATGTGAAATGCAGACCTGTATCGAAGGCTTCAATCAGTCCACTAGCTTACATGAAGTCATTGAGCTCCGCTATATGGCACACTTTTAATGTAAGTCCCCCCTTTTCTCATCTGTTCTAAGAACTACAGTAAAATCACCTGCTATAGCCTAAGGAATTTGAACTTGCTTTGAATTTTAGATTATTTGTCTCCAAAGGTTAGTTCTGGTAGAAGGTAGGTTGCTAGCATGGACAAATGTAAAAAATAGCTCTAGTCCCCTCACATATTTACATTCTAGAGTAGTTTGTTGATCGTTACTTTTAAACAATTTAGTAACCCAGATGTCATTGTTATATAAGACCATAATTCCGCTTTTAGCTGCATTTGAAACATTATGAATGACATTCCAATTTTCACCCAACTGCATTTTGAACATATAAGGACTATCCTTATTAAACTTATTTTCCAAAACAACAATAATAAATGGCTTATATTTAGCCCTCAGATTATAAAGGTCTAATTTTCGAACATCAGAATCTAGACCTCTAACATTCCAACATATTACTGACATGGTTTGATAGCTTTGCTCCTTGTAGTAGGAGCAAAAACTACCGAAGCTACTTTCTTAGCTGCCTTTCTGTCTTTTTTTTCAAATTTCTTAGTATATTCTTTATTTGTCATCTTGAATCTACTAATATCTTCTTCATCACTATCTTCCTTTGAACTCTTAATTTGTATATCAAGTTTCCGAATGTCTTCCATTGTGGAAGGTAATATCTCCTTCTCAGCCTCATGCTCAGGCACAACATCCACATCAGTCCCCACCAGTTTTTCTTTCACAGGTTCACCTATCTTCATTGACTCCAGTAATTACTTCTCAAATACCTCCTGGGTTTGGTCATGACTCTGCCTCAATGCAGACTGGACTGAATCCCCTTTTCGTTCGGACTAGGTGATGATATGGGTAACTGGGTGTTAATGGGTATAAGGTTTACAACATTTTGTATATCAGTTTTTGGTGCTGTATCATTTTTTTATAGGTGATGGAATGTGTATACGACTAGTAGTAGTAGTACCACTATCTAGCTAAGCATTACCGGTAGATGCTTCACTGCTGCTTTTTGATTTCTCTACCCACACTTGCTTTTGTAGTTCTTTAATTATGTTGCACTGCTGAGTATTGTGGCCAAAACACCTACATTCTCAACATCTAGGAGGAAAAAATTCATATTCCACGTCTTGAATATACACATTTCCCTTTTTGTCAATAGTCTTCACTGATCTGGGGAGTTCAAAGGATGCCTCCAGTTCAACTAGCACTCTAGCATAGCTAATACCTTTCACCGTTTTAGTATTTTCATCAGTGTCTAGTGGTTTCCTAAATAGGCTAGTTAGTTTTCTGATGCATCTCATATTCCAAAGAGCTAGGTTTATATTTTTTAGTTTGATCCAAACTGGGTATGTAGTAAGCATGGCTCTTTCGAATGTAAAATATGCCTCCCATTTGCGCATGAATATCAACTTACATGAGCCATGGACTACCTTTCAAAATACGCTCATAATCCTCTTCTTTCTCGAACTTAATTAAGTAAAACCCATTTTGCCTTGGATAAACATCCCATGAACCCTTAGGTTCCAGACCCGTTTAATATAAATATTAAAGTACACAAAATAAGGTCTTTCTCTAGCCATATAGGCAAAGATCGATTTTTTTCTAGATAGAATTGGATTCAACATAGTCTTCGTCATCGATAAATTGATAAAATTCTCCTTCATCAGTGATTGGTTAGTATAAATCCACTTTGCCTATAATTTTTATCCTATTTCCCAATGCTTCCACCCAAGAGCTAGGGTTTTTCTTTAAGCCTAATTTTTTCGTATGTTGCTTACAAGACGAGGGTTGTTTCCTTGTTAGAGCTTCAGCAAAAGACATTTTTCCAGCCACCGCCGTAATCTTCAGTTTCTCCTAGGAATTCAGGAACATTAGAGGTCGCCATTATATATATTTACACATACATATACATATATATATAAAGCAACATAATTGGGAAATCTCATAAGGACACTTAACTAAAAATAAATGTAAAGTAAGGCTGGAAGTTTATAAAATAAATTAGGAAATTAATTAAATTCGCAACTACGTATAAAGAATGCTTAAATTTCAAAAACTTTAGAATTTTGGGAAAAATAAATTTTAACAAGTGAAGGACATGGAGGGTTGTTGCGAAACCATGGATTGCTATACTTATGCCTGAAAAGCTAAAATTTATAAATGTATTTATGCGTTGTTTGTTGTTCTAAAATAAAAGAAAAGGTTTTCAAATTTAATATTAGTTATGTAATATATCCTAGAGCCAATCTAATGCGTTAGCTCATTACTGAGTCCCGATTATGTTAATATGTGGTTTGACTTATTTTAAAAGTAGAAAGGCAAAAGTTTTGAAAAATGGTGTTAAGATATAATTTTTAAATTTGAAAATTTCAAACTATTTTCCAAATTTAATTCGACCTTTAATTTTTACAAATTTAAAATTTAAAATATAATTTTTAAGATTTTGATGGAAAAGGATTATTTTCAAATGCTACATGCTCAACATAGGAAAGGACGATGTATTAGTGAATATGAATTTTACTGTTCATAAAGGATGAAAGTATACAAAACATAGATAATAATAAGGGAAATGCTGTTTTAGCTTTGGAATTTCTATTTCCATACCTTATTGATAGTAAAAAAAATTGGCTTTTTAAAAATAACAATTCTGTTTTAAAACTTAAATATAAACCTCCTTATGCAGATTGTACTTGAAAAAGTTGGAAAAGATTATGAGAAAAAGAGAAAGTTCTAAGTTACAATGGAATTGGTACACAAAAGAAGGGTGGAAATATAAAATTTTCCATCCAAACTCCATTTTCGGAATAAGAGTATAGATTTAGGAAAATGGACTTTTAAGACCTTGGATGTTAGAAATGGTGTGTTAGGTATTTGATAGTGGGGATTGGATGAAAAATTGGTTGAACCATACCCCTATTCATTGGAGTGTGGAAATTATTGTGTGAAAATAAAGATTTTGATTTTTTTGAAAACTTGCATACATTTAGAATTGCCACTATATATAGGTTGTTTTCATCATATTTTCAAAATGGTTTTCAAGAATGCATTCATGTAGGAGGAGCCGATTTAGAAGTATTCAGCATACATATTATATGTGTTGTGATACACCATGCACTTGTTCACGATTGGTTGCAAAATTGGTTGTACATTAATTTGTTGGATAGTTTAGAATGGTTTTGCGCTATGTTATATGATTCATTCCTTGAGGAATTTCGAGGATGAAATTATTTTAAGGGGGAGAATGTAACACCATGTATAATAAGCAATAATTAATTAATAAATAAATAAATAAATTTATAAGGCTTAAAAATGGAATTTGAGCAAACATTATAATTTGGCCACGAAACTTGCGTCGTTGTGTTCGTGGCGATCTTCTAAGCAACTTTTATATATAAAGCTTTGCGGTCAGAATTCAAACAGAGAAATTATCGAAGTTTGAAGATTTTGAATGAAAAATAATTCAAAATATAAATAAAGAAATAAATGTTAAAAGATAATATTAACGTTAAGAATAACATAAAAGCAGAAATAAATATTAATACATCACTGGTCGACACCAGTCGATAGTTGGTTTTAGCCGGTCGACTGTTGGTGATCAACCACTTTTGTACGACCTGTCGACCAGTTGGTTAGGGTCGGCGCACAATGAACTTAGGCCTAAACGACCTGGATTTAATATAATTTAATCTAACATATATAATCGATTCTAGCGTCTATAAATACAGGCCCAACCACTCACTTTTCTTCTCACTTTTCTGAAGAGAGCAGTAAAGCTATACCATTTTTCTTTCTCCACTATTTTTAGAAATGATGAAAGTATTATAAATATATATATATATTGGAGAAGAACGGAAAAATAGAAAAAGGAAGAAAATGAGGAGTAAATCGAATTCTATGTGAAAAGAAAAATTTAATAATTTAAATTTTAAACTTCCCTTAACTCAAATCTCCTCCAGATTTGTAATTCTAATAAGTATGTATATATCTTTTATGCATATTTTGATTAGAAAGAAAAAGAAGTCGAGTAAGAAGAATGAGATTGGATTTGGAGGTTTGAAACATCATGTGAGTGGAAAATTATATGTTTTATATAATACTAGATTTATATCGTTGAGATTTATTTTGTTATTATGCCTACATAAAAACGTTGAATTGTAGGCTTAAATGAATGAATTTATGCGGAAACCCTGCCTGCATATTCAATAAATTATTTAGTTTTGATGGAATGACATATATACCATAAATGTAGAATTTAGGAAGAATAATCCTTAAAATTTATAAAGTATGATATTGCTAAAATTGTAAAGTTATTCCAGATTATTGTTATTTGGGTTGCAAGTTGTAATTATTCAATTGGAATGCTCTAAATTGATTTGGATTGTATGTTTTCTATATTTTAATATATTGGATTTACAGAATGTACGATTTAGTTATATTGACTGCAATGTAAATTCCATAGACTGTTCGATTCCATAATTACATAAGAAAAGTACATTGTTTGAAATAACAAGGAATATGCCAAGGGAAAGAGATGTGCAAGGTAGAGATGTTGCAACAATCCGCCTTTTCAATCCTCAAAAGTCAACAATAATACATCCATTATATTCATATATTGAACATTTAAGTGTCGAAAAGACAGATTATTGGGGTGAAAGAAAAGAAAAGACAGAACATAATCTCACAACGTGACGAATAATATATCATGATCTTTACAAAAGGAAAACTTTTATATACATATATCAATCAGAGTAAAACATACTATCATCAGCCTGGACAGTTATAACAAACTATCCTTACAATTGCTGATAAAAACAGGCAAGAACAAACAACATAAGATAAAATATAGAAATACGTCTTGGAGGATCCAACTTGTGACGACCCGGAATTTTTGTATATTTGAAATGGGAATATTTAATTTATTTTAAATATTCGGAGGGAAAATTTAACTTTAATTTCAAATATACAGTATTTATTTGGATAATTAATTATTAAATTTAATTATCGGGATTGGGTAAAATATTGAATCTTGATTTTTAGCCTGTTAAAAATAGTTCAAAGGTTCAGAAAATTTATATTGTTAATACTGAAGATGATAGAACTTTTAAAATGGAATTTTAAAGAGTTTTGTTCAGTTTTAAAAATATATCGTTGAAATTAAATTTAAAAATAGTCGTCCGAGGCACAGTCTCGGAATTCAGCGAAACCAGTTCCATTGGATCCGTAATATTGTATTATTATTGGATTTCAATTTTTGTAGTGTCTGGAGTGATCGTTTGGTCGTACGATGGATAAACGCGCTGGAAATTAAATTGAAATTCAAATATAAATAGTAAGTTATATTGACTAGTTAAAAGAATTTCACGTCAGATATTTTCCTTTCATTTTGAATGCCTCTGTGAATGGCTAATTGAACACGTGTCCTACCTAATAACACGCGTCCTCTCTCAAGAAATAAAAGTAAGAAAAGATAACCGAACCCCTCTCATCCTCTTTCTAAATCGAACGACTTCAGCCCTTCTCTTTCAAAATTAATTCGCGAATTATGAATGGCGATTGCCTTAACTTCAATTTCCCATCTTCTTCAAATCGTATTTCCCTTTTCTTTCGCTCGATCGAATCAAGATCGAGGCAGCGATTTCTAAATCGCACGAGTTAAAGAAGTCGCCTGAGTAGCGAGGATTGTGGCCGCGCTCGAATTCGAAGGCAAGTGCTCGAGCTAGGGTAAGGGGAACGTTCGCGAGTGGAAGGTCGAGCTCGAATGGGAAAGCAACTGCGAGTTTCAATCTCGCGTATGAAGAGGGAGGCAGGGTCGCGGCTACCTAGGTTTTGCACGCGATTCATCGCGTGGAAGGGAAGGGTATAGTCTCTTGGTTGTTCGCGTGTAGAAGGGGGAGGGTCGATGTTCAATGCCGACTTGGTCGCTGGCGGCGTCGTTCATGGGGATGGTGCAGTTCCGCCTAGGGTTTGGTTCGCGTAGAGGTTGGTTTCGGGAAATCGCCGTGTCGATGTCAGGTCAAGCGTGGAGACGATCTGGGATTAGGTCGTTCGAGTGGAAGATGGTGGGATCATTGTCGAGCAGAGGCGTACTGGGTTCGTTCTGGTGGGTTTCGTCGTGGCCGTGGTGGCTCGTACTCGAGCTTGAGATGTTGGAGGCAGTGAGGTATATATTATATGTAGTTTTTTTCACTTGTATATGTATAATCGGAAAGCAGAAAAGTAAATTAACAGATAAGAAATTATTTGTAGGTAAGATTTAGGCTAGTAGAAGACTTTAAATGGTGATACAAATTATTTTATAAGGATACTTATAAATATTTTCAATTGCTGTTTCATTTAGAAATAAATATTTAGATAGTTAACTTATCTAATTAGTTTATTTAATTTATTTTACTTACCAGAAATAATTTATTAGAAGGGAAATTTGTTTGGAATCGAATTATTAATTTAAAACCATATTCCTAATCAATTAGATTTATAAAAGAGAATCAGTTTAAGACTTAATTAATTGTTCAAATTTAAATCACATTACTAATGTTAATGTAATAAAGGAAATTAGCTTTTAACCAAACCATTTTGTTAAATTTAAATTGGAAACTGATTACTCGATTTATTTCGAATATTAATCAACTGTAAATATCTATACAAGGTCTGGAATCGTAAAGGAAACAAACTGGGTTGAGTCGGATTGGCAGGACAAAATCAAAGGTGAGTTAATCTCACTCAGTTAGATTTAAAATTTAAATGGTTAAATTTAAATAATTGATTGGATGATTGCATTGATTGATGTGCTATATATATAGTAGTATATAGCAATATATACATATTGGCATATGTATATATTGGAATTGATATTCCCGCATTTATATAGCGGATGAGACCCTATGCGCCGCATAATAGCGGATGATATTTTATAAATCCCATATACCGCGATATTCCACTTTGAAGTGGAATTGGTATTGTGCTAACGTTTGTGGATGCAGGGAAACAGGTTGGAGGGATCCAACTGGATTCCTCAAAATTATTTAGATTATTTGATATTCTGTTCTATGAATATTGATATCCTGTGATGATTTTATTGATGATTGAAATATTGGATGATATGGTTGGATTGAATATTTCAATAAAAAGGAGTTATCAAAATATATTGAATTGGATTTTGAAAGAAATAAAAGAGTAAATTTTAAGTAAATAATTCAAGTGAATTGGAATAAGGGAAATTCGAAATATCAAAGGAAATATTAACTTTAAACTGAAGTGATATTAAATTTAAAGAATAAAGGATTTATTTTGAATGTAAGAATTAAATTTTATTAAAGGCTAAAGAAGGAATTTTGGAAGTTTAAAATTGGTATTTTCGGTTAAAAAGGGTTTTAACTCAAATAAAGGAATAAATCTAAAAGATAATGTATTTTGAAATAAATGAAGTAGTAAAGGAAATTTATTTCAAAGTAAAGTAAAATAAATTGGAAAATCAATTGGAAATTGATTTAGTTGTTTAAAATTGGAATTTTAAAAGAGAAGTGAGATTTTGGAATTTATAAACTGGGTTTATAAAGTAAAATAAAATATCAGTGGATATTAGAAAATATAAATTCAAGGTGGGAATTTAAAAAGGGATATGAATTGGTTTGAAATAAATGTTGATTTATTTTAAAAGATGGAAATGAGAAGTGTATTTCTCTGGATAGCCAAGTACGTTTTCAAAGAAATTTTAAATATAAGTTAAAAGTTTTAAGTATGTTTTAAAAAGCATGTTTTAGAAAATTGATTATTTTTAAATGTTAACTTTTTAAAGTAAGTATTTTCAAAAATATATTATTGTAGTAATTGTATAAAAGTGATTTGCTATTATGTTTTAAAAGGAGAAATTTAGTTTATATTTATAAAGTGGTTTATTTTAAAGTATATATTTTTAATAAAGTATTAAAGTAGTTTAAATTTCAATGTTATAAGATATATTTAAAATAAAGTGTTTTTAAGATTATTTAAAAATCTAAGTGTTTTGTACTTGGTGTTTCAAAAGAGAAATAAATATTTGGAAAGGTATTCCGTAAGCGGAAACTGTTTGAAATTGTTTTCAAAAGGAGTTTGAAAATTTGGAAATATATCTTGGAAAGATATTTGGGCAAATAAAATAATAATGTGGGAAATTATTTATTGTGTGATGATTGCTTGTGGATGTTAATTGATAGTTAAATAACCGACTATCAATATTAGCCAATGCGTTGATCGTTTCGAAGAGACCGGGATCGAGTTTCCGTATACCGGGATTCTAGGTCTGGAGACTCGAATACCACTTCGATCCGGTTTGTACGTTTCGTGTAACGTGTTCGGAGTCGAAGATTGGAGCTGTGAAGTGCAAGGGCTAGTCGCTACTAATCCTGAGGATATTTCCAAAATGGATGTAGTAGGAATAGTGCCTTCGGTTCCGTTCAAACCCAGGACGGACTGGTATGGACGAATGCTTGCGAAACATCGTCAGCGGACGATGGGCATTCTAAGGGATATGTTCTCTAAAAAGGTATCGTTTAGCCTCGAACCTCATCAACCGGGAATGACTGAAAATCAGGGGTTATGCAGCAAGGCTTCGTGGGTAGCTCCCACTGGAGGGTAAGGTCATCCCTGTCTAGATGTCCCTTTTTATTTCGGCTTAGTGGTGCGGTTGCTGATCCCAACCGTGGGGTGATTTTATTCGGGATCATCCAGTAAGGGATGGTTCCGGCCTTGTGTTGCAGGGGAGCGGGCGTACTCCTCGGTACGGTGATCTAGGCCACGTACTGTGATAGGTGGTACCCCAGTGCCTAGTCATTCGTTGGAAATCCATTTTTCCTACGTGCCTTGTACGGTATTTGTTTGTATTACCCACTTTTGTGGCTAGTATGCTGGAATTTAATAATGTAACAATTTCAGCTATGTTAATAAGTATTTGTGAATAGACACTATTATAATATCAGAGGATTTTATAAAAAAGTGTTTTAGCTATCGTAAGGTAAAAACCCGACATGTTTATTTGTGGCGTGGTCTTACGAGATGCTTTTGTTTTCAAAGGATTTTTGAAACTTTAATAATCAATTGAGTGTGATTTTCTCACGCTGGTTTTCCAGACTGACTCGGGTATTGTTTTATATGATGCTCGGGTCAGACCGAGTATTATAAATTACAGGATATGATGATGTGGAGCTCAGGAGACGAGCTGGATGACGATACGTACTCTCGTACTTGCTATTATTTTTCCGCTGTGTATTCAGTTGTATGATATTGATGTGGTGTACTCTGATGATGTATTTGGATGTATATATATATACAGATACAGTTTGATTTGTGTAAAGATCTGTTGATATATATATTATATTTTATTCCGCTGCGTATGTGAGATTCTGCTGTTGTTTTCTATTTTTCTTCTTCTACCTCTTCTTCTTAACTAAAATGGTCCGGTTTTTCGTGTTAGAAAAACTCGGGTTGTTACAGTGGTATCAGAGCTTAGGCTGGCGATAACCTTGGCTCTGGTGGGAATTTTGAGAGTATTAATAGATATGAGCGCGTATTTGTTAGTGAATATAAAATAGTTTTATATTGTGTTGATTGATTTATTGAGTGGCATATGAACCTTCGTCGGCACAGTCTGTACAACTGTATCGAAGGGGTTTCTAAACACTTGAATAGAACAGTTCGACACAATATTGTTTTAAATAGGGTGAATGAAATAATTTTGCCCAAATTATTTTGTATATAAAGGAAATAATTATTTGAAATTATTATAGTTATATATTTGGATGCTTGGTTGTTAGAAAATGACAATAATGAGTTAGTCTCATTATTGAGTAGAAAATTGAAATATAGACTATAAATGAAATTTATAAATTGAGATAAACTTTATATACAAATGTGAATTACAAATGTGATTTATAATCAAATGAGATTAATTCATAAACAAATGAAATTTGTAAATGTAAATGGTAAAAGTGACTTATAACTTGAAATAAAATGTGATAAAATTCCAGAGTAATGTTTGGATATATAAAAAAATTGGATGGATTTTGAATTTGAAGTTTTGGGAAAGATTTAAATTCCTTTGGATTTAAAAAAAAAAAATAGTTTTTTTTTTTAGGTTTTGGGGAAATAATGGTGACATTATTTCATGAATATTTTTGAAATTGAATTGAAATCTGGTGGGATTTGGGATTTAAAAATGTTTGAAATGTTTAAAGTGATAAAAGCATTAAATTCTCTTTCGGTCGCTGGAAAATAATTTCGGTGATGACTGCAGCATCATCGATGTCTATTTTCGAGTTTCCAAAGAGAAATTGCTACCAAACTGTTTTAAATTGGAAATGATTGTGAATTGGGTTGGTTTTGAAATTCAAAGGGAAAATTGTTTGGTAAAAGCAGATTATTTTGGAAATTGGGATTTGAGGTGATATACCAGATGTGTATGAGTTATTTATGGATTCAAAATGGTTTTGGAATAAAATCGAGCAATTGGATTCTGGAAATTCTATTTAAATTATAAATGTGGAAATTTAAATGGATCAACAATATAAAGTATAGAATGAAGTTGATTGAAATAAGAAGGAAATGAAAGTTTAATTCTAGGATTATAATTATGAGATGGAAATAACTTAATAAGTAATATAAGCTGGTAGATAAAAGAGTTAGAGAACTTGAAGGTGAATGAATTGTAAAACTTGTATAAAATTTGTATCCTGGAATTAAAATTTAATTCGAGTATATGAAGGTGAATAAAATATATTTGAATTTAACTTAGGATAAGTTAAATAAAATTGAGAATTGGAATTGAATTAAATGTAAGTAAGTTGAAGTCGAATTGAATTCGATATAAAGGTAATGTAAAATGCTTATAATTGTGGAAAGAAATTCATATTCTTAAGTTCTTAAGTGTAATAATTTGAAATTTGATTATAAAGATGAAATGGACTTAAATGAATAGTCCCAGGTCTTAAGTAAGTAAGTTAAAAACTTATTAATAGGAATGAAATTGTAATTATCAAATGGAAACGACTAAGATGAGCAATCTTAATAAATCCAAACTTGAATTATAAAATAAATTGAACTTAAGATAATTAAGTGAAGTGATATTTAGAATTAAAAAGCAAGTATTTAATTTTAACCAGCGGAGGAACTAATGAGATAATAAATTAGTTAATGGAATTGGATTAAAATAAATGGATGGAATTTGATTAAATAAGAATCAAATGAAAGATGGAAATAAAACTTAAAAGGGTTGGTTAAATGGAAAATAAACTTAAGCTATTGACTTAAGTAAATGTTGAATGGAAACCGAACTCAACAGAGGAGTGGTTTAAATAAGTTGGGAAATAGTTATTGAATGAATTAACTTGGATTGTTTCTGAGCTAAATAAAATTCAATTTTTGGAAGTTGGAGATGAATTGAATTTAAGAAAAAAAAAATTGGAAATGAAGTAGTAAATAAGTATAAGAAAATTTATATGAACTTAAGAATTGAAGAATGAAATTCTTAAGAAAATTTGTATTGGAGGTATACTTAGTAATTTTGGAATGGAAATATATATATATACTAAGTGAATAGTTGAATGAAGACTAAAACTGAAGTTGTGAAATGGGATAGTTGTGAATAAGGGGATAACAATCAAAAAGGAATGTGAATAAAAGAGAATTGATATAACTGATAATCAATTGGAATTTATACGTAAGATGTACGTATATTATTTTATTCGCATAGCTATTTGATCCGGATTCGAACACAGAATTTCGAGATAGTTTTATCGATCCGAATCAGGATTTTTCACTCGATTTTCAACGGCGAACCTGGATATGGATTGTTGATTGATTCTGGATATTCTCTATCATAGTTTGTGGCTATGCAAGGAGAATGACGGTTTCTGATCAAGAAACCAGATCTGAGTCCGCACTAGGAAGTCGGGTGGACGATACTAGTTCGGAAGTGAAATTGTGTGATCGATTGAGCGATCGAATGTGATATTGCGTACGAATGATATATGTGCATCGTACGGGCTTAAGTAAAGCAAATATTGAAAATTTGTAAAGGAAAGTATAAAATGGTTTTGAAATTGTGATTGAATATTATTGCTTAGTAGGATATACAGGTGTATAAAAGCAATGGATAATTGGGATTTTTGATTTTAGAAGATAAAATTTAATGGCCCGACAAAAGGTATGTATTTGAATTTCTATATGAAATTTGATTGGGTTTTTGATCCAGCCACTTGGCTTTTTGTTTTCTTTTTGAGATTGGGAGGCCGTAGAGCCATTTTATAGTAGTACCGAGCTAGCCGCGCAAAGGAGACGCTGGCGAAATTTTTCGGAAATTTAGGGAGTTAGAAAAATTTTGGAAAATTTTGATAATTCAAAATATGAATTCAAATTTAAATTTGAATGGATAAGTAGGTGGTATGGGTTGAACTTATGAATAAGTTTGGAAAGTTAAAAGATGATTAGTGTATCATTAATAAAAGATTGTTATGGAAAGTTGTTAAAACTATTTGGATTGGGAAAAAGAACGGGTATCGAATCATTTCTCTTAACTGGTAATTTCGGGGACGAAATTCTTTTAAGGGGGGAGGAATGTGACGACCCGGAATTTTTGTATATTTGAAATGGGAATATTTAATTTATTTTAAATATTCGGAGGGAAAATTTAACTTTAATTTCAAATATACAGTATTTATTTGGATAATTAATTATTAAATTTAATTATCGGGATTGGGTAAAATATTGAATCTTGATTTTTAGCCTGTTAAAAATAGTTCAAAGGTTCAGAAAATTTATATTGTTAATACTGAAGATGATAGAACTTTTAAAATGGAATTTTAAAGAGTTTTGTTCAGTTTTAAAAATATATCGTTGAAATTAAATTTAAAAATAGTCGTCCGAGGCACAGTCTCGGAATTCAGCGAAACCAGTTCCATTGGATCCGTAGTATTGTATTATTATTGGATTTCAATTTTTGTAGTGTCTGGAGTGATCGTTTGGTCGTACGATGGATAAACGCGCTGGAAATTAAATTGAAATTCAAATATAAATAGTAAGTTATATTGACTAGTTAAAAGAATTTCACGTCAGATATTTTCCTTTCATTTTGAATGCCTCTGTGAATGGCTAATTGAACACGTGTCCTACCTAATAACACGCGTCCTCTCTCAAGAAATAAAAGTAAGAAAAGATAACCGAACCCCTCTCATCCTCTTTCTAAATCGAACGACTTCAGCCCTTCTCTTTCAAAATTAATTCGCGAATTATGAATGGCGATTGCCTTAACTTCAATTTCCCATCTTCTTCAAATCGTATTTCCCTTTTCTTTCGCTCGATCGAATCAAGATCGAGGCAGCGATTTCTAAATCGCACGAGTTAAAGAAGTCGCCTGAGTAGCGAGGATTGTGGCCGCGCTCGAATTCGAAGGCAAGTGCTCGAGCTAGGGTAAGGGGAACGTTCGCGAGTGGAAGGTCGAGCTCGAATGGGAAAGCAACTGCGAGTTTCAATCTCGCGTATGAAGAGGGAGGCAGGGTCGCGGCTACCTAGGTTTTGCACGCGATTCATCGCGTGGAAGGGAAGGGTATAGTCTCTTGGTTGTTCGCGTGTAGAAGGGGGAGGGTCGATGTTCAATGCCGACTTGGTCGCTGGCGGCGTCGTTCATGGGGATGGTGCAGTTCCGCCTAGGGTTTGGTTCGCGTAGAGGTTGGTTTCGGGAAATCGCCGTGTCGATGTCAGGTCAAGCGTGGAGACGATCTGGGATTAGGTCGTTCGAGTGGAAGATGGTGGGATCATTGTCGAGCAGAGGCGTACTGGGTTCGTTCTGGTGGGTTTCGTCGTGGCCGTGGTGGCTCGTACTCGAGCTTGAGATGTTGGAGGCAGTGAGGTATATATTATATGTAGTTTTTTTCACTTGTATATGTATAATCGGAAAGCAGAAAAGTAAATTAACAGATAAGAAATTATTTGTAGGTAAGATTTAGGCTAGTAGAAGACTTTAAATGGTGATACAAATTATTTTATAAGGATACTTATAAATATTTTCAATTGCTGTTTCATTTAGAAATAAATATTTAGATAGTTAACTTATCTAATTAGTTTATTTAATTTATTTTACTTACCAGAAATAATTTATTAGAAGGGAAATTTGTTTGGAATCGAATTATTAATTTAAAACCAAATTCCTAATCAATTAGATTTATAAAAGAGAATCAGTTTAAGACTTAATTAATTGTTCAAATTTAAATCACATTACTAATGTTAATGTAATAAAGGAAATTAGCTTTTAACCAAACCATTTTGTTAAATTTAAATTGGAAACTGATTACTCGATTTATTTCGAATATTAATCAACTGTAAATATCTATACAAGGTCTGGAATCGTAAAGGAAACAAACTGGGTTGAGTCGGATTGGCAGGACAAAATCAAAGGTGAGTTAATCTCACTCAGTTAGATTTAAAATTTAAATGGTTAAATTTAAATAATTGATTGGATGATTGCATTGATTGATGTGCTATATATATATAGTAGTATATAGCAATATATACATATTGGCATATGTATATATTGGAATTGATATTCCCGCATTTATATAGCGGATGAGACCCTATGCGCCGCATAATAGCGGATGATATTTTATAAATCCCATATACCGTGATATTCCACTTTGAAGTGGAATTGGTATTGTGCTAACGTTTGTGGATGCAGGGAAACAGGTTGGAGGGATCCAACTGGATTCCTCAAAATTATTTAGATTATTTGATATTCTGTTCTATGAATATTGATATCCTGTGATGATTTTATTGATGATTGAAATATTGGATGATATGGTTGGATTGAATATTTCAATAAAAAGGAGTTATCAAAATATATTGAATTGGATTTTGAAAGAAATAAAAGAGTAAATTTTAAGTAAATAATTCAAGTGAATTGGAATAAGGGAAATTCGAAATATCAAAGGAAATATTAACTTTAAACTGAAGTGATATTAAATTTAAAGAATAAAGGATTTATTTTGAATGTAAGAATTAAATTTTATTAAAGGCTAAAGAAGGAATTTTGGAAGTTTAAAATTGGTATTTTCGGTTAAAAAGGGTTTTAACTCAAATAAAGGAATAAATCTAAAAGATAATGTATTTTGAAATAAATGAAGTAGTAAAGGAAATTTATTTCAAAGTAAAGTAAAATAAATTGGAAAATCAATTGGAAATTGATTTAGTTGTTTAAAATTGGAATTTTAAAAGAGAAGTGAGATTTTGGAATTTATAAACTGGGTTTATAAAGTAAAATAAAATATCAGTGGATATTAGAAAATATAAATTCAAGGTGGGAATTTAAAAAGGGATATGAATTGGTTTGAAATAAATGTTGATTTATTTTAAAAGATGGAAATGAGAAGTGTATTTCTCTGGATAGCCAAGTACGTTTTCAAAGAAATTTTAAATATAAGTTAAAAGTTTTAAGTATGTTTTAAAAAGCATGTTTTAGAAAATTGATTATTTTTAAATGTTAACTTTTTAAAGTAAGTATTTTCAAAAATATATTATTGTAGTAATTGTATAAAAGTGATTTGCTATTATGTTTTAAAAGGAGAAATTTAGTTTATATTTATAAAGTGGTTTATTTTAAAGTATATATTTTTAATAAAGTATTAAAGTAGTTTAAATTTCAATGTTATAAGATATATTTAAAATAAAGTGTTTTTAAGATTATTTAAAAATCTAAGTGTTTTGTACTTGGTGTTTCAGAAGAGAAATAAATATTTGGAAAGGTATTCCGTAAGCGGAAACTGTTTGAAATTGTTTTCAAAAGGAGTTTGAAAATTTGGAAATATATCTTGGAAAGATATTTGGGCAAATAAAATAATAATGTGGGAAATTATTTATTGTGTGATGATTGCTTGTGGATGTTAATTGATAGTTAAATAACCGACTATCAATATTAGCCAATGCGTTGATCGTTTCGAAGAGACCGGGATCGAGTTTCCGTATACCGGGATTCTAGGTCTGGAGACTCGAATACCACTTCGATCCGGTTTGTACGTTTCGTGTAACGTGTTCGGAGTCGAAGATTGGAGCTGTGAAGTGCAAGGGCTAGTCGCTACTAATCCTGAGGATATTTCCAAAATGGATGTAGTAGGAATAGTGCCTTCGGTTCCGTTCAAACCCAGGACGGACTGGTATGGACGAATGCTTGCGAAACATCGTCAGCGGACGATGGGCATTCTAAGGGATATGTTCTCTAAAAAGGTATCGTTTAGCCTCGAACCTCATCAACCGGGAATGACTGAAAATCAGGGGTTATGCAGCAAGGCTTCGTGGGTAGCTCCCACTGGAGGGTAAGGTCATCCCTGTCTAGATGTCCCTTTTTATTTCGGCTTAGTGGTGCGGTTGCTGATCCCAACCGTGGGGTGATTTTATTCGGGATCATCCAGTAAGGGATGGTTCCGGCCTTGTGTTGCAGGGGAGCGGGCGTACTCCTCGGTACGGTGATCTAGGCCACGTACTGTGATAGGTGGTACCCCAGTGCCTAGTCATTCGTTGGAAATCCATTTTTCCTACGTGCCTTGTACGGTATTTGTTTGTATTACCCACTTTTGTGGCTAGTATGCTGGAATTTAATAATGTAACAATTTCAGCTATGTTAATAAGTATTTGTGAATAGACACTATTATAATATCATAGGATTTTATAAAAAAGTGTTTTAGCTATCGTAAGGTAAAAACCCGACATGTTTATTTGTGGCGTGGTCTTACGAGATGCTTTTGTTTTCAAAGGATTTTTGAAACTTTAATAATCAATTGAGTGTGATTTTCTCACGCTGGTTTTCCAGACTGACTCGGGTATTGTTTTATATGATGCTCGGGTCAGACCGAGTATTATAAATTACAGGATATGATGATGTGGAGCTCAGGAGACGAGCTGGATGACGATACGTACTCTCGTACTTGCTATTATTTTTCCGCTGTGTATTCAGTTGTATGATATTGATGTGGTGTACTCTGATGATGTATTTGGATGTATATATATATACAAATACAGTTTGATTTGTGTAAAGATCTGTTGATATATATATTATATTTTATTCCGCTGCGTATGTGAGATTCTGCTGTTGTTTTCTATTTTTCTTCTTCTACCTCTTCTTCTTAACTAAAATGGTCCGGTTTTTCGTGTTAGAAAAACTCGGGTTGTTACACAACTCGTCTCTTGAAGCTCCAAAGTGTCCAGCTAAATATGAAAAATATGCTCGGGCTGACCCGAACATTATAAGAAAATAGCGCCATGATCAGTCTCGTAAACCAGTGTGAGAACCACAATCAAATGGATTTTTAATATTTTAAAAATATTTCAAAATAAAGATATCTTGTAAGACCACGCCGCACATAAACACAGACGGGTTTTACCTTACGATAACCAAATCATTTTTATTAGAAAATCCAGTGATATTATAATAATGTCTAGGGGTTGAAAATAAATATATAAAATATCTGGAATGGTTACCCATAATTACATTCAGCGGTTTAATAGGTTCTACAACTAAAACCGTAGGGTTCGTATTGGAATATGAGTTCCAATATGGCAAGGTAAGGGACTACCTTCTGTATAGTACACCTTTAGATCAAATGTACCCGAGGTCGAACCTATCGACCTCTACGAACATAGAGTCGGCTTCCCCTTTAACATGACATACCAGATTACATCATCCCTCGGGCACCGACTGCAAATATTGTCATGGTTTCCCTACACGCGCACCAAATCCATAAAATCGAATCTAGATCGAGGAATGATGCTCCTAATGGTAGCTTACCACATAGCTCTACGAGCATCCACTGTTTTAGCTATTACCGAGTTGTGAGGCTTTTGAGGTTATACTTTTACCTTTTCCACCTAGCAATCCCCACTTGGAATGCTAACACTACCTTTCAGGCAATAATGCAATGCTAGCATTCATCCATACAAGTTGTTCAGGAGATGAACAAATCGAATGTTTGCACAAAAAATGGGCAAACACCTCCAAGTCGTATGATTTAGTTGATTTTATGTTGTTTTTAGTGGTCTGGGTGATGTATGCAAATATGTAAAAAGTAGGGACTAAACTGTAAAATACACACAGATTTATAGTGGTTCGGCCAGAACGTGCCTACGTCCACATTATATGTTATTTCTCCTTTCTTGTTCAGATTACAAGTACAAAGCTTTGGTACAAGTATATGAAAGTTGTTTGAAAGTTCTCTCCGTGCTTGAGCTCTCAAACTTGTCCGCCATTGTTGTACCCCTGCCCTTCTATTTATAGAGTGAGGCTGGGGGTAGGGGTCATGGATGTATAAAGCTGCTGGTGGGCCTGGGCTGATGCAATCTGGCCTGGCACTGTTGGTTCGGTACTCCCTGGTTCGGTGATGGTTGGAGTGTAGAGTGGACCGGTTGTAGGTGATTCGGTGATAGGTGGTTCGGTTATTAGTGATTCGGTGATAGGTGGTTCGGTGATAGTGGTTCGGTGATTCGGTGATAGGTGGTTCGGTGATAGTGGTTCGGTGACTCGGTGATAGGTGGAGTACATTGGTCCGGTAGTCGAGGAGAGAGCTGGTTCGGTGGGCATGGGATGGAGCCGATCGAAACACACCCAACATTTGCCCCCCAAAGTAGGGCATATGCCTGTATATGGCGTGCTTTGTTTTAGGTCATTCACGCTATCATTCGGTCTCTAGTGCCGAACCAAACGTGTTAGCCGAATCAAACGTGTTAGCCGAATCAAACCCTTGTCATTGCCGGACCAAACGTGTTAGCCGAATCAAACCCTTGTCATTGCTGGACCGAACGTGTTAGCCGAATCAGGTGAGTTCCCCCCCTTTTTCTGCCGAATGAACTGGATGGACTCGTGGATCCCGAGTACCGAACGGAACCGATACCGAATGAACCCGAAAATTTTCTGTACCGAATGAGCATATGTTTTGAATTCCAAGTAAGACTCCAGACAGCACATTTTTACATCCTTTATTTTAACAACGTGCTTTTCTGTGTTTGCAGATAACTGTCTCACAAAGTGGAAACCCGATCAGAAAAGAAGAGATCCCAGGACAGAGAAGAGCCTTCCGCCGTGCCCCTAGTCCAGTCAGGACCGGGACGTTATGGGCCTACCCCGAGATCATTGGTAGATGGATATGGTCCTCAGGAGCTTCTGAACTCACCTCCATATTGTTTTCCTAGCTCACTCAAAGGCGAGCAGCTTGATGTTATTTCTCGCTCCTTTGGGATTGACAGAGCACGCATGCTATTGCCGGGGGAAGGAGTGATGCCGTATGACCCCCCTGAAGGCTACTTTGCTTACAGCAGGTATCACTGTATGTGTGGTGCCATCCCGCCTCTCAATGCCTGGATAGTCAGCTTTGTCACATATCTGAAGGTGGCTCTATTCCAGCTTCACCCTAACTCCTACGCCATTCTGGTGAGCCTGTTTGTCATTTTCCAAAGGAGATACGGGCGTCCTCCCTCCAACCAGGAGATCCGGTATTTGTACAATTTGAGAGGCTATAAGAAGGGGTCTCCATACATCAGCTTGGAATCAGCCGTATCTTTCAAGCCGGTCCTGGACTTATATTCGAAGTTCAGCATGTTTAAGAAAGAATGGTTTTTTGTTAAGGATGACTCTGTTTCCATCCGTCACTTCACCTCAGGCTGTAAGTCGAAGTTTATTTATGATTTCTGTTCTGACTGCAATGCTTCTTCTCATGTGTTTTTATTTCTTGCTAGCGACAGGTGGCTTTGCGGTCGTAGAGAATGACCGCCTGGTTCAGATGGCTGCGGAAATAGAAGCCATCACGGGAAAGGATAGGTCGGCCTCTTACTTGATTAGGAAAGCTACACTTCTGGGGCACAACCTGATCCTACCACATCAGTCTGTGGTCAAGCAGAGAGACACGACGGAGGAGAGGGCTGCCAAAGCCACAGGAGGGGCCACGGCGAAGAGCGGCAAAAGGAGACCCTTCTCGGCGCATCCAGTCGCCGGGGGGAAGAAACTCAAGAAGTCTGATGGACCCTCTCCCAGCACACATCCAGATGTTCAGGAGGAGGATAAAGTGGAGGGGGAAAAAGGCGAGGATGGAGGAGGTGAGGCGGAGAGCGGAAGCGGTGGAGAAGGTGATGGTGATGATGGTGGCGAAGGACAAGGCATGCGGTTGCTTGCAGCTGAGGAGGCAGGTGTGCAAGTAGAGGATGATGATCAAGATGATCAAGGAGCAGATGCTGGTAAGTCTTCCTTTCTAGTATTTTCGTTAACTTGGTTGCTTATCATTAATGAATTCTTTCTTTGACCGGACAGGTGGGCAACATGACAAGGATAAAACTCCGACGCAGCCGGCTCCTTGATTTGACCTGGATATCCTTTTGTGAACTTGACATTGTTGTGTATGTTAGTCTCAGAACAGTAACGTAACTCTTAGGCTATAATTATGCTACTTGTAATAAACAACATTATTCTCGACATGTAATTTTTTAACTTAAGCTGATTCTGTCATTTTTGAATGTTTTTGCTATTTTGACATGTTGTATGAGAAATATAGCTATGCATATTCTTGTAATTAAATTGTGTTTGATGTCAAGTTCTTGTTTAAAACATAATTTCATGTCTTGCAATATTAGTGTGATGTGTGGATAAATTATAGCCACGTGTTTATACATGAAAGAAGGAAATACCGCCCTTCATATTTTGCTCGTAGATGGCAGCTTTGAATGTCTTGTGTGACCGAGTATGGAATGCAGTCCAATGTCTCGTTGCGAGTACCTGCTTCCATTAGCGAATGTTTCCTATTCTGTGTCCTGTACCTTAGGGATTGTTACAGAGGATAGGAGAATAGTTTTTTAAATAAAGTTGAAATATGAGAAATAGTAAAACTTCCAATCACGGAAGGCCTTCGATGTGCTTAAGTTCGTGGCAAACGGGCTTTGTAGTCACTTTCCCTAGCTGTGGGTCTTGGAGACATTTGTTACCCATCTTACGCCTCCGCGGGGTGTTAATCTTTTTTACCACAGCCGTACTTAAGACACATCGGAGCCGAGATCGCGCACAGTAACTACCCGGGCCATTATGGCCCGTAATCGTGGGTATTATTCGATTTACTGTGGCCGGCTAGCGCGGGTGCCGATCGTCAACCGTGAACTACCCCTGGCTGGCCACACCTTATGTTGGGGCTTAAAGTAGGTTCACAGTTGCCGGCGAGCCGAACGCCGTAATGAGCTGCCTCGGCTATAGTCGGCCTTCTTGGTGGCTTATAATCGGCTCATTACAGTTGGCTTTGAGGGTCGTCGCGAGCAATGAGTTAACCAGCAGCAGAGGGATGCTGGAGCAAAAGTGTCTCATTGGTGAGGGCATAGATTCGTATAGTACCTGTTAGGTCTTGTCCAGAGAAGTCGCGCTGTGGAGCGCCTTGAGTGAAAATGCTATTTGCACAGGGTTTTGTTCAACAGAAAAGGATAAAGTTAACAAGCAGCCAAGATATAAAGGAACAAGTTAAAAAAGAGACAAGGTTTTTTAAAGTGGTTCGGCACGAAAATGCCTACGTCCACTGATTCTCTTTGTTAATTCACTTCATATGGGCAGTACAAGTTAAGAAAAGTATCGACGAAGGTGTTGAATGTTCCATGCCCTCTGGAACACCTCTCCGTCCACTGTTGACAAAATATAAGCTCCATTGTGGAGATCTTTATGAATTACATATGGTCCATCCCAGATTGGATCTAGTGCCCCAGGGCGAGGGAAGATTCGCTTGAGGACAAGATCTCCTTCTTGTAAGGTACGATGCTTGACTTTGGAGTTGTATTGTGCTGCCACTTTTTGCTTGTGGGCTGCTGCTTTGAGGGCTGCATCATTCCTTCTCTCCTCAATTAGATCCAAAGACATGTGAAGGAGTTCTTCGTTCTCTTCTGGGTTATAGTGGATCCTACCGTGGGAAGGCACGATGGTTTCAACTGGGAGCATAGCCTCCGATCCGTATGCCAAAGAGAAAGGAGTATGCCCCGTTGATGTTCTGAAAGATGTACGATAGGCCCACAGTGCCGTAGGGAGTTCATCCACCCAAGCGCCCTTTGACTTTTCGAGTTTCTTTTTTATTAGAGTTTTCAGAATTTTGTTGGCGGCTTCGACTTATCCGTTTGCCTGGGGATAAGCTACGGATGAGAAGCTTTTGTGAATTCCGTGCTCTTGGCACCAGTTGGCGAACTCCTCGCTGTCAAACTGGAGTCCATTGTCTGATATAATTTTGAATGGGACTCCGTACCTGCATAGAAAATTTTTGATCAAGAAGTTAATAACTTTTGCAGAAGATACTTTATTTAGGGGTTCTGCCTCCACCCATTTGGTGAAGTAGTCGGCTGCCACTATAGCATATTTGGCCCCGCCTTGGTCCATTGGCAGTTCGCCAATCAAGTCAATTCCCCATACTGCAAAGGGCCAAGGGCTGGTCATTTGAGTAATCTCCGTTGTTGGTAGCCGCAGAATCTTAGCAAACTTCTGGCATCTGTCACATTTTCTGACGAAATCTAAGGCGTCCTTGCTTAAGGTGGGCTAGAAATATCCATATCGGAGTATCTTTTTTGCCAAAGTCTGCCCTCCAGTGTGATCTCCGCAGCTTCCTTGATGAATGTTGGATAAGATTTCCTTGGCTTCCCTTCCAGCGACACACCTTAATAAGGGGTTAGAGAAGCCGCGCCGATAGAGGGTGTCCTCTTGTATTGTGTAGCGGGAAGCTTTCCTCAAGATTTTCTTGACTTCGTTACGCCCGTTGGGCAGTGTGCCACTTTGTAAGTAGTTTCGGAGGGGAGTCATCCAAGTTGCTTCTTCGGTTGCAGCTATCAGATTTACTTGCTCAAAACTTGGGATCAGTTGCTTTGAGATGGCTACTGCTCCGGAAACAGCGCCGTCTCTCATGCTAGCTTGCTTTGCTAATTCGTCGGCCTCTTGGTTCTCTTCCCGAGGGATGTGTTTGACTAAATAGTGGTCCAATCGATCGAGAAGTAACTTGGTCTTCTTTAAATATGCTATGAGTCGTTCTTCTCGAGCCTGGAATTCTCCTAGTATTTGATTTACAATAAGTTGAGAATCGCTATGAACACACAAAGAATTGGCTCTAATTTCTAAGGCAAGTTCTAATCCAGCTATCACTGCTTCATACTCTGCATCGTTGTTAGTGGCAGTGAATGCCAACCTTATAGCATAGTGCAGCTTACTTCCCCTGGGGGTGATTATTACCACACCTACCCCCGAGCCTTGTTCGTTTGATGCACCATCCACAAAGAGGTTCCACTTGATGTCTTCTGCTATCTCTGATTGCTCCTTACCTTCGTTGGTAGTGAATTCGGCAATGAAATCGGCCATGGCTTGCCCCTTGATGGCGGTGCGAGGATGGTAGGTAATATCATATTGACTTAGTTCAATGCACCATTTAAGTAGTCGTCCGGAAGTGTCGGGACGATGGAGTACCTGCCTCAGCGGTTGATCGGTCAGAACTCTGATGGAATGGGATTGAAAATAGTGTCCCAATTTTCGTGATGCGATTAGTAGACAATATGCTAGCTTCTCAAGTTTAGGATATCTGACTTCTGCCCCTGTAAACCTCTTACTTACAAAGTATACTGGCCGCTGTGTGCGGTTGTCTTCTCTTACCAAAGCAGCGCTTAGAGCATGAGATGATACAGCAAGGTATAGGTATAACTCTTCGCCTTCGTTTGGAGTCGAGAGTACCGGCGGTTTCTGGAGGTGTTCGATTAAGTTAAGGAAAGCGGTTAAGCATTCGTCAGTCCATTCGAACTTTCCTTTGTCTTTCTTTAGAGCTTCGAAGAAGGGGACGCACTTGTCCGTTGCTTTGGAGATGAATCGGCTTAGGGCGGCCACTTTCCCATTCAGGCTTTGCATTTCCTTTCGAGTGGAAGGTATTTTGATATCTTTTAGAGCTTGGACTTGTTCAAGGTTTGCTTCAATCCCTCTGGCATGGACGATGAATCCCAAGAACTTTCCTGATGATACTCCGAAGGAGCATTTCAGAGGATTAAGTTTCATTCCATACTGGCGAAGTACTTGAAACATCTCGCCCAGGTGGCTTATGTGATCGTCGGCTTTCCTTGACTTTACCATCATGTCATCCACATAAACTTCCATAGTTTGTCCTATTAGCCCTGCAAACATCTTGTTGACGAGGCGCTAGTAGGTGGCTCCTGCGTTTTTAAGTCCGAAAGGCATTACCTTGTAGCAGTACAAACCCCGGTCAGTGATGAAACTAGTGTGGTCTTGATCGGGAGCATGCATAGGAATTTGGTTATATCTTGAGTATGCATCCATAAAGGATAAGAGTTTGTGCCCGGCTGTGCTGTCTACAAGTTGATCGATTCGTGGAAGCGGGAAGCAATCCTTCGGGCAGGCATCATTTATGTTGGAGAAGTCAATGCATGTTCGCCACTTCCCATTAGCCTTCTTTACCAGCACCGGGTTGGCAATCCACTCTAGGTAGATGGCTTCTCGTATAAAGTCATTGGCAAGTAGATTCTTTACTTCTTCATCGAGGGCTGTTGATCGTTCTGCCCCCATGCTTCTCTTTCTTTGTTTTACGGGCGCCTTGGTAGGATCAATGTTTAGTACGTGGCATGCTATGTTAGGGGAGATTCCGGTCATGTCATCATGTGACCATGCAAATACATCCAAGTTGTGGCGGAGAAAGTCAATGAGTTGTTCCTTCAACTCTGCTTTTAGTTGGGACCCGATTTTCAATAGTCTACTCGAGTCATGCTTGTCTACAGATACAAACTCCATAGCCTCTGCAGGCTCGGCGGTGGCCTCCTCCTCTTTGTCCCTAGGGTCTAATTCATTGAAAGGGTCGCTGGTATATCGAAGAGGAGGGGCTTTCTTTAGTTGCTATGCTTCCAAACTTTTTGTGCAGAGGGCAACCTCTACACTCTTCCCTTTATCCTTCCCGTGGTTGTTGCGAAGTTCAGTTACATAGCAGTCTCGAGCAACGTCCTGGTCTCCCTCTACCTCCCCTACTCCATTGTCCGTTGGAAATTTCATCTTTAGGCACCATGGGGCCAGGACAATTTGGAAGTCAGACAAGGCTGGCCTTCCTAAGAAAGCGTTGTAGGCCGAGTGGTTTTCTATCAGCACAAATGTCTATTTCCGCACAACGGAGCGGGGATGACTTCCAATTTCAACAAAGAGGTCTAGTTGCCCGAGGGGCATCTTCGCATCTCTAGTGAAACCGTGTAGTGGTTTATTGCAGGGAGAAACGTCCTTTATTGATAGTTTCATTTTGTCGAATGCATGTTTGAATAAGATATTTACGGAGCTTCCAGTGTCTACTAGAATTCGGAAAACTTCGGCCGGACCAAGCCGGGCAGAGATAACCATGGGATCCATGTGAGGGTACTGCCTTCCCTCTAGGTCACGCCTACTGAATGTGATGTTATCACCCTCTTTCCGCTTCGGGTGGCGTTCTTCTGTAACAGAATTAACACAGTCTTCATTGTTTCTAAGCGACTTTCCGTATCTTTCCATTTCTGCCCAGCTTCTGTCGGCGATGTGCGGTCCTCCCGAGATGGTATGGACCACTATCTTCTCTTGACTGGAGCCGCTAGAGTTTCCTCTGCCTACCTCTGGGGAGGGTAGCCTTGGGTTCTCGTTGGCAAGAGCTGGAGTCCTGTTCTGACCTTTTACATAGCATTCCAGTCTCTTCCTTCTGATGTGTTCTTCAATCAAGTCCCGGAGATGATGGCATTCATTGGTATCATGCCCATGGGATTCGTGGAAGCGGCAGAATTTTCCAGACTTAATCGCGTTATCTGATTCCTTCTTGTGCGGGGGGCGTTTGTATTTAACTTCGTCTTGGGTGGCAAGGAAAATGTTTTCAATGGTTTCATTCAAAGGAGTGTAAGTGTCGAATCTCGATCCTGGCCGATATAGGCGCTTTTCTCCCTTCTTGCCCCCAGCATTGTCTCTAGAATCATTTCTTCGAACGTCCTTCGCTGCAGCGGGCGTGTAGCCGTGAGCTGCCTTATTTTGTTGCTTTGACCGTTCCTCAGTGGCAACGTCTTCGAGCCTCATATATTTCCCGGCTTCATGGAAGAAATCGGGTAAATTAGCTGGTTTTTCTTTTGTCAATCTTCTAGCAAATTTAGTATCCGGATGCACATCACTACAGAGGGCCATTAAGACAAGCTTCTCATCGGCATCTTGGACTGCGGCCGCTGCGGCATTGAATCGGGTTAAATATTGCTGTAGCTTCTCTCCAGGTTTCTGTTTGACATTGGATAAGGAATAAGCGTCCTTGGGTTGTTCCACATAAATGCGGAACTGGCTGATAAACTTTTCTTTCAACATTTCCCATGAGATGATGGATCCTTGGGGTAGATGGCATAACCATGAGGTAGATAGATCTGCTAAAAATAGTGGAAAGCATTTGCACAATACCCCCTCTGTTGCCCCGCTCATGAGCATATGCTGTGTGTATCTCTGCAAGTGTACAACGGGGTCAGAGGTTCCTTTGTAAGGTTCCATTGTTGGCATTTTCCATTCTCGGGGGGTGATAGCAATTTCGATATTGCGGGCGAAAGGTCTGGTTACCCTAGCACCTATCTCTCGATCTCTTTGATCCCGTTGGACGCACTCTCTGAACAAGCGTGTCATCCTTTCATCAGAATTTGGAGCAGATAGAAATGAGTTCGGTTCTGTTCTGTGGGATTGATTCCGTCCAGATGACCTGTAGGGATGGTATCGTCTATCATTCCTAATACTTTCCAGTGGCTGCCTTCGGTCTTCTGGGAGCATGTTAGGGTTAGCTACAGTTGGCCCTTGCCTTGATCTTCCCCTGCCGGGGTCTAATCTAAGCACTTCCTCGGGTCCAACTTCGGGCTGGACTCTAGCTTGGCCCCGTTCATTGGTGTTTCCGTGGTTAGGCAGTATGACCGGCTCAGCTACAGTTGACCTCCGCCCGGTACCTCCCTCGTTGGGTTCGGTTCCAAGCGTTTCCTCAGGCCTAACTTCGGGCTGTGCTCGGTCTCGGCTCCTACCATGGCCGCTTCTGTCGTTAGCTCCTTCGAAGAAGGAAGATCTTTATTGTCTCTGAGATCCTCTAGACTGTGACTCACCCCATGATTCAGTGTTGCAGTTGGACTCTTCAGCATCCCTTAAGCGTGACATGAGATGGTCCACCAAGGCTTCCTGCTAGGACGTGAAGCGGTTAGTCACTTTAGCCACAACCCTGTCTAGATCTGCCATAGTAATTGCTGTCGGCTGTTCTGCGGCAGGGGTGGTCGGATTTGCCTGACCATCATTTGGTACTGCTGCTGGAGGGGGACGATCTACTTGATCTGTGACCACTGGATCTGGAAGACTGCTGGTTGCGACATTTTTTCCTTTGTTAACATCTTTCTTCTGCTTGGGAGGCATGTTTTCCAAGCGATGAACGATGCTGTTAGGAAGAATGTTAAGTGGAAGAAGCTGAAGCTTCGAGCTTCAACTCTCAATGAAAGCACCAAAAATGTTTGCACAAAAAATGGGCAAACACCTCCAAGTCATATGATTTAGTTGATTTTATGTTGTTTTTAGTGGTCTGGGTGATGTATGCAAATATGTAAAAAGTAGGGACTAAACTGTAAAAGACACATAGGTTTATAGTGGTTCGGCCAGAACGTGCCTACGTCCACTTTATATGTTATTTCTCCTTTCTTGTTCAGATTACAAGTACAAAGCTTTGATACAAGTATATGAAAGTTGTTTGAAAGTTCTCTCCGTGCTTGAGCTCTCAAACTTGTCCGCCATTGTTGTACCCCTGCCCTTCTATTTATAGAGTGAGGCTGGGGGTAAGGGTCTTGGATGTATAAAGCTGCTGGTGGGCCTGGGCTGATGCAATCTGGCCTGGAAATGTTGGTTCGGTACTCCATGGTTTGGTGATGGTTGGAGCGTAGAGTGGACCGGTTGTAGGTGATTCGGTGATAGGTGGTTCAGTTATTGGTGATTCAGTGATAGGTGGTTCGGTGATAGTGATTCGGTGATTCGGTGATAGGTGGTTCGGTGATAGTGGTTCGGTGACTCGGTGATAGGTGGAGTGCGTTGGTCCGGTAGTCGTTGGTCTGGTAGTAGAGGAGAGAGCTGGTTCGGTGGGCATGGGATGGAGCCGGTCGAAACACACCCAACATCGAAGGTACTACTTCTACTACATCCTTTTTGGAATCACCCTCGGTATTAGTAGCAAGTAGCCCTTGCACTTCAAAAAATCTGGTCTTCGATTCCATCATCTCGAACCAGTCTCGAACCTCTTTCAAAGCATAGAACACGAATATGGTTTTGGAGTAGTTACGGTTTCGAGTCATCTCATATAAGTACTCTCCCCTGCTTACCGATCGCTCCAAAACCAAATCCTTAGTTTCGGAAAAGTCAATTCTCGTTCTTTTGAAAATAATCAAACAATACATAAGAGTGGAGATCACCTCATAACCATGTAAGCGGATGAATTTCCTTATCATTTGTCCTAGGAAAATAAAATGAGATTTATACGTACAGTACAGCATCATCGGAGATGATTGTTCCATATAACCCCGTGTTTCTTCTAGATATTTCCAAAGTTATATTTTGACCAAGATTTGATAGTAGGTTATATAAGTATCAAAAAAACAAACAACCAAGCTTAGATTTAATTCCATGTAGGATCTACTAAGCCTCTATTAATAGATCTTTCATTAATTAAATCTCTTTCCAATTATTGGATTCAAAATACCTTCACAAAAGATATATTCACAAACCTTTATACTTCTTCCAATACTTGGAAACATATATACTTATCTCACCGGTAGAAGTATATTACAAACATTACACTTTCAATACTTAGAAAATATATTCATCTACTTATCTTAATGGTATAGGTATATTAACACAGCTTAAGGAAGATTTTCTCTTTACCAAATTCACACTTAAATGGGCCAAAAACAAATGTCCTTAAATATACTACTTACTCTAAACCCAAACCACTTTTCCTTCGATGTTAAGTATGGAAAGAATGCTTCCATACCACCATAATTAAGAAGGATTATTTATGAAAATCAAATCTCATTCCTTTTTTAAGATTCCCTTTTATGAACTCATTCCATCTTTAAATATCCCTATATAAATCTCCAAATTAATCTATAAACTTCTTATATAATCTCCAAATTATTTATAGAATCCCTTTCTGTTTATAAAACTCTTTTCTACTTATACAACTCTTTTATAAATCTTCCTTTATGACTACTATATAGAAATCTCTTATAAAATCCTTTATAAAAACTTTTTATAAATCCAAAACCCATTTTTATAAATCTTATATGTATATTCAACACAAAACTTTGTTATTTTTAAAATATCACTTATAAATCAATTCCTTTATTTATAAATTACCATTTATAAATCTCTCTTTATATATAAAATACCATTTATAAATCTCTCTTACAAAATATCACCTATAAAACTCTTTTACAAAATATCATTTTTAATTTCCCTTACAAAATATCATTTGTAAACCTCCTTTTATAAATCTATTTATTATTTATAAACACCTTTAATAAATCACTTTATTAACTTAAACACACTTAACTAAATGAATTAGTAAACTTTAAACATCATTAATACGATAATTAATAAACTTTAAATGTCATTAATAAAATAATTAATTAAACACTTAACCTCAAATTGTAATAAAAAGGAAGTAAATTTAAATCCATAGCTTTTCAAATTTTGAAAAAGGCTCAGTGACCACAATGGTACTTGGTCAAACTACCATTTATTTAATTTTACTTTTCATGTCATATCACTGGTATTTTCATAAGCAAGCAGATATGTTAATAAAATCAACAATTTAGCAATCAATAGCTAATCCATCACTTATCCGATATTAATTTATCCACATATTAACTGGCATTTGAATAAATGTCCAAATTAATATAATAACAGAATGGGGTTTATTCTGCTAAATAGTTGTCATCAATAATCTATTTAATTTTAATTATAGATTATAGAAGAATGGTTCTTTATTTCAGCTAAACAGATGTTCAAAACAATATATTCCGGTTAGTTTAACTGAACAACGTTTTTAATTGGCCAAATAGATATCACCAATGTAGTATAATTAATTTGACCATGTTATTATTTAGAATAACGTAATTATATTTAACCACTATTTTTTCATAAAGTTATACTTCATCTAACTTATCGACAAATTATGCCAAAACGTTGTACTCGCCAATACGAGTTTAATGCAAAATTCTGAGGATTAAACCGATTTAAAGTACGCGAGTTATAGCTTTTCAAAATTAACACTTAGTTAATGAAGTTTAAACAATTTTAATTAAAATGTTTCTCTCACACACAAGCAAGCCTAGCCCGCTACTCTATAGACTCGAACCTGAAGCTACAGTCTTCCCACCCAAAACTTCAAAATCGCAGGACCTGGAATGAAATTGCCTCGAAAAAAGAAAACAAACCATCGCTGCTCCAGTCACCTAGGACCCATGCCAGCACCGCTATTGCAACCACCACCGTCCGCCATGCCTTCAGCTGCCTCCATGGGTAGCTTAGTGGTCTCCTCCTCTGACCGCAATCAAGTGTACAAACCCAACTAAAACATAGGTTCGAAACCCTAATCGAGGCCGTGCCACCACCCTAGTCCCCCCGACCACCAACGACCACCATAAGCACTTCCGCCTTGATTCCACCTTCCTTCAATCACAACCTCTACCCCCATAGCACCAACATCACCGAAAAAATGTAGATGAACGAAAATGTTCAACGAACCACCACGGCTAACCCCAAGCTCCTAAAATCAGGCGATCAAGTCTAAAAATCACAATTTCCGACAAAAAACCCGACTGCGTACTCCATTCGTCGATTTGTGCTAGTCTAAAAAGAAATCTACACATGACTTCTTACTGTAATTAACCTATAACTCCCACCATACTCGACAAAACCACATTCGAACATTTAAAAAAAAACTAGAGATCAAATCTAACAACTTCATAGTTGGAACCTTTGGCTAATTCTAAACAATTTGAGTGATGTGGATTTTTGAATAAGAAATGGATCTGTTAATTTTTGAAAATAGAGAACAGGGAAAGAAAGAGAAGAGAGATATGTTCATTTACAATAAGCATGGTCTTTAATTTCAAAGCAAACATCAACTAAGATATGGTTTTTAAACAACTATAAAAACATGAGTATCATTTTCAAAATCAAATTACTAACCAAATACACAACATTTCTTATTTTATTGAAAGTACTTAAATAAAGAGTGAATATCTCACCTTCCCGGATTATTGAAAATGGAAGATTCAATCTTCCTATGCTAGCAACCATCCATTATACCCTTAAATTTCAAACCTTAATTTAAAAGAGAAGATTTTTATTATTATTATGAATGAAAGAGGAATTCGAAATAAAAATGGAGTTAGGAAATGTAGAAATGGAAAAGAGAAATAAAATGAGAAGTATGGTATAACTTATCTTTATAATTGAATGAAAATGTTAAAGACCCAAAAATACCCTTAATTACATTTTTCAACTTTGCCATCATTTCCAAGCCTCCAAAATATCATTTTCCAAGTCAATGCACTAACCATACGAAAATATGGTGAATAAAGGAAGGTCTGTGTACCTTTCTCTAATTTAACACTTAAGCCATCATTTCAAATTTTAAATTTAAATATTTTTTTATTAATTCTTATTATTATAGTATTGCTACATTTCACAGATATAGTTTTCTTAACTTAACCTTACCATTTAAATATTGTTTTAAATGAATACAAAGGTTCAACAATCGTCTACACTTATCGTTCGATGAAAAATCGAAAATCTGAAAATGGGTTTCGATCACATTTTCTGTTTTTCGTCGAACTACCTACTTTAGTAAAAAAAATTCAAAATTAAATTTTCTATCATTAGTTATTAATTAAAAGAGGGTTTTTAATTTTTAAAAACCATCAATTGAATATTTAAAATAAATTAAATATTCATAAATCAAAGCGATAAAGTTTCGAGTCATTACAGATGTCTTTTTATAGTTTGCACAGTCTTTTTTAATATGAACATAAAGAGGCAATTCCTTAAAATTTGTAAACATAGAAAAATTCCACTTTTTGGTAGTTTATGGAAATTTTCAACGGTAATATTTCTTCTCGGGAGATATACATTTAGTGTATTACAATATAGAAATAAATATAAATAATCCTGTTGACTAGATTAATTTTTAACCTAGAAAATGGATCGATACCCAGAAAATCATACGAAAGAACCAGTTCTTTTAAAATAGATGTAAGAGCAGTAGAAATCTTAGATCAAGCAAGTAAAAGATAGCATAAAAGTTAAGAAACATAAGAATTTTTATAGCGGTTCGGCAATCTCTGACCTACGTCCACTTTATAGTTTGTTATTCATTGTCTTCTCTATGAATTACTATGAATTATATCAGATCTAACCATAATCCAGTGGATCTCATGTTTCCAATGATGTTCCTAGAGTATATTTGAGGTAGAGAATAGGAGTGAAGAAGAAGAAAGAGTCTCCAATGGCAGAGAGATCAGATCGGTTTCCATTTTGGTTGCAAAATATATATTTATAGGGAAGCAGAGGTAATACATCAGAAGCCCGCTTACATTGAGGTCCAGAAGATAGCTCGATGCTGTGCTAGAGAGACCGAAGTCCCATGGCTTAAGATCATAACTCAATTCCGATCTATGTTAACTCAGCTCCACCTATAGATTTTGGTGTAAGTTGAATTATTTTACTTGCTTTGCTCTTCTACCTTCTACCGATGTATTTCAAGCTCTTTTCTATTGACTTTGGGTTGATTCTAGTGATCTTTCTGATAGCTTTGTTCTTTGCTTTCTTCTCGTCAAACCCTGGAATTTCTTATCCAAATCATGGGAAACCACTTGATCATGAGTAGTCAGAGTGGTATATGAGATGTATAGTGTTTGGGAATGGAATGAGGGGAAATGATAGGTCGGTATCGACCTATATAGCTTGGTACCGAGCTATATACTTAGCTCTAATTCAATTGAAATTTCTCCAAGTTATTTTTCTACTCCTTTTAATCATGTTTCCAAGTCCATGAATCATTTTGCTCTCGTTTCAATCTTATAATTCTAGTTGAAATCTGCTTTGGCTCAAAAGTGGGTTAACACTTGCCCCCCTAAAGTACGCCTTTCGAATGTAAAGTGTGCTTGCTCAAGAACAAGTTCTAGTAATCAGTCTTCGATAGTTGAGCTCTCTGGCTATTCATTGATCCTAATCTTGGTGAATTATCCAGAAGTATCATTCCACACATCCAAGCCATCATGTGTTCACTCATGGCTTGTCTTCCTTTCTTCAATTGCAATGCATTCAGATCCTTTTATCAGGTCTGTATCTACCCCGAGGCTTGATCTCGCCGAACAATTCACCTTTTAATGGTTTGATCTCTCTAGATCGTTTATCACCCAACCTTAGGTTTGATCTTCCCAGATCGTTTATCGCCCAATCTAGGGTTTGATCTCTTCGGATCCTTGTTGAGCCTAATATGTTCGCTCTCCAATGAGGGAACCCAACAACCAAGCAAGCCCATCCACTCACACTCTGGTGAGGGGACTTACTTTCTGTACAAGCACATCCACTTGCTCTCTAGCAAGGGAGCTTGTACCCTGCACTCTAGTCCCGTCTCTCCGGACGGGACTTAAAGCAACCAATATTGTACAAGTCCATCTGCTCGCTCTCCGACGAGGGGACTTGCACCTTGCACTAAGTTCCCGTCTCTTCGGACGAGACTTAAAGCGATTAATATCAGTCATCACATTCAGTGTGGATTTTTCAGAATTTAAATATTCAAATCAAAGTCAAGAAGCGAAAATCCTAATTATCCATCCTAAACATCCAACTCGGAGCCTAGAGACCAATCTAGGTCCCATACACATGTAACCAGTTCGAGGTCATTATTATCCTAAATAGTCATCCCACACATCCGACTCGGAGCGTGCCTTGAGACCAATCTAAACCTCATACACGTATAAGCGACCTGCGGTTATTATTATCCTAATTAGTTGTCCTAAACATCCGACTCAGAGCATGCCTATAGACCAATCTAGGTCTCGTACATATGTAAGCGGTCCAAGAGTTATATTGCATCATTTATTTAAAGGCAGGGTAAGGGAATCGAACCTGACCCCAATCCATACCGATCATGTGGTTATCATCCAATGGAAATCTCTGTTTGTTACTTCATTCTACCCCCCATTCTAATGGTGAGTTTCTGGTTCCAGCTCCTGCTGTCATGCATTCTTATTCTGATTTGCCACTCTGGCTCCAACATTACCTGTTCCAGCTCCTGCTGTCATGCTCACCATGACTTTCCCAAAGTCTCACATCACTACGACCGTTACAGAACCCTGTTTCACTATGACTTTCCCGAAACCTCTTGCCACCAAGACTTTCCTAAATTATTGCTTCATCATGACCTTCCCAAGGTCCTTCGAATAAATGATAACTCTTTTAATGACCTCACGGGCCGGTGACACCCGTGCCATAATTGGATTCAGTGTTCATTCGAATACCTATCCCATATGTATTATCCTTCTAGGCCAGATCAGACCATCCCACAATATATAATACTCAAATGAGCGTTCTCACATACCCTTGCCCCACGAATCACCCATCACATCTAGACTTATAATGATCCCTTCAACACATGACTCGATCGGGAACATCCCATGCCTTACTACATCGCTTCGTCTTGTCAAACTTGCTTCTTCGTATTACTCTAATTCCATACATTCACTTCGCACTTGAAGTATCAATCAAATGCCTCATGTTATCGACGTTTGAAGTATCTCTACATACCCATCTCATGATGTAGAGTCACCACATCATAGTTTCAAAGTCATCACGTCGAAGCGTCACACCTTTGCCTTACCATTTTCTATCGTTCTTTATCATAGTGCAACCATCAAAAATGAACATTGAATGATAAAACAAACACATGTAACACCTCAAAAATTCTGACAACAAATTAAATTATTAATCTGGGTAAAAATGTAATTTTATATAAAAGGACAAAATAGTAAATTTTTACAAATGAAAGAATTTGGGTAATCTGACTTTTCCATTATGTCAAGTAGATTATTTTAGCCTAAATTCATATATAAATGTCAAAAATGAATACCGTGTGAAGAAGATACGAACCGTTAACCGTAGCGCATTTCGTGTTTTGTGTCTATTTTGAAATAAAATTTAAGAATTAATACAAGAATAAAGAAAAATTTATTTGTTAAGAAATAAGTTGAATATGTATGAATTACTCTGAAAAGCAAAAAGTACAATGGTGTGTGTGCATTTAAAAGAAAAGAAGAAAAAACATTTACATGCACAAATTTAGAAACGCTTCGAGTGCAAAGCATTGATGATGAAATTATAGATGTAATTAATTTAAAGGATATGTTGAGTATACCAAAAAGGGATGTAACAATATATTAAAAAAATAGAAAGAATACATCTACTTTTATATATTTGAAAAGATAACGTATATGAAAGTAGCAGGTTATTTTAAAGAAACGACAACATAACTATATATGTATAAAAAGAAGGTATTTAATAAAATAAATGTTATATCTTTTGAAAAGAAAAGATAAGAGTGTATTCATGGAAGGACAGTATTTCTCAAAGGAAAGGTAAGGTAGGCTATTTCTTTATTAGTAAAGAATAAGGGTAAACTTGGTTTTTGAATTTAAAATCATTAATCCCAATTAATTAATGTAATTGATTGCTTAATTAATGATAAAGAATAAAGTTTCTATTTAATACACACACACAAATTCTCCATAAAGGTCAATAATATATATATATATATAGGATGTCGATTAATGAAATTGATTGATTTGAATTATAATTAATGAAATCGATTTGAATTTGGGAACCTTAATACCAATTAATTGGTGAGGCATATGGTTTTTAATTAATATAACCAAATAAACACACACACACTCAATGTATGTATGTATATATGTATGTAGAATGTCACTTAAGGATCTCAATTGGAATTATAATTAGTGACATCCATTTAAACTATAATTAATTGACTTAAATTATAATTAGTAGCATTAATTATGGTAATGTGACCGTTATATTAATAAAGAAAAAAGAGTTTTATATGTATGTAAGAAGGGATATGGTTATTCTAGAGATACACTTCACTTAATTTACATTTATAAATACAATGCAAATAAATATACCTATATATACATATATATGCGCTTTCGAAAAAAAATTCTTCGCCATATTCAATAATAATAAAGGTGATAAATATCAATGAATGGTATTAATTAATTTTAATAAATGGCTAGTAATGACACTAAATGCGGGGGATAAAGATGTTACCTTCTTTAAAACATAACCAAACCCCATCCTTTTCATTTTGGGAACCTTAGGCTCCATCTTCTTTTTTCTCCTAAAAAATTCCTAAAAACATTTTCTATTCACTTTTCAAATTTTTTGATAAAAATAAAAAGAATATACATCAAATTAAAGGAGATAGAGAGAAAATCAAAATAAAATAGAAAGGGATAAGGAAAACAAATCAACAAAGGGGAGAAGCAGTGAATTAGATCCAATTAGAAGAGGAATCCCTTCGAGGTGAGTGGGTTCAGAATTAGCAAGATGATTTACATGTAATTAACTTTGTTATACCTTATTTGATCTAGAATCATTTTAATTTAAATTAGAAACATTGTTTATTTGGATTGGGGATTTGATAGCAATTATAACCCATATGAATATGATCCCTTTCTTTTTAATCTAGATCTGGTTAAAAGTAAATCTGTTGGATAAAAATTGATTCAAGTTGAATATCCTTTTTTGTTAAATTAAATATAGAAAAATAGAACCCTGATGATTCTAAACCTAAATTAATTTGGTTTACTGAATTTGAATATGAAATTGCATATGAAATTAAATATGAAATTGAAAATGATTACAAATTGTAGATTTACAGATTATGGTTTACTATATATGGAAAATTGGTAATTAACAAAGAAACTTACAATATTAAATGAAAATTAAACAAAACAAATGCGACCGTTCGACGGTCGACCGCAAGTGGTCGACCGCTCTAGTGACCAGCGTTCGACTAGTTAATGAATTGCGGGCGAGATTGAACCTTAGCCTAAGGCCCAAGTTTCTAAGTTTATTTATATATATTATACTATACGAGTACATATGCACGTGCTTTGCACGTGAGCATAAACACCATGCATGCCAAACTAAGTTGCGATTAATGCTGATGCGTTCCTATCAGGTGGGAATCATCTATTCCCAAAGTTATGAAGATATGTCCGACCAATAAAAGTATAGTAAATTTTACTCGAAGAAGTGTGTAGTGGTTGAAAACATTTTTTTGAAAGTTTATTGGCTGGACACAGACATATGAAACATTGTGATTTCAACTCTTTGTATCTTTTTGGATGGAGCAGAGACCTTTTAATATGTTGACGTAAAGGAAAAAAAAGTATGTCATCGTAATAGCAGTGCTTGAAGAAAATGGTGACTTGTTGATAGGATAAATAATGCTAATGTTAATTAAATTGTAGTTGTGTCTACGTTTTGCAACAATGGATTCAGTAAGCTGAAAATTTTATTATACATTATATATTTGTTGTACATTGTATACCATTGTTCCCAAATAGTAAACTATTTCCGTCTTTCATTTTCCATTGTAAGTTTTGCATAGTATCAAACTTTGTTCTAACAAATGCACAGTAGAATGGTATAAGGCAAAGAGCGGTGTTTGCAATATTAGTCCAAAACCGTTCCTGTATATTTAGCTTTCCTCTTCCTCTGCTCTCTCTTGCTCTAACATATACGTACGCACCCAATCCCCTTAACGTCGCAACATTCCGGAATCCAATTTTTCCTAAAATTACAAATCAGCCTGACACACATATCAGACATGAAACTAAGTTATTTTAGTAAATAATTAAATAGAAAAGTATTCAACTATGGGTTTTTTAAGTAGTTTAATAAATGTGAATAAAAAATAGATCTACCATTCCTCTACGCATGGTAACACAATTCCATTGAAAGCGATACTCAAGTAACAATATAAAAGTGTAAAAGTGAGCAGTGTTCCATGCTCATACTCAATAGAAGAGAGAAAGAATGACAATCAAGTATTATACTATTTTGACTCTCCATATTATATAATTTATCAATTTGCATGTATCAACCTACACATTTAATTATACATCGGTACATGATTTTGCAAGTAAACGTTAATATGTATAATTGAAAATAAAATACGTAGAAAACCGAATAGTTATAATTTTTTTATCACATAATCAACGTTGGATTAATTAAAGACAAATTAGTTTACGTTTTCCACTTTGTACACTTGAGTTTATATTTCTACTTTGTACCATGACACTAATGAAAAGTAGAAAACTGCTTTGAATCCCTTAATAATCATCCGTGCGTTAGCAATTTCCATTCTTTTCCCACATCCACTCCCTTTTCCCTGGATTGACTATTGCCGGCTTAGGTAGATTTGGATACCGATGGTAGTTGTTGGTAGGATTGTCAACGGTTGTTGTCGATGGATGATGCATTAACTCACCATTACTGAGTTGGTACTGCCCCTGAATTAAGCTGCATCCCCAAACTCTCATCACCACTTTTGCTGAATCTGGAATCAAGTTGATAGTATATATTATTTGCATGCCACAAATATCAATATTATCATAGAAAAACATTTCCATAATAAAATATACCTGCCATTGGTAAATAGGTGAATTTTTCACTATTAATTAGTTCTAAACAATGCACACACACTAAATAATATAATATTCATATAATCTCTGCATATGTATGGAGCTTTATTGCATTTTTGATAACAGTTTGGGAATGCGTACACTGTTTGAAAAAGAACAGTCAAACATGTATGAAACTTAGGATTGTTACAGTAGTAAAACCCTCAGTATGATACCCATATTTATTGAAGATGTAGATATGACATATATAAATCAACCGCAGTGCCATCTAGTTGGCTAGGATATTTTCGTAGGCAATGCCATTTTAGGCACATTCTAGTGCTCCACATGCCCGAAATCAAATACAATATCAATCATTCAGCTCTTCAATACAATATAACCAATACAGAATCATATATATCATACATTAGACATATATAAATACCAAGAAACATTGTTTGTATTTGACTCAAAATAGTACTCAATGTACCGAGTAGTTGAAAGTATGGGTCGTCGAGGGAAGGACATCTAACCGGTTTGGGTGTATACGATAAATAGAGCTGGACTTTGGGCTGGGCCACATGGGCAATAACCTAGGGCCCAGCTGCTAGGGAGCCAGGTTTATGTATCATATTTGTTTAATTTACTTTAATAAAATAGAACCCCGTTTGATAAATTATATCTGACTCATAAAATAAATTCTTATTTCAAGAACGCACTTTGGTTAAGTTAAGCATCATTTCATAAAGCCTAACCTCTTCGTTTTCTTCCCATGTCAGTCTTTTTAAACAAAATTTCTTCCTCTCCCTTACCTTATACATTTATGCTATACACACACTTTAAATGGCATGAGATCAGTATGAATGAAGCTATAAACATCGTCTTTGCATGCTTGACCTCGATTATGATGCTACTACACAATGACTCAGTTAGGCTTACATGGATAGAGAACAGTGAAGGCTTTTTCAATTATATGGTGACAAATCATGCAAATTTTTCAAAAGCAAGAACAATAATAGCAATAAACATGACCATATTTGTTGATCATAACTTAAATTTGCAAATAATAACTAATTCTTTTTTTAGTATGTGTGCATAAAAACTGATGGAATAAATAAGTAATTAATAAAGCAGAAAAAAAATCAATCTGATTGACTGTTGTGTTGGACATCGTTTTATTATATGTTAATGATCTAAATACATTGCTAGTTTATAATTTAAAATATGAAATACATCTAGCTTAAACAGTAAAATTTAAAAATAGTTAAATATCAATAAAACATTGTATTGGAAACAAAACTATAAAACATGGAAAAACTGATGTACTGAGCTTACAGACACCACCTTATTGTAGTGGACGATAAAGGTCATTAGTATAAGATTATTAAAATAATGTTTACTGAAATGAAATCATATAACCATAAAACATAAAATATTTACAGAAAACAATGTGTTTTTTAAATACTTCAAAATGTACTTATGAAGCAATATCAAAACGCAATCATACTCAGAACTTATATAGTTTAGGACTTGATAGGTTAAAATGTCTAGAAGATCAAGACATTCAAAAGAAAGAAACATGATGAAGCGCATCAGCTATTGATAAGAACAAAAACAGTTTTAATATATATGTAGAGTTATGCTAAAAAAAACTATCGTAATGAGATAGAAGAAGAAAATTATGTAAGCACTTGCACCATTATCTAAGATTCATTCCACTAACATTGGAAAATAAGAGTGACTCAAAGCACACCCAATTTCAACAAATTATTTTTGATCTTCAAGAAACATCGAAGAAAATGATCATTTATAAAACTTAGTTTGAAACCATTCAGTTCTAATATTTGCAGCTCCTTTGTTAACAGTATCAAAACATCCATTTATTCTTTATATTACTATGATTTTCAAATACTTATTACCCATTTCACTAAACAGATGAGTACCAAACCTAAAGCATAAACAGTTACATGCTTGAGCCCTTCATAATGAAAGCAGTCGGCAAACGAAAGCAGTCAGCAAAAGTAATAGTAAATCAACATGAGCAAAAAAACGAAGCAAGGAAAGAGATAACGAATTCTCACAGAACTAAAGATGATGCAATGGCTTCAATTATCTAAACCTTAAATTATCTATCAAAATCAGTCGCCATCCACATATCCTCCTCCAATGCTCTTAATTCTAAAGTCTTTCATTTATGTACATTTTAGAAAGGCAACAATTAGAAATTGAAATCAACAAATGGAGGAGTTCTCCATCTTAAATTTTAATGTGTGTTGAAAAGAGAAGAAAAGCATTTCTCCTTTCAGTAAATGAAAATATGGGTGAAAAGATGTCAAACTTGTTCTCCATATAACGTATTAGTTAGTTAATCATATGTATATTTTGGGGAAAGGCTTTGGATTTCCCAATTTGAGAAAATGGGTCTGCAAACTTAATTTGGAGTATGGTGGAGACCACCAAGACAAACATACCTTTATTTGACATATATGGTGAAATAATTTGAAAAGGGATATTTTTGGCGATTCAAAAAATGCTTCACTTCCCAAGTGTTTACTTTATATATAAGGTACATTGTTCAACTGAAGGATAAAGTGTAGAGAAAAGGGTTCAGTTCATTGTTCCTTCATTCCAAAAATATTGTCATTTAAGAAAAGGGTATTTATTAGTCATATTATAACAATAAATAAAAAGAATTCTAGGTTGATTTCTAGAGTTTCCTAAAAATCTCACTTGATTACTCTACTCACCAATAAACACATACACAACCATTCAATCAATGAATTAAAAAAATGAGTTAGAAATATTACCTTCGACCCCATGGTGACCTTAACAGCATCAGCTAGCTCCTGAACTCCCTACAGCATTGCAACACGTGCTCTAATTCCAAATTCATTAATTTTTGCCGCTTGATTCCTTGAAGTTAAAGTTGTTTTGCTCCATGCCTGCTCACACTCGCATGCATGCATAATCATTTCAAATTTTGAAAGCGTGATAACTTAGATAAGCATCCAGAATAGTAAATGATTTGGATTTGTTGGATATTTATTCCTGTCTCTTCCAGATAAGGATCTTGCTACTTTCTTCTGTTACACTTTTTATCTTCTGTACAGTTTACAACACATTAAATAGGCAAAGTCCAGAAGTCAGTAGTGTTATATTAAGAATTGCATTATTCAAAGAAGTTCGTAAAAATAATGTAGAAACGCAAAAATACAGGAAACGTAAGCACATAATCCTTGTGAATTATATATAAAAAGAAAGGAAATAAGTCTTTGTTGAATGAACAATCACATATCATCTTTCTCTATACAAATAATAGAAACAGAAGAGGTTAGAGCCTAATAATATATTATAGGTTTTATCAAAGGTTACAGCCGAAAATTTTTTTTTGCAGCCATGTCAAAGCTACATATAATTCATTGTTAGTAATTGTTAGTAATAGTCTTTGACCTGCAGGAAATTAAAAAATCTTACAGCCATCGACCTGCTGGTAGTTTTGATAATAAAAGCTTACAGTTTATAACTCATGAAAATTATGAAAATGAATATGATAATGCATGAAAAACTATTAACACTAATACTTTTTGAAATTGTTTTAATGCATTTCTGTACAATTATTAATTAAAACAATAATGGAAACAATGATAAATCAAATGTGCATATGTAAACAATAATAATTGTAAATAAAATAATCACGTACGCAGAATGTTTAAGGCAGTATCCTAATTGATCTGCGTGGATAGGGAATTCGAAAGAGAAATAGTTAATTTTGTTGTAGTTAGGGAGGGCACCAAATATACCAATTGAAAAAAAATATAAAATCTATCGTAAATGCAAAAGAAATTTAAATGTTAACCTTTTTTCCAGTTGATGAAAGTCAGTTGAATCTAAATGACTGTCCTTAAGATATTTGTATCACGTTACAGTCGAAAAATCAGATTTCATTTAAATACGCTAATAAATTACCTCTTCCACTTTGAACTCGATAATGCTTCCACCTTCAATTTTATCCACCCTGAAATAAACTATTTTTTAATCATTAAACTTCAAAAATGGATTGCAAATAACATACCTATATTTTCAACTTACATGTTAAAAAAAATCTGAAGTCATAAGCCGAAGCTTGGACCTGTAATTTAGGACAAACATCCACAAAATTCATCCTTGCTTATCTTCTCTGTTTTCGACCGACATATTCTGCTTAATGCATCCAATAAATCCAATGAAAACTCTTGCGAACCTGTCATCCATATACAGTTATACACTATATACAGTTATACACTATAAACAACTTAACGTGCATACACAAATAATAAAAAATCCAATAAGCCAAAATGAACTAAAAACCTATGCATTGAGCGAATTCAACAGGGAAGCCAAAAGCACTGAGCTTAAACAATTAAATTTTGATCGACACCCTAATAAACACATGATATACAGAGAAAGAACCAAAAATGAATGCTACATCTAAAGCTAAAACAAAATCAAATCTAAAGCTCATCAATTTATCATTCAATCTACAAATGTGTGGAAGGCATATATTTGGAAAAAAAAATCAATTTGCTCTTGTAATCACAAAAAATCAATTTACCCGAGTTTCTGAAAAAAAGTGGACCGATCTTTCAACTGGTATGGGTTTTGAGGTCTTTGTCAATTTGTTAGCTTTAGCTTATTGAAGCCGTCAGCATGCGCAAATCTTGCATCAAAACCCGTAAAGGCTGGAGGAGGCGAGGCCACTGTCGAAGAAGAAATCGACAGTGGGAAAACGACAGCCTTCATCCTCCTTTGTTGTTGACGTCGGGGGATGCGATATTTTTTTTCATTTTCGATTTAGGCCTGTTATGTAGGAAAATGGGGCTAGGGTTGAAAGGGGGAAGCAAAGGACGGAGAGGGATAGAGCGATAATGGGTGAGAAGGGAGAGGGATAGAGGGATAATGAGGGAGAAGGATGAGATCGTGTACGAATAACTGACCTCCGCTGTTTCAAAGGACAAATACATCCTTCGTTTTGTGATTGCAGTACGAAATGGAATGGGGTATTTTCGGAAATGCCAAAAAGGCTTCACTTTGACCGGTTTGACCAGGTATTTGCATTATAGTGTAGATATGAATGTTAGTATAAGTAGGGAAATTAGTTCCCTAGGTTTATGAATCTTAGACATTATGGAACTGAATAAATGTGTATGCGAGCAATGAGGCCTAGACATTATTTATTTTTCGCGGTCGATATATGATTGAGGTGATTTTATCGCAAATTGCACTCATAGGAGGTTTTATGGTGTATACGCAATTGACGATGATGCATGGAGAAGTGTATAGCTTGACATTAATAGGAGTTTCTTGGTATGCATGGCGCGTGGACGTGATACTGTGTTGTTGATGGATCCTAACTCGGTGCAATAAGAGGCATTACTTTACCATTGAAAGGTGGATGTGGATGCAACAATCTTGAGACGTCTTTGGAGTGAGTCGGCATTGCATGCTCCCCCTCAATGCTTAAATATGATACGTGTAGTCGTAATTTGGGAATGTAGTCCCGAAGTTGATATTGTAGGTGATCCTATGTTGGAAAAGTTCTAGTAGCTATTAGTCGATCCATAGTTCATTTTAAGGTTCGATTACTTATTTGACCCTAAGTGTAAGCTTTCACAAGATGTTAGTGTAGGCATGTTTATAACTATGCCCTTTAGGTTAACGAAACTTAATGTAACCTTGGACCGACGTCTAGACTCTATTACAAGCAGGCTTTTGACCTAGTACATCTGTTTCCTTATAAATACAAGCCATAATGCAACCAAAAGAGGATCTGCTCCCTAATCTTTTCTCTTCACTTTAGATCTAGGATTCCAGTACTCTTCACCATCTTCCTCCCTCGCAATAGTCACTAAGGCAGCTACTCTTGGCAGTTCTTGGCCTAAGAACATGTCAACTTCTTGTACTTGTGACTCTAATTCTTTGTAATCTCATACAACTCTCTCAGATCCATAATCAATAAAGCTATAAAGTGGACCTAGGGTGTCGAATCACTATAAAAATCTTGTGTCTCCCTATTCCATTTTCCTTTATTTTCAATACTACCTACTAGACCTAGGTCTTACAGGTTCCCTAGAACTCATTCTTGGGTGTTGATCCATTTTTGGCATCAACATTTTGATGCTTTCATTGAAAAACTAAATCCAAGCTTAGATCTAGCTCTCTACTTTAAACTGGATAGATCTAAAAGTTTGATCCAAATGATTGCTCTAAGATGTCTGAGAACTTGTTGTTGAAGATCAATAGCGCTTAGAAAAGGAAGTCTGCTTTGGGAAGATCCACAGTAGTGGTGACTAATGGTGATGAAGGAAACACTCACCAAACATAAATTAATAAGGGAGATGTAATACTAGAATCCTCTACTCAACAGGAAGTTGTTACTAGGAGAGTTTAGTAAGATGATTCATGAACTTAACCAGAAGATAGCGGATAGCTAGAAAGCACTCATGGATAAGATAGACATGATGCTAACTTTGCGGCCACTAGCAACAAAAGGAGTTAGAAGTGAAAATTCTCTTGTAATAGAACAAGAGAAATCTTCGGTTTCTGGCTAAATAGGATTGAAGGAAAAGCAAAACCAGAAAGAAGTAACTGCTAGAGTTATAAGAGCTATTGCGAGAGGAAGTAGGAGCACTGCCCCCGCAAGAAAACAACCCGGAACCGAGACAAAACAACTAGGTATCGACCCAAATATTCCACTTAATGATGCTCAGGAGGGAGATGGATTGCTGGTTTCTGACTTTGATGATGACATGCAACTGGATGATGGTTATGATGGGTTAAATACAGGTGTTAGTGGACAAAACACTGGAACTTGAATTCATACTGCCATGACAAGACCAACTGGACGCCAACGGAACTCTATGGGAGTGGTTCTCCCGAAGATTGGAGAACCTAGACTTCAGCCGACAAGCCAAGATCATTTGTGTAGCCAAACACTTGGTGCAGCCCTTGACAGTTGACCTGCAGATTACCGTGCCAGCAAGGAGTACATCGCTGACATGGTCAAACAGTTGGTGAAGGGGAGCAGAGGTAGGAAAAATGAAGACCAGGGTTCCGCATCAAGCCAAACTCCATTTAATGAAAATGTTCTAAGAAACGAATATCCCCGAAATTTCACCATGTCGAAAATGCATTCCTACAATGAAACTACTGATCCAAACAACACTTACTCAAATACGAACAACATATGGATAGAGCTAGAGTTACGGATGTTGTTCATCATAGGTGTTTCCCTACGTTCTTGGAAGGAGTTGCTTTGATGTGGTTTACCAGGCCTGCGGCTATATCCATATTGACGTTAGATGAATTGACAAAGAAGTTTCTAAAGCAATTTATGCTCCATAAGACATGACCGAAGGATGTTATGTCATTGTCTGGCTTGTCATAAGGACCCTAGGAGTCACTGAAAGCTTTCAAGAATCAATTTAACATCGTTGTTACATAAGTTAGCAATCTGAAGGAAGATCTTGTATTCATGGCACATCTCCGGGAAATTCACCCGGACATGGATTTCGGTAGGTGGATACAAATGAAGCGACCCACTACCATGGAGGAATTCCACTAGAAGGAAAATAAGTTTCTAAGGCTAGAAGAAGCAAATATGGTTGAAGGCAAGCTTGTTAATGAGAAGTCGAAAGAAGTAATTTAGAGTAACATTGCTATCAAACAAGATGGAAATAGTTCTGGAACTACTGCAGGAAATGTAGGGAAAGCTGCAAATTAGAAAAAGGGAATCAAAATGTTGGTAGGTGTGACTGAGACAGTAAGCGTCCAAGGAATCTAAGATCAAAGGTTTATACGCTATTGAATGATAGTTTGGAAAACATCTATCTTGCCACTCAAGGAACTAAGGGTATAACAAAACACCCAAGAGGGAAGCAACCGAGCAACAGAAAAGATCGGGGAACTATTTCTGCTTCCACAAAACCCATGGGCTTAACACAAATGAATTTTGGCATTTGAAGGATTTGACTGAGAAATTGATAGGAAACAAAAGGCTCCAGCAGCATGTGAAGAAACTGCAAAAACTCCGATCAACCTGCAGGACCCTATGGGTCGAATGCTCAAGGAAATCAGCCTGGACCCAGTAGAGAAGGGCTCAAGCGAAAAGATGGAAGACTATTTATAAACACCATTATTGGAGTACGTCACCCAGTGGATAAGAGTTGGGGCGAGACGGAATGATATGCTAGTACTTTGAAGCATGCACCATAGGAGAATTGCTACGACATCGAAGACGGAGCTTCGACCAAGTAATAAAGGATGATATTATGTCCGGAATCGAGACACTGAAGACGTAGAAGCACCATCTCTCGACCTAATGGTGGTAATGGTCAGCATCAGACTGGCTGTTGTACATCGAGTGTTGGTTGACGATTGAAGTTCGGTTAATATCCTATTTCAGAAGACGTTTGATCAAATGAAGATTAGCATGAAGGATGTGACTGCTTGCAAAACAAAGATTCAGGGATTAATAGACGAACCTAAATAGCTGATCGAAATGATCGACCTACCTGTAGAACTCAAAGAAGGAGAACGGAGGGTGGTTCTCATCCAGACATTCATGATTGTTGATGAGTATTCTGCTTATAACGCTTTCTTGGGCCGACTGGCCCTTGTCAATTTTAGAATCGATTGGGCTCTATGGTGTCTCACGATGAAATTCCCTACGGAAAATGGGCTTGGAGTAGTAAGAGGTGACCAAAGTGTTGCAAGGGAATGCTATGTTGCTGAATTACGTAAAGCTAAACACCGAGAAAAAGAATACAATATAGGGAAGACTCTCCGCATTCAGGAGCTGCAAACATAGCAATTACAGAATCGCCCTGGCTCGAGGACCATAGTCGCTTCGACAAAGCTATGGACCATAGGAAGTAGAGTTCAGGAGAAATGCAAGTAGCATAGACGGAGATTACGGTGGCTGTCCCTATTGACATAGATGACCCAACTCAGGTCTTGAAAGTAGGTTCGCAGCTTGGAATCAAGATCGAAAGGAATTAATGAACTTTCTTCATTCCAATTTGGACATGTTTGCTTAGATGCATTCTGATATGTGCACGATATCGTCGAAGGTAGCATGTCATACACTTAACACTGATCCCAAGTTCACGCCAGTGAGGCAAAAGAGACGCAGCCTGGGTTTAGAGTGATCCGCTGCACTAAAGGAAGAAGTGGATAAGTTGTTGGCCAATGACTTCATCCATGACACCACATATCTTGATTGGGTGTCAAATTATATGTTGATTCAAAAATTGAATGGGAAGGGGAAAACTTGTATTGAATACTCAGATTTGAAGAAAGTCTTCTCGAGGAATATCATTTCTTCAGGATCGATCAGCTTGTTGATGTAACCATGGGGCATGAACTGCTCTCGTTTATGGACGCCTACTCAAGGTATAATCAGATTATGATAAATGAATTAGATCAGGAGGACACCAACTTCATCACAATATTGGGGCTATATCGCTATCGCATAATGCCATTCGGTCTGAAGAACGCCGGAGCTACTTACCAGAGACCGGTGAACATAATGTTCAAGGACCAGATCAAATGAATGATGGAAGATTACGTAGATGACATGTTATTGAAGTTGCGAGAGTCTAGAAACCATCTGAATGATCTCCTGGAGATATTTGAGATCCTTTAGAAATACGGAATGAAATTGAATATGCTTAAATGTTTCTTTAGAGTTGCTTCTAGGAAATTCCTTAGTTTTATTGTCATTGCAAGGGGCATTGAGGCCAATCCAGAGCAGATTAACGTCTTATGAAATGTTAGAGCCTCGACTAAGAAGAAGGAATTACAAAGCCTAAATGGAAAGATTACAACATTGAGCCAATTCATCTCCAGAGCAACGAATAAGTGTATGTCGATCTTTGATGCATTAAAGAAGGGTAAGAAGAATTTTGATTCGAATCAATACTGTCAGACTGCTTTTGAAGAATTACTGCGACATATGAAGACATCACCAGTACCATCTAAAGCTGTGGATGGTGAGGACTTATTCATTTACCTGGCAGTGTCTGCCCATACATTAAGCGTAGTGCTTGCCCGTAAGGAAGCTAGGGTTCAATGGCCTATTTACTATATTATCAAGCGATTCACCAGAGCGGAATGGAACTATACAAAGCTGGAAAAACTAGCATATCGCTTACTAATAGCATCTAGAAATTACACCCATATTTCCAGGCTCACCTGATTAAGGTACTGACAGATTAACCCTTGAAACAGGTACTCTATCAACCCTATACTTCGGGAAGGATTCAAAAGTGGAATATCGAGTTGAACCAGTATGATGCGATATATCATCCCCAAAGAGCGATTAATGGACAGGCACTGGCTGACTTCATCTCTAAGTTCACTATTCGAGATGGTGAGGAAAAGGACATAACAGTTATAGTGTCCGACTAGGTTGATGGCACGTCCAATGAATTCTGCCAGGAGCGGGAGTTATACCTGAAACTCTTAAAGGACGATCAGTTTGCTATGCCTTGAAGTTGGAATTTCCTGCCACCAACAATGAGGTAGAATACAAGGCGTTAATAGTAGGACTGAAGATTGTGAAGGAGAGGAATAAAATCTTTGCATATCTATAGTGACTCCTAGCTAGTCGTCTACCAAGTTAGAATGGAATATCTAGCTAAGGGCACAAAACTTGCCCCTTACTTGTAAAAAACTTGGGAGTTACTCAAAGAAATTGAACACTACACGATATCTCATATTCCCAGAGAGGAGAATACGATGGCCAATTCCTTAGCTAAGATATCCAGCACCAGAGAGACACAGCCGATGGGATTGGTTTCAGTAGAAGTATTAACCACTCCTAGCATAGATCAAATGGATGTTGATTGGGTTCTGGAGACTACAGAAGAGGTATAGCCATGGATGATGCCAATAAAGGACTACTTGCTCAAAGGAATACTCCCTAAAGGCAAAAATGAACGAAATAAACCTCTTTATTCAAAAGGCGCCACGATTCATAATACATGATAGAGTGCTATATAGGAGAGGATTCTCCTCCCCCTTGCTTAGGTGTGTAACTAAGGATAAAGCTATGAAGATCCTTATGGAAATTCATGAAGGTATCTATGGTGGCTACACCATGGGGCAGACATTGGTGAAGAAGACACTCCGCTATGGATATTTGTGGCCAACAATAAATCGAGATGCAGTAGACTACACTAGACTATGCGATCAGTGTCAGAGGTTTGCAAAGATTCTAAGTGCCCCATCTTCAAAACTTACACAGATGGTTAGTCCCTATCCATTTGCAATCCGAGGTATCGATATAATACTATACTACTGATAGTAAAAGGAAGAGCCAAATATGCCATCATTACAGTTGATCACTTTACAAAATAGGCTGAAGTAAAACCGCTTGCTACGATCATTATTAAGAAAATAATTAATTTTGTAATGAAAAATATTATTTTTAGGTTCGTAGTACCGTTGAAACTTATCATAGAAAATGGGACTCCGTTTGAGAATGTTGAGGTTGAGGACTTTTGCAAGCGCTACCGGATCGAGAAGAGCTTTTCCGTGGTAGCACACCCACAATCAAACGAGCAAGTGGAAGTAGTGAAAAAAATCATCAAATCCACCATAAAGAAGTAGTTAACTAGAGCTAAGGGCAATTGGGTTGATGAGAATCCACTCGCACTATGGGCTTACAGGATAACGAATAAATCAGCAATCAGGCACTCACCATTTTCCTTGGCATATGGTTCAAAAGCTATGATCCTAGTGGAACTGGAGGTCCCCACTCATTGCAGAAGATACTTCAATCAGAGAGAAAACGAGCAGCTACTACTCGAGTCCCATGATCAAATCGATGAGAAGCGGGAAGAAGCTGAATTGAGGGTTGCTGCTTACCAGAAAAGAGTGGTATGCCACTTCAACACTAAGGTTTGCAACTGTACTTTTGAAGTGGGAGATCTTGTCCTGAAATGAATCTTCTTAGGTATACGAGTGCTTGGCCCAAATTGGGAAGGACCTTACATGATTGATCAGAAGCTTGGAGATGGAATATTCAAGCTGGCTACAGTAGATGGAGTTCCTATCTCGCATGCTCAACAATATTACTTGTAATATTCTTGGGTAATATGGGTATAAAGGTGGAGCATTACAATCGACTTCTCTCTTATTTCTCTCCTTCTCCCTCTCCCTATCGGCCTTGCGAGCTTCATCATACTCGTAGTCTTTCCTCCTTTGCCTCTCTTCCATGGACTCACAACGATGAGGCAGATGAGGATCGGGAGTTTGGCCTCTGTATGCACTAACATGGCGGGAGAACTTCTCATAATAACCATGGCCCTTGGAACCTAAAACAAGGAATAAAGAAATATTAATATTGGAATTTTGAAGAAAAATTCAATGCAAGAATGAGTGTCCGTGATCCTAGTAAAGTGTGTGGTGTCAATGACCCCTTAAATAGTCTACCAAACATATTGGCAAGGAAATAAAGCGGGGGTCTCTCCACCTTCGTGTAACATCCCGGTTCCGGAGGCTCAAAACTAACTGCTACAGATGCTGCAGTTAGGGGTGGGCACGGTCGGTTAACCGACCCGATCGGTTAATATTTTCGATTAACCGAAAATAAATGATGGTTCGGTTAACTGTTAATCAGTTAATATTGGTTAGCTCCTACCGACCGAACCGATTAATTTTAACCGCGGTTAACCGTTTTATTTCCTCGGTTAACTGGTGGAATTAAATGGTTAACCGGTGAATCGGTTAACCGTTTAAATAACATCAGTTAACCGTTTTGTTAACTGGTAATATAAAAATAGTTAACTAATTAACCAACATTTTACTCAAAATACAATGCATTTATAGTTGTGAAGAGTCGCAAATTGCAACTGCAACATAAACAAAATCAAAGTCCTTACTTACAATGGCTCAAAATTATAGAGTTGAAAGTTGTAGGTATGCAGGTCCAACATCCAAATAACATACGACATTACATTAATACAACTCCAAAGTCCAAATAACATAAACATAAAATATATTAGTTAGAAACCGCACTCAGTCTCCATTCAGTTCAACCATTCAGTCCAAAGGTATTATTACTCCATGCGATCTCCATTTCTCCATGTTACTAAAGTAAGACACTATACAAAATGTAGTAGTATGTGTTAGCTGATAGTATTAAACTCTATGCCAGTGTTTTAAATCTCGGATTTTGGCCAATATCTCGGGAAAATATCTCGGCTATCTCGGGCGATATTTAAAACACTTATAACTAAATAGGCTGCCAAATCTCGGATTTTGGCTGATATCTCGGATTTTTCATCTCGGCCATCTCGGGGAGATTTAAAAGCCTGCTCTATGCTATAATGATAGGAGCTCACAAATATATAATGTAAACAATTATGAGTCTATTAAGTTAGACATTTCTCCACATTTTATTTTGCTACGAATAAACTGTTGCCAGTGATAAAATGAAAGTGAAAGCGAGAGCATCATATATTGTTGCTGGTCATATAGATAAATGGCAACAATGAACCATGTATTATTTGTAACTAATAATTAAATACTAGTTCGTATCTAGCTACTATTTTATTAGTAGTAAATACTGGTTACTAATAAAATTTCCAATCATAAACTGTCTATAATGATAAGCATGTCTCATGGCATAAACCATGAAATAACTATACATGACAGTGGCATAAACTATGGTATTATTTGAAAGCAGAGAAGATATCGTATCAAATATTATCTATCTAGAACTTGCTACCAAATGTGAGACTGAACTATGAATATGAATATACATTTCTGTGAAGTAATTAACTATCTATAACTGAACAGCCAGAAATTAGCAAGCAATTAACTTTAAAACGAAGCCTCTAAAACATGTACATAATGCCTTTAAAATCCACTTCAAATCATACCAAAATTTGAGGATATAATGTTGCATCTTACACAAAAAACGGACAGAAGTATCCAATCGATAAATTCAAAGTTAGCCCACAAATCTGCATATACCCAAATAATGATTTACAAAGAAATCACATCCTACATTCATGTATAATGCGTATTTATCGCACACACTTAAGAATTGCCATTTCTAAGCATACTAGTTCAGAAGATGAGAATTCTAAAAACGAAGTTACCATCTTGAGTAACAAGCGGGTGGTCAACAACATTCAGATTCATAAACCACTTAGCATCATCCCTCAACAAAACAACAGCACCAGGCAGCAAAGCAGGCAAATCAGACGATCCACCTTTAGAAGCAAAGTTAGCTTTCCCAATCACGTTCACGTTGCAATCACGTTCACATTGCCGATGGATCTATACACGTGCACCGCCCGTACTTCCCTAGCAAGCTCCTCCCTTTTGTTCTGGCCCAAGGAACTGATATCAAGATGTAGAAGATGCGTTTTTAGGTGATAGACCAAAAGGAGGAAGCGGAACAGACTGGTCCAATTGATGTTTGAATTATATTAAATTACTTTACCGGATCAAATTGAAGTGACTGCAAACTGAAATTGGAGGCTGGAGTAATTACAAGAGTTTACTATTAATTTGAGAGGAGATGGGTAGAATTTGAAATGGTGAGTGAGAGTGAGCTAGGGTTCTAGGAATTCTCGATTTGAGAAATAACTGAGATAGGCGGTGGATTAGGCAACAGATGGATATAATAGAAGGTTTGGGAAGTGGACTGGGCTTAAGTTCAAACGCAGATTAAAAAAACAAACGGTTAAAGTCGGTTAACAGTTAACCGAACGATTCAAAACCAATAACCATTAATCGATCCGAAGTTAAGCGGTTATGATCGGTCGGTTAACCGAAACTGGCGGTTAAGTCGGTTCGGTTTTGATCGATTACGTCGGCTAAGTCGGTTAAGTCGATTAAGTGCCCACCCCTAGCTGCAGTCATCCATAGGTGTTATTTTTGAGTGACCGAAATCAGAATCTTGAAACTATTGGCAACACAGAAACACAAGAATATAAAAAATTTTAAACTTCAAGAAAATAGAATTTCTCATTTCTTATAAATTTCAATTTAAGATTTAATTACATAATCCTAGACCTTAACCACGTTCGGATCACATATACATGTACAAAATACGATAAGAGCGACATATGAAGATGTTCTCTTATGATGATCAGAGAACTAATAAATAGGAACTTTACAGTTCTTAATACATCACAACGGAGTACACAAAATAGCTCCTATATAGCTAACACTGCCTCCTGCACGTCTCTGGAAGCTTATTCGTCTAGAAATCTGAAAGTCTCCCACTCTCAGACTACTCAAATTAATTTTGAGTACCCGAGAGTTCGTGGAGAAACACAAACTTCGAGTCAGACAATAAGTCTGGTATGAATAATCCCTTATCATCTCTTATCATAAATAGATAGCTAGTGAGACCACGCCACTTAGCTGAACTGGTCTTCCCCTCACTAGTATCCAAAATGAAACATGCAAATCATTTACTATGCCCCTGCACCCAAAATGATTAGTCTTAACATAATATGAAATAAAGCCATAAATCATATGTATTGGATATCTCATCCACCCATTTATTAGATATCCCATCTAAAAACAATTTATTAGATTTCCCATCTAAAGATTAATTTATTAGAGTTCCCCTCTAAAATCTTTAAAATGACTATCCATCATAGTTTAATAGGACTATCCATCCCAAATCCATTCAAAATAAATGCAGATTATCCATTGTACATTGTTTTATAAAAGATGGTGTGGGGTATCCACCGCACACTCAATAGTTTTTCTAGGATGACTATGAACCCTTGGGTGCCAAATCCCGAGGCTAACCACCTCTGGCAAAACATTCTTTACTTTAGAAATTTGATGTGGGCTATCCACCGAACATTCCTTGGTTTTCCTAGGTTAACCAAGAACCCATCACTTGGCCAATTCAAACATCATAATCCCCATGACTATTTATAAAAATTCATGAACCCCATGATTAATTATTTTCCCCAAGTATACCACATGTTTAACCTATTCCCATTGGTAGCCCCAATTAGGTTAAATTAAATAAAAACACATTGATAGCCCTAATGTATATTTTTGAAAGCATATTTCTATTTGTAACCCCAAACTATGTATCGAAAACATTAAACCCACCCCGGTGTCCCCAAGGTTTTATAACATTCAATTTAAATAAGAATCCCCCTTATATATATTCAAACAAAGATAAGTATTTTATGTTATAACCCTTCAAAGTAGTCCCTTCAACCTAGCAAAGTTTTACTTAAGAAAAATGGCTAAAACAACCCTTTAAAACCCTTCAAATGAAGTCCCATTCGAAACCAAATAACCCTCCGAAGTTAGCCCCTTCATAAACCTTTCTTTTGAAAGCATCACAAAATCGTATCTTTCGACCTTGTCGAAAGCCTGGGGTATCTGCCCTTATAAAACCATTTATAAACCTTTCACAATCATTGAAGATAATTCCTTCAAAACCTTTCGAAATCAAAATCCTTCGCAATCAAAACCTTTCTTAATCATTGAAGATAACCCCTTAAAAACCTTTCGAAATCAAACCTTTCGAAATCAAAACCTTTCGAAACCAAACCTTTCGAAATCAAAACCCTTTGCAATCAAAACCTTTCGCAATCATTGAAGATAACCCCTTCAAAACATTTCAAAATCAAAATCTTTCGCAATCATTGAAGATAACCCCTTCAAAACCTTTCGAAATCAAACCTTTCAAATCAAAACCTTTCGCAATCAAAACCTTTCGCAATCAAACCTTTCAAAATCAATTATGTTTCTATTCGAAAGCAAAGGAAGCTGCCTCCCCATCCCTTCGCCCCTCTTCCCTTCAACACCGTGCCTACCTTTCGAATTAGGCGGAGGGTAATTGTTTACCTTCCTTCTTGGATGAAAGGTACATTTCGACTTCGTCAAAAGGGTAAAAGCGGGCTTGTTGGAGTCGAATGTAGAATTGGCCTACTGAAGTGATGTTTTATCTTGCTTGTCTAATGTTGATTGGCTGAGGAGCCTTCTCCTGTACTTCCAAATAGTAAAAAGTATAAAAATAGTTAACATTTTTCTCAAAACACTATACTTCTTCCTCAAATCAATTTTTGTGAAAGCAATTTCCCTCCAGCTTTGACCAAGGCGGAAACAATATTGCAGTTTAGCCCTTAAGATTAATAAATTTAATTACCTTAGTTAACCACTAAGGAAAAATCCCCAAAAATAACCAAAAATCTTATAAATCGTATACTTCAACATATTAAAATTTCAAAGCATATGAAGATCAAAACAACTCGGAATTTAACCAAAACCGAATAAAATATGTTAATTAGCCCATTAACATTTTAAAACACCTAAGTCTTATCCAAACAAATATTTAAATGGTTATATCCTAACCAAAATCACAAACATGAATCGGGTATAACCCATAACCGATCCAAACAAAGAAAATGAGATGATAAATATGATTATTCACCTTGATTAGTTGATTGGAGAATGAGATAATTTCCTAGCTTTAATTCCTTAGCTTTTTCTTCAACTTAAACTCTTCCTGGAGCTTTTTAATGGCCGGTCGAAGTGATGAGGAGTTAAGAATGAGAAAATGGAAATTTATTCAAGTGGAGGAAGAGATATATACTAAGAAATGTAGCCCCATTTCCAAGTTTACCCCTTAGGAAAAATTCCTTCTTCTTAATTTATTTAAGTCCTTTTATATTAGTTCATTCTGTTAGACACGACCATTGGATTTATTAATCTCATCTCCCAACTATTCACATTATTATATTTAATTTATCCAATTAAATATCTCGAATAATGTTAATTAAAATTCAGGGTTGTTATAGACTCCCCCCTAAAGAATTTCGTCCCCGAAATTTCAGTAAGGACACACAACAAGCATAAAGCCCATGCAAGCAAAGCTAGTATAACCTACTAGCCAAATTCTATATAAACCCTATATAGAACTTACCATCTAAAACAGCCCAGGAAAATTAGCCCTAATCCTGTCTTCTGTCTCCCAAGTACAGTCTTTCACGTTGTCGCTCCACTAAACTTTCACCAACTTGACTGTCTTGTTCCTTAACCTCTTCTCATCTTTTGCCACAACACAAACTGGTTGCCTCAAAAAAGTCATATCCGGTTCCTCCACTAAGTCCTCCAGTGTCGTCAGAGTGATAGTAGTTTCTGGATCATGAACATACTTCCTACGATGAGAAACATGAAACACATCGTGGACCCCTACCAAACTGCTCGGTAAATCTACTCGGTATGCGAGTTTCCCAATCCTCTCTGATATAGGAAATGGTCCAACATATCTCGGTGTTAGCTTCTCGGTCTTCCCGAACCGAACCACACCTTTCATCGGTGATACCTTGATGAAAACTCTATCTCCAACTGAGAACTCTAGGTCCTTACGCCTTTTGCCCGCGTAACTCTTCTGCCTAGACTGGGCTTCCTTCATTCTTTTCCGAATCAACTTGATCTTTTCTGTTGCCTCTCTCACCAAATCTGGACCAAGGACCAACCTGTCTCCGGTCTCTAACCAACACACTGGTGATTTGCATGGCCTTCCATACAAAGCTTCAAAAGCCTCCATTCCTATAGTAGTCTGATAACTATTATTATAGGAAAACTCCACTAAGTGCAAGTGATCTTCCCAAGAACCACTAAAATCCAGCACACAAGCTCTCAACAGATTTTCTAGTACCATGTTGTCTGCCCATCCATCTGAGAATGATATGTGGTACTCATCTTGAGCTTAGTGCATAACACACTCTGCATGCTCTTCCAGAACTCACTAGTAAATAAAGCATCTCTATCACTGACGATACTACTAGTTATTCCATGCAGTCTAACGATGTTCTTCATGAACAACTTAGCCAAAACAGGTGTCATCCTAGTTGACCTTACTGGAATGAAATGGGCACTTTTGGTCAATCTGTCCACTATGACCCATATACTTTCATTACCCTGGTTTGACCTTGGCACCCCGTCAATAAAATCCATGGACATCGAGTCCCACTTCCAAACTGAAATATCCAAAGGTTGAAGCAAACCACTTGGCTTCGGATGTTCGGCTTTTTCTTGCTGACAGTTCAAACACTGTTTTACCCATAAGCCAACATCCCACTTCATTCCTTCCCAGAAGAAACTTCTCTTCATATCTTGATACATCTTGGTTCCCTCAGGATGAATCGTAAACTTCGATCGATGACATTCCCTAAGAACTTCTTTCTAAAGGTCTCCAAAATCCGAAACACATAACCATTCTTTCTTTCTCAACCAACCTCTACGGTCAAGAATAAAATCCTTTAAGTCATCAATCTCGAATCCAATTTCTAACCTTCTAATCCTCTCGGCTAACACTGAATCCTCTTTCTACCTAAAAGTAATTCGTTCGATCAACACTGGTCAAACTTCCAACCAAGTCATCATGGCGATATTCCGACTAGTTCTAGCAGTCGACCTCAACTACACACTGCAAGCAGCTAGTGCTTCCAGCTCTTTCCATTCCGCCAACATAGCTAACACCACATTCTGATGTTTCCTGCTAAGCGCATCCGCCACCTTATTTCCTTTTCCTGGTGTATACTCGATGCTAAAATCATAAGCTGCAACAAACTCCAGCCATCTCCGCTGTCTCATGTTCAGCTCTTTCTGAGAGAATAAATATCGTAGAGACTTATGATCCGTGAATAGCTCAAACCTTTCTCCCAAAAGATAATGCCTCCACATCTTCAATGCGAAGATTACCGCTGCCAACTCAAAATCATGAGTAGGGTATCTCACTTCATGCGGTCTAAGCTGTCTAGAAGCATAGGCAATAACCTTTCCATTCTATATTATCACAACACCTATCCCAGTACCACACACATTGGTGTAAACTACCAACCCCTGATTCCCATCAGGAACTATTAACACGGGCGCATTGGTTAACAAATGTTTCAACATAAGGAATGCCTCCTCACATTTGTCAGACCATACAAACTTTATGTCCTTCCTGGTTAGCATAGTCAAGGATGCCTCTATCCACGAGAAATCCTTAATGAACCTTCGGTAGTATCCCGCAAGACCAAGAAAACTCCAAATCTCACTTACCGTCTCTGGTCTCTTCCAATTGTTAACAGCTTCGATCTTATCTGGATCAACTGCTAAACCTTCCTCGAAAACTACATGACCAAGGAACTTCACTTCCTTCTTCTTTGAGAACTTCGCTTTCAACTGATGTTACCTTAGCATCTCCAACACAATTCTAAGATGATCTGCTTGATCCTTCTCATTCTTAGAATATACCAAAATGTCATCAATAAAAACCAACACGAGCCTATCCAAGTACTCTCGGAAAACTCGGTTCATCAAATCCACGAAGAAAGCGGCGCATTAGTAAGCCCAAATGGCATAACCAACCATTCGGTCCTAAACGCGTCAAAGGAATACTGTCCTCTGCCACTCTTAGCTGATGGAAACCTATCGCCAAATCTAGCTGGGAAAACACTCTGCCTCCACTCAACTGATCGAATAAATCATCGATTCTTGGCAAAGGATACCTATTCTTGATCGTCCTCTCGTTCAGCATACGATAGTCGAGACACATCCTTAATGACCCATCTGGCTTCTTTATGAATACCGTGGCCTTTCCCCAAGGCGATGAAATTCTTTCCTTCCAATTCCACTAGCTGCACCTTCAATTCCTTCATCTCGGTTGGTGACATCCTACTAGGTGGTCTACTTACGGGTTTAGCTCCCAGTATGAGATCTATCCAAAACTCGATAGCTCTTTTCGACGACAAGCCCGAAACTGGTTCAAACACATCCG